>BSBM01000584.1:9575000-10775000 GCA_027924585.1 Larix kaempferi | reverse complement strand
CCCTGCGGCACATCCACAACCGACTCCGCAGTCCTATCAGCAACCCCCTCAAGTTGCTGCACCTGCTCAGCCTCAACCTACATATCATCCTCCGCAGCCTGCTCCAGCACCTGCGCAACCTCAAAATCCACCTGCTGCCCAAGGGCAAGTTTACGCCCAACAGAACCCGCAGTAAAACCAAAATAACCAACGAAACCAGGGCCAACAGAACCGCGGCAAGGGCCGTAATCGGGGAAATAACCAACCTGCAGACCAAGCTGGTCAACCGGCTAATCCCCCCGACAACAACAATGCAGCCCCCGCTAACCAGAACCCTGATCGCCCGCCCAAGCAGGCTAAAAAACCCAATTTGAGAACGAACCACCCTTGTTCTATTTGCGGGGTCTATGGACACTACACACATGCTTGCCCACACTTGGAGCGAGCTCGGCAACTTTGGGTTGACGAGGCCCATCGCCAAGGGCATGCGGCTCCCCAAGCGCCACCCAACCCCCCCCAACCTCAACAACCCCCTTTAGTGCTGCAAAACCCCTTACCGACCCAAGGCGTAGTGAACACTCAGCCGTTGACTCCCCCTCAAGCCAACGTACCCCAACAACAACAGATCACTTACGCTGCTCCTGATCAACCCATGTTTGACTCAGGTACCCACCACTTGCTAATGATGTCATCTGCTGACGTCAACCTCCAGACCCGTCGGAACCAATATGGCTCCACCTCTGAAGCCAATCCCACGGATAAAACTACTAACGCCCATCCCACCGACCAGGCGTTACGTATACCTGCGCCTCCCATAGACGGCGCTGCAAAAGCCCCTCGTTTCCCACTTCACCGAATCAACAATAACCCTAATGCGCGCGCTGCGTCAAACTACAACATCGTAGACGACCTAGCCCAATCTCCCGCAGCCATGTCTGCGTTAGAAGTCTTGAAGAACTGCCCTTCCCAGCGCAAGACTTTACTTTCCGCCATTGGGGGGATTGACCCAACTGATTCGCATTTGATGGCATTTGATTTAGACCAGTCTGAACCACGCCTACCTTCCAGCTTAGCATTCCAAGTTACTGTCTCCGTTAGGAATCTTGTCATCCATCGGTGCATCATCGATGAGGGTGCCTCCACATGCGTTATGTCTACATTCGTATGGCAGAAGCTAGGATCCCCTCCTCTCCAGCAGTCCACCACTGCGTTACGTGCCTACGACGGTCGTTCGGCCCAGCCCCAAGGCCTCCTACCCAACGTACCTGTCCAGTTAGGTGGTAAAACCCTCCTTATTGACATAGAGGTAATCAATGCCCAATTGGATTACAACCTTTTACTTGGCCGTAGCTACATGTATGCCATGCGGGCCGTTGCCTCTTCTGTCTTTCGCACCATGATGTTCCCCCATGAGGGACGTGTGGTTAAAATTGACCAACTCACCTACTATGATCCCAGTGCTCCCGCGGCACCTGAGAATGTTCTTCCCATGGTTGAACAACCTGTTTCTCATGCCACCACCTCATTTGTTTCCGCTACGGGGCCTGGAGTCTACTCAAACGCGCCGATGACCTCCACCTTTCAATCCATTCCTCCCCCGTCATCTACGCCCGAAGTGTCTGATTTATGTACCTTGTCCCACGACAACCTACCACCTAACACTCAACCACCCTTGTTGCCAAAACCACCATTGGTACCTAGCCACATTGGTGTTACACCGATCCATACCATCCCCTTTCTCGTCCCTCCATCAGGAGTAGTAAGCGCCCCGGTTATGGCTACCCTTAGCCTCCCGGGGTTAACCTTGGGATTACCTGTCTGGTATCTTTCACCTCCCGTTCGCCCGCCGACACCAGATGTCGTCCTCCAACCGGTGCAACCCATGGCTACTACCTCTCAGCCACCTCCTGGTGTCTCTACCCCTTCGTCCTCCACGACACCCCCTCCTACTCCCAAACCCACTGGGGGCAGAGGTCCACAACTTTACACTGCTGTACCACCTCCAAAGACAGTAAAAAACCCTCCAATCTTTCGTGCTCCTCCCAAATGCTCGCTGTGCGACAAGTTGGGCCATGCGACCCACCAATGCCCACAGTTACCAGCATTACAGAAGCACATGCAGATGCTCGACGATGATCCTAACATCCCAACTGTCGAACTAAACCCCACTCCTAAGCCTAAAGATAAGTCCCTACGTACCAACCACTCTTGCGCCATATGCGGTATTTACGGGCATTATTCACATCATTGTCCCGACCTCCCGGATTACAGAGCAGCTCTCTATGGGATGAACAATCTGGATCTTGAGACGGCACCACCTACCATTGAGGAGATCTACCCCCCAGACTCTTCACCTTCCGGAGAGGTTAATACCATCTATATGATCTCTTCCACCACTTCCCCCTCGTCAACCGATTTGACGACGCAAACTTTCTGTACCGATGAGGAAATTCTTGAAACGTCTTCCTATCGCTCCGCTACCCAATACGCGGTTGAATCCAAAGACTTCCTCCCCACCAAGGTCGACTGGTTCAAGGACCCTATTCCTGCTCCTGATGCCTTCGAGGAAGGTAACATGGCCAACATCTCACCTGTCATCCAAGTTGATATCGCTGCCCCAGGACGTGCCCCTGAACTCATTACTTTAGGAGCATTCTGCAGTAAACAAGAGATTGAAGACTACATAAACCTTTTCAGAGAATTCCGTGATGTTTTTGCCTGGTCCTATACCGAAATGCCTGGTCTTGACCCTGCCATTATAGAGCACCACATTGACACATGGCCTGATGTACCCCCCGTTCGTCAGAAACAACGTCCCATTCATCCCTCACAGTTCTCAGATGTTAAAGCTACAATTGGGACCCCTGAAGTCATCACTTTAGGAGCCTCCTGCAGCGCGCAGGAGATCGAGAACTACCACCAACTCTTCCAAGAGTACAGTGATGTCTTTGTCTGGTCCTATACCGAAATGCCCGGGCTAGACCCCACCATTATAGAGCACCAACTTGACACCTCTGAGTCAAGGGGCATAATAGATTCCCTCGACCCTGGGATAGGGGGCATGATCAATCATTTTGAACCTTCTCCATCACATCTATCTCAGCATGTCGATGAACCCATTGTTCAAACCCACACATATGTGATCCATAATCACAAACCCCATGCACATAGCATGGGGGCAAGTCATTAACCCTGCTCACTTTTTCACACTTGTGATCTCAACCATTTTTGAGGTCACATATCACTTGTAGATTTGACTTGATTTTATACACCTAGTATTCTGCCCCTGTGGGCCATCATGATACACCTAGTATTATGCCCTCCATTTTTTCGCACCATTTGCACCGCCGGATTCATATTTCCGTGCCCGTGACGATGCTTGAGATCATTTCTCGCTCTCACTAGGACCAATATCAACATTGTGTCCAGACACCACTAGTTGCCTCGGTTTGCGTGCCACATCGGCCGTTCTCCGTTTTTCACATGATTTATATCATCGGATTCATTTTTCCGAGCTGGTGATGATGCTTGAGATCATTTCTCGCTCTCACCTCCAGATTTTCTGGGCATTTTCCCAAAATGCCCCCGTCACCTCGGTTTGCGCGCCACATCGGCCGTTACCCATTTTTGACATCCTTTATATCGCCGGATTCATTTTTCCGAGCTCATGATGATGCTTGAGATCATTTCTCGCTCTCACTAGGTCCAATTTCAACATTGTGTCCCGACACCTTGCTGCCTCGGTTTGCGTGCCACATCGGCAACTATCGGATTGTTCCACTTTTGTACATGAGCCATTCACTCCTGTCATACTGCAAATGTCTCGTTATTTTTCCACCATCTCATCTACCCCGCAAGGAGGCCCACCAGTGTTCCCCAACACCCTCGTTCTTGGTCACCATTATTGATCCTTGATTGAACACTTCCTCCTTGCCTGGCCATTCCTTTTGTTCGGTATAATTTTATCCCTTTTTCGGGCCGGACAAGTCCTTTACGAAAAAGGCACTTAGGGAGTTTCCGTTAAGCTCTTTTCTGACTCCTAAAAGAATGAAAAGATCGTCGAGCAATCTTGCTTCCTTTCATGCTCGTTAAAGTACCTGAAAGGGCGTCTATCTGGTATAAGTTTAACCCTTTTCCGGACCTGGTAGACTAATTACGAAAAAGGAATACTCTAGTCACACCGGCTAGAAGAGTTCTTCATTGCATCCTTTTATGCTTCTTTGGGCCTTGGAGACTAAATCTACGAAAAAGCAACCCCCTGGAGTCTTCTTACTTGTTTTCAGACTCTCTAAAATTGAAAGCAACCATGAGCATGAACTGTCCTGGGCTCGTAAAATCCACACGACAGTACCATTCCATCACTTCAGAGTCTTCTTATCGCTTTCAAACTCCTTAAAATTGAAAGCCACCACGAGCATGAACTGTCCTGGGCTCGTAAAATCCACACGACAGTACCATTTTACACACACTTCTTCTAGTTCCTTAACCCATGAAGAAGTACCCTCCTATGCCTCCTGGCACTATGATCGATCATCTCGGCAGCACCCCCAATCAGGTCGCCTTTGTTCAGAGTATTCTGCAGTCTCCTGTCATTTTACCACAGCTTGAGTCTCCCTCAGACCAGTTACCCTCCCAGATCCATTACAGCTATGATCCCTTTCCCCTCAGTCAGTTTCATATGCTGCCAGATCATTCCCATTATCATACTCTGAACAAAGGAAGTTTGAGTCCATCCACTCTACTTGCCCAGTTGTCCCCCCACAGTTTATTAGTCCTGCCATCAGCACTATCACATTTCGGTCTTGTACCTCGCGCTCCTGTCAAGGAAGCACCATTGCCTTGATAGTTGCAGGTCTCCCTCTGTCGACGACAGCCCCTCTATTCCAGAGGATAGGCCCAGAGGTCCCTACGCCTTGGACTTATCACCATCTGTGGTAAGTGCCTACGGATCATTCTGAGAGGAGTCATCATTGCCTCTCCGAGTGGTTGTTCCTCACATGCTCGACTTCAGCACCTTGATCGCATCGTTGAGGATCGCGTAGGATTATATCCCATAAGTTTTTAGTCGAAGACCCCGGATTTCCCCCGACTCTAGCACATTGGTGAGTCATTTCGGAACGCCCAGTTGTATGTTCCTGTGGATGTCCGGGCTGCGTTGGCGTTTGTATTCGGAAGCCATCCAGTTCTATGCTTCCTTGAGTACCCAGATCAGTTCCAGTTCAGTGTACCATGGACAGTATGACCCCAGTCACTATGATCCAGCAGCTCATCAGCTCCTTTGGTACCACACTCAGTAGCACTGTTGATTGTTCCAGTGCACCATTTCTTCAGTTCACACATGATCAACTCAGCAGTATGTCCCAGATCTGTGTCCCCTCTGGACTCTTATGATGTACACAGTGGTCATGTATCTTACAGGTCCCCCTTTTTCGGGCCTCACAGTTATGTTTATGTATCTTAATACGAGCATGGGTATGCCCGCCTCGTCCATATATTGAGATTATACCTCAGTCAGTATTTGAGGTCATGTATATTTCAGGTCCCCATTTTTTGGACCCCATTGTTATTGTTATGTTATATCCTGATACGAGCATGGGAATGCCCGCCTCGTCCATATGATCAGATGATTCCTCATCCATTATTGAGGTTATGTACTTTTAAGTTCTTGCAGTTGTTCGGGATCATTGTTCCGGGTTTCAGTTTGTTTCTTCTCTTCTCTCCACATCCCAGGAAAACCATTCATGACTTATGATGTCCATCGGCCATACGATGAGCTCCTGCCCTCGCACATCAGGGGGCAATCTGTTAACACCCAAAAAGTGTTCACTACCTCATCTACCACATTATATGGCTCATTTGTCCATTTTCCTACCATATTTCCCTTAAAATCCCAAAAAAATCCCATTAAAAAGCCTCCAAAAGGCCTAAAATGCCTCCAAAAGGCCACAAAACCATCAAAATAGCCTAAAAAAGGCTAAAAAACCCCCTTTTCCTCCAAAAATAGCAAAAATCCCCTAAAAAGGGAATAAAAAATATAAAATAATGAGGAAAAGGAGGAAAAAACCCTATACAGCTGCACAAAACCATGTGTTTCCCAAAACCATGGGTCAGCACTCCACCACCAAAAAACTATAAATAGGTGATGGAGATCCCTTATTCCATATCCACAATCACAAGCACCCTTACTCTGCCAAAATCTCTCTCGAAACCCTAGTTCACCATTGAACTACTTTCACCTTGAGAGCCACTTTTGGCCCATCCCCACCATTGGAGAAGGAGAAGGAGCATACTGAAGCTTGGAGCATCCTCTTGGACACTGCAAAGGGCTTCATCAACCTCCACATTGGAGGTAATATCAATACAAAACTATCTTTTTTATATCTTTTCTTTATGTTTCATGCAATACTTTAGAAGTAATTTAATTGTTGTTTTAGCTTAATTGTTTACACTTACTGAACTGCTACTAAGGAGTCCATTCTCCTTAGTAGGTGCTCATTTGCACAAGCTAGGGGTAAAACCCTAGCTACAGGTAAAACCCTAGCTACAGCTAGTATTTTTTAACTTTGGCAGACAAAGCTATTTTTTTGTATATAGGTACTCTCTTTCGGCTAGAAGGTTCGACCATAACTGATTGCTTAATATAAGTTAAACCGTTTCAGTTAAAAACACAATTTCACTATTGTCATATGATATGAACAATATAAGCTCTGTTAAGTCCCCTATCATGCATAGGTTGCAAGTTATGAGTAAAAGATATATGACCTTAGATAAGTCCCTTGCCATTACCAAAATCCATGTGTTTCTTTTTCGAGAATTTGCTTCAAAATTTAAGCTCTTTCGTAATATATAATCTTAAGAGAGATAATTAAATTACTCTCCCCTTCCATTTATAAAAATTAAGTAGAAATTTGTTAGGAGATAACTCATTTCAACATAGAAATAAAAATTAAGTAGAACTTTGTTAGGAGATAACTCATTTCAACATAGAAATAAAAATTAAGTAGAACTTTGTTAGGAGATAACTCATTTCAACATAGAAAGTGTTACAATGTAATTGCTTGCTCAAACAATAATTCAGAAAAGCTCATTTCTTATATACATTGATGCATGTTATGCACTCAAACCATGAACTCTTAGAGTATTCTATATGGATAATAATACATTCATATTTATAGTTTATTTGCTTCTACCATATGCAAGGACTTAATTGCCATGCAACTCTTCCTCTTGTTGAATATTGGATAAAGTTTGATTGAATTTAAAATGTTTTTTTACCTTTTTTGTTGTTGTAATACACACATTATTAAAGTTCATTTAACATAATTAGTTCTTTTAAGGCCTTTATGTCCACCATGGGTTGAACCTAATTTGCTTACATGTAAACACCCCATCCAAACCACTAAGCCAGATTGCAATAGATGTTTAATTGAATAGCCTTAATGGATATAAATGTGGGTTTTGATCCATATATATATATATATATAGTGATAGTGTTATTCATCATCACATTCAACCACTACCTCATTGAATCTCATGGTTATCCTAAAAAGGTGGAAAAACTTATGCTCAAATTGAACTTGAATTAATAACGAAAAACTTATAATTTCTTCACCAACAAATCGATAATGTGTTACCTACATATGGGTAACTATTTTTGGCCAAATATGACGATGAAAAACGGAAATTTTACCCATGTATTAAATTGAAGCCCTCGAAACTCACATTTGCCACATGAATTTTGACATGCCGTTAAAAAATGAAATGTAGAGAATTATGTTGGCTTTCCAATGATATTTTATTCGAAATATATCAATGTCATTTATTGTGTCAAATTTTCATTTAATGAAACGTGTGTACTTAAAAATTTGAAGAGCAATTAACAAGTAGTTTGTTTGTGTGCAAAATAATTTAATGTTAAAGTAATAATTTTAAAAAAGGAAATATGTGAACATGATCTAGACAGAATGCACTAGTGCTTACATATTTTTCTTTTAATTTTTCTCGAAAAATTATATTTATTATTATTTTTTGAAACTGACCAATGAATATTTCAGCTGCATTTTTGTGCACCAAATCTTTTGATTGTTTACATAATTTGCAAAACTAAAAATACCCTTTTGAAGAGGACGCACTTATCTAGTGCTTGTGCATTTTTTCAAATTTTTTGGATGTGTATTTTGAATGTTGTTGATTTATCTTTGAGCTCAATCAAAGTTGTCAGCAGGGTTTTTTAGGGCAAGTTTTAGTAGAAATTTAAAAACAAAAGACATACGAAGATAAAATTCATAAATTTTATGTATATGGATAGAGGATTCATTGACGAATCCAATGGTATCAAGTATGCCCATTAATGTGCATTTACTGACATAGTTTAAGCCTCTGAAAGGAAGACAAACCTTTCTTTTTGGAGTGAAAAGGGCTATCGGCCTGCTTTTTAGGCCCTCAATCGAGGTATTTAAAATACCTCGATCGAGGGTTAAATATGACCTCGGTCGAGGTTTTTACGTAGACCTCAATCGAGGTATGTTCAAGCCCTTTATCGAGCAAATTGCTCGATTGAGGGCCAAGTTGCGGGCCTTTTTTTATTTTTTTCAAAAGCTAGATTGAGGTCTTGTTTCAACCCTCGATTGAGGTTTTAATAGCTCGATCGAGGTCTTGTTTCAACCCTCGATAGAGGTCTTTTAAATCCCTCAATCGAGGTATTTTAAAACCCTCGATTGAGGTTTTAATACCTCGATCGAGGGCTTTAAAATACCTCGATCGAGGATCCACAACACAAATTTTTGGCACTTCGCTCACCAAAAATCATGAACCAGCTTCATGGATCAACCCGTACACGTCTTCTTCTTATTTATTTATTTATTTATTTTTAATTTTTTTCGAAGATGGCAAAACCTATCATAACTTAGTTGTTAACTCAGTAGTGAAGACAACCTTCATTGGCTTCTATCCACAAAATGTGAGCTGAATCATCACTATTATTCAAGGGAAATGTTAAGCCCTATATATTGTAGTATTTCATTCCCATTATTATATGTATTGTATTTGTCAACTAGGAGCTTAATTGTAATTGCACCATCGGTCTCATATATATATACCATGGAGACCTAGTCTCAAGGATCATCTCATCTTGTCTTTAGTATTGGATATGCTATATAAGGAGGTTTCCCTCTTAAAGAGGCTTCGTATTCATCTCTTTTATTCATTCTCAAGGCATTGGATTACTCTTTCTTATTTTATGCTCTTTTGGGAATTTGGTGCATAACAAAGGTATCAAAGTCATTTTCAGTATAACCTTTTTTTGGGACATTCCAAACAACAACACTTACAGGAGTCTCAGGGGACATAGAGAAGTATATGTGGTACAAATTTCAAGTCTTAGTTCATTATACTTTTGGAGTTATAGTATGAGGAAGTTGGGGTTTTTTACTAGTCAAAAAATTGGTCCCAAACATGTGTTATGGGTAAAACTATTATATCTGAAGCTTGAGAGATCCAAACTGAGTGCCACCTATTGTGTTAGAAATAATATTGGCCATAGCGTTTTTGGTAACAATTTCATAAATAGATAAGGAAAATTTTACATGTGGAAATCTATACAAGTTCACTCTCCTGAAAGGGACAATAATAACAAGCTTTCCGAAAGTTACCATAACTCTCTCTTGGCGGATCAAAATTGGGTCAAACATATGGCATTGCAAAGAAGACATACTAGGCTATTACATAAAAAGATTTAGACTTAGATGGGCCAAAATTCAGATATAATTTAGGAGCAAGGTTGGCCACCTAGACAACCTACATACGAGGGTTTTTAAAGGTATGTTAACTTGAAATTTACATAACTTTTGATTGGAGTATCTATTTTGGTTGATTCAAAAGGTGTGATAAAGAGGAAATAGAGAATAACTATAGTAAATATTAGTGTGATCAAATGGAATTAGGTAGAGTAAATTCTTTTATGCCCCTTAAACCTCCTCAAGGCTCAACCTTTATACAAGATGAACACGATGAAATGAACTTTGAGGTGTCCAAGCTTATCGAAAGAGTAAGAAACACTGAATATGCAATGCTAAGAAAGGTGGATATCATGGAAATGGTAAATAAGGATGAATTGCAAGCATTCAAAGGGTATATGCAAGGCTATGCGCGAGACCTAAAAAAGAACCTGGAAAGCATGAGGGAATAACTTGTGAAGATATAACTGACCTCCTTAACCAAAAGTTAGCGCCTCCAAAATATAATAAGGAGAACAATTGGGACTCGTCCCAGTCATATATTGAGAAAATTGATAAATAGTTGGAGAATCAAAGGTTCAAGTCCCCAACAATTGATAATCCACATCATCATGGGCTCAATTAAGGACCAAGGGACTAGTTCATTCCAAAAATTGATATGATAAAGTTTGATGGCAATGATCCAATAACAAGGATATTCCAAATGGAGCAATTCTTTGATCTACACCAAATGCTAACTTTACAAAATTTAACTATTGCATACTTGTATCTAAATCCTCATCAATTTGTGTTGTGCCAATGACTTTGTGATTGTAAAACTAATTCTATTGTCTTATGGTCTATATTTACAGATGAATTGGTAGCACATTATGGGGATGTTAAGAACAACACCTTCTTTATAAAATTGATAAATATTAAGTAGAAAGGTCTAGTTACAGAGCATAATAAATAGTTCCAAAATTTGAGTATCTTTGGATAACTTCTAGAGGATAACTTGTTGGATCTCTTTATGGGAACTTTAAAAGAGAGCATTTAGCATGAGGTACATCTCTTTGAACCTAAGGCATTGGAGAATGCTTTTAGTTTGGAAAGCAAAGTAGAAAGTAAAAATATGGCTACTAGAAGGGTTGCTACTAACACCTATAGAGAGGGAAATATTTCTACTCCTAACACCACTGAACCTATAAGGTTGACACCTTAACAAGTGGAGGAAATAAGAGAAAAATGACTATGTTTCAATTGGGATAGAAAGTACAATAATCCACATATGTGCAATGAGAAGAAGTTATTCTACATAAATTGTGAAGAGGAAGTAGATCCAGAACTAGAATAGTCTCAAGAGGCAGAACCATAAGATACTACTCCAACCATATCTTGAGATGCATTAGCCAAAATTATTCCTCAAATTCTTAGGATAGAAGGATATATCAAAAAGAGAAAAGTAACTGTGTTGATTGATTATGGTAGTTCTCATAACTTCATTAATTGCAAATTAGCCAAATTTCTCAATTGCTTTATATATCCATCACCAAAGTTTCAAGTAATGATTGCAAATGGAGGTACCATAACATGTTCAGGGAAGTGCCATAGCATTAAGCTTACTATGGGAGAGTATTTGTTGGGTAGCTCAATGATTACTATTCAAATGGGTGGTGTTGATGTTGTATTAGGGGTCCAATTTACAATCATTGGAACAATGGCTCTTAATTTTCAAGGACTTTTCATGAGATTCTGCTCAGAAGACAAGGACATCGAACTCAAAGGTATTCCAGGGAAACCCTTTAAAATGATAAGCTCTAATAGCATGACAAAGTTGCTAAAAAAGGGACACCAGTATTTGTAGTTTTGATTTTGACAATAAGCTATACTTCCAGTTTGGTGTCTATGATTACAATGAAACAATTGAATCCCACTGTTATAGACATTGTTACACACATTGAGTCTCTCCGTGCCAGTAGAGTAGCAGTAGGATATCAAATTGGTTCTTTTGTTGGTGAATACCAGTGCAAGGAATTGGGCATAGCCAAAGAAAGATCTTAAAACATATTTAACACTAAAAGAAGCTACATAGGCTCTTAGAAACGGCCCAAAGAAAGGAAGAGTTGCTGCCATTTTCGACGAGATTCCTCATATACGTATTTTTTCTAGCTTCACAATGCGAATATACAAAAATTGTTCCAATCTACAAGATTGGGGACTTTGGCTTTGTAAGTTACTCTATATCCTCAATAATTTGTCCAAAATTCAAGTTATTTCATTTCATCGAGAGGCGTTTTCTATAGCCCAAAGTGGATGAGATGTGTCACATCTGTCATGCTGACGTGGCAAATGTAGGCTCAAAAGAATAAATATAAAACCAAGCACATGTCGGCTCCAAATTTAAACTAGTTAGATTGTAAAATAGATTTATATAAATATACATCAGATTTTAATTTCAATTTCCATATTACGTGGTATACTTTACAACTTGAAAAGGGTAAATAAATATTTTACTTCATAACCAATGAATGAATGCAATTTTGGCCTATTTGTAGGACTTGTGTGTTATTGTTTACTATTCCAAATTGGAAGTTGGAAGGTGGATGATTGTAATGGAAAATATATTCGATTATGTATTATTAAGTTAATAATAAAACAATAAGTTAGATATTAACTTTGTGATAATTGCAAATTAATAATAATTGGGTAGATTGCAAGTATTTTACTTCATAATTAATTAATTAATGTAACTTTTGCCTATTTGTAGAATTTATGTGTTACCCCTAAATTATAAAACCATTTTTACTTAACATTATTATTACTTTATTACAATTCACCATTTTGATGGTGTAAATATTTTTTTTTAATGTTTTTTTGGATAAGATGATTTCAATTTGGTAATTTTTGTTTCTTGGAATCAACGTATATCCATCTTAACTATCAAGTACCGAGAGGGATCAAATCCCTTGGGTGCAAACATTTCCTCAAGTTTAGGGCTTTAAAAGATGTGTGTTATATATATCTAAAAGATGCATCACATAATCCAATGTGAATCCAATTGCTTAGATGCATTGTATGGGATTTTTTCTTTTAATTGAGAAAAGGAAATTTAAGTCAAACTCTATATTTTTATCACTAAAAATGTAAATGAGGCAACAAACAATTGAACTGGTCTCTTCTCTAGAGGAGGCATGGTTGCCATGTAAATTGAAAATGAAAATATGATACCATTTTGAAAATTTTAAAAATGAACAAAATCCATCGATAAAGTGAAGGACTCGAGGAATCTAACAATGGGGTGGTCATACATGGATGGTGAGAACCAATAATTTTTTTTATTTTTTAAATAAAATCCTATATTTTATAACAAAATGTCTAAACTTAGTTCAATGTTTCTTATATATAGAAGCACTAGTGTGCCTATTGTCTAATGACACATATTGTAAAAAATATTGAAACATTTATAGGTTTGCCTATATAAGGAATGCATTGGAGTGCCTTCTATGCATGCACACTGATATGTTCTTTGTAAAGTTTAAAATAAAATAAAATAAACCAATATTGCATAGCAAGATGTCTAAACGCATTTAGTGTATTGTAGATAGTAATGCATCAGTGCGCTTAAAAGTTTATAACACAATGCTTAGAGTTTGTTTAAAATTAAAATAAATCCATTTTTCTTTGAATTATTTATAACAAAATTTGAGGTGTCTAGTTATTTTATGCACAGGTGAATCATATTTATGGGCACATGGATGAGGTTTATAGAATTTAAGGATGCCAATTTAAAAACCTCCACTAACACCCATGGCCACCTGCCTCTACTAGCAACCTTCATTATAAATAGACAAGGGAGAATTTTTGTGGGAAGGTTCCCCAAAAATATCTACTAGAAGGTTGTGGGACCTCCCCAAAAACCCCTTCAAGAACATTTGTACATTGACATTAAAAAATCTATAATAAAAAAAGCCTGGAAAAAAATTATGATATTACTAGCATCACTTTTCTATTTGTGGTTAAATTTCAAAAAACAATTACCCCTCCCCCACAAAATAAAAATAAAAACTCTATAGGGTTCTCATCAATTTAATAAGCATGTTGTATACTTGCATAGTATAACAATAATAATAATGAGCAAACCATTTTTTATGGCCTAACTTTCAAAACAACAAGTGGGTTGGATTAAATTATATCAAGAATTGCTTTTATCATATCATTCCAAATAAGGTAAAAGATTTCATGATGTTATATAATATGAATAATGGTCTAAAACTAAAATATTCAATTCACAATGATATTTAATCTCTCTCCCCCAAAAGTTCATTAAAACCTAGATAGTTTAGTAAAGAACACAATTATCAACTTGTTTGATGAAAATGAATGCTTTCGATACACTGAAAAAGTGTCAATGAAATACAAGTGCATACACTGGCGTCTAAATCATTTATTATTAGAAAACTTGTATAAATAAAAGAATACATATATAATTTGTTAAAGGTCCAATGAACATCAAACACCATACATGCATGCATTACCAATATAATAAGAGTGGATGTCATTTAGAGATTAAAGAATAATGTGTATATGATAGGTTTCATTAACATACCAAAAAAGAATAAGAGATTATAACTAGCAATTGTCCCAGAAGGTGCAAAGGGACACCGAGCATAAAAATAAAATAAATAGAAAATACACTAAATATGATTAAGTGAAAAAAGATAATAGTAAAATAGATGACATGAAGAGTTTCCTCTTCACCATTGAAATGCCATGAAGAGAACAATGAATTAGGGGAATTTTTGGGTGGTTCACTTCATTTCTAGATTCCAGGATAAATGTTTCAATATCATTGCACAAATCAAGAAAGGATAAAATGCTAATGCAAATAAAGGAAATAGAAAAAATTGTGCACTGAGGAATAAAAGAGTAATGCACTTAATTATCTTCTCTTGTATGCATTGTAGCAAGACTGCTAGATAACCTACCAAAAGAATTTGTTAGTTTCTTGTTACCTCCATATGATTCATAATCAGGTCGACATGGTACTACAGACACGTGAAGACTCTTTGGTAGCAGACAGTTGGAGAATGACCCTGCAAGCCCAAGATTAAAGATGATGAGTGCAATTGCATTTATGAGTTGATAGTTGTAAGGAGTGATGTTGAACACTTGTTTAGGCAGGTCTATTTTTTTAATTTTAAAGAGCATGAAACAATAATTCACATCAAACAATTGATGAAATTTAAAATTAAAACAAAAAACAATGAAACGGCGGAAATATGTGTTAGAAGGGTAAATGATTAAGAGAATCCTATAAACAAGGTATACATAGACAACAACAAATAGCCTAACATTTTTTTGTTAATTGCATTGAGAACATGTTAAGATAGGTCTAATATGGAAAGCACAAGAGCAAACCCTTTGGCATGTAGTTCAATAGCATCTTCAGTAGTTATGTCCTGTGGCCAAAGGCCAATTATGTTCTCACTTCCTAATCTTGGTTCTACTTGTGCATTTATTTAGGCATTTCCATACTAATATTGATAGATAAATAGAAAAAATGCAATTGCACCCCTTGCTTCTCAAATTCATATTTTAATATTGATAAATGCGTAGTTTATTAAGCTTATCAAGACAAATTTAAACAACTAGAGTTATGTTGAGTCCTTTCAAAGGGATAAAAGGAATCAATGGAGGCATGCTTATGGTCCTAGATCTCAAATGCTTCAAATATTCATCTTTACAACCTCTATAAGTCTCTTATCGATCCCATAAACAAAGTTGTTAAAGAACAAGAAAAAAAACATATGGAAATGTTGCGAATCCACATTGATAAAAATATGCGTAATAACTTTTGCAGCATTATATTTATGCAGCCCAATTGATTACAAATAAAACGGAATAAAAATGCTTGTTAGTTGGATGTCCGATTGTATCATTTTTTAAAAAGTTTATAGATTGATTGTTAACTGCGGTTTTTAGTTTCTCATGACCATCATAACATAGTCTCAACAAACTGTGATCGTTCTAGTTAGTTCTCCAAGTTGATTTTATGATTGTTGTTAAGAGAATGAAAACACCACAACATGCACATAGACGATTTCAATTTATTACCAAAAAGGTCAAAATTTCTCCAAAAGTAAACAAACTTTAATTTGCCTCAAGTGGTAAAGGAGAAAATAAAGTCACATTTGTTAAATGTTCTTCATGTGAAAAATGGGGACATGGGTGGACACAAGGTATAAAATCTTTTTGAAATTTGTTGAGTGTAGAGGCAGAGAACGGGAATTTAAATATTAGGATGCATGAGTCAGAGAGAGGCCAGACTAAAAAGATCGCATGCTTGGGTGTTAGTTGGATGTTCAACTATATTTTTTTAACAAGAGTTATAGATTGATTGTTAATTGTAGATTTTATTTTCTCTTGATGGTCACAATAGGGTCTCAATAAATTGTGCTCAATTTAGTTGGTTCTTCAAGTTTCTTTTATGAGAATTGAAAGATAGATTTTAAACCTCAAACTTGCTTTATAATTATGTAAAAGAGAGATTTAAAGCTCACTCCAATATAAATTCACCCAAATCCACTCTAATATAAGGAGAGATAGAGTTGAACGTCATCCTAATACAAATCCAATTTGACACATGGAAGGAGAAATTTGGAACCTCACTCCAACACAAGTTCACTCAAATCCACTTTGGCTACAAAAATAGAAAAAATTAAACCTTGCTCTTCTTTACATTGTATGAAGACAAGAAGACAAATCCACTATTACAAATCCAGTTTAACATAACAAGATACACAAAACTACATCATTCACAATTTGCTAAGACCCTATTGTGATAGTCATGAGAAAATAAAATCCACAAATAACAATCAAAACGATCATGAGAAAATAAAATCCACAATTTCAATCATTAAACTGTTTTTAAACAATACAACTAGAGATCCAACTAACACCCAAATATGCAATCATTTCAATCTTGCCACAACACTTAAAAACACCTCGACTCCATAATATTTAAACTCCCATTTTTTGCCCCCACATTCAAAAAAATTCAGAATATTTTATATTAGTTCTGGAGAATTTTTTACTTTCTCGGTAATAAATTGACACCATCTATATGCATGTTGTGGCTTTTTCATTCTCTTAACAACAATGGTAAAAGCAACTTGAAGAACCAAATAAACTTAACTCAATTTGTTGAGACTATGCTATGAGGGTCATGATAAACTAAAATCCACAACAATCAATCTATTAAATCTTGTTAAAATTAATACAACCGTACATACAACTAACAAGCATTTCTATTTGGTTTTAATTGTATTCAATTGGGGTGCATAAAGACATTATTGCAAAGTTATTATGCATATTTGATGAATGATTTGGTTTTAATTGTATTCAATTGGGGTGCATAAAGACATTATTGCAAAGTTATGCATATTTGATGAATGTGGACTGCCCACATTTCCATACTGTTTTCTAGTCTTTAACAACTTTGTTTATGGGATTGATAAGAGACTTATAGTGGTTGAAAAGGTGTATCTTTGAAGCTTTCAAGATCTAGGACCATAAACAGTTCCCAAGAACAAGCATTATGATTAAATCCCCAAAGAACAAGCTAGTCTAGCTGCAACTTAGTGAGGTTACCCACTGTAACTTCAATAACCACCTCTCTACACTTCTGATTGGCTCTTCTCTAACTCGAGGGAGGATTCCCTAGATATGATTGATATGTTATGGAAATGAGATAGCCTAATAAAACTTAAATTCTTCGTAGTATAGTTTTAATGGGCAATGGGAGGACTTTAAAGACTAGTGTCAATCCTAGAGCATATGGAGCCTATGGATGGTTCCCACCTAGGAATTGTTTAAAAGTGCTTGATGAAACCATGACAAGGTCTCCATACAAGCAATTGATTCACTTAGATATTTTTATGAAGGAAAGGTGTCATTTAAGCATACACTTCCTAACCTCTCTTGTTTCACACCCCAATCGAGTGATATGCTACCACTCCTAAATATAAATGCCAAATATCTCAATACATGTCACATTAACTTGAAATGAAAATAGCCATGGAAAGACACAACCCTTCTTAGGAAGAAGCAAAAGCATTCACAATGACAAAAAAAATCCAAATTTACTTATTAAAATCACCAAATTCCAACCCAACAAAAGAAAATACCTTAGCCATGGAAAGACACAACCCTTCTTAGGAAGAAGCAAAAGTATTCACAATGACAAAAAAATCCAAATTTACTCGATTAAAATCACCAACTTCCAACCCAACAAAAGAAAATACCTTAAACTTTCATATACTCATAAAAATATAAAAATGATGCTTCAAAAGAGAAAGAGATATTACAATCCAACCATATAAATAGATGAGAAGGTTAACCCTTATATAAGTTGTAGCCTTAACTCACAATAAAATATTATTATTTTCCTAAATCTAGCTTAGGATGGAGAGAATAACTAACCTCCACTAATCCTTCTAGCAAATTTCTAACAAACTTTTAATAAAAAGTATAGTCAAAACCACAAATACAAAGATACATGATTCCCCTTCCTGACAAACTCCGTAGATCAACCTTCGTTACTCTTCATTTTCAGAGAGTGACATACAGAGAAAAGGGTTCGTTGTTTTGAAATTATCAACGTGCTTGCTTACACTTTAGGCAAGGCAATTACCCCCTTAGCGCTAACCTTATATCTGGATTTACTTCCATGAAACAACCCAAAATGGTTCTCGGTCACGGTCTCAGATATGCTCAAATCTTGAAGGTAACCCTGTTTCTTTGATGAAGATTCTACCCGCCGACTTATTCTGGAAAGACCGCCTTCTCATATTGGAGTGCTGCCGATTAATTCACTTCAAATGTTGGTTAGTGCATATAACGTCGGAAATACATACAGATCTGAAAAGGTAACTCCTGTGGGTGACTGTTTCCTGAATATGCTGAGGGATTTGTCAAATTGACGAGGGACGACATTCCACTGTGTTTTTAGTGCAGATTTGAGTATGTTGTTATAAGAGCTTAAAACAACCTTAGAATGACACTTACTATCGTCCCTTTGACATGCTGAAAAATATTTTCACTGCTGCAACACATATCTGACTGAAAAATGCTTTAAATACTGGAAAAGAACAATAGATGGAACAGGTACAGGTGACCTCCAGGTTTCAACATCAAACCATGTGTTGGAAAATGTCGGCGGGGCATACAACCAGGCGTATCCCAGAAAACAAAAGACATAACCATCAAAATTAGAATAAGCCTACCACAAAACCCTTATCACTCGTAATTGTGAATTTAGGCGCCCGGTTGAAATTCCTATGATTCAAATCCATTATCACCATTGCCCCAATAAGGATTCCATTTGAAATTCACCCTGATGGTTTAGTTGAAGCTGATAACATCCAAAGAATTCAGTAAATCAGAGTGAAAATTTATCAAGCTAAGTTCCAAATTTCCCAATACACTATGCAACAACAAACGCACAAAGGTGAATTCAAGTTCAAAAACCCTAATAGGGAAAGAACAAATAAGCATATAAGACACCAACGTGAGGTCTTGGATGGATCAACTGGATCTACATCACAATCCGAGTTGGGCATGACATCAGGGAATCCCAATGAATTCTTACAGAGTGTGTCCAATTGTTGACCACATAAACCCAAATTATCCACAAACCTAAAAATCACATCCAGGGGGTCATCGTCTTAGATTTCACAACAATAAACATGTTTCAAGAATTCAAAGGAAAAAATATTTACAGTTAACACGAATACAGTTTCCCTACTGGCTGGTAAATAAGAATTTGTCAAATTGGTTTTCAGGATATATATTGTACAGCAAAATATAAATTACTTCAAAGTATATCAGTAGATACTTTAAGAGGAATCCAAACATAGTAACTTATATTCAAGGTTATTAACTTATTTCTGAACTTGAAAAAATGCTTAACAAAATGATCTCTCAATCAATTTCAAATTAATCTTTATTTAACTGTTTGCAAAAAATGGCCCTAACACATAGGGATGGCTGTCACTCACGAGAGATTTCACCTGCAACAACTAAGATGTGCACATTATAAAAATAACTAGGAGAATCACTGAAAGCAAGCATACCTTCCAAGAGTGAACCATCATTAGTTTATCAACCAAGAATTCAGAGGTCTAAGTAGGTTAGAACTACTTGTAGCACTGATCAATCTAAATTTCTGTAGGCAAAGATAAACTTAGCAGCAGAAATCGTTCAAAGTGAGATCTGTTATTTTCCCCTCTAGCAGTCATATTCAGTGTCAATGGGATTTTCCAGCCGCCTGCATGTTGGACTTGTGAGGCAGTGAGTACTCACATGTCAGGGTCTGACCTTCAAGCTTGCAGGTCTGATCCACATTCTCACACGTTTGACTTGACAACAAAAGGAAATCCAAGCTCATATATTACAACATACAACAATATATTCTTTACATATTTAATATTTAATTTTCAATAAGCCATGAACATAGCTAAGAGTCGAAACCTATGCCATGGCATAATCAATATTGTAAACTCTCCCAAGTTATCCAACATTACAAATTCCTAACTATCCCCAAGTTATTCATCATTCCAAACTTTTAACAAGAAAACCAGTGCTGCTTCCACATCACCCAATTTGGAATTATGTATATAAAACATCATTTGACATTTATGATTTTGTGAAACATTGAAATAATTCACACATTTATTGAACGCATTTGTCATTAATAGCATTCTATAGTGTTCCATCATGTTTGCTTGGTGTTGCTAAACCACCTCTACGAGCAAGATTCCTTTCCATTGAAAATTTATACAGTTCTGTATCATGTAACCTAAATTTGTCATCTGGAATGTCGTAGAATATGCACCAGAAGAAGTGAATGAAATAAAAAAGAAAACTTATTATCCTATTTATTTGAACAAGGAACTATAAGAGGTGGGATACAAAGATTCCATCATGTTCACTCAGTGTTGTTGAACAATCTCTCTGACCAAGGTTACTTTTCCATTGATACTTTAAAAGCGTTTCTGTCTCATGTGACCTAAATTCCTCATCTAAGATACTCTTTAATATCGATGAAAATAATAAATTAAAATCATAAGCAAAACTTAAGCTATCCTAGTTTATTTGAATCTTGAAAAGTGACTTAAAAGAGTTGGGATACACAGAAAAACATATGTCTAGTAGGTGCAAAATCAAAAATTATCCATAGGTTTTAGCATATCAAACATACAAAACCTCATGGGTAATGTTCTCTAGAATAATACCAGAAGAAAACAATGACACCATAAGAAAAACTTAAGCTATCATAGTCTATTTGAACAATAACCTGTGAGAGGTTGGCCACAAAAAAAAAACAGATATATAAGAAATGTAAATTTCAAAATTAAATGAAAAGGTTTAAGCATGGGGTATTATCATATCGGATACAAAAACATCAAAACAAAAATTTCCAAAGGAGTTCAATTTCAATCCATTGCGCAATAGAGAAAACACCCATGAACAAAATTAAAATTGCAAAGAAAAAGAAAACCACTACAACCTCATAAAAAGCAGAGAATACCTCAAATATTTGTCCATGGTAATAAAGCAATTGATATCATGTTAAAGGTTGGCACAAGACATTGTTAATACTAACATCCTATGTATAAAGAGTATGAATTGTCTTTCAAAGTCCATGCAAACACTTATAGATGAATTTTGGAAAACAAAAATACTAATGTGTCAACAATGCCTTGTGAGGTCAGTGAAAGCATATAGTTAATATAAACCCCACCGGGGTTTAAATACTTCCAAGTGACATGCTAGTGCTTGTGCTTGTACTTGTGGACGTACACCATGGCACACAACAACAATTGGGGAAAGGTGCAAGTCTTGGGCAACTTTGGCGGAATAGACAACCCCCACCCAAGTTGCAGTTGCTTAACCAAAGGCAACCAAATTGAATGGTGCTACTGCTAATGGTAAACTCGTACCATTAAACCTGGGAACATACATTATCATCATCGTGATAAGAGGAATCTAGTTCAAAAAAAATTATATACAAATGCATAAAATTATATACAAATGGCTTTTGATGACAAAGTCCAAAGTAGTTAAGAAATTTAAACAGGTAAATCTAACCACAAAGTATACTGAGTAGTGAACATGTGAAAGATTTATAATAGAAAACAATCCATTGAAGAATATTTCAAATCTGCACCATCTTGCATTAACTGCAGGCAGGACAGAATTGAGTTGGAAAACAAACCAACATTAATTTGCAACAATATCTAAGTGTTATTGTTCAAGATGCAAAATGGGAAATGATGGGCATGTAGTTCACAATGTGAAGATGGTGGTATGCCATAGCACACACCAAGGTTCAATTCCCCTGAATGAAAGAATTGTTAAGAATCAGGTGGCTAATAATCACAGGTTCAAACACCATGGAGTGGAATAACTCACAAACAATCACAGACCAAGACACTAGATATAGTGGATAACCATATGGGAAATAAGCTCCGCTCTCCAACAGAAAATCATTATTACTGCTCTCAATAGCTATCCCTTCAATACATACTAGAATACCTCAAGCTTTTTAGATAAACGGCACAGACCAATCAAATAAAAGGACACAGATCTGGCAGCATGACTAACAAGGATACCATGACCATCGGATAATTCATGTTGAGTATACAATTATGACCATCGGGTCATAAGTGCACACTAAAACACATGACTTAAAGTTACATTAAACCAAATCAATCTTAAGAAATCTCCTAATGTCTAATATCCTAACATGTTAAATCACTTGAGGGCAGGTACATGTCTGGGATAAGGGTAATTTTGACGGAAGAGGCAATCCCCCCTTGTTGTGGCAGCTTAGCTAAATTGAAGGGCACTTGTATAATGTATTCAGTAGTCCACCCCTTGACAGTTTCCTGTACAAGAAGGTTGCTTGTGATGCCATGCCTCTCTAGGCCAATTGTAATGCTTCTCAAGTATAAAGGGAGCAATTTAATGAGCTAAAAAGGTGAAGCGGGTTGTAAATGCCAAGGATAACTTACAAAATTGTCCTGGGATCTGCATAACTTTCATGGAAAATAAAAGGAAACATATTGTATGTGCCAAGAACAAACTCACATAACTTACAAAATTGGGTTGAAGAACAAACTCCGATAACTTTAAAAATTGGGCCGGGATTAACATTAATTTTTCGCATCCATCTTAGCTATTAATATCACATGGATATAAATTCAGATGTCTTCTTGACCATTGACACAAACAATGACATTATGATAAAAAATCATAATACATGCAGAGGAAAAATCCAATGACTAAAATTGCAATCTCTGTCCATGTACGAGGGCCAAATTCAAGACCAACTACCTGTGAATATGGGTTTTTTATCAGAATTCCAGACTAGGGCATTTGGCATGGCACCAATGTCATTGGTAGAAATTCAATCTGTAGAAATCAATTTGGAGTTGTAGCAATGCATGGGCACAATAGGTGCAGTATTTAACTAAAGAGCAACTACCTATGGACATGGGTCCTTTTGGCACTTTACCAGGGTCATTGGTAGAAATCCAACCCTTGGAACTCCATTGAGAGTTTTAGTGATGCAAAGGGTCATTGGTAGAATATCAACCCATGGAACTCCATTTGGAGTTGTAGAAATGCATAGGCACAATGGTTTGGAGTTGTAGTGATGTGCAGGGTCATTGGTACAATATCAACCCATGTAAATCCATTTGGAGTTGTAGCAATGCATAGGCACAATGGCTGTGGGATTGAACTCAAAACCAACTACCTATGGATATGGAATTTTTTAGCATTTTAATGGGGCATTCAACAAGGTACCCACATCATTTGTAGAAATTCAATCCAACGAGCTATATGTGGTGTTGTCATGATGCACAGGCACTATGGTGGATGGAACTCAAGTAACTACATATAGATCTGAATATGGGATCATTACCAAAATGCCAGACCAAGACATTTACCAAGGTACCCACTGCAAAAGGTAGAAATTCTACCCATGGTGTTGTATGTCGAGTTGTCACAATGCACAAACGCCATGAGTATTGGAACTCAATCCCAACTACTTGTGGATATTGATATGGGTTCTTTACCAAAATTCCAGACAAAGGCATTCGACAAAGTAACCACACCATTTTTAGAAATTCTACCCATGGAACTCTATGTGAATCGCCACAATGCACAGGAACCACACAAGGATGAACTAAAAGACAACTACATGTGAATATGGATATGGTTCCTTAACCAAAATGCCAGACCAGGGCCATCATTGGTCTCTTTCCAAAATGCCAAGGCAGGATGGAACGATTCCAAAGGAAATAACGAAGCTTCTACATTTGGAGAAGCTCTACTTGGGAGTTAACATGTTCGGAGGACCTATACCTTTAGATCTTGGGAATAGTGTTAGGCTTATGTCAGTTTCATTATGAGAAAACAAGCTCAATGGCAGCATTCGTCCTTCAGTATGGAGTCCTGCAAGAGCTGGATCTGTGTCCTTATTACCAAATTCCTCATGGATTGATTTCTAATGCTAAAACAATTCATCTATGCAATTTTCGCACATTTAGCCATTTCCATACATCTTAAATAAGCAATAGATAGAAGTTAAAAGAAAGGAAAGAAAGGAAAGAAAACAAACTCAGAACTTGCAATTAGAAATCAATGCACTTGTTGTCCCTATTTCAATACCCTTGTTGACAATGATATTCGTTCCATTACTTTCCTTTCTATGAAACGCATTAAGTGTGTAGATATTAAAAGGAAGATCAGGGTAATACTGTGGCACAAGTCTGGTGCTAAAGTTTACAGAATCTTTTATAAAAATCCATGGTCAATATAAAATCCTATAGATTGATTTAAATGTTCCCACAAACCCTAGTCAAACATGATTTTAAAACAAAAGCGGATCAAAAGAAGCTTTGTCTGCATCATTATTGTCATGTCCAAACTCAAAGCCAATAACTGAGCGAACTCACTAACTAAGCTCAAACCCGCACCTCATCCACTATAATCCTTTGCCCTGAGACTGCTCTGCACAACTCTAGTTTATTACTTATTTTATTTTGCAAGAAGCACATTTAAAGTTTGAAATCTTTATGGCCATGAAGCCCTCAAACCAAGTCCATATCGCATTAGAACTTTAAGAGAACATTCAATCCATTTTCCTTTATGAAACGGAACCCACACTAAGTTGACATGACAATACAGATTGGATAGCGAAAATTATGACATGGACTCTTCAAGGATCAAACCCTAAACGCTAACTTTGTATCTCAAATTGAAAAGAAAATTGTTAGAATTTGATTTTTTTTATTTATGACATCTCCAATACAGAAGTCCACATCCACCGAAAGATAACAAAGTATTCAACAATCGCCTCTGGAAAGGCCTCCAATTCTAGAACGGATATGGAAACATAAAGAGACTCCAAAATTTCAGTTGGTATCTTTAAAAGGTTAAACGAGGACTAAAGCCCTTCTAACACAAGATTTTTCATGCCTTCAGAGATGTAAATTGAAGGTATAAAAAATGCTAAGAAAAAAGCTTTAAACCCATTTTTAATGCCAAAGCTTACCATGCATGTAAAAGGTTATGGCAGTTTATCCAAGATCATCATATCCAGACTCTTTGTTGAAGCTTCATAGGCAAATAGAGCTCCCAAAGATACTGAAACCCAAAAGAACTCAAAGGCTGAATTTCAGCCTTGTGCTTGGTCTTCACCATCATATTCAACTCCTCCACCCACCCAAGATTCTTCTTCACAAAATCCTCCTCCAACAAGTCTTTCCCCGTCTTGATATCCTAGTTTGTCATGAGAAACCAAAACAACTCGAGAATATGATACTTGTCGAGGTCGGAGGGTTGAATCCCCAACCACTTGATATTAGGCATGGCGAGATTCGAACTATCATACGACATATTCTTGGATCTACACATGTAACCGATAGGATCTTTAAACCAAGGCGAGAGAAAGGAGCTTCAGTTCCGTCTTCATCTTCTTTAAGAACAACCTAGTGGCTACATCCAGCTGGCCCTTGGCGGTAATAATGACGCGGGCGGTCTTCGGCGAGCCTCATGAAGGTGACATCCTTTTCAACAAGAAGAATGAAGAGGCCGTCACTCTCCATGTCATCGACATGGTCGATCGATGTTGGGTGGTATGGCCTTGCCTTCAACACTCATCTTTGTGCTGTAGATCCGGTCGTTGGAGAAGATGAGGCGGCCAACAACAATGCCCTTTTCGGACGCCACAACATTAAGGCTCGACCTAGTTTAGCCGAGCATGCAAGAAACATCGTCGAGGACGTTGTCGGATTGGCCTCGATCCTAGAAAAAATAGAGGACAAAAGCTGAAAAACGTATAAAATGCACACGACAGAGGAGAAAACCCCAAATGATCAGACGTGTGAAAAGCAAAGCAGACCGACCTAGACTGATCTACATGTGGCGGTTTTTAATTTCCTAAAACGACAAGAATTCTACTACAGTGCCCAAGATAATTTCTCGTTGAATGAACGCCTTTGGCGTAACTAGAAATTGCACCTCAAGGGACAATAAAAGAATGTCGTTTTGCAAGGGAAGCAAGGAGATGTAGTAGGTGCATCTAGAGAATCTCAAATAAATGAGAAATTTACTTGTGTGGAGGAGAATTGGTGACAGTGATCTATAGCCATTTCAGAAATTACAATAATGTTGTTGTGAATTAATGAAAGATTGTACAAATTCGTATGTATCATTCACTGGATTCTTCACGGTGCAACACAACTCAATGATAGGCACAGCCTTCAAAATGCACAGCTCCAGGTGCAAAGGAGAGAGAAGGTACACAAAATTCCCACCATTGCAAAGCTTTCAATTTGACAGCAAGTCCACGTGCTTGTGTAACATCCCTACTATGCAAAGTTGCCCAATTTGACCCAAATTTTGAACCTAGGAAATGGTGGACTCAAGCTACTCCAAAAGCCTCCAAATGTTTTCGAATTGTATAGGGAGGGACTTGGGAGGACATAGGACACCCTAATGCAACCCTTAGACACCCAAACACCTGCTAGAAGCATTCATGGTCTGCAATTTTCAAGGAGGGAAGAAATGGAGTAAAACTAGTCAAATGCATTGGTGGAAAACCCCACTAGGTTAGCTACTATTTGGCCTTCCAAACACTGTACGACCTTCTATAATTTTTAATCTGAGACTTGGCTCTGTTAAAGGACCTCAAGGACAACATATTTGCAGCATTACATCAGATTTTAGGGTCGGATAGATCTTCCAAAAGGCAGCAGCTTGTGGAGCACAAAATTTATGATTATGAAAAAATGGTGGACTAGGGACAATGAATTTATTGCACAAACTTTAGTAAGACTTAAAAGGTTTGCATACAACGTTTTGGTCATCCATTTAACTCCATATGCAGCTCGAATCATAAGCAATACTTCAGGAAAAGTCTGGTAATAAACTGATATAAGTCATTCTAAAATCACCATGAGAATAAAATGAGGGAAAATGCTCGAATCTCAATATTACTTGGAAGTATTACATGAAATGCTTGGTGTTTCGAGCTGTGGATCTCATGATTCATTCATTACAGAGTTATGCAACAAATAACATGTCCATATGGTCGAAATATCAGTCTTCCATAAACAATAAGTAACTAGGAGTGCGCTATCACACTTGTACATGAATATTGAGAGGGAGATAAGAGAGTGATAGTATAGAAAGAAGAGTGAACATGAACTCGAACTCAAAGGGGGATTGAACCTACATCAAAACATCTCCATGAAGCTCTGTTGAGAGGTCTGAATGGCCTCTCTTTCAACCAACTTGGATAGGAATCTTGCACCCACGAAATTGGTTCTAAGGCAGGGAGGATGAACATCCACCGTGCAAGGACAAGCTAAGCTCTCCAAAAGTGACAAAATGAGAAATGATCAAAAGTTGCTCTCCTTCATCCTACTCCTCTTTTATTAACCTCCAATGGCCTCCATAGCTTGAATTCCCTCCAAGAGTCTTCACCCAACTCGAGTTAGGGAGATATTCTCATAGCTGACACTTGTCCCTCTGTTTGTTGCATTCCTCTTCCATCCATTCGAATGGGGGAATCTTGGCTAACCATAACTCCTCTTAAGCGCCCCCTTGGTGGCTATTTTTAGTCCCGACATGTCAGATGTGTCATAGGTCTGAATTCGTCATATTCATCATAGATTCTCCATCATTGTTGTCATAGATACTCAGGAATCTAGCTCCAAGTGTCACAATTCTTCTATGATGCCTCTTCCTCTTCCATGAGAGTTACTCTTCCACTCCAATTCGACCTTCCTAGATTCATGCCATGAATAATGCCTCTCCAACTCCACCAAGAACGTTATCCTCCACCTTGGATTCGAATTGGTGAGAGAAGGATGCCATGTGTAGGTCCCACACCACCTATGCGCTCTCATGACCAAATGCCACCTTATTTTTTCTTTATTATTATTTATTTAACCCCTTCAATGTGGATTTGCAAGTCTAAGGTTCTAAGGTTCATTTGGGGTCTTGTAGCTCCCTTATTCCAAGTTTTAATGTTTCCACCCCAACCTAGGGAACTAGTAGATTGGTGGAGATTTTCCTTCATGAAATTTATTTGGATGGGGACATTACAGCTTGCCCCCAGAGAATCGACAAACAACAACATTCTCAAGTATGCAATGCTCCATCCACATTCTGTCATTGGAAACAACGTAAAAAATAACTAGAAAGCTTCATAAACTGTTCAGACATAGAAATGCAACCTAAAAAACTGGACATTGTTGAGCAATATTTAATCGAATGCTAACAAGGTAGAGAGGTCCAATATATCAGGTAGGTCTCAAAAGGATGTTAAAAGGAAACAAACAAACAAATGTGCCTACTGCGCAAAACATTTCATCTGCATTCCAAGAACTAGAAAAGCAGAGCCTCTAATTACACTGAGGGCGAGGGCGAGGTTTGGGCGAGGTTTCAGCTCTGTGGTCATTAAATTGTTTTTTTATGAGTTTAATACCATCCTCTTTCTATGAGGCTTCAGCTTTAATGATGCAGGATTAAGGAACACCTAGACGGAATTCAATTCTAAGGATGCAATGCTCCATGAACATTCTGTCAATGGCAACAGCATACAGATCAGCCAGAAAACTTCATAACCAAACCATTCAATCACATAAACCTTAAAATCCAGAAGTTGTTTATCAACTGTTTATTGATTCTGATTAAATTCAAGTCTTAATTTTGATTCTACGAAAGAAGAGGTACTATATACCAGGTAGATCTGAAAATGACGTAAAATGAAAATAGGCAAACAAACAAACAAATGCGCCTGCCAAGTAAAACACTTCATCTGCATTAAAAGAACCGGGAGAGCAAAAGCAGGGGCCCTGATTATATTCAACCCAGGCTTCAGCTATGTTGTCTTTGAATTGTTTTCCTGTGAGTTTCATATCGTCCCCTGCCTTTGAGGATGTTGGATTAAACAATGCGTCCACTGAATTCAGTCGAGACAAAGCTTGAAAAATTAAAAGGTTCAATATTAGATATTGAAAAATAACATTAATAGAGGAATGGAAGCAGTTCTTCTAAAAAACAAAGAAAAGCAGCACCTGATAACACTGAGGGCAAGGTTTCTATATCATCTTTTCTGTGAGTTTGATATCATGGAATAAACAATCTTTAAATCATTTTTCTGTGAGTTTGTTATCGTCCCTTGCCATTAAGGATGTTGGATTAAAGAATAAGTACACTGAATTCAGTTGAAACAATGCTTGAAAGATAAAAGACGCCTGAATATTAGATATTAAAATTTAATAATGGTTAACAATGAGTTGCCACGTCAGTCAAAGCAGGATGAATTTCAAGCCCCCACCAAGGTTCGAGTTTCCCCAATGACGCATTTGTGAGTATGCTTATGCTTTTTGTGTGCTTGTACTTGCAAATGCGGTGGGGGCATGCGCAAGACCTAGCAAATATGGCCAAATATATACCCACCTGTGGGGGCAGGGGAAAATCCTAGGCGAATATGGCAGAATAGATACCCGCCTAACGGACTCTCAGCTAAAGGATTGCAATTTGAATGCTGTACACTGGTTACTCACATTGATATTCTCCCAGATTGGGGGACGACAAACTTGGATAAATAGAAATACCGCAAAGAAAAATAATAATTATATCGATATTAATAGTGAAATGGAAGCAGTATTTGCAAAAGAAAAATCGACGCCTGAATACATCGAAGACAAGGCTTTAGCTCTGTTGTCTTTAAACAATTTCATGTACGAGAAATCTCGTCGCCTGGCTTTGACAGTGCAGGATTAATGAAAGCCTCCATCGACTTCAGTTAAAATGAAGCTTTAAAAATTAAAACTGTAACTAACAGACACACTTTTTAAGGAGCGTCAGCAATCGAACCCTAAAATAAAAAACAAACAAAAACTGTGCCCTTCTTCCTTATTTATTTTTGGAAGCGTGGAACGATGAATTCAAACATCATCCAGTCCGCAGAGAGCCTGAGTCCAGAATCCGTTCAGTGACACGAACAAGCCCACGATGAAGTAAAATTAAAAAGAATTAAAAGCCAACACTAGAAATAACATTTGTTGGTGGAATTCAACATACCATTGCTCCTTGAGATTTCGGAATTCCAAGTCCTTGGCAAGGGATTCATTTGGACTGCTCTCCTCATATTCAATCTCTCGCCACCGTTCAGTCTCCTTCCAAACAGATTAGATCACTTAATATGCTTGTTGGATTGCATTTCGTACTATCAAGTCTTTCTCAGGTAGGCTTAAGACCAAGTAGTTGATTTTTGACAACAACAAAAAAAAGAGGGTTGTAAATAAAAGAAAAATATAGGACAGTCTAGTTTAAAGATTAAAAAAAACGAGTCAGAGAAGCCAAGTCGGCTCTAGGAAGAGTAGCCCTTAAGCTCGTATTCAAATTAGATAAACAATTGTAGTTATATTAAAAAAAGGAAATCCTGTAAATGAAGATCGATTGATATGTCTTGACTTATAAAGCCTTCAACTTGGGATAATGAATTGAGAACCCTTATTCATACCTATACAGAGATATCATAAATTACCTACGCGTTCAAAATATCAGTAAGAAATACTTGCAAAAATTTAAATGCTGAAATATATATATATATATATACTCTTGTTCTTCAAACAAAAAGGAGAAAGGAGGCCAGAAACCCTTCAGAGTTCGGGACCAGTACTAGTAAAGGAAAGACGAGCCATAATTTTTTTTAAACTTGTTTTCAAAATTTACATACATTTAAACCTATATGATTATAGAAATAACCAGGTCTTTTAGAGACTGTTCGTTGCAGCCATCCGAGTTCTTCGTCGTCACCTCTACATGCAAATTCTTTAAAGTTCAGAAAATGGTTAAACCCTTAATCGATTCTCAATGCCTCTTTCCCAGGCCTTGGCTTGAAATGTTTACAACATACCTATAGAGAAATGTCAACCAAAGGCGGATTGAAGAAAGACCCTGGTAACGTGTTGCGCGCCGTGCATTTCCAAACGGAAGAGTAAGTTGGTGTATTTGCCAATAGGAAATCATCATAGATCAAATGCATAACTCAGAACAATGGTGTATACCTGAGATTGAATACTTAGACTACATTAACTGAAACATGCCAAGCAGATAAAGGATTCTCGAGTCTGGTCATTATTTTCTCTCACCTGCATAAGAATCGTCGATGGGTAAGCCCAAACAGTACAACGATGAACCTTAAACAAGCTCCAGAAAGACATTCAAGCTGTTAATTCAACTTAAGCTTGCTTTCCTGTAATGAATGATTCGAAGAGTAAACATAATGTATTTTGCTTATGAAATCTCCATAGGGTTTGTTCATGCCGAGACTCCAGAACTCGTGTTAATAGCAATCAAACTACAAAAGTGAGACGAGAATGTTGTTAACTCTTCCTCCAGAAACTGCTAGGGTCAAAAGTACACTCGACGAGATAGATACAGTACGAATACAGCTGCTTCGACGAAGGAAGGTGAGTCAGGGCGACAGGTGGACGGTGGTGCCAAGCATGGACGGACCAATTGCTCTGAATAGTGACTAAACTGATCGGATGGCTAAGGCTTAATAAATCATCAAATTTGGGGAATCTTTCCCATTTGGAAAACGCGAGCTTTGAGGCTGTCATATACCACCCATGTATCCAAACCAGCGTTCAAATTTGAACCCTTCCAAAGGGTTCTAGCCCTTCCTAGAAGTATAAACTGTAAAGTTAAAATTGCCTTTGAAAAGAAAATTAAAATCTGAATTTCATCTTTCTAATAGGAAGTACATAATTTATATCAACATTTGAAAAGAAGGGTAACATTTGAAATTACCCATCCATATAAATTTCAATTTATATGTTGAAATTCTTATTCTATAAAATTCGACTCGTCATTCAAAATATTGGAAATATCATAAATTATAATCATTCACTCACTCATGTCATGCACTCACTGCTTAGCTTTGCAAGGTGACGAGAGATGACTGACGACTACGATGTACTAGCCACTGGGATTTGACTCTGAATCCCGACTCAATTCAGGCTGAGATCTAAGGTGTGACAATGTGTCAATGACTATGGCTGTAATAACAAAACCACTACTAGGCCCAAAACAAGGCCAAAACATTGTTCCTACTACCTATGTGAACCTGGATACCAATGTCCACTAGTTTTTCGTCAAAATGAAATTCAAATTTCCCCTTTGAAGAATCCTCCTCTACAAGACTTCATTTATTGCATGAATGTCACAGACTCACGACGACTCTAAACAACACTCAATGGCATGCAACTAGAACCACAAACCAAGCTAAAGTTGATTTATGCATTGATATAGAGAGGTGGCACTAGGAACACAATATGGAGAAACAATGAGTTAGAAAAAACATTTGGACCAAAGTACCACAATGGTTATTAATAAAATTTTAAAAAAAAAAATTGGCTCAGGAATTGTCTTCAACTTGATGGGTGGCATGATCATGATCATGTAATCTCCCTTCGTCCTTCCAAAAATATGTGGTTTCTCACCACGCTTCTCTTCGACACTTGCCACCAAAATGCATATAAAAATTACATGTCTTTACATCCTCTTCCATTTAAATCCTCATCGCATAGTCATGACTAAGGATTATTATGCATGCACATCCTCACCTTATAATATCAATTGGTTCAAGGCGCAGAGACAACCATAAATTATCAAATGTGTCAAGATGCAAAGAGTAAGAGACAACTATAAGTAAGTCTTATATTAAATTTACCATATAAGTCTTTAATTTGCACTATCATCTAAGATTTGACACGTTGGATTGTTGTGATCTTTGATGGTGAAGTCCATAATTTTAAGTCTTCTTCCTCATTAGCATGCCTTTTGGTAAGACAATAAGGAGGGAAGTGGCCCGCATTAGCATGGAAAACAGTTTCGACATAGAGCTAGATACATTAATTCTTTCATTAAATAACTTAAATTTCATGCCAGTGACTATGAATTCACCGAATTGTGGATTGGTAAAAAACACATCAAATTTTAGAGCCTCAAGCTCTTAATTACTCATGTATCTAGAATTTTGGCAAATCGAGCCATTAACAAATTTCTTTTGTTGTTCTGGTTCAATTTAAAAAGTAGATTGTCGAGACTCAAACATGTAGCAAGTTGCAAGGCTCTAGTTGACTTAGGATTGATTCCATTTCCCCTCCATCCCATACCTGCATGTTGTCGTGACAAGTATTGAACAACAAAATTTGATGCCCACGCCCTTATGATGCTAGTGTTGCTAACTTGGTTGGTATGGAGGATTATTTTTTAATGTTTTTTTGAGCTATGCATTGTTTTTTCTTAGGCTCCTAGTGTCCATCATTCTTACATCTCTCAAGCTTGGATGGTTTCCCTCTCTCTAGTTTGAATTAAGGTTTTGGTTGGTTTTATATGTAGATTTTGGTTGTAGGTTTATTATAGCCTCATTTTGCTTAGTGGCTTCTTTTTGTACATAGTTAACAGTAAGTAATTTTCTCAGCAGTATGCATAACATCATGTAGATGCCCCAATATGGTTATTGCATAGTCTAAGTAGTTTTTATGTATAATGAAGTGTGGTCTAACCCATAAAAATACAACAAAATAGTTGTTATTTTAATGCACTGTAAAATTAATGTTACATATATGTCAAATTAATGTGTTCAATTTTGGTTTTATTGAAAATATACCATTTTATCATGTAGATATTCAGGAGTGCTCAATTGTTTACGAGTGTAAAGATTTGGATGGGAAATATTTGTGTTTTGTATTTTTTGGGGGGAAGGGTTTAGTTAATTTATACTTGTCAATTGAAGTACAATTATTTAAATTGCCCTTCATCTTTGAAGGACTCCAAGAACAAATACCCTTCCAATAAAAATTAATACCCGCCCTTCAAATTTGATCACTGCATGTATGTACTATATAACTAAAGTTCATGAGGAATGGGAGGAGCTCGAAGGCCGAGGTTTCAAGATTTGACATGAAGGAAAAGGATCAGTGGGATTAGGAATATCAACGACTAATGTCAGAAGCTCAAATGAAGGGATCTAGGGATCCTAGTTGTAATAAAGATGGTTTAATCAACTATGAGGCAATCTTTACACCTGGAAAAGGAAAGGACGGTTCATTAATTGATTTCTTGAGTTTTGTACCTATCTTCTTGAAAATTCAATCTACTAAGTCTTCATTCCGCTTTAGCAAGGAAACTCGGGTTGGCGCTCACGGTAAGGATCAAGGGGAGACAGATTTGTTTGTATTGGAGAAAAGTAGAGAAGAAAGGAGGTTATCTTCTGAGAAGCTTGACCCGGTGGATAGAAAGAGAGATAGGAGGAATATTACCCAGACGAATACCTAGGAGACTCTTGAAGAAGTTGCAGAAGGTCGAAGTCCAGAACCGTGCAGAAAAAGAAAGATAGTAAGGAAGAAACTCGGGGTTAAATTGAAACTGGGGGAGGATTTAAGTGTGGAAAATATCTTGGAATATGCACGAAAGACCCTAATAGGGTGGTTTTGTGGTGTAAAAATATCGGAAAACACCCTTAAAAGATGGATAGAGGGAAAATGGGTCATGGAGTTACAGTACAGTCCTTCCTTTTTTCATAATGACACAAGGCTGGATAAGTTTTAAGTTTCAGAAAGAAGAAGATGCAGTTAAGACGATGAAGGATCGTTGGATGTGGGGGAATTCATATTTAACGCTTAAAATGTGGAACCCTTGTTTTGATCCAAGGAGAGAAAGCTAAAAAAAAATCCATGTATGGGTTTAAATCTTGGGTATTCCTTTGGAATTTTGGAATGGCAAGATTTGAACAAACCTGGGTAACGAAATTGGGAAAAATGTCTTTGTGGACCCTTCGTACAAGTTCTAGGCTATGAGAACTATGGATTTGTTAGAGAGTCAATAGAAATCGAAGTAGGTAATTTCATTTTGAAACAAAATCTAGATTATGTGACCATTCCGTTTAAATGTGCAAGGTGCCATTTATATGGCAATATTCTCCAGGATTGCTTTCTTTCATTTAAAAAGAATATATGGATGAAAAAGGAATTAAAGGCAGGAAAATGTGCAAGGTGCCATTGATATGGCCATATTCTCCAAGATTGCTCTCTTTCGTTTATAAAGAAGATATGGATGAAAAAGGAATTAAAAGCAGGATGCTATTTATCTGACATAAAGAAGAAGAAAGAATCTGAAACCCTAAAGAATCAATTAACAAAGGATTTGAAGGGAAACTCCTTGGAGGAAAAGAGATCTTTAAGCAGCTCGAGTTAGACTCAAAGAATTGATCTGATGATTGTTACAATAAATTTCTTAGAGGCGGATAAAGAGCTTCTAGAGTTTTCAGATCTAGAAGTTCAACAAGGATTGATGTCGAAAAAAATTTAATGGAAAATGAGGAAAATTTTCTAAAGAATTTGGGTCTGAAACCTAAGGATATTCAAGAAACAGAGAAACCGAAGGAAAGTGCGAAAGAAAGGGAAACTCCGTATGAGGATGGGAGATCCTTAAGCCAATTGGATAAAATATTTAGAAAAGATTCTGAAATTGTTATTGGGTTATCTTTGGAGGTGGGTAAAGAGGTTCCAAGAATCTTAGCTCTAGAAATCCAACAAGGAACGACTTCTAAAGAAGTTCTAATGGAAGTTGAGATTTCTCCTATGATCAATGTGGAAAGTCCTGACTCTTTCCTTCACAAAGAGTATACTCATTCTCCTCTGCAAAAAGATATAGAGATCGTGGAAGGTTCAGAAAAGCTTCTTATCAAGGATCAGACCAAAGCCTCCTCGTCGGGAAAAGGTAAGGATCAAAATCCATCTTTCGTCTTTGTTTTCTTAAGTAATTCAGATGAATTGAAACAAAGAAAAAAAACAAGTACAAGGGAAGGGAGGGAGTGATGGTCCTTTTTCTTGCAATTCTCTGGGGGCCCAAAAAATAATGATAAGAGGGATTTTCCGAGGGAAGACCATTAACCTGACTTCTAGTTTGCCTAAGGATATATGGAATGGTAATAATCCCTATGACCTAAGATCCAAAGGGGCTATTAGGATTGACGAAGATTTTGATTCAGTAGGGTTAGGTTTTACAACCCCGGTAAGAAGGAAGAAGAGAGGCCCCAAAACTTGTCAAAAGGATGATAGACTAAAGAATTTTTCTAGGTTGCTTAGAGAAAAGCCCCTGAAAAGGATTCCTTAATGAAAATTATTTCTCTAAACAATAGAGGGTTGGAAAACAACCTTAAGCAATTGGCGTTGGTAAGGCTTTTAGAGTTACATAGACTAGAAATAATAGTAATTCAAGAGACAATGTGCAGTGGAATTTTTTTAGTAGACCGTCTAAAGAAGAAACTTTTGGGTTGGAATTTTGCTTGGTCGAATGGGAAGGTTTATCAGGAGGTTTATTGATAGGTTGGAAGGAGGAGATAGAATTGATCAATTCTTTATCTGTGGGATCTGGCCTTCGGATGTACTTTCTAAGTCTGGAATTAAATCTTTAATTTACTCTCAACATTTACGGACCTTATAACCAAAAATAATATTTTTCGAATAAAACCTTGGGACTGAGTTTTCTAGGAGACAGTTTCTTTATTTTAGCGGTAGATTCAAACTTTACCCTAAGCAGAGAGGAGGTTTGGGGTCAAAGAGCTAGACCGGATCCTCTGCAAGCCTTTTTTTCAATTTAAAATGGAAGATCTAGACTTGATTGATATTGAACCTACAAAACTAAAACCAACTTGGTTTAAGAAAAGAAGTGGAGAGGCAGCTATAGCTAAAAGACTTGACATGTTTATTTTTTCAGGGTCCTTGTTGAGAAAAGTACAAAGGTGTAGGTCCTGGAGAATGACAGGAGGGGGATCAAATCATCTACCATAAATGTTACAAATGGATAAAGGTGAAAGAAAACCGGCAACTCCTTATAAATTTAATCCAAATTGGCTTAAGAATCCATATTTTGTTTCTCTTATTAAATCAAACTAGAAGTCTTAGAATCTGAAACTTGATCTTTCACATAGTAGACAGTTTACAAATGCTTTGAATATTGTTAAGAAGTTAGCAATAGATTGGTCTTTAAAGGAGTTTAAAAGAAGAGACTTAAAACTAAAAGAAAAATTCAAAAAATTAATGTGATTTATAAGGATGGCTTAGGAGTTTTTAATGAAGAAAAAGTTCAAACTCTTGCAGAACTGGAAAAGATAAAAAATGGTTTATTAAGGGATAAGGAAGGAAATCAAAAGATGAAGAGCTGAGCAATCTGGTTGGAGCTAGGGGGTGAAAATACAACTTATTTTCACAAGTATGCCAATCAAAGGAAAAGAGGAAACACTATATGGGAATTGAAGAAAAAAGATGGGGAAGCTATAAGGGGGTTTGACAATCTTTCAAAGGAATGGGTGAAGTTCTTTAAAGAAATATTCAAGGAACCTATTGAAAATAATATCCACGATATAGTAAAGGCATGTTCTCTCTTTCCAAAATGGATTACAGATGAGGATAACTCAAAAAAATTTGCACCAGTATCAATGGAGGAATTAGAGGCTACTCTAGGCAAAGCAAAAAAAGATAGAAGCCTTGAGCCCGATGGTTGGACCTAAGAGTTTTTCCTATTCTTTATTGATTTACTAGGTTCAGATCTGTTGAAGGTTATAGAGGATACAAGGACTTACGGCAGAATTCTCCCTTGCTTTAATTCAACTTTCTTGGTGTTGATTCCAAAATTTGATAACCCAAAATCGTTTGGGGACTTCAGGCCAATATCGTTGTGCAACGCTTTGTATAAAATCATTTCAAAGATAATAGCTGAAAGGATTAAACCTTTCCTATCAATGAATATACTGTTGGAACAATTTGGTTTTCTAGAAGGGAGAAATATTCATGAAGCAGTAATAACTGCTTAGGAATGTATTCATACAATAAAGAGCAAAGATGTGGTAGATAAGGTGATCAAGATAGACCTTTCTAAGGCTTATGGCAGATCTTGTTGGATGTATATAAGGATAGTATTAATTCAATGTGGCTTTTATGTGGATCTAGTGAACTGGATTTGGGCCTGCATGTCCATAGTTTCCTTTGCTCTAATCATTAATGGAGTAGCCTCAAACTTCTTTGAACCTTCTAGAGGATTGAGGCAGGGATGCCCAATGTCTCCCTATATCTTTTTGATTGTTTTGGAGGGCCTGAGCAGAGCTCTTCAAAAAGCTAAAGAAAGTAACAAAGTTCAAGGAATTAAATTTAATGAAGAGGTAAGTGTAACCCATACTTTTTTTGTAGATGATGTCTTATTATTTCTTGGAAATTCAGAAGAAGAGGATAAAGAAGTAAATGATATTCTAGATCAGTTCTATAGAGCGATGGGGATGGAAATTAACTATGGGAAATCTGCTTGTTATCGTAATGGGATATAAGAGCAAGAACTCCAAATTATTCAAGAAATGTTACCAATGGAACATAAAGAATTATCGACAGGTTTTAAGTACTTGGGTTTCAACTTGAAACCAAATAACTACAACAAAAGAGACTGGGCTTGGACAATCTCTAAGGTGGAAGTAAGAATTAATTTATGGTGTAACATATTTCTTTCTAGAGGAGGCAAAATTGTTCTTATTAAGTCAATACTTAATGCAATTCCAGTCTATTGGATGATTATAGCTCAGATTCCAAAAGGAGTATTGAACTAGTTGAGAAAGATCTTTTTCAATTTCTTCTAGAAAGGAAAATCAGAAAAAGTATTCATTGGTCTGACTGGAGATCAATTGCTAAACCTAGAGAGATAGGAGGTTGGGGAATGAAGGAGATGTTCAATTCTGGCAGGGCTTTAGTAACGAAATCGGTTTGGAGCTTTATTACCAAAGAAGGTAAGTTGCAAGCAGTTTTAAGGAGCAAATAATGAAATGGAATCTTCATTCTTGAGTGGATAAGAAGTCCAATTAAATCCTATCTAGGAGGATCTATGAATTAGAAACTGATTGTACAGGTGTACCCAGTTATATGAGATATTTTGTCATGGAAGGTGGATAATGGGAAAGAAGTTATTTTGGGAAAGGATGGGATAATGGGATGCGGTCCACATATTTTCTATCTCCAAGGCTGATTGGTAAACTAAATGAGGTCGGATTCAACTCTGTAAAATATGTGGAGGATTTGCAACGGGATTGGAAATCGGAAAAAAACATTGGGGCTTTCAGGAGCAGAGGCAGAAGACTGGAATGATTGGTTAAGAGAGATAAAAATAAGTTTCTTAAAGCTTCCAGATGAGCAAGACTCACTTATTTGGGGCGGTAATAAGGAGGGGTGTAATATCCCGCTTTCTCCCTTAGGGTTTCTACAATAGAAAGTACAAACTATGTACCGGCCAACAACGAGGAGCTCATGGCAAGAGCTCCGCAGGTAAAACTTTGTAAGTATGATTATGTTTTCCTAAGTGTTAAGTGAATTTGTAGACTTAGGAGACTGAAAGCTTGACGCAACGAAACGATTGGGGCATGAAATCCACTAGGGGGAGAGGGTGAATGGCTTGATAGACTTGTTTTTTATGACGATGGTCAGCCTAGTGCCATGAGCACTTAGAGTGAACTGTGATGTCCACTAAGAAAACACTTAAGTTTAAAAATATGTTAATAATTAGTCCTAGATAAGGACGTCGGAGAAACGTCTAATCGTCGAAAGGCAGTAATAGTCTACCTTGGCCTAACTATTTGCATAGAGGTAACCCATATTGAATACAATTAAGTAAAAATAAGAAGCTAGCTAAACAACATTAGTACATTAGCCTCGACAAAATATTTTGTTAAAGTTCCTAAGCAGAAAATGATTTAATATTTTCCTAATTATAATTTAGGAATAAAAGATAGAATGATTTATTATTCCTAAGAAAACATATTGGTATGCATAAATAAATATTTAAATATTATTTCAAATAAGATAAATTAATTAATTGAGATTAAAGAAGGAGCGATTGTCCTTGATTAAAAGTAAAAGCTTTAAAAACTATAAAAGCTTATTTACAAAAGAAGAAAATACTAACTAGCAGTTAATGCGTGAGTATGCATGGATAGCTAGTAACTAATGCATGAGAATGCATGAATAACTCTGAGTTATTAATATTTAGTTAACTAATTAAATAAAGATAGACTAAGTAAATCAATAAGTTAAAGCTAGCTAAGTTAAATATCAATTAAACTAATTAAATAAATATTGACTATAAAAGTCAATCAGTTAAAGATTATCTAACTAAGTTAAGGTTAGCTAATTTAAACGATAATGAATACATATCTAATTATGTTTAGATGAGATAGTTATGTAAAGTAAATTAATTACAATCAGTTAAATATCAGTTAATTGATTAAGATTAACTAAAATTTAAATAAGTCAAGTTCGAACAAGAACTTGTTGGGTAGCCCAAACCTAAATTTGACTATAAAGAGAACACTATTTTGTTCTCGAAGGGGGTCAGTTCTTCTCCTTCTTCTTCTTCACCTTCGAAGGAAAGAAGGAAAGGGAAGAAAAATAAAAAGTGAATAGACTAAAGAGAACATTGACCCTACGTCCTAGTGGATTCATGCACAGCTCGAGGGTGGCCTCTCAACGGGAAAACCTACACTGGACAAAGGTCAGTTGGAAGGGAGGAACGTTGAATTCAAGCTTTCGGTCGCCCATATAGGAGATAAGTGTCTTTTCTTATTTATTTCGAGCAAGGTGTTTTGTTTTTATTATGCGAATAAAGTCTAGATATTAGAGTTTAGAACTTGTTATTTGATTAATTATTTGTTTTATTAAAAAGTTAAATTCTTTGTTTTAATAAAAAGTTAAATTCCTGCAACTATTAAATTTAAATTTATGAACTCATAGTTTTGTTTTCGATAGGTAATACCATCCGGGTTTTGGTTATGATGTTTAATGTGTATTTACACGGATCTAATTTAAAGAAAACATTGCTATATGATGATAGCGATAGATCTGTCTGGCAACCAATTAAAGAAAACAGTGTTATATGATGTTAGCGATAGAGTTGTATGGAAACCAGTTAAAGAAAACATTGTTATATATATTTACAGCCTTAAAGATCTTGCACTAATATCGTTAGACCCGAACTGATAGTTAGTAAAGAAAAATGTTGTTAATATATCTTTACAGCCCCGAGTCTGATATTATAGACTATAGTTTATCTCCGTTTTAAAGAAATTCTAAGACATGTATATATATTCTATATATATGCTAAAGCTCTGTGTTTGCATGAAACTATAGATTGGTAAAAGCCGAGCCTGGGGAATGTGTGGTTCTCTATTCTTTTAGCAGATGGGAAGACGGATGTTCGGGAGTAGGGGAAATTCACAAGGAAAATTTTAAGCATCCATACTTATTTAAAAGTGTATAAACCTTAGCGAATCTTATCAATTCTTAAAACATCAACTATAAAATATTTGGCGATATTTTTCTAAAAATATTTCAATTTCAAAGAATACCATATAGTTTATATAATAATTTGGTGATTTTTAGAGTGAAAAAATTTCACCCCATCAAATTGGGTGAAATAGGGCGTCAAAAAATGCAAATTGATGAATCTTTTTTTGGAAAAAAAACATGGAAAAATAGCCCATGGGCTAAATTTGGCCCCTAAAATTTTCGTTGAAATTCAGTATCTTCGTCATGAGCATCACGACGAGCTTAAAATTGTTTGCTAAAGATTTCTTTAGGAAGGAAGGGAGAGCTCTGCGTTGATTTTTCTGTGTGTACAAGATTGAGGAAGTATCATGTCTTCTCTGGGTTAGTAACTATTACGCTTAGTTTCAATATATTCATTTCATTATTTAAGGGAGGAATCCATTGAGAAATCTTCCCCGGTGACTCTTTTCATTTTTATTACTGCATATGAGAAGGAGCAGCCTCCATGACTCTATTATCATATATATATATATATATATATATATATATATACACACGACACTTTCACCTTCCACCTTAATATCCGCGTTGAACTATTAGTGGTTGTCGATAGGTAAGTCCTATATCACTACAGGCGTTTAAATGCCATCTTCCACCTAACTTTTGTGTTAAGGAATGGCGCAGGAATGGGGAGATCTGTTCCTATTATTTGAATACATATACAACTAAGCTAAATTGCTGTCATCCAAAGTTCAACATTTAACCAAAGACAATGCACAGTATATGGACTTCTGAAATGTGTATCGCTGTAGAGTATGGTTCTCAATAGTATAAACTGAGATCTTAGTAGGGATATCATAGGATATCAAATCCAACCTATAATTATGGTGATCATCTTAAGAGGGGGATTGATGGAATCACGTAAATGACTGCAAAGTTACAATCATATTAGATCTGATTCAAACTATAAAACCCCATATGCTTTTGCCATGAAGAAAGGAAAATAGTTGCAAGAATCCTTTTTATTATGTCCCCGAAGGGGAACATATATATATCATCAGACTGGTATTAATTTACTTTAAAACAAAAATTTTCCCGTATGAACTATATAAAAGCTATGGTTTAACTTATTTAATATATTTTTAAATATTTGAAATTCATATTTTTCAAAATATTGATTGGCTGGAGGAGGTGACGTAGTCTTCGATTTTCACTTCCCAGGACGGGGCTGCGGACTGACATCACCTCTGCACCTCTCGAGGCTCTTAATTAATGAAAATGAGTAGTTGTTTTAGGTTTTTGTGTTTTTCCTGTGCAAGCCTGCGCTGGTGCTAGTAGGTTCCTGCATATACCTAACATTGCATACGTGTTGGCTTCAGCTGGAAACCAACTGCACTTGTTTTTATTTTTACCATCGAAGATTGCACAATCAGAATGACATCCAACTGCCCGAGAACTGCACAAGTAAATTCGGGTGCTCGATCTAACAAGCACCTAAAACTGACATCACCTCGATAGATGGCAAGCAGTTTTCCCATTCCCATGGCACGCGCCGTGTGAAGCAAATGTCAAGCACCTAGACCTGACATCACGTGATAGATGGCATGGTGGCATATTTGCAGGTTTTTAATGTCAAACAACTGGTTAAATGCTTCATAGGAAAAGTTTACAATTTCTTGAAGGTCGTGTTTTCCATAGATCAATACAGAAATTTCATTATTATTATATTCTAAATATTGTATTCACGAAATTCGGAGGATTATTTCCAATGCTTGCCAGCTAGTTTTTCATCACTTTGATCCATTTGGCAGTTCGTAGAGCACAAAGCTCGAAGTTTGGGTAAGACACAAAAGTGCTCTTTCAAGTTTCAACCGCATTCTTCAGAACTTTCTCTTACTACCCTTAATGGTTCTGTAGATGAGCGATTTGAGGGTTAACTCTCGTGGAGGTTTCGCGTTGAGGCTTCCTCTGGTAAGCTATAGGAATAGGATTTCCTTCACCGTAACTTCAACCTCCATGTTTGCAGAAAACTTGCTTTCGTTTTCAACTATATTTTTTTAAAACATTTTTACTGGCTATTTATAATTTCATTAGCAGGGTTTAATCTATGGACTGGAGATCCAATTGATAAATGCCTGGAAACTCTTTCGCAATGGAGGGGAAAATTTTCATATTCATTATGTGAAGTAAACACAAGGTAAGAAACTCCATTCTTTTCAATTGAATGCATATAATTTTCATCCTTTTTTTTCAAAGTGATGTACTGTATTTTCTTATGGAATTAAATTTATGGCCACTTTACATGAGGTTGTATCTTACTCATAGTTGACAGTGCAGGCTTTGAACCTTAATGTGGAGAAATTGCACCCGAAGCCATGTGGTTTGTCAAACAACTCACTTAATCGACAGGGTAAGTACTCAGGAGCCTTTCTCTTGACTTCTACTGAAGTTGAATCCCCAACAGATTCTTTCGGTGAATGATTCTAGGGTTTATAAATATGATTATTTTAGGGTTTAGCAATATTATGCGAGTGGAAATAAACAAACCAAACATTTCTTGTTTGTTCTCCAGTCTACACGAGGGCAGTCGAGAATCATAAGGCGGTGGGAGGAGAAATGTGGCCCGTGCATGAGCATAAATTGGGGTTTTATCCTGGTTGTTCCGAGGTCCAATAGGTTTGCCTCATGAATGGACTTACTAGTAGTAGCTTCACCTTTCCAAGTGACTGAAATGCTAACGTCCAAAGTCTAACTTGTCATTTAGTTTTTTAAGACACCAAGGCTTAGAGTCCCTCTACTATTATCATTTCCAGGAATAGCCATTCTATTGTTTAAGTCGTTGTTCTTAATAAGTCTTTGCTGATGATGTTTTATGAGGGAGTCTCGACCAGTTTTTAGTAGTTAGCAATGCTGCACTTTTGGTGTTTGGGAAATGTAATGATAGAAATGAATAATGATTGTTCCCATGCATAATGAATAATGAATAAAAATTGTGGTCATACAACCTTGTTTTGTGTTGCCCACCACGCGACAGCGGGTGAACGTTGGCCTATTTTAATGATTCGGGTCGTTGTGCTTGCTTAGACGTGGCAGGTGCAAAATTTTTATCGAAAGGAGGAATGCATGCAGCTTTTGCTTGCACGAGGTGCATTTTACCTGGGCTCCGGCAGTGGTTTTCTCAATGGCAACTGGAACCTGGATGGATAGAATAATGTAGCAAACTTTACTTAATTGGGCACTCAAGCCTACCTTATAGAACGAGGATGGTAAGAAACTCTCCAAATCCTATTATGTTATACCATTTTCATCCCAATTTGCAAATATACTTTCTACCAGTGCGCGTGCTCAACTCAGTGCTACTCCCAGCAATCGACGCGGCAGTCTGGGAAGATGTTTTCCTGCTAATCCTCTTTAAATAGAGGTGTTTCAATTGATTTCCACAACTTTTTAGCACTCGATCGACGCTCGAATTGGCTCAAGCTACGCTATACGGTTTTCTCTGGTGTTTTTCCGCACTCTGGGACTCGAGGTTTGGGGAAATCCCCTATATTCTGCTTATACCCTTGTGCTTATCAGTAAGTCGGCAAGTTTTAGGTTTTTCGAGTTCTACAGGGGTTTGTTGCTATGGCAACTTTTTCCAAGCCAAAAATGCTCTGAAGAGGGCCAAAGGTGTCATTTATGCATCAATAGATTGATGCAAATACATGATACATCCACACTCTCGTGAACCTAGTGCTGCCCATTGCTTGGGTGGTTGAAATGACATACAAAAATTTGGCTTCATATGGGATGGCGATGGCACAGTTGACAGGTCAAAGGATAAGATTGTTTTCTTGTACAATAAATTTCAATTGTTCAAGAGCCCAAAAGTATATCAGTTATTCACCCTATAGTATCTCTCAAGGTCAGCTTAAGCTCCCACCATGGACAATATGAATGTTAATGTGGAGTATCTTCTGGTTTGGGATGTAATATTTGCTTGTTATACATGCAAACTATTATTCATATTTTTCCCTTTTGAAATGTAGCAAGGTATTAGGTTGACACTCGAGTCTTTCCAAAATTTAAGATCTGGAGTGCATGGTGTAATGAGTGGAGACTTTGATGAACCATCCAAGGTTCACAAATTGGTCGATGGTGGAAGAGGTACCCACTAGTATGACCCCTGTGAAGTATTTGTTTAACATGTTAATTCTCGTGTTAAATGCTCAATGTTTCATTTTAGCGTCTTGTTCTGTGCAATTGTTGATATACTCCTGTGGAGAGATGAGAAGCAAACATTTACCATAATCCTGGCTCTGGCAGCTGTCTTCTACTGCTTTTGTTTATCTGGATATACTTTTCTATGTGTTGCAACCCAACTACTGCTTCTGATCTCTGTGGTGTTATTCGTCCATAATAATTTGCCTGCTTCAATGTGAGTTAATATATGGTTTTTTAACATATTATGAATTTTTTATGGGTTCGAATTTCCTCTGGCATTAATCCTTGTATTGGAAATTCTAATCATAAAAAGGAAAGGATTTGACAGACTAGGATATACTATTGAAAAGATTCCATCCTCAGCTTTTGAAATCTCTGAAGAAACTGTATAGAATATCTACCTTTTTATAAGATCTACATGGAACCCTGGAGTCACAACTTTGAAGTTTCTGGACCAAGGAATGGATTAGACATTGTTTTTCAAGGTAATCAAACTCTTTAATGTTAGTGTGGTAGTTTCGAGAATATGTTTTGGGTGTGGCTAGAGGGTAATGATTGAAGTAGTTGGGATAGCTACGATGGAAAATAAGTAGCTAGATTGTGATGATAAAAAATTCGTAAGTAGCTGGTGTAGATTTCTTAAGCTATAATTTGAATTTGTGTTGAGTTATGTTTGATATAGATGGTGGCCGACCCAACATCAAAATCAATGTACTTAAATGAAGTTTAACTATGGTGGAAAATTTCTAATTAGACATTGGTTTTAAAGGTAATAGGATGGTTATATTTTTTTATGGTTTCTAAAGAACTCTTTATGTGGGACTAGGGATCTACGGTTGAAGTGATCATCGGGATTATTATAAGTGGATTTTTAAGTGGCTAAAATCAAAATGAAGCATGATAAAAAATTCTCCTCGAGTTAAGATGAATAAGGGAATATGAATGTTTTTCTTATGAATATGATGTTAAGATGACAAGTTTAGTTTTAATTTAAGATTTTGAATCTTTTATAAATATGTAATTGAAATTAACTTAATTTTATTTTAATTTTGGATCTACTATTTTAATAAATAGAATTATTTTAATTTTCAATTTATTGTAATATGTTATTTTAATAAATTTAGATTTTTATTTTACTTTTTTATTTATTATAAATATGTTTTAATAGTGTGATTTTTTTATATTAAAATTAGAAGTTTTGTATTCAAAGGATGTTGCAGTTACATTGTTCAATTTAATGGTTAAAAAGAGAGTTCTTTCATTGTTTTAGTATAATGAAATAAAAAAAGTTCTTTCATTGTTAAATTTTAAAAGTAAACAAAATTGAAGTGTGCTTGCTATTATGATGAAACAAAATTGAAGTGTGAGTAAACAAAATTGAAGTGTGCTTGCTATTATGATTAAACAAAATTGAAGTGTGCTTGCTATTATGATTGTGGTTTTTTTATAAAGAGTTACATTGAAATTTTCATGTGTAAATACTAATAAATTGGTCAAACAACAAAATTGATTTGCAATATAATATAAGCTTGCTTTTCAATGAAACCATGTCTATTGTGCTAATCATTTTGATTCCCTGGAATGTCATTGTTCTCTTTCTTTGTTTTGGTTCCATCTCCATGTTTTCATGGTTGACATATTGTTTCTATTTGATTTCTTTCATTATTAAACACATTGATGTTTCTGAGAGAGAGGTTTGTCACCAATTCTCAATGTTCAGAATATTTTTGCATTTTTAGCTTGTGTTGATTCAACAAATATGGTGGCTTAACAATGGTAATGTCAGGGACATTACCACCACACGACTCTTGTTAGAAATTATATTTAAGTTGAAGTGTTATGACTTGATTTAGGTGCTTTAAAGTTATAACTGTAATGCCTAATTTTTCCTATTTTAATTAATTAATAGTTATAGAAATTCTTTGTAGATAGGAAGATTTATGTATTATATAAATACTTAAAAGTTACATTTTATATAATCGAAAGGTACTTTCAAAACTATATGATTTGACGTACTAAGGGGATGAAATATGTAAGTGTGTATACTTTATATATATGTTTGTTGGGTAGGAAAAGAATTGAAAGGGATATTCCAATCCCAGTGGCAATAAGGTCCCTTACACACCTAAATTTTGAGTAACTTATTTTGGATTGTTGAGAAGCAATTTAGTTATATTTAATATTTTATCTCCAATGAAATTGATGTAAAAGATGTCTTCTAAATGAACATAGTTTCTAATTAATATGTACATTCGAGAATTGAGGTTTAATTATGCTCGTTTGGTTTAATTTAAGAGGAAGCGAAATTATGATTATTCATGTTCTCAAATTTTTACTATTATATATATATCTATGGTGTAATCTGTATATTAATAGAAAAGGTTCATTATTTTAAGAATAGTATACTTTGGAGATTCCTTAAGAAAAAAGAAAAAGAGATGTGATGATTTTATAACTTGCCTTGTTCAGTGTAAAAGAATGTGTGACCTCTAAATGAATTTTGGAGATCTAAGAAAGTCATGCTTTATGGTGGTCATTAGATATATATATCGGTACGTGGGAAAATTAGATTTATGTATTTAAAAGTCTAAAAGTTATCTTATAGGTAGTATATGATGCTACTATAAGATCACACAAGTAAGCTAGCAAATAAATTTAATTGGATGTGAATAGAATTATTTGGATATAAACAAGGAGAGCCTTAATGATACAAACCAATCAATTATCGTCAACCTCTCATTGCTGGAGTTAAATTATTAAATTACATGGAAGAATACTGACTACTTCTTAGTGTTGAAGTTAAGTTAAGAAGACATGTGTCTGCAACATTACGAAGACCCTTCCAAAAAAAAAATTAGGGTTATTTTGAGGGACATTACAAGGGAGGTAGGTTCTCGGTAAGAAAAGTTTACAATCTTTTCAGGACCAGATTGGAAAACCAAAGGATTTGGTGGTGGACAACTATATGGAATTCAATGGCTCCTCATAAATAAAAAATCTTTATGTGGCTTATTATGAGGGAGAAAATCCTAACTTAGAATAACTTAAGGAAAAGAAATTTCAATGACCCAATTATATGTAGCCTCTACATGAAATATGGCAAATCCACAGTTCATTTTTTCATTCTATGTCCTTTTTCTAAACAAGTATTGGAAAAAATAGAGCAAGGAATTCATGAAGAAAAATTGTAGGAAGGAAAATCAATTGAAGATTGTTTAACTCTTTGGTTCCAAAAAACAGGTTTCAAAAAATAAGGAGTAATCCTTTCCTAACTTTGTGGGAAATATGGTGAGCTAGAAATGAATTAATCTTTGAGGAAAGAGGTATTCCTTCCTTCCAAGTTTCGGCCCAAGTGTTGGCTCTACATGGGAATTACAAAGAAAAAGACCCTTTGCCAAAGTTGAAGGTAAGAATTCTGAAATTGATCAAAGGGAAAGAAAGCCAGGGATTTTTTATGGAGCTTGTGAAGGTGAAAATAGAATCTGTGGTTTGGGGGGCATCTTGATGATTTCAAAATCTCAAAGGGTAGAGTTTAAAGCAAATATTGGGAGAGGAACTAATAACGGGGTTGAAGATCTAGCTTTGAGAACTCTTTTGAAGCTAGCACAAAAAGAAGAAATTCAAAGTTTTCGAGTTTATGGTGATTTAGAATTGTGGTTTGAATTTATGAATGGTCAAAGATCAATTTTAAACATTAACTTGCAGAGTATAGGAGCAGAATTAAAGAGACTGGAAGGAACTTTCAACTCGTTGAAGATATGTCATATCTTTAGAGAAGAGAATGGGAAAGCAAATGCATTATCAAAGGAGGGAACCATTTTATCAACAGGGTCGATGTGCTATAAAAGTTTCAGGAATGGAGTTTCCAGCGGTGAAAAATATGTTTTGGATTTCATGTAGAATGGTCTATAAGCAAACTGGAGGTAAATTTTGAGTAAAATCAAAGTTTAAAAATGTTGAATATATATGCATTTTGAATGATTTTGAAAATAGTTTTTTTTTTTTCCAAAGAAAAAGTCGTAATTTTATTTCATTAATGAACAAAATTACATTCTGCACATGTAATAGAATCTTAGAGATCCCTACATTGTCAACATATACTGTCCATATGACCAAACAGTCCACCAATATCCGGGAACATATGACAGTCAGAGATGACTGTCTATTGTCCCTTACATTTAATATCCAGATCTGAAAGTAGTCACTCAGCAGAATACAGCTCGATACAGTCCACCCTGTTCTGTGTAATGTATCCAATCAGCAGATTTTATACAGCCAATAGGCAGCAAATCGCTCTCACAAAGAAGTCAATCAACATAAATATTTCTGTCCATATAGCTCGATACAGTCCTATCTATTAATGTCTGTCCAATAAATGCATCCAATACAGTTCGCAGTCAGCTGATACAGTCCACATATACTGTCTCAAAAAGTATCCAATCAGCAGATATTTAAGTTCTCCATACAGCCGATAAATAGCTGGTCTAATTCTCCATACAGCCGATAGCTAGCTGGTTAAATTCTCCAATCAGCCGATAATTAAATTCTCCATACAGTATTAAAATGTTGGTCTAATTCTCCATATGGTCCACAATTTCCCCAAAGAAAGGCCTGTGTATATAGCTGTAGATGCCTTCTGTTGAATGAATCGTGATCCTCCATGTGCCAAAAATCAAAGATTGAGCTTCTTTAGATAGCAGGTCAGCCGTCCCATTTCGTTCCCTGTAGACATGTGTGAATGTAATGCAGTTAAAAGCCTGTTTTAACCGTAATACCTCCTCCAATATTGGTAAGAGTATCATCACATGACATTGTGTACGCTCCTTTGCCCATTCAATAACAATTAGAGAGTCTCCAAAAATCTGGAGTGTTAAACATCCTTGTTCAAGTGCGAAAAGCATCAGTAGCTTAAGTGACATAAGTTCAGCGTAGTTATTTGAACCACTCCCCAAACCAGCCATTATATGAAAATAATGGGACTCTGATTTGTGTAGAACACCACCTCCACCACACACTGATTGTTGGTTAATAGATGAGCCATCAAAATAAGCCCACGGCATGGATTTATCTATGAATTCCATGATCACAGGTCTGATGCTAATCGCTTTTATGGATGACTTGTAGTGTAGAATAACAGCCACCGCTTGTGCCACAACCTGCTCCAAAGGGACCCGACAATCCTGAAATATGATCTTGTTTCGAGTGATCCATATGCCCCAGGCGAGAATACAGGGGACAGCCCGAAAAGTTGGATGCTTGAGAGATGTCCACCACTGTTGAAAGGCGTCAGGAAAGTCCACTCCCCACCAACTCACATTGAGCGCCAGATGTTTGCAAGTGGCAGCCCATACAGCTTGAGTAAAACTACAGTGAACAAATATATGTGAATTTGTCTCTTCCGCTTCCCTACAAAGAGGACAGAACCCCGGCCCCTGAGTGAATCGCTTCTGCAGAATGTCCCATGTCGGTGCCTTATTTTCCAATATAGCCCAAGAGAGTAGTTTTGCTTTCCCCGGGCACTTTAGTGTCCACAGATGTTTCCACCACCACACCAAATCCCTGTTATGTATATTCACATTTAGCTGAATATATCCATGTTTAGGGGTGTATTTACCAGATGGATGGTGTTCCCAGATTAGTTCATCAATCCGATTTGTAAGGCGAATATTAGTGTATCTTAAATTCTGAATATAATTCTCCCAAGCTCCAAGCAAGTCATCTGGAATCTCAAGATGCTGTGCAGAGATCCACCCCTGTTGCCATAGAGTGGATGATCCCGGTTGTTCAATATCAGCCAGAAAGTGACAACCTCTAGCTGCCAGAAAATTCCTTAAGGCCGCCGGTAGGATATGTCCACCGCTACAGCCTACCCAGGGATCCAGTCCAATACGAGTGTATCTCCCGTTGCCGATTCTCCATACTAAGCCAGACCCAATCAGATGAAAATGCTGCACCACCGCTTTCCAGACCAAAGAGCAATTTGCCCGCGTCTTATTGCCCTGCCGAATCCATTCGAGAAGAGTTAATGGAGCAATATATTTATGGTACACCACTCTAGTCCAGAGACTCTGAGTTTGTATGATTCGCCATGCCACCTTTGCCCCCAAGGCTTTAGCAAAAAGGAAAATATTCTTTAGGCCCCATCCTCCCAGTGCTTTGGGGACCGCGATCTTATCCCATCTGACCCACACCAAAGCACGGTTATCACCCTTACCCTTCCAAAGAAAGGAAAAACACAACCGCCGGATCAGCTCCAAGACTCCTTTGGGAATCCAAGCGAGTGACATCCAATACACAGGAATCGCTTCCAAAACTGATTTAACCAAAACCAGCCTCCCTGCCCTCGAAAGCCATTTGTGACTCCATCCACGAAGTCTCAGTTCTAGTTTAGCAATGAGCCAGTGCCAGTCTGCTTTCAAATATGCATTCGGTTTTAAGTGAAAGCCAAGGTACTTTAAACCAGCATCAAAATCAAAAGTCCTGTAGGGTAGTCTCATAGCCAATCTGTGAATCTCCATCTCGTTTAGATGAGAGCATGTGATCGTTGATTTATCAATGTTAACTAGCATACCCGCTGCCTCTTGCAGCAAAATGAGACCTTCAGCTACCTTGTCGATATCCTGTCTCGATCCATCACAAAATATCAGGATGTCATCAACGAAAAGGAGATGTGTAATATACAAAACCTGTGAGATGGAAATGCCACGAAAAGAACCTTCAGCTTTTGCTTTCAAAATAAATCGACTGAGTCCTTCAGCTACAAGGAGAAATAATAGCGGTGACAGTGGGCATCCTTGTCGTAGGCCCCTGCCAGCGTGAAAGAATGGACTCGCTGAACCATTTATCAGAACAGCAAAGCTCACCATGGAGATGCAGGCCATAATCCATCGTATAAATTCATAGCAGAAGCCCAGGTGTGTTAAAAGCAACCGGATATAGAGCCAGCTAACCCGATCAAATGCTTTGGAGAGATCAATTTTGATCACAGCACCCTTCTGCTTCTGCACCTTCATTGTGTGTATTCCTTCCTGTGCAACTCCAATGGCCTCGTGAATTTGCCGGCCTTCCAAGAACCCAAACTGTTCACTAGAAATATTCTGAGACAGGATAATCTTGAGTCTCCTCGCCATAACCTTTGAAATAATCTTATAGATGCAGTTGCAGAGAGAAATAGGTCTGAATGCATCAAAGCTTTCAGGCTTGTCCGTTTTGGGTATGAGAGCTAAAAAGGTCGAATTGAAGGGTCCATGAACAAATCCAGCCTTTCTAGATTCTTCCACCACGTTCAAAAGTTCTTCCCCGAACAAATCAAAGAAACCCAAGAAAAATTCTATAGGCCACCCATCGGGCCCCAGACTCTTATCTTTCTGGAAGGAGTGCATAACCTGCGAAAGCTCATCCGGCAACACCTCTGCCATTAACATAATGTTCTCCTCCTCTCCCACAAAACGAGGGAAGAGCTGAGCCATTCGAATTACCTCAGCAATAGAGGCCCCAGGTTGTGCTGTGAATAATTCTCCAAAGTGTCGTACTCCCATATCAGCCAAGCCATCAAAGCTGGAAATCTGTTCCCCTTCAGAAGAGGATAGTTCCCAGATAGAGTTTGTATCTTTTCTCCCCTTTGCATAGGCTTGAAAAAATTTTGTGTTCTCGTCCCCACACTGTAGCCAGAGCGCCCTGCTCTTCATTCTCCACATCTCTTCTCTATCAGACAGAATCACATTTCTGCAGCATTCCCACTCCAACAGCTCACCTTTCTGCACTTCATCCAGATAACCCAAGCCCCTGCAGTGAAGTAGTCGATCGATATTCATCTCAGCATCCCTCAGCTTTTGTTCATCTTTCCCTCTTTTTTCAGAGGCCCAGCGAATGGTGACCTCTTTAATTCGCTTGAGATTGTGTTGAAAGTGTTCTCCCGCATGCATCAGAGACTCCGGTGGTCGATGAACCCACTGATCCTGTATTAATTTGAGAAAATCCTCCTCCTTCAACCAACTAGGATTGAATTTGAATGGGCTGGGGGGTTTTTCTCTACCTCCTCGTAATTCCAGCAGGATTGGGCAGTGGTCTGAAACCCCCCCTGTCCCAACCCATTGCTTGACCACATCAACTCCCATAGCCAACACATCAGTTACCAGAAACCTATCCAGCCTCTTAGCCACCCGTTGATCCCCTATTCTCTTATTCCTCCATGTAGGGGTAATCCTGGTAGGTTGTATGTCAAGGAGGTCCTGCCTTGCAAAGGCTTGTATGAAATAATTTGCAAGTGGATCCGAAGCAGCCCGAGGCCCCCAAACTTCAGAAGTCCCCAGTGTAAGGTTGAGATTCCCACCCAATATCACTTCCCTTCCAGCAAAGATGTCCATACTAAACAAAGAGTCCCAGAATCCAACCCTATTTAGATAGGGCCCATAGATATTGAGGACTGTGATCCTCCTCCCCATCGATGCATCCCAAACTTCCAATCCAATACCAGAGGGAATGCCCCAAGAGCAATCATATCTGCAGCTTTTCATCTTCCACCCTGTGGCCAGCCCTCCAGAGCATCCACGAGCATCCACACCAACAAACTTCCAACCAGGTAGCAATAGTTCCAATGCCCTAACAACCTCCTCACTGCCACCCAAAGTTTCTTGTAACAGTATGACATCTGGTTGATTTAAATCCACCAACCTCCGAAGTGATGATTTTTTAATGGGACTCGCCAACCCACGACAGTTGAAAGACAATAATTTCATATGAAACCCCCTTCCTGGGTTTTCGCTGCTCTAAGTGCCCATTCGATAGAGGATTGTGTACCCATAACAAGATCAACTTTTGCCCGCTCTTGAGCTATTGATAAATGAGATTTTCGGCCCCGCCCTTTCCCCCCAACACTAACAGCCATTTCAGCAAGTCCCTTACCCCCCGAGCCATCAGTAGTGATCATCCTGTTTCGGAGAGCATATCGGATACTACGTCCAGTGCTGGGAGAGTGTTTAGCAGAAATAATGGACTGTGTGTATACACTATCCGGAACAGTACAAGGAGCAACAGGACAAATAGCAGATCGAACCGGAGAAGTTGTCCCAAGACAATCCTCCCCCAAAACAATAGGGTCATTAATTAAAGAAACAGCAGAGGTTAAATGAAACAAACCCAAGTTGTTCGAAGATGAGCCCCGGCGGATAGTTAACTGCTCCTAGAGCTTCCTGGAGGCTGCCCGCGTCAATGGTGTCGTGGTACCCATATTTGCCCCTGCTTCAACGGTTTCCATGTTCCCAGGAACATCCAACCCATTGTTCACCATTGTTGCTGAATGTTCCTTGGATCCCGGCTGCCCACTCAATGCATCGGGTACCACCAGAGATTCTGCCCAATTGCCAATTGGAGGCTCGATAGTATCATCTCCCATCGCCGATGTGTGCACCACCTTCTCTGTGCAATCAGCAGCTGCTGCCATAACCTTCGGTCTGCTACCCCTAAATGAAAATGGGCAACAGGCAACCAAGTGTCCAAAAGTGTGACAGCGGTGGCACCTAAACGACACACCCACATAGTCCAGTATTTGAACGAATGCCCCATCCTTCGTTTGTACATCGATCTCAGCTGTTAATCCCAGTCGAAGATCGATGTTAACCAGAATCTTTGCCACTGTGTAAATGCCTGTTTCAATATGGGAATAATCAGAGCATACATAGTCTCCAAGGTAGTTCCCAATCGCTGCAAACCGTGTTTCATTCCATAGGTGCATGGGAAACCCAGGAAGCTTCACCCATAACGGTTCTTTGTCAATTTTCTCCTGTTTGGAATCGAAGAAAGGAGACCAACGTTTCAGGATAATAGGTACGCCCAACATTGACCAACGTCGGCGTAAGACAGCATCAACCTCCCCAATATTCGACAGGATGAAGGAGAACCATCCTTTCGTTAAAACCCGAACAATAGGTGCAGTAGCCACGATATCTTTCCACTGCTCGGCTGCCCATCGCTGGAGAGAACCTTGTCCAAGTCTTTTACCACGGACATGGCCAACCACTGCAATTTTTGAGAAATCTTCAGCCTCCTCAATCGATATATCCACGCCCAGCACAAGCTTATCCTTCCGCTTCCGTTCCTTGACCTTTTTAGCAGTGTTTTTGTGTTCTGCCTTCGTAGAAATCCCTGCACGAGGAGCTAGCATGGATGCATCTCCACCACCAGTAACTCCCGCTATGTGTCCACTGGAAGAGGAACCCAATCCTCCCCTACCCTGTCCCCTGTCATCAGAATCACCAGATTCCACAGACCTAGCCAAATCCCCAGCTGATAACACACCACCACCAAGGTCCTTCCTCCGTCTGCCACTACTAGTCATTGTATCAATCCCCTCCACACCTAAGGTATCCGAGCAGGTTGGGAAGTTTGTGAAATTCCCCAATCGTGGTTGTAGTGTCCGTCCTAACAGGTCCGCCAAGTCAGGCCGTTCATCCGCTGGCCCAGGAAAGAACCCTGTCCCCTTGCCAGTCAAGAGTGATCCTGCCCTCGACCCAGAAGCCGCAGCAGTGATTGTTCCAAGATCGAAAATCCCTCTGGCACATTCTCCATCCGAGGTGTAGTCCACCTCCTGCTCATAACTGCTTACCATATCGCCCCAGATCAACAGGGCAGACAGAATAGAATCCCAGAGCCCTATCCCCAACCCAATCAGCACCGGATCGGCCTCAGCAAGGTTTCGCCCTCTGCTATCCCCGTCAGTATTCCATCCGGCTCCAAATATCAGTCAATGATCAGCAATGCCAGCGAATTGTATGCCCAGGTCTTCAGAAAGGAACCCTGTAAGTCATTCTGCACGTTCTCCACACTCATATCCTGTAAATCGATCAGCTACCGTAATCTTGGAGCTCGCCTTTCATCTGTCCAGTGTCTGGGCGATAATGAAGGAGATCGGCTGGCCTACGCAGTATCTTGGCTCTTGATTTCACCACAGCATCTGCCTGATTCCAGCGCACTCAGGATCCCTCCAACAGCATTGCCAACGTACTCCTTCGATACGCATTCTTGGAGCCCATTTCTCATCCTCGATCCAGTGGAGTGTCCCCAGCCAATCTTCAGCTATCCCAAAAGAAGTTCCAAATATCTATTCCTGCACCAATAATACTACGGATCTTAGAAGTCCTGCTCTTCAACTGTTGAATCAATGATACCTCCCGCGCACCCACTCCTCCAAGAGCTCCAAAAAAAACCTAGAGATCAGTTTCAGAAGATCACGTCTCTCCAGCTCAAAGTTACTGCACTGTAACCCTTCACGGCCACTCTCAGCTCAGAATCAGTTCTTGGAGCGAATTTTCCTCTCTGTTATTAGTGTTATTCGACAATTACCAATCATATATCTTGAAAATAGTTATAAATGACTTAATCTTTTTTTAATATTGTTAAAAAGACTAATCTGAATTTGAAGAGTGCTATAGGCACATGCTGTAAGTGTTTTAGTTTTCAATGAATGAAATACGACTTTTTTCTATTGGAAAAAAAATTAAAGTTCACATCATTAGAGATGAAAGAATAATATGTATACAATAAGTTTCTTTCCTAGAGCAACAAAATAAAATATATTACAACTAGATAAAGGTTCAATGAACAACATACACTACTCATGCATGTATTATCAATATAATAAATTTACATGTCATTCAGAGATGAAATAATGTGGTTTACATTTCTATGTTGATGATGTACCTTGTTTAATAATATATTATTAAACAATAAAAAACAAAAATAGACATTATTTTATCTCTTTTTGTGATGTGGGATAAAAGGAAATTCCTCTTTGAAACTCTCATCCACTCCCGTTCTCCTATATAGGTGTGAAGTTTGGGGCTGCAACCTCTCTAGAGAATCTTGGAGAAGGATTGAACAAATCTAGAAACCTTTTATGACTTACAATCTTAAAATTAAAAGCAATACGCCATATCCTGTTCTCCTAATTTAAGTTGGTATTTCCTCGAGTGAGAGCATATTTATGACTAGGTACCTAATGTACAAGAAAATATTAAATAACTTGGAAGAGGAGAGGATTCCAAATATTGTTTTAAATTCCAGTCAAAACCACCTAAGGCTCAAGCGAGATTGGCATAAAGATGTCATGTCATGGTTAAAGATGTGGGGGATTGACGAAAATGTCACTTTGAAAAATATAGATGACATTAAAAATATTTTTACTTCGAAGTTCAAAGAGAAGTTGTGGTGTGATGAAAATTTAGAGGATAAAAGAAAATTAAGATATTACAAGGAGGTCATTTACCCTTATTATCACCCAAGATTTCCCTGGGTTGTGGCAGGGAAGACCATGGGGTAACTGTTGCAAACCAATCTTTAGTGGGTGTAAACTAGCATTTCCAACCACAAGGAGGGATCTCCCTTTGGGAGCTTCCAGCAATGGAATGCAGCTTAAAAATGGGTTGGGATATTGGTCAAAGTGGTGGATAGACCTTCAAACAATGATTTAAAGGGGTTTTTGGTTGGTCGGAGTTAGGAACAGGAGGACAGTTGGGCATGGAGTCAACTTCAATGGGTTACTGTCATCAATAGCAGGTTTGGGCCGCGATTTAAAGGAGAAGGAGGCAAGGTAGACATGGTTCATTCATGTCAAAGTGATCAGCAGATGAAGGTAGAGGAAGGAGACAAATGCAGCTACAAGGATAGATCATTTAAGAATGAATTCTAACCTGCAACTCCAAGAGCAAAAGGGTGGAATACCTAGTAATATGCATCTGAAGCATGTGGGCATGAATTCCAGACCATGTAATCTTGATCTTTAGGTACTGCAGAAGTAAACAATAAATGGAAATACAAAGCAAGAACACATACACAGGAAATAACTGACATCAGAAACAAACATCATAGGAATCTCAAGCTCCAAAATCGGGTCTGCTCATTGAATTAAGAGGTCGAGTTTAATACAACGCAGAGCAGTAATATCTCTGAAACAAAAACATCCAACCCCTGGGTCTACTTCGGACCTTGGATTTATAGGCTTACAAACAACAAAATATCCTAACTGATTCAAAACAACTTGCACTGGTAATGATGAAGTTGTTTGGGTTGAGTCGCCTGAATCAACAACCATCGATTCTGCCATGCATGAAGGGGAAGAAACGCTTGCAATGGCAGTGCACCATTGGGCCATGGAAGCCACCTGTTTATCCTGCGGATCAGGTCGTTTAGATTGATCAGGATAGGTAACAGAAACATCCCCCTTCGCCACTCTTGGGCATGCTATTTCCCTGCAAAAATCTTCATTTTTCGCGACTGTAACGGGCTCTGCAAAAGTTTGTCGAACCGCAATCGCCCTTCCGCAATTTCCCTCCCGCAACCATCTTTCTGCAATGGTCTTTTCCGCAATCCGTAATTATCCACGTGTCATGCAGGGATTGGTCCTTCGGTCGCGTGCTTTTCTGGAGAACTGCCTTTTCGCAATATGCAATCCATAATGCGGGATGCGAGAGTTTACTTTTCGTGCTTCTGAGGACGATCCTTCCGCAATGCGGATTGCAAGATGCAGAACCTTGTATTTTTGCTATTTGGAAAACCAATGTCTGTAATCCGCAACTCGCAATTGCGGAAACTTATCTTTGCATTTCCCGAAACTTTGTTTTTTCCACAATCCACAATCTGTAATGCGGATTGTGGAACTTGTCTTTTGTGCTTCTTGGGACATCGCTTCCTGCAATTCACAATCAGCAATGCCGATGCGGAACTCAGGCATAGGCTTGCGGAGCGCATTTTCGACTGTTGATCTGATATGCTCCTTGATCTGAGCCGTCCAATCATATTTGGTTGCGGAAGAAGCTCCTGCTACTGGTTTTTCCTAAAGAAGGGCCTTCCTGCCTTGTATTTTCCCATTTTCTCACTGTGGCTCGGTCATTTAATGGCTTGGATTTGTTTGATACTTAGCCAATTTTGGGTTTCCTTATCCTTTACTTGACGCGATCGACCGACCAATGGGGGACCTCGGGGCTTTAGGTGGGAGCTTTCCTTCCCATTCCATGGTGGAAACCATAATAAGTGATAACAACAGCTCCAACTCGGGGATGCTATCCTCCCTGGGAGGTAGCAAGAACATGTATACTAGTGACCTGGGCCCTTATTCCTTTTTCGCATCACAAAACTGGAACACGACTAACTGAAACATAAAAACTACAATGCACAATGGGGGTGGGTCGACGGACTTGCTCTTTACGTGAAATAATGCTTCAAGAACCTCCCATTGACGACTCCCTTGCCAACTGGTTCATTATCTTCGTCCTGCAGGAAGAAATCATTGTTCCCATGGTAAGCAGTGATGGTATAGGGCCCTTGCCAAAAGTTATCAAACTTTTGAGCTAGGTCTTCCTTTCTAACATCCCATTTCAGGATCAGATCTCCCACTTGGAAATCATCCACTTTGGTCTTTCTGTCAAATTTTCTCTTGATCCGGTCTTGAGCTTTCATGGCTTCAGCCTGTACCCCTCCTCTGATTTCTTGCACTTCCACCAACTGGTTAGATCCTCTCATCTCGGGGTTTCTCTCTTCTTCTTGTTCCTATAGCAATCTCATTGCAGGCCCTCTTAGGGAATAAGGTAAAACCACCTCTACTCCATATACTAATTTGAAAGGAAAAGTTCCAATGGACCTTTTAGAGGTGATCCTATCATCCCACAGGGCAAGGGTCAGCTTGGTGTGCCAAGCCATTTTGTTTTCTTGTAGCAGCTTCTTAATTATCCTCACCAAAATTTTGTTGGAGGATTCTGCCAATCCATTCCCCTGGGGTAGTAAGTAGTAGAATGGCCTAATTTGATGTGGAACTTCTCACAAAATTTGACTATCTTCTTATATTTGAAGGCATGTGCATTATCAGTGATGATCTTAACAGGTCACCCAAACCTGGACATGATATTCTCCTCCAGAAACTTGATGATGACTGTATTTGTGGCTTTCCTTTTAGGTACTGCTTCGATCCATTTGGTGAAATAATCAGTGGAAGTCAGTATCTACCTATGTTGTCTAGCGGAGTTGGGGAAAATTTCCCCAATGAGGTCAAGTCCCCATTGCTGGAAAGGGGCTTCAAAATATATTTACTTCAGAGGTAATGAAAAGAGCTTCCTCTTTCCCTCAAAAACTTGGCATTCATGGCAGCTGGTTATTTCTTTATAAGCATATTTGAACATAGTAGGCCAATAGAACCCTACCCTGATAATTTTGTTAACAATGGCTTTCCAATAATGATTCCCTCCACAGGCTCCTTTGTGAAACTCCCTCAATGTTTCTTTGGCCTCATCTTCCACAACATAATTCAGGAGGACACCCCCAAGTTCTTTCCAATAAAGGCCATCATTCAGTATGCAATACTTTGCAGCCTTCATCTTGGTGGATTGAGCTTTGGTTTTTCCCATCTCAGTGGGTGCCTGTAAGTTCTGCAAAACATATACAACATCAGAATACCAAGAGGAAGACAGGAATTTGTCTGATACATGAGGTAGTGGATCTTGGGAAGTTTCTCCTTGTATGCGTGACAATAGGTTCACACTCATTGAGTCCCAATTTGACTCAGCCATGAGTCTGGCCAGGCCTTTCCCTTTGATAAGCTTAGTGGGTTTGATATCCAGATCATATTCCAGTAGTGTAGCTATCCACTTTTCCCTTCTACCTTCTGGATTAGGTTGTGTCAATATATCTTTCATAGAAACATTGGGGACATAAGCTACGACATGGGAATGTAGGACATAAACCCTAAAATCTTTCAGAGTTTTGATAATGGCATAGGCCTGGTTTTCCATAATGTTGTACTTGAGCTCAGCATCTCTGAGAGCCCTGTTGAAGAAAGCTATGGGCTGCTCATCTCCTTCCTGATTTTTCTGTAGGAGCACACCTTCTATGGAATGTTCAGAGGCAAAGGAAAACATAAGAAAATCCTTGTCAAAGTCCGGCCTGATCAGTACATGGGCTTCAACAATTGCCCTCCTTATATCCTCAAATGATTGCCTAGCTTCTGTAGTCCACTTGAATTGATTGTATTTCTTAAGCATGCAGGTGATTGATCTCATGATTTCTACAAAATTGGGGATAAATATCCTTATGAAGTTCACTGTGCCTAGGAAAGAATGAATCTCCTTTTTACTCCCGGGGAGTTCAATTTTCTGTATTGCATCTATTCTTTCTGGGTCAATTTTGATTCCATCTTTAGATAATATGTGGCCCAGCAGCTTACCCTCTTGCGTGGAAAAATTAGACTTCTTAGGGTTCAAAGAGATCCCAAACTTTCTGCACTTGGTGCAAATGTCTCAGATGTTCTGCATCAGACTTAGAATATACTTTGATATCATCCATGTAGACCACCACGAACTTGTCCTTTTCTCCTACAAAAGCTATATCCATAGCTCTTTGGAAGGTGGCCCCTGCATTCAACAGACCGAAGGGCATCTTTGCATACATGAAGGTTCGCCAAGGTGTGGTAAAGGTTGTCTTGTTCTGATCCTTTGGAAGCACCTTAATATGATTGTATCCTTAAAATACATCCATCATGGACATCCTTGCTGCCCCTACAACCTTCTGCAAAATGTGGTCCATTTTGGGCAAGGGGTAGTTTCCTTTCAAGGACACCTTGTTGGGATTTCTAAAGTCAATGCATAGTCTGATTTCACCATTATTTTTCCTTACTAGGACTCTGTTAGCCACCCACTATGAAAACCTCAGAGAGACTATGATTTTGGCTTCATACAGCTTTGTCACCTTTTTTCTATCAGTGGGAGCGGCATAGGATTCATCCTTCTCAGCTTCTACCTGAATGGCTTCTCCCCTGTCTTCATAGCACCATGCAAATACATCATAAAACTTTCTCATTAGATCCATATAATATTTTTTGATACTTGGGGCTAGAGACCTTGGTAGTTTGACAATCTGGGCTCTTCACTGCTCCCTATGTTGCAGTATTCTACTTCCTTCAGGTTTGGAGCCACCTTGTGATCTCTGGCCACGTCATTTTCATCAAACAATCTTTCCAGCGGGACCAACCCTTTGGGTATGTAATTTCTCTTCACTTGCAGAATCTCTTTGCAGCCTCTCAAAGTGGTTTCGAGCACTGGTGGATCAGGTTCCCACTCTTCCCCTTCACAGTCCTCCTGATCAATCTAGATATTGGAAAAATCCCTAGTCATCTCCAAGAAATTCTTTATCTGTTGGTCATCTTCAAATATATGTCAGTGGTTAGTGTTGTTTGGGACAGAAGGCCTATGCCTTACCTTAATCAAGTGAGTTCTGGTAGGGTAAGTAGGGAGCTAAAATTTGCTAGCAGAACTGGATAGGGTGTCTGCCACTATATTCTACTCTCTGGGAATGAAAAGGATATCCTTCTCTGTGAATAAATTGTCAAACATGTCCCACACATCATTCTTGTAAGCTTTCAACCTAGGATGCTTAACTTCATAGTTGCCTTTCACTTGTTGGATTATTAACTATGCATCTCCATAGATCTTGATCTTTTTAGCTTTCAGGTCTTTGAGTAAATTCAAGCCCAATAGTAGAGCTTCATATTCATCCACATTATTTGAGCAATCAAACATTAGTTTGAAAGTATGAAACCTGGAACATGCATTTCTTTCGTCAAGAGGGATGATCCATACCCCTGCTCTAGCTCCTTCTTTGTTCACGGCCCCATCGAACCTTATGATCTAGTGATCTTTCTTTTGGGGGGGGGCTGTGGCTTCTATTTCCAACTCTGATTTTTTATTACTGCCCTCTTCCACCTGCTGCCCATCGTTCTCTGCGTTAGCTAAGATGTCAAGGCACTGTACCCCATTTTCATCGTTGGCTTCACCATCTGGTTCATGTAACTTGGTAGCTTTCTCATCTTCTCGTTTTGAACCTGGATCATAGCAGAGAATTGCGGAGCCTACATCCGCGTCTATGGAAAATATGTGGCGGTTCTCAGGCTTGTCCTTGTTGCTCACCACGTATGACAGTATATGCTCCCTGTATAGTCTTCGGCTTTCCCCAAAGATGGGGATGGTGGCATAAGACATGTCTATTTGCATGGTGCCCTTTAACTTTGCAGTCCATGATCTGGACAACAACATCCCAAACTTAGGCGGGATATCAACCACTACCACATCCATGATCATATTCTTCTGAGGTATCTGAGTCAGTGAAACCACCGTGTCTTAAATCATCCCTACACATGGAACTCTTTTAGAATCAAAGGAGAACAGATCTTTATAGGGTCTGGTTATTTCTAACCCAAGATTCTCCACCATTGAACAGGGCATGAGGTTATGAGAGGCTCCTGAATCAAACATGGCATTATGCAGGATATGATCATGTATTTTGAGACTGATATAGAAAGGGGGAACATCAACTTCTGACGCATTTTCTACATGGGGACCAAACAGGAGGGTGGGATTGTCATCTTGTAGATTGAGAGTGTCAGGCTGCTTTTCCTCTCCACCATTTACTACCTTCAAGATTTGGTCTTTATACTCTGAGTTTTTTACCAATTCATTCAAGGGGATGGAGATCTTAATCTTAGATATTTCATTTTCCAAACTGAAAGCAATATGGGCCTTCTCCACCATCTTTGTGTCACATTCACCTCTCCCTTATGGACCTTTCTTTGGAGGTTCTGTCTCCTTCCCAGGAGACTCCTTAGAGATTGCAGGCTTTGGATGTTTTCTCACAGGGATTTCCTTTCTTGGAGGTTGAGAAGAGGATGGATAAACATCAGCCTTTCCTCGATCTATTGTTACGTTTCTACTTCTCAAATTATGCTGCCTCTCGAATTCACATATGGCATTGTGGATCCCTCTTTGGTACTGGTCAGATTCTGATTCACCAGGGACATCATCTGACTGTAGGGAACACTAATCATGTTCATCTTTAGTCAAATAGAACTAGGGATGGATCTGATCAAAGAGATGGATTTGGTCTCCATCCTGTCTATCTTCTTCTTCTTCATCCATGAAATTCTCACAAAAGATGGTTTGATTGGCTGATTGTCATGGTTTCTTGGCTCTCTAGGTCTTCCTTGTGGGGCAGGGGGTCTTCTGAGATTGTTATTTCGAGCTTGGGGCTCTGGGTTTTCTCTGGAAGGAGGCTTGATATCAAGGGAGATCCTATCCACTAGTCTCTCCATAGTTCTCATCATCTATTCAAACTTGGCATCCATGGATTGGGATGTGGAAGGATGCACTGTTTCATTGCATCTCTTTTTCTCAGCTTTAGTTAAGTGTTTCATTTTTCCAGAGGCCATCATATTGGATTCTACTTCGAGTGCATCTTTCAGCATATCAGGGAGAGTGGGAGATCTTATTTCTCTTAGCATGAGAGAAAATTCATTGTCAAAACAGTTGGAAAAATGAAGCTTGGATACCCCAATAAGGGGTTTTATGTCCACAGGGATAGAATTGTACATTCTCATGAATCAGGCTGAGAACTCTTGGAAAATATCCACATTGGTTTTCTTAGTATGCTCATACTGAGTGAGAATCTGGAGAGGGTTTTGCTTATCCTTCCATCTGTCTAATAAAGCTTCTTCAAATATTTCATAGGTGGTTATTCCTCTATTCGGACGGGACTTAAACCATTTCTTCACTTCCCCTGCTAAACTTTGAGCAAAAAACCTCATCTTAACATCATCTTCATCTACCTCTTCTAGGTCCATGAATTAATTGAACTGGTTTAAATGCTACTGTGCAAAGACTCTTCCCTCCTTGTCAAATATTATGAGGCGTTGGGCATAGCCCACAGGTAAGTCATCAAGATTTGGTGGGAGGGACAAAGGAGAAAATCTGGAAGCTATGGATTTTAGGTTCTGTTTAGGGGCAGCAGGGGTGGTACTCAGGACTTGGGTACTCTGGCCAACAACTTTAGCAAAGGGGGGTAGGTCCCTAGTTTCTTCCCAGGCTTGTAGATTTTCTCACCAAGCGCTCAGGCAAGGGGTCTGGGACTTTCTTTGGTCAAACAGGGTTTCCCTTAGATCGGTATTAGATATAGGTCTGAATGGGGAAGACTTGGTCCTTAAATTGGGAGGGAGTCCTTCTACAACACATGCCTCTTTCTGATGTAAAGAAAAGGACCTAGTTAATAGAGAAATACCTGTTGGGATTTTCTTTACTTTCCTGATGACCTTTTCTGGGTCTGAAGTGACCATTGGTAGCTCGAGATCTGGATGACTTCTTATAGGTATTCTTCTGGGAACCATACTTTCTCCTAGGTGTTCTTTGATTTGAAAGATGCCCTCACCACGAGAATAATGTAGGATCCGCTTAGCGTCTGACTACTGGTCACCTTCAGTAATCAACTTTGATCTGATACAAACTTTTTGAAGAAGGCTTTGTCTTCAGTGGAATCGTCAGAATGTAAATTGGAGTCGCCAGGGCAAATGATACAACCTTGAAATCTCAGACTCTCTGTTCGCCCTCAGAGGTCTAGTTTGCAGGAGAAGGAGGCAAGGTAGACATGGTTCTTTCACGTCAAAGTGATCAGCATATGAAGGTAGAGGAATGAGACATATGCAGCTACAAGGCTAGAGCATTTAAGAATGAATTCTAACTTGCAACTCCAAGAGAAAAGGGTGGAATACCTAGTCATATGCATCTAGAGCATGTGGGCATGAATTCCAAACCATGTAATATTGATCTTTAGGTATGAAAGAAGTAAACAATAAATGGAAATACAAAGCAAGAACACATACACAGGAAATAACTGACATCAGAAACACACATCACAGGAATCTCAAGCTCCAAAATCGGGTTTGCTCATTGAATTAAGAGGCCAAATTTAATACAGCGCAGAGCAGTAATCTCTCTGAAACAAAAATTTCCAACCCTTGGGTCTACTTCGGACCCTACCTTTATAGGCTTACAAACAACAAAATATCCTAACTGATTCAAAACAACTTGCACTGGCAATGATGAAGTTGTTCGAGTTGAGCCGCCCGAATCAACAATCGTCGATTCTGCCATGCACAGAGGGGAAGAAACGCCTGCATTGGCAGTGCACCATTGGGCCATGGAAGCCATCTGTTGATCCTACGGATCAGGCCATTTATATTGATCAGGACAGGTAACATAAATAGGCCCCTTCACCACTCTCGGGCGTGCTATTTCCCTGCAAAAATATTCATTTTCTGTGATTGTAACGGGCTCTGCAAAAATTCGTCGATCCACAATTTCCCTTTCGTAATTTCCCTCCCACAACCATCTTTTTGCAATGGTCCTTCCGCAGCGACCTTTTCCACAATCCGCAATTAGACATGTGTCATGTAGGGATTGGTCTTTCGGTCGCGTGCTTTTCTGGAGAACTACCTTTCCACAATCCGAGATGCGGGATGCAGAAGTTTACTTTTTGTGCTTCTGAGGATGATCCTTCTGCAATCCGTAATCCGCAATGCGGATTACGGGATGCAGAACCTTCTATTTTTCCTATTTGGAAAACCATTGTCCGCAATCCGCAACCCGATATTGCGCGTTGCGGAAACTTATCTTTTCATTTCCTGGAACTTTTTTTTTTCCGCAATCTACAATCCGCAATGCGGATTGCAGAACTTGTCTTTTGTGCTTCATGGGACATCGCTTCCCGCAATCCACAATGCGGATGCGGAACTCGGACACGGGCTTGCGGAGCACATTTTCAACCGTTGATCTGATCTGCTCCTTTATATGAGCCGTCCAATCATCTTTGGTTGTGGAAGAAGCTCCTGCTATTGGTTTTTCCTACGTAAGGGCCTTCCTGCCTTGTATTTTCCCATTTTCTCATTGTGGCTCGATCATTTGGCTTAGATTTGTTTAATACTTAGCCAATTTTGGGTTTTCTGATCCTTTACTTGATGCGACCGACCAATGGGGGACCTTGGGGGTTTGGGTGGGAGATTTCCTTCCCATTCCATGGTGGAAACCATAATAATTGTTAAAAACCCTAATCTTGAAGATCAAAATTATCTCTTTGTTTTAACTAGTGTAAAGAAGAAGAAACACATAGCTAAAATAAAAATGAACTATCATGAGCTGCATAGTGAAACAAGGCATTGGACCTTTCCTAAGACCCCATAGGCTGAAATGATTTGCCATCTTTGTGAGACTATGAGTGTTGAGGATGAAAAGCACTTCCTCTTATATTTCCCTATGTACACCCACATAGTTCCCAGTTTCAAATTTTCTGTTACAATATGAATCTGCTCAACCTTCTATTTCATCAAAATTATTGTAATTTAGGAACACTCCTCTCCAACCAATCAAACCAAGTAGTTCCTTACTTTTCTTTCTTAAGGCCCAATAGACCAAAATTGGTCTAAGTGGACGTTAACTATCATCATCATAGTAGTTATATGTGATATTTATATCAATGTAGTCTATCTTAATTCAAATTTATCAATTGAAGAGAGGGATTAAATACCTTGAGGTGCAAACAAAATTTATTGTTTAAGATTAATATTGTATTGGCATTGAACTTCAATAAAACTTATGAAGATATGAATATGTAGAAATAAGATTTTGATTATTGTTAAAATGTCACAAAAGTCACCACTTTGGAGATTTGTGTTTTTTCATTCAAAGCCACAAGCATGATTAGCGTGATCAACCTTTAAGGATAAATAAAAAAATATAAGTTGTAACATTTTGGAGTTTAAAGCTTTTTCACATAACATAAATCAATAATTTTATTGCAAATGAAAAAAATAGATATCGCATATGGCTCTTGGCATTCATTTAGGATCTATTGCATCATAAGAATCCAAAAAATATTTCTTATGTATATATTCTCTCCTTTCAAATATAGAGAGTTGTGATTTTCTATATATAACTTCTCAAAAATTGAGCTATTTTAAACTATCTTAATTATGCCTTCCTAAAATAATTTAGTAAAATTTAATTTACATCATATACACTAATAAAAAATATATTAAAATCAGAATCAAAGTTCTTCCTCGGTCTTTTTTTTTATAAGCAAGAAATATATATTACTATAGAAACCTTCAGTACATAGATAACAAAAGATTAATGGCCCAGCCTGCTAAAACCTCTACATGGCTGCCGGATGGATCTTTCCACGTGTCTGTAATTCCCACTCCCTACTCCCATCATACAAAAAAATCCTCCCCTGACTGTTACAAAACTTCTCTTCCTATTCCCCATACATGGCGAATAACCTCCTATTATCCTAGTATTACTAAAATCCAACATACTATAGAGAACACTATTCACTGCTGACATAACTATAAAACCTGAAACAGAGTAGAGATAAACCCAAAAAATGAACATTACTTCAATTGATCACTTTCTGACAGGGGGGTGGTCCTTAGTGTCGCATGGTACTCGAGCACAGACAGCAGCGGTCACCAGCTTCCTCAGCAGCAAACAGACGCTTCAGACTGTGGACAGAGCATTGTCTATGACTTTTCCGAGTAGAAGGTCCAGCTTTCGAATCTTCATTCACCGGAAGGTGAAGCGTAATACCCAACTTCATGGCTATAAGGTCAACTTTTTTATGCATAAGCCGGTTGTCACACTAATGCTCCTTCAAGGCCTTAACCGATTCAGTGTCACCCCTTTCCTTGTTTTCCATTTCAATCAAGACATGTGCCAACAGACATTTCATAACCCAGTAGGTCGTGATCAGACGATCATAGGCATAAAGCCTACCAACCGTCGTTCTTGAATCACTAACCCAGTCCTCGACTTCGTCCTTGACTTGCTCGATATTCATTTCCTTTACCCGATTCCATAACTCAACCTCTACCCGGTCTATCTCCTCTTTGATCATGGGAGGGATTCTCTCCTTAAATAATTGAGCGACTTGCACAAATTTTTTGAGCTCTTAGGTAACCCTCTTCTAACGAATCCCCCCATTCCTCTTACCCCTCTTCACTTTTCCCCTTGGAGCCATTAGAACCAAAATTGGGAAGAAAATCTCTTTCCAAGACGAGGGATAATCTCATCTCTTCCTCAGTCTTTAAATACATAACAAAAGATTAATAGAAAGAAAGATTAAACTATTCAGTTTGCTACCCATCAACTTCTTCTAATATAGATCCGACACTTCAATCTAGTTAAATCCTTCCTTTGACAAACCATCCATGATTTGGTTTCTTACCCTATAAACATGATGGAATGTGATAAGATCAAATGTGGAAACTATGTCCCCAATCTCATCCAATACATTATACAACTTGTAGCCACAAATTCCTTGTTGTATATTCCTTATTCATCTATTTGATTACCAATAAAGAATCACTAGAAATTTGGGGGTTGTGCACACCCTTTCCAATAGTAAGAGTAAAAGTTAGTTTTAAGGCCATCAATTCTCCAAAGTTATTCATGCCCGACCTCATTTTAGAGCTTAAAGATATAACTTAATTAATTGTTTACAAATTAAGTTGAATTCATATTTATTTATGTGACGTTCATAAAACTAACTTTTATAACTCCAATAGTGATACATTTTGTAATGTCCCTAGTTTGGCCCCATGGCATTAACATGATAAATGATGTAATATTGTTATGAAATCATGGTGAGGAGCTCAAGGCCAAGGCCCCCGCCATCGATTTAGTGATACATATGGTTTGCGTGCTAGCAATGCCCATTGAAAATTCAAATATCATGTAATATGCATTTTAACAAAAATACCCACAACTAGCTATGCAATGCAACAAAGAGATGGGGGCATGATTTCACAAGGAATTGGGAGGGAAAACATTCAAACCCTTGAGCCAATAGATTCAATCCAAGTGTCAATAAGGGAACCCATCAAACCCTCAACTACCCATGTTGACTTTTGTACCCAACCATTGATTTCTCCCAAGAGTTGGTTGGGGAAGTTATTGCCTTGGGAATGGGAAGGTATGGTTGTCCAAAATCGGGTATGGGCAAGCCACCCTTCATGGAAAAACGTGTTGGTCTCCTTGGGCAAGAAGAGAGACACAAAATTGCTCCCTAAGCCATTATTCACGAGGGCCTTGCTCTCTCACGCAGCTCTAGCTGCCTGGGCGTTTTCCTCCCTCGTTTTTCTGTGTTCCCCTTCATCTTTTAGCTGGGAAGGGGCGTTTTCGTGTTGGTCACCAGTGGGGGAAGAGAGAAGAACGTTTTGGGTCTTCCTAGAGGTCCTTTAGGCCATTGGAAAGGATCCTAACCAGTGGAGAGAAATCGTTTTGCTCCCTGGGGTTGAAATCGAAATTCCACAGTTCGCTTGGGTGAATCCATGAGTTGGGAGAGCCAATGTAGACCCTGTTTTGTGGACACCGTTGTTGTAAATGTGTAACCCTGTCAATGATTGTTTTTGGCTGAGATGAAATGGTAAATGGGATGTGTGTGAACTGGAATGTTCCATTTCCTTGTGAGAATCATGCCCAGCTCGGGGGTGGCCTTCGGACGGACTCAGTATAAGCTGTCGAAGAGCCTACGGTTGGGTGGAACGTTGCAGCGACATAGCTAGTTGCTTGGGGACGATTGCAATAAAGATGAGTATTTCTGCCTATGTATTTACTTCTGCTGTGTTTGCTTAGATGTGTACATCTGCATGCCTGTCTTTCTATATATGTGGTTGTTTTAATTTAGTAGGTATCGGGGCCAATTGCCCAGTTTTAGCATCACGATCCTCTCCATTGCACTGGCATGATGGGTGGTGACGTGACATTTGGTATCAGAGCTGCTGGTTGCAGCATTGGGCCTCTATGGGCCAAATCCAATAACAGTCATCTCTGACAGAAAGAAATATTTCAATTTTCCTAAGTGTTTGAAAAATTTGCTTAAAGTCTGTTTGAAAAAGTTTTTGTTTAAAGACTGTTTCGGAAAGAATTCCCGAATGTCTTCCGCAACTGTGGAAGCATTCGGCGAATCTTTCCGAAATTTCGGAAGCATTCTGCGAGTTTTTCCGAAATTTGCGAAGGGAAGTTTTCAGAAGGAATTCTCTTCCGAAATTTGCGGAAGGAATTCTCTTCCGAAATTGCGGAAGGATTCCGCGAGTTGTCCCGCAACGCGGAAAAATCCGGCGAATTCCTCCGAAAAAGGAGGAAAATGTTTCTAAGTGTTTTCAAAATTTTTGTTTAAGGTTTGTTTCGGGAAGAATTCGGGAAAGTCTTCCGAAACTGCGGAAGGTTTCCGCGAACGGCTCCGAAATTGCGGAAGGATACAGCGAGTTGTCCCGCAACGCGGAAAAATTCGGCGAAATGCTCCGAAAAGCAGAAAATTTTCTAAGTGCCCGGCGTCGAAAGGAAATTTCGGAAGGAATTCTCTTCCAAATTTTCGGAAGGAAATCTCTTCCGAAATCGCGGAAGACTTGGGCGAATCATTCCGCAACTGCGGAAGACTTCGCCGAATCGTTCCGCAACTGCAGAAGATTTCGGCAAATCGTTCCGCAATTGCGGAAGACTTCACCGAGTCGTTCCGCAACTGCGGATGGATACAGCCAACCGGCCCGCAACTGCGGAAGGATACAGCCAACCGGCCCGCAAATTGCGGGAGCATTCAGTGAACCGCCCCGCAGTGGCGGCAGGCAGGCGAATAAAAAAAAAAAAAAGAAAAAAAGAAAAAAGAAAAAAGGAGTAAAGTGACAAAAACTCATTTTTTGGATAGGGGGAGCATCGGGTCTCGGAATGGGACGATTCCTGTGGGGCTCGGAGGCCATGAAAGAACCAGTGAAGACCCCGGGCCCATTACACTCCGATTTGACAGAAAATGGATAACAGTGACTTTTGAAGGACGGAGTCCCGAGGCTTGACGGAAGGTCGGTTTGAGCTGAAATTGATCAGGTGCGGCCATGAAGCAGGCACGATGTTAAGTTCAGAATCTTGGAGCCAAACTCCAAAGGATGTGGAGTCGGGGTGGCCAAGAAGGCCAAAAAGCACTGTTCCGGGCCACTTTTTCAGGATTTTGAAAAGCTTGTGGATAGTAAAAGTGACCCCAGATGTGGGAATCAAAATTTTTACTGAACTAGACATTTCATATTCTCATTAAGACGGACAGTTTCCGTTAGACGAAGATTTTCCAGAAATGCACCGTTTGAGAGATAGCCATTTTTGGCCCAAAATTTGGAATTTTGGAAAAATGTGAAAAGTGAGAAGTAGTCAAACCCAGAAATTCATAGAAGATGAATGGTGTATCGGAATTAAAATCCGTGAATTGCTGAGTGTTTCTTGTTATATGGACTAACTTCGCCCGGTAGAAAAGTTTTTGTGATTCCTCATAGATTTTCCTCCACAGGTGGCTAAAGTTGGCAATCTTGACCAAAATGCAACTGTGTACAATGTGCAAGAATTAGAGTGAAAGTTGTCATTTTTGAAAAGATGCAGTTTCCACACCGGTGTCAGAATGAAGCATGAAGACATGCATTGGAAAGCTTGTCCAGCATGGAACAATGATGCATGACCAGAGTTTGAATGAGGTCTGCATATATCATAGATATTTAGTGCATAAGAGTGCCAGCGGCTGTTTTGACAAACACATTCTGTTGCCAATATGGGCAATTTCTACAATTGCATGATATGGAAGAGGAATTCCATGTTACGATGGGGGATCGAAAAGGGAAGAATTTCTTAAACCTCTGTTTGTTATCATACTTATAATTATGAAATTGTCATATGGCATAAAAATGTTAAAAATGTAAAAGATTACATAGATGTATATGCACTAGATGGCATCTTAACAAACATTGCATAGTGCACATGGAAATGCTTGTTCCTAAATGGGATATTGCATATTGGTAGAATAATGAAGTCTGCATATGCAATGAACCACTAATGGAGAATATCATGGTTGATAACCACTATTGATGTTGGTATTGGTTGTAGGACCAAAGCTAACGAAGAGCATGGTAAATGTGCTGAGGATGTTGTTGCATGAACCCAACAACCTTATGCAGAAAGGATGGTGCAACAAATCTGTGATCATAAAATTGGCAAAAGGACTGAGCAACCTTGGTAAGAGGCCAACTGATCAGGTGACATCAGACGATGTTAATGGTAACCATGCAGGTAATGATTATTGGTGCCAAATTGCATGAACATTGAAAGGGGATTTGGTAAGATCTCTTCAACTATGTTTGAGTTATGTTGAGTTAATTTGCATGTGATATTGAATACTGATTGGGACTGTTAACCTACCAAGTTTGGTAAGGTGTGGGTAAGGGAAGGAAATGATCCTTACACCCTATGATTGTTCAGAAATCTCAATGCATTCATATGAATTTACATCATGCCATGTGTATGTTGGTTATGTGCTTGATAACCCAAGCAAGTAAGGACTGGTGGTCCTGATTTCGGTAATGCAAGTTATATGAGATAGTCATGTTTCGATCATAATATGCTTGAATGCGTAGTACTCATGAAACAATGCACGGTAGCATTTAGTAGATGTGCATTAAAGCGATTTTATAAATCTTGTGATGCATGGTGTGAATGTATAGGGATGATGCATAGGTTATTGCAAAATAAATAATGAATGAAGTGATGAATTGATGATAATTCTAGGATCATTTCAAGGGTTGTTATGAATGCAGAATAGTAAGTGCATGAAGAGCCCAATCATGATCGATGGGCTGCTAGAATGCTCTGTGGAAGGACGGAGTTGTATGAATGATATGACTGTGAAATTTGATCTAGAGCTTATGAGAAGGAATCTCATGGTTGAAAGCTCTAAGTTCTGTCAGTAAGAACAATTGTAAATATCAGATTTGTAAATGTTTCGGATTTGAAATTTTGCTAATAATTGCTAACGACTGTTTGGTTTGTACGAAAATGTGTCAGGAGGACATGCTGTAAGTGGATGCTTATGTATGGCAGTGGGAATAAGACCATAACGGGCAGAGTGATGTCACTTACAGGAGCCAAACGATATGAGGATAGCCTCATTGCTAAGCAAATCAATTTCTGTAGGAGACAGAATTGTAAAATTCATGTTGAATTTAATTATTAATGTTATTGAGGGGTTATGAAACAATCATATTTGAAACTTATTGCTAAATGTTGCTGACTGTTTGGCTATTTGATAAAGTGTGCCAGGATGACACCTTGCAGGAAGACTAGGTGTGATGGCCTGCAGAAACCAAACTAGATGGGAAGGATCCCATGCTCTGGAAATGGGTTTCGGGTGAAACGCCATTGATAATGTCTCAGCCAAACCGCATGTCGGTAAACCATGAAAGTGAAATGGTAAAGCTATGCCCAGAAGGCATGTGAGACACATATGCAAAATGAATGAGTATTCTGCGACCCTAGACAAGAACATGCATGTCTAAATTATTAGGGTTAATATGCAAAGCATGCTCTATCTTATTTATATCATTGCAAACTGCTTGAGTATGATTAGGGCCTACATGGCGCACATCAGAAAGGGGGTGCACACCTTTTCTGGTGCTGGGTCATGGTAGGGTTTTCAATATTGACTACACCCTAAGGGAATGGACGCATTCCTGGTGTTTCAATATTTGATAGTGAATGATATGAAATATGATTACGATTTTTGAGCAGCAATACTGATGAGTCTGCTTATCCTTCTTGTGCTATCAGCTTACACAAATGCAATTTGGTGTTGCACGTAAGAGGCAAAGTGAAGAAAGGGTGCTCAAGAGGACTGTATGGGCAGTGGTAACCTTTCTACGCTCACACTAAAGAACACTAGAAGGGATGGATAGGCCTGAGGAGCTGTGTTGCAAAAAAGGGGTATCATCCTTGTGTAGTGTGAGTGGGTATTGTGGGGCCATGCTAGCCTGTAGTCGAGTGAGTCACCTATGGAGTTCCTGGAGGGAACCACTGGTATGCATAAGAGAAGGAGCCATGTAATCATATTATGTATGCCTGATAAACCCAGTCGGAGAACTGGCTTGGCATTGGTTATTTGGGTGTTGCGGCAAAATCTTATTGGATGCCTGATAAACCCAGTCGGTGTACTGGCTTGGCATGTTGTTAAATTAATGCCTGACAAACCCAGTCGGTGTACTGGCTTGGCATTGGTGATTTTCATGTTGTGGAGGTATTGGTGAATGGTGTTATTTCCTGACAAACCCAGTCGGAGAACTCGCTTGGAAATGGTTACTGTATGCTTGATAAACCCAGTCGGCGTACTGGCTTAGCATACTGGTTTTGAAATGCTTGATAAACCCAGTCGGCGTATTGGCTTAGCATACTGGTTTTGAAATGCTTGATAAACCCAGTCGGCGTACTGGCTTAGCATACTGGTTTTGAAATGCTTGATAAACCCAGTCGGCGTACTGGCTTAGCAAACTGGTTTTGAAATGCTTGATAAACCCAGTCGACGTACTGGCTTAGCATACTGGTTTTGAAATGCTTGATAAACCCAGTCGGCGTACTGGATTAGCATACTGGTTTTGAAATGCTTGATAAACCCAGTCGGCGTACTGGCTTAGCATACTGGTTTTGAAATGCTTGATAAACCCAGTCGGCGTACTGGCTTAGCATACTGGTTTTGAAATGCTTGATAAACCCAGTCAGCATACTGGCTTAGCATACTGATTTTAGGGATGCCTGATAAACCCAGTCGGCGTACTGGCTTGGCATTGCCTATTCGGATGATGTTGTGGAGCAGCATGTATGCTGGCCAAGCATCCACCCCACAGGTGATCCAAGACTTGTAAAGCAGAGAAGGAAACCTGTGGAGTAGCGAGGAAAATGCACAATACAGATAAGTATTCATTCTCATTTATTTCTTGTTTGGAATAATGAAGGTTTCGGGTACAAGTCTTATGACAACTGAGCTAATACACTGTTGTTTCTTTGTTGGAAACCTTGGCCGTTGCAGGAAGCAAGGACCCTGAAAGAGCTATAAATGCTTGGTAAATCCATAGAGTAACTGGTTGGAGCTATAAATGCTTGGTAAAGCCAGAGAGTAACTGGTTGGAGCTATAAATGCTTGGTAAAGTCAGAGAGTAACTGGTTGGAGCTATAAAAAAATATAGAGAATAAGTTGGTGGGAACATTAACCACTTGATGTTGTGGAGTAGCTGGCGTGCTGTCCAAACATTCCTTAATTAATTGATAAAAAAAAACCAGTCGGCGTACTGGCATGGCATTGCCTATTCGAATGGTTGTGGAGTAGCCTGCGTGCTGGCCCAACATTCATTGTTGTATCCACGGGAAATCCAATGCTTGGAAAGCGAAAAAGGATCCCGTGGGATAAAGTGAAGACATCCAATAAAGATAAGTATTTGGTTATCTTGCAACTCTTGCTTATGAATATACATGTGTATATGATTTGATTATGATTTCTTAAACTCTCATTTGGAGATAAACTCTATGGAAATACACTAAACATGTGAATTAACCCAATGTTTGAGTGTAGGTATTGCTGGAAGCAAAGACTATGAAAGCACCCGGAGGATGCATGTGGACATATGACTGTCCTAAAAGATCTCAATATGAGCAGTAATGAAAGATGGTGCTAGTGGAACTGTGTGGGTCCTAGTAGCCAAAGGTTCTGTAAGCAACAATGGGGAAGGGTTCCCTAGTTTAAATCTACTCGACAGACCTTAGACACTAAAGTGTCATAGCCAAGAAAGGGCAAGTCAAGCATTCACATTGAAGTGAAAAAGGCCAAGGAGCATAGAACCACCAGTGATGGTGTGGCTCCGGATTGGTACAAGACTAAGAGGGGGAAAACTCTTACTCTTCTCTTTCCCTTTGACTGATGCATCTTAGAAACAAGGATTGTTGAGTGCATGTCATAAATGAAAACAAATGGTGTTTCATTGCTTGAAATGAATTGTGAATGCTGAAATAGTTATTTTCTTGTGAAAGGATGAACATGAATGAGTTCATGTGTGTGTGGGAAAGCATGAAATGTGTGGAAGTCTCATGAGTAAAGCATGGACGTTCCAAGTCAATTAGGAAAATAATTGACTAATTTTATTATTGTGTTATGCTTGTTCTAACAGGAATTGCCATAATAAGTCTCACAGGAGAGACAGTGAAAGCCATTGACTACCGCTATTACTAGCTAAGTGTTGTTGGTGAGCAAAGAGAGAGTCATTTGTGCACCATGATCATGGAAGCAGGCCAAAAGCTATTTGCTTTGGGCTGGGAATATTCCTCAGATAGTTGCCGGGACAACAAGAAAGATGAAATCCATGAAATTCCAGACTTGTAGATCAGCTGGAAGATAAACAAACGGAAGGGGTTGCTGTGGAGCGATGCCGAGCTTCAGAGCTGGAAGATCAAGCCAGCAAGAGCAGCTTGTGGAAGCCAAAGGACTTGGTCCTGAAAGCTCAAAGTAAAAGGATGAAACGCAGGGCAGACCTGTCACATCTTGTGAATTATGAATCATGTGTAAAGTGGGTATATAGTCTGAAGTGTTGAAACACCGAGGACGGTTTTATTCCAAGGGGAGGGGAATGTAATGTCCCTAGTTTGGCCCCATGGCATTAACATGATAAATGATGTAATATTGTTATGAAATCATGGTGAGGAGCTCAAGGCCAAGGCCCCCGCCATCGATTTAGTGATACATATGGTTTGCGTGCTAGCAATGCCCATTGAAAATTCAAATATCATGTAATATGCATTTTAACAAAAATACCCACAACTAGCTATGCAATGCAACAAAGAGATGGGGGCATGATTTCACAAGGAATTGGGAGGGAAAACATTCAAACCCTTGAGCCAATAGAGTCAATCCAAGTGTCAATAAGGGAACCCATCAAACCCTCAACTACCCATGTTGACTTTTGTACCCAACCATTGATTTCTCCCAAGAGTTGGTTGGGGAAGTTATTGCCTTGGGAATGGGAAGGTATGGCTGTCCAAAATCGGGTATGGGCAAGCCACCCTTCATGGAAAAACGTGTTGGTCTCCTTGGGCAAGAAGAGAGCCACGAAATTGCTCCCTAAGCCATTATTCACGAGGGCCTTGCTCTCTCACGCAGCTCTAGCTGCCTGGGCGTTTTCCTCCCTCGTTTTTCTATGTTCCCCTTCATCTTTTAGCTGGGAAGGGGCGTTTTCGTGTTGGTCACCAGTGGGGGAAGAGAGAAGAACGTTTTGGGTCTTCCTAGAGGTCCTTTAGGCCATTGGAAAGGATCCTAACCAGTGGAGAGAAATCGTTTTGCTCCCTGGGGTTGAAATCGAAATTCCACAGTTCGCTTGGGTGAATCCATGAGTTGGGAGAGCCAATGTAGACCCTGTTTTGTGGACACCGTTGTTGTAAATGTGTAACCCTATCAATGATTGTTTTTGGCTGAGATGAAATGGTAAATGGGATGTGTGTGAATTGGAATGTTCCATTTCCTTGTGAGAATCATGCCCAGCTCGGGGGTGGCCTTCGGACGGACTCAGTATAAGCTGTCGAAGAGCCTACGGTTGGGTGGAACGTTGCAGCGACATAGCTAGTTGCTTGGGGACGATTGCAATAAAGATGAGTATTTCTGCCTATGTATTTACTTCTGCTGTGTTTGCTTAGATGTGTACATCTGCATGCCTGTCTTTCTATATATGTGGTTGTTTTTATTTAGTAGGTATCGGGGCCAATTGCCCAGTTTTAGCATCACGATCCTCTCCATTGCACTGGCATGATGGGTGGGGACGTGACACATTTACGATTGATATTGAAAGCATACATTCGACATGTTGGAAACATGAAGATTAATATTATGATACCCTTACAATGAAAAATATGGAACCAAATAGTCAATTATTGACTTATAATGTTGTGGTTAGAAAGCTAATGTATCAAGAAAACGATTGGAATGGAGAACTTGTAAACATTGAATAACTATATATGTATGGAGAAAGCTAATATTATCTTTTGAAGGTAATGTATGCTTCAAAAGATAGAAGCATTGAATAACTATTTAATAGATCGATTTTGAAGAGAAGAAAAATAGATTTTGGATTTGTTCTCAAGGTCAAGTGAGATTTATGATCTAATAAATATGAAAAGACACTCCAATGTTTTGTCTTATTAATTAATGTTTGTCTTATTTTACTTAACTATTTTTTTCTATTTAGTTATTAGGTACAATATTAACATGTTAGTTTAAAAAAAATGCATATCCATTGAAAATGATACATTACAATGCAAATGTTTTATTAGTAGAGAAATAATGATATTAAGGATCTACTAAATAAAATGAAAGAAGTGGGTTTGAAGAAAGGATAGTTTAGTGCAACTCATGAAAATATGTCCAAGAAGTTTCAACAAATATTTAAAGGTATTTTGAAGAGATCACTTTGAACAACTTGTAAACATAAAAGATTCAATAGAAGTGCAAAATGATGTCAAAGAAGAAATTCAAGCTCCTGGAACTAAATATGTACCTGTTCAATTTGACATGTTAGATATTATTAATTTGATGAGTGATATTTGTAATGTTTTGATCTTTGAGATTTTGCATTAATTAACTATCTATATATCGTCGTTTCATTATAAATCTTTCTAATTAACATTTTACCATATTATCTAATTATCTTTTGGGTTTCAATTTTATGGAATAATTTTCATATATAAACTTATGTAAATCCCTCCACCGCTCACATCTTTAGCCATACAAATGTTTTATTTGACATGGAATTTAACAATAAATATTGAAAATGTTCTTTTATTTTTTTAATTATAACTAGTTTTTAAATGTATTTTTTTTTCTAAACATTTAGAAATAGTGCTACTTAATTACAACTATAATATACGCATTGAAATAAAACTAAAAATGTTAAAAAGTAATATTTTAAATTGTATAAAAAAATTTAAGTAAAAATATATAATGAGATGAAAATCAAAACTTTGAAAAAATCATTAAACATTTTTAATAAACTATGAAAAAAAAGAACATTGAATTTTATTGGAGAAATCAAGAAAAACACCATTTAATTTTTGTTCTTTTAAAGTTGAAAAAACAATATTTGAAAGAAAAAAAAAATGTTGATACTCTATAACTAAAATGATTTAAAATGTCAAAAAACTACTTCGGAAAAAAAGGGTCCAAACACTTTTCGAACGGGGTAAGAAGAATTACTGAATGCGGCCTCTAAAAAATGAGAACTCTAGAGGGTTCTCATCAAGTTGGTACTATTCTTAGATATATTTTTAATTCATTGAGTTTACTTGAAGCATAGAACAAAGAGCATAAGCACATCCATAGTGGAAAAACTTGAAAATTACCAAAAATATGAAATAAACTAAAAACTGTGGAAAAATATTTAATTACAAAATTATTTAGCACTAGAGAAAAACGACCATGTATGGGGAAAACAAAATCCTTTTTGGACTAAATTAAGAATGTTCCTAGTTGGAAACAATGCTTTAGATCTTGGACTAAATGCTTGTAAATTGGAAAAAAAGAACCATGCTTTGTGTATGCAACACAACTACCCAGTCCGATCTTGATCAACAAAGGAGCAAAGATTAAAAAACACACTTACATCATGTTTGAAAAATATGGTAGAACCATACAAATCAAACACCCTAAGAAAGATGCTTATACATAGATCAAAGACTAGGACACTAAGATTTACATGGTTATAGCCCTCAGGGAAACCACCTAAGGCACTTAGGAAATTGATTAATACATGAAATAATTTACAAAAACATCTCTCAATTCAACCATTAACAAATAAACATGCATGCTCCTTAAATAGAGACCGTGGACCAATTGAGTGTTTATCCATGAATCAAGTTTCATTAATATCAATGAGATGTTTGAATCATCACTTTAGCTTAACATTATATTAGATTAATTTGAAATCAAACAAATTTATAGTGTTGAAATATCATTACAATATGCAATGTTAATTCCAAAGATATTTTATTTTTACATATGAATTTGAAACAATCTTATTGGTAGAGACCAAATCAACCTCATAGCAGGGAACAATGTTAGTTAATGACCAAATTTGTATGGAGTCTTGCCATGGCCAACATAGGGATCGAGACATGTTATAGGGGTATAGACCCTTGAAGGATCATCATTAGTAACTTCAACAACATTAAATAACACAAATATTTAAAGCATTATCATCACAACACTATCATAACATATATCATGTTGTAATTGTCATTAAAATGTTACACATCGCGTTATCTAGGAGGTTGAGTTCTTTTTTCTCTATCTCCAAAAATGACCTTGGAAAGTTGTCCTATCCTCCTATTGTAGGATTGTTTTGATATTCTATCCACCATAGAGTTATGCTCCTTGTACACATGGTGGAAATTAACTTGCAAATTTTCTTTGAGATCCCCAAGACCCCATCCAATTGGATATTTCTTAGGGCCATTGACCCACTCATCCAAGAAATAACAAGTTTCAAATCAACATAGATGCTTAGGTCTCTAACTCCAACTTCCAAAGTTATTTTAATGAGTACGAGGTTTTAACTTAGTGGTGTTATTTGTTTGGTTTCCCAATGTAGATTCAATTCCTTTATATATAATCATTACTAGAATAATGAAAAAAAAACATTGAAAATGTTTATATACACAAACTATGGAGTTTGACTGAAGAAACTAAGAAATCCTATCTTTGCTTCCAAGCACTCTTCTCTTAATATTATAGAGGAGGACCTCACATGCATATAGTACTTATACCATACCCAATATTTGAAATCAACAAAACTATCACCAAGCCATATCCATTAAAACCTAACCTTACATAAACAACTTGCCCAAATTAAGAATTATCATTTTCAAAAAGAATATTGCAGAGTATAAGAATCCCTTGGTTGATTGACTATAAGTCATTTTTTCTTTGACGGTTAGGGAGCAGAAGTGGGCCAAAATACATATAGTAGGAATGGAATTGGGTCTCTTGTAGGGAAGCCATATGATTAGATCACCTGCACTAGTAGATATTTTAAGGTCGTTGTGTAGATATGATGCTTTTTTAACATAGTTTTGCTTGCTATAATTAAACAAGTAAAAAAAACACTAGAGCAACAATAATCAATAAGACATTGACATTGCATATCCCTTACCACCCGTAAATCAGTTTTTCTTTGAATTCTCCTTTCTCTTTTCGTCTTCTTTACTACAACCAACATCCACTAGAATGATTTGAGTCGGCATATATAGTTTTTAATCCCACAACAATTATATTCCATTATGATTCTCAAGTCTAAGAACTACTAGGTCATGGCACACAGTCTTTCCTTAACATGAACCATGTCAAGCTCGATTCTATATTTAATCCCTTTCTTGGGGCTTGGGTTGGAACAAATTTTGTTGAAAGACGATCCAATTAATTTGCACCAACAAGCCTGTTGGCTGCTTATACTGTTCTGGACATTTTCTAGAAAGACCCAGGTTCTGCACGGTTCAAGGAAGCTAGCGAGCAACGTGCTACAGGACTCGCGCGGCTAACTGGGGACTACGCGAAGTTCTCTTCTCTGCAGGTAATGCTTATACAATGGCGCATCCATGGACTGCGTGGATCGAAACAACCCTTTGACAATGGGACAGTGCAACTAAGACTGCGCTCCCTCTTTGGTACTTAACCACTTTACTGGACTTTTACTTCGTGTAAGTTATGCGTTCAACAACACCTTAGACTGAACCTTGCAAACTTATACAATATGCCAACCAACAATGTAACTGTGCACTTCTGGTGCTGCGCAGAGCGTTACCCAATTAATCTATGCATTCATCAGACTGCAAATTACTTGTGCACTCAACATTCATTCATTCATTCATATATACGTTCAATACTATTATTCCCATCCTTTATCCTTGTGGCAAATACATATAAAATCAAGAACACATGCATTCATAAACAAGATCTCAACTCTTCACATAAGCAAATATACAGATATAAACGCATACACTCAATCACATAACACATAATTTACGTGGTTCACCCCCAGGATGGGAGCTACGTCTACAGGAACTATTGTTATATTATCTTTGGGAAGGGTACCACAGTTCCATCCTGTGCACTCAGCTGCAAACTCTCTTCTCTCTCAGTGGGTCTCTGTGCACACAGCTTGCAGAGCCTTTTACAATGAATCTCTCAACAACAATCAATATTCAGTATTGTCAAAAGAAGATTAACCCTTTCCCTTACAAAATATGCCCTTTTATAGATCGTACCCGTAGGCCACGTCTTTACAATCAAGTGGGCCAAAACCCTAAGGTTACCCAAAACAAGTGCGGTTACCTGTCACTGTCAACAACTTGCTCTGGGCCGCCTTGCTGGGCCACTCGTGGCTCACACGCTCTTCTGACAGCCGCAATTATCACAAAAACGGTAACAACTGCATCATGGCCTGTCACTTTCCGTCTCTTTGGTCTGCCTGTTGTTGTCGACCTCGTGGCTTAGCTTCTAACTGTTTTCTACCACTCTCATTGACAGTTCATTTTCCCCTATCTCCACTCTGCTCCTTACCCAAAATAGGTCGCTTCCACAGCTCGACCTTCCCTTATACTCTTTACCCAAAATGGCTATTGCGCTGGCTCTGCACATCAACATAACTTCACATCTCTGACTACGCAATCTGAACTCTGCACTCCGCAAAACTGTGCCATCTGACTTCGCAATCCAAACTGCACAGTTCCCAAAACTTATACTTCATCAAAATTGTTTCCTATCTTCGAGCCACTTGCATCTGGATGCTCCATCTACGCATCCTTCTAAGTACCTGATCACGCAATGAACTCTTGAATAGTTGCACTGAGCTTTGCAACTATTTCTTTTGTCTCTTGCTCACATCCTTTTACCATGTCGAGCATTTCTTCTGAAGCAGGTTCCAAAAGTTGTTCCTTGAGGTTATTCTTCGTTGCCCGAAGATCTTGTAACTTAGTTTCAATTTCTTCAGTCAAGGTTAGTGCTTCTTCTTGCAGCGGTTGTAATCTTGAGGAGGATTCATCCTCCTTTGCTCTTAGAGTTTCCAGTTCCTTCTTAAGTGCCTTTCCTTCTGTGAATTTATGCATCTTCTGTCGTGCAAGAAATTCCTTCATAGAAGCACTTATGGAATCAAATTCCTGTTGCTTCCATTGTACTTCAGCATGGATACTTCGCAGTTCTGGTTCTTCCTGTAGTATGGCCCAACTATTAGAAACGTCATCCAGTAGATTTTGGCATCTCGCCACTACTGCGCAGATGGTTTCCGTAGAGGCCCGCAGTGCCTCTACTCTTGCTTCTTCTGTCTGCTGCATTGTATCAACTGGTCGTTGAGCTGCTAGTTCTGCCATTTCTGCTTGATGGGCAACTTCCATCTCTGCAATCGTAACTTTGTGGGAAATCTCTATCCCCTTCATTTTATCTTGCAGGCTATCCACAACAATGCCGATCTGTAGGATAGTTGCTTCGATCTCTGGCTCCTCGTCAATTTCGGGTAGCTTCACGCAGATAGTTGATACTGCTCCCTTTACCCTGCACTGTTTTTCTTGTTCATGTTCAAGCTCCCTCGTCTTTTGTTCGCATTCCCCTTGTAATTGTCTGTAGTTTTCTTCCAGTTGGCGGTGCTGATTGTGTGAGATGATGTCTCTTTCATGTATTTCCTTGGTTATCTAAGTATGCAGATCGTGAAATCCCTCTACAGGTAGCATTGCCACATTGATTTCCAATTGTGCGAGCCTCCTCGCATACTCAGCCATCTCATCTGTTGGGTATATGATGGACATTGGTGCAATCTTAACTACGCGTGTCCTTGTTGTATAGGCAGGTGAACTACACATATTCCCACTTGACTCACATTGTTGATGTATATGTAACTTCGGAATGTATTTCATCTGTGTATTATATATATATTTATTGTACCCTTATAAGAGATGTGTTATTCCTCTATAAGGAAGTGTCGTCATGTGGATTGACAAGTGTCGCAAGTGTGTGTACTTGCCAATGGGTTATTAGACCACCTTATGGGGTCGGCCCTAATTAATATATAATATAATGTGGATGTATCCAAGTAGACAAGTCGGCCCCAGTAGGTCACTGGGCAAAAAGGTGAGTATAAATACAGATAGGAGATCTCTATTTTACTCACTTGGAAAAGTAACTATCTCTCTCTCTGAAAAGTGGCGCACTAGTGAGGAGGAGGAGGATCATCTGCTAGGAGACTATCTCAGTGTTATTTGGTTGTATTTTGGTTGAGCCATTGCTCTCTCTATCTCTGAGGAAGTTGTGGGGTTTTTCACCTTAGGGTTTTCCCCACGAAAACTCTGTGTCTCTTGTCTCTATGCTTTTGATTCTTGTGATGCTTGTCATGCATTGATATACTGTAGATGTTATTCTCTCAGCAAAGATCCTATAGTATTGTGATTTAATACTAAAATTTAACATGGTATCAGAGCTTAACTGAGAAGAAGACATTTTGCAGTGACGAAAGCTTGTATTCCTTGTTTATTGGGTTTCTCTCCACAGATTTTTGAAATTCAGTATAGTAGATTGGATCTACTCATCAAGGCGCATCTATCTGTCCAATCATAATTCAATTCCGAGCATTTTCAGATTTGGCCCTAAAAATTAGGGTTTCCACAAAAATAGGAATTTCTGGAAACTGAAGGCACAGCTGGAAGCTCCTTGCAAAAATCGAAGGTTAGAGCTTTGGATCGAGATTTTTGGCTGGGTAGATCTCCGGGAAACTCAAACCCTAATTCAGGGCTCTCCCTAGTGAACCCGGGAGGACAAAAAGGCAATTTTAAAGGGCAAGACTTTGCTGATCTCAAATTCTGAATGTACTAGCCGGCTGATCAGCTCTCCAAGGCGCATCTTTCTATCCTTTCAGAATTTTGAATTTTTAGGGTTTCTCTGACAAACCCTTATCCGGGACCAGATCCAGTTTTCAGCACTTCAAGTGGTAAGTCCTAAATCTTTTCTATTTCCATTTGAAGTACTCTTAAAGATGTCTCTCCACACTAAGCTTGAGGATAAGCTTTAAGGGGCTGATAACTTCCGAGCCTGGAAGTATAGGATTGGGTTAATCCTGGAAGAGAATGAGTTGGACTCATATGTGAAAGAAGACATCCCTATCCCAGAGGATGAAGAAGCCAAGGCATTGCACAAGAAGAACTTGGTCAAGGCAAAGAGAATCATTGCTGATTCTATCAAAGACCATCTCATACCTCATGTGTCTTCTCTTAAGACACCCAAAGAGATGTTTGAATCCTGGACCAAGCTATTTGAAGGAAAGAACATAAATCAGAAGATGACCCTGCGGAACCAATTGAAAGCAGTGAAGTTTCAGAATGGAGAAACCATTCAATATTACTTTTCAAGGGTCTCCCAGATCAAGGAACAATTAGATGCAGTAGATGAAATGGTGGAGAATGGTGAAGTGGTGATGACCACTCTAAATGGCCTACCCAGGTCATGGGATTCCTTTATTCAAGGAATTTGTGCAAGGAATAAATTGATCTCCTTCAACAGATTGAGGGAAGAATGCTCTCAAGAAGAAGCTAGACTCATAGCTCGTGAGGAAAAGATGGGAGGAGAAGATCAAGCTCTTGTAGCTCACACCAAGAGAAGCAAAACCAAGAAGGATCACTCTCACCACAAAAGATTCCATCAAAAGAGTAAGAAGGACCTAAGATGCTTCACATGCAATGAGAAGGGTCACTTTGCTTCAGATTGTCCCAAGAACAAAAGGGATAATAACAATAACTCCAGTAAGAAGAAGAAGGGCATCAAAAGAAGGTTTCATGCTCATGCTGCCGAAGATGATGAACCTCCAAAGAAGAAGACTAGGGCAGAAAGTAGTAGTGATGATGACTCATCAAGTGAAGAAGAATATGTTCTAATTTCTGCTCTTACAGGTACCATCTCCCATGGATGTAATGATTGGTTGATTGATAGTGGGGCTTCCAAACACATGACTGGGTTTAAAGAATCCTTTGTGAACCTATCCGAACATGAATCACCCCATAAGGTGAAACTTGGGGATGATTATCAATACCCAATCAAAGGAAGTGGTGAAGCCTCCTACAACCTAGAATCTGGAAAATCATTGAAGATGAAAGAAGTACTTTATGTACCTGGGCTCAAGAAGAACTTACTCTCCATCTCTGCATTGGATGCAAAAGGTATGAGGGTTGCATTTGTGGATGGCCAAGTCCTAATGTGGCCAAAGGGAAAGACCATAGATGATGCAGTAGTGATTGGAGAGCAAGAGGGAGGCTTGTATAAATTGAAGGGACAACCTGAACATGCCATGGTACATGAATCCATGGAGCCAAGTGAACTTTGGCATAGAAGACTTGCTCATATGCACTATAGGGCACTTCCAATTGCAAGCAAGGCAGTAGAAGGTCTTCCTGAAATCAAGACCAAACATGAAGGTGTTTGCAAAGGATGTGCAAAAGGTAAGAACATCAAGAAGGCTTTCCCAAGCAGTGAAAGCAAGGCAAAAGACATCCTGGAAATCATCCACTCAGATGTATGTGGCCCTATGTCATCCAGCTCCCTGAGTGGGTATGTTTACTATGTATCATTTATCGATGACTTCTCCAGGAAGACTTGGGTATACTTCTTGAAGGGAAAAGATGAGGTGCTTGATAAATTCAAGGAATTCAAAACCTTGATGGAGAATCAAACTGACAAGAAAATAAAGACATTCAGATCTGACAATGGTGGAGAATTCACCTCAAATGACTTCATGAAGCTTTGCAGTGATTCAGGGATTAAGAGGGAGTTGACTGCTCCTTATAATCCTCAACAGAATGGAGTTGCAAAAAGGAAGAATAGAACTATCATGGAAGCAGCAAGGGCAATGTTGCATGACCAGGATCTTCCTATGCATCTATGGGCAGAAGCAGCTAGAACAGCTATATATGTGCAGAACAGAACACCCCACAAGATATTGGACGACAAGACACCAGAAGAGGTCTTTTCTGGTAAGAAACCTGAAGTCAGCCATCTCAGAATATTTGGTTGTCCAGTATATACTCATGTCCCAAAAGAAAAGAGGACTAAACTAGATCCTTCAGGAAAGAAGGGCATCTTTGTGGGTTATAGTGAAAGCTCGAAGGCTTACAGAATATACTTTCCAGGGTTCAAGAAAATTGATGTCAGTAGGGATGTAACATTTGATGAAAACTCAGCATTCATCAAATCAAGAAAGGCACCTACCGAAGTTTATGAAGAACCTAAGGAAATAAGATTTCAGGACACTACCATGATTGAAGCAGTTCCAGAAACTGTTCGTGAGTTTGAAGATCCACAAGAACCTGTAGATCCACCCCGTGAGGATAACACTCACAAAAGGAAACCTGTATGGGCTAGAGAGCTCATTCATGATGCAGAAAGATTTGGCATTCCAGAAGAAGAACACAGAGCAAAGAAGAGAACCAGATCACACACCAGTTATGTTGCTTTACTCTGTGACATTATGAACAAAGAGCCTTCCAGTTATGAAGAGGCAGCAGAAAAGAAAGAATGGAAGGATGCTATGGTTGAGGAATACCAATCAATAATGAAGAATGATATTTGGGATGTTGTCCCAAGACCTAAAGAGAAGTCTGTTGTGACTTCCAAGTGGATCTACAAAATCAAGCACGCTGCAGATGGCAGTGTAGAAAAATACAAAGCAAGATTCGTAGCTCGCGGTTTCTATCAGAAAGAAGGAATAGATTATGAAGAAACCTTTGCACCTGTAGCCAGGTATACTTCCATCAGAACAGTACTTGCCCTGGCTGCAGCAATGAAATGGAAAATACACCAGATGGATGTCAAGACTGCTTTCCTGAATGGTGTAGTAGAAGAGGAAGTATATGTGGAACAGCCACTCGGTTTTGAAATACATGACAGGGAGTCATATGTGTGCAGATTGAAGAAAGCCTTGTATGGCTTGAAGCAAGCTCCCAGAACTTGGTATGGTAGGATGGACAGTTTTCTATCTAGCTTGGGCTTTACCAAGAGTAAAGCATATTCCAACCTTTACTATAAGGTTGAGGAAGGGAATCCAGTGATTTTACTCCTGTATGTTGATGACCTATTTGTGACAGGAGATGACAGACTGATTGCAGATACTAAGAGAAAGCTTGCAGCTGAATTCGACATGAAAGATTTGGGAATGATGCACTATTTCCTAGGTATGGAGGTGTGGCAGAATGCAGGTGGAATCTTCCTTGGTCAAGGGAAGTACACAGTAGATATCCTGAAGAGATTCGGGATGATGGATTGCAAGGCCATGGCCACACCTATGGCATCGAATCTGAAGCTTCTATGTGATGCTTCATCTGAGCCGATTGATGTCTCTATGTATCGTCAGATGATTAGGTCCTTGATGTACCTGACGAACACTAGACCAGACATTTGCTTTGCTGTGAACACATTGAGCCAGTTCCTGACGGATCCGAGGAGTGTTCACCTAGTTGCTGTAAAGCATGTTCTGAGGTACCTGAAGGGTACAATGGATTATGGGCTCAGGTATGAGGCGAATCAAAAGTTTAACCTGCAGGGTTATGTTGATTCAGATTGGGCTGGCAGTGCTGCAGATAGGAAGAGCACATCTGGGTGTTGCTTCAGTATGGGATCAGGTGTGATCTCTTGGTTTAGCAGGAAGCAGTCCTGCGTAGCACTGAGTACAGCTGAGGCAGAGTATGTTGCAGCCTCCTCAGCTAGTTGTGAGGCAGTATGGCTACGGAAGCTACTGTCTGAGTTATTTGATCTCCCGTTGGAGGCTACTGGTATCTTCTGTGATAACCAGAGTTGTGTGAAGCTGTTCGAGAACCCAGTGTTTCATGACAGGTCGAAACACATAGAGATCAAATATCACTATATCAGGGATATGGTGCAGAGAGGAGCTGTGAAGCTTCTGTATGTTGCGACGGACGAGCAGATTGCAGATGTGCTGACGAAGCCACTAGCCAGAGTGAAGTTCGAATACTTCAGAGAGAGGCTTGGCATTCTTCAGATCGAGGACACTTCGAGGAAGAAGTGATGGACACATTTGCTGAAGCCATTCCAAGCATGGTGGAAGGAGGATCCTTCACATGGCTGTGGATGTAAGCGCTGGATAATGGGCATTAGGATGATGTTCTGGTTTCTGCTGGATATGATCAGTTGGATCATTTTTATGTATGTATGTACGCATCATGTTGGATGCTGGATATGATCAGTTGGATCATTTTTATGTATGTATGTACGCATCATGTTGGATGCTGGATATGATCAGTTGGATCATTTATGTATGTATGCATCATGTTGGATGCTGGATATGATCAGGTGGATCATTTGTGAATGTATGTGCATCATGTTGGATGCTTGGACCATGTATCTGTATATGTATCAGGTGGATACATTGTATGATCAGGTGGATCATGTATGGTGATATGTATCATGTATCAGGTAGATACTTGGTATGCATCAGGTGGATGCATTGATGAGATTCAGGATGTAGCTCTAGATGACATGCAGCAGGATGTTGCAGTGATGATCAGGATGATCATGGATGATGAGCTTCAGGATGTTGCTCCAGATGACATGCAGCAGGACGTTGCAGTGATGATGATCAGGACGATCATGAGTACATCAGGATGATGTATGGTGAGTATCAAGTTGATACTCTGTGGCCGTAGATCAGGTTGTGCAGATGAGCATGTTTGGGAGATCCTATAGGTCGGAGTTGTGTACCCGCAACAGCCTGGGATTCTCTTTCGAGACATTGCTCTGGGAGGACATGTAATAGCGCCCTGGGAGATCTCAGGTCGGAGTTGTGTACCCGTAACATCCTGAGATGCTCTTGCTAGGTTTTGCCATGACCACATGTAATTTGTGCCCTGGGAGATTTCAGGTCGGAGTTGTGTACCCGTAACATCCTGAGATGCTCTTGCTAAGTTTTGTGGTGGACCACATGTAATTTGTGCCCTGGGAGATTTCAGGTCGGAGTTGTGTACCCGTAACATCCTGAGATGCTCTTTCGAGGTTTTGTGGTGGGGTCACATGTAATAGCGCCCTGGGAGATCCTACAGGTCGGAGTTGTGTACCTGTAACATCCTGGGATGCTCTTTCGAGGTTTTGTGACGCACGTAATAAGTCCTGAGGATTCCACAGTATGGCCAGTGATGACAAAGACCTGCAGGTGGTGGGCCTACATCCAGTATGAAAAAGGACTGGCTTTGTAGAACTTCCTACGATGAGTAGAGTCAGAGATTGGTTGAGATAGTAGCAGCAGTGACGATGATGATGATGATGCATTGATGACGATGATCCAGAGAAGAAGACTTGTCTAGCAGATCTGTGTCGAGAAATACCTTCCTAGTTAAGAGGGAGTGTTGATGTATATGTAACTTCGGAATGTATTTCATCTGTGTATTATATATATATTTATTGTACCCTTATAAGAGATGTGTTATTCCTCTATAAGGAAGTGTCGTCATGTGGATTGACAAGTGTCGCAAGTGTGTGTACTTGCCGATGGGTTATTAGACCACCTTATGGGGTCGGCCCTAATTAATATATAATATAATGTGGATGTATCCAAGTAGACAAGTCGGCCCCAGTAGGTCACTGGGCAAAAAGGTGAGTATAAATAGAGATAGGAGATCTCTATTTTACTCACTCGAAAAAGTAACTATCTATCTCTCTGAAAAGTGGCGCACTAGTGAGGAGGAGGAGGATCATCTGCTAGGAGACTATCTCAGTGTTATTTGGTTGTATTTTGGTTGAGCCATTGCTCTCTCTATCTCTGAGGAAGTTGTGGGGTTTTTCACCTTAGGGTTTTCCCCACGGAAACTCTGTGTCTCTTGTCTCTATGCTTTTGATTCTTGTGATGCTTGTCATATTATGATTGTCATGCATTTATATACTGTAGATGTTATTCTCTCAGCAAAGATCCTATAGTATTGTGATTTAATACTAAAATTTAACACACATAAGTGGCCAAGTCTCGATGGACTTGTTCCATTCTTATGACTAGACTATTTAGTTTGTTGATGCTTTCCTTTACCTCTGTTTGGGTTGTCTCGTCCTTGTTTTCCTTCAATGAGATCACATCTTCCAAGTGTGTTGATACTTATGATGCAATCTGCTCGTAATCATCGTCATGCAACTGTCTGTCCAACGATCTTCTTATGGATTTTGCCTTATTTTTCTGCGTATTCTCTGGTGTTTCTGTATCGGGCTATTTTATTTTCTCGCCTGCCCCTTGGTTAGGTCTTTCATTTGGTGCACTTGCAGTCTTTGTATTTTTGTCCGTTTGGTCCTCTTCTTCTGTCTCCTCAAATGTAGTAATGAGCGGAGCTAGCGCATCTTCTTTCCATTCTTTCGGCCAGTCCTCAATCATCTGCGCATCTAGATGATACTTTCCTTCATACCATGTCTCAGTTGTTAAGCGTGGTTGTATATAGATGAAATGTATCCCAACCTTGAAAATCATCTTTGGCTTATATCGGGTCGTCACCTCCTTTGTGATTCGCGGAGTCTTCTCACTGACTGCGCATAATTGCTCAAAGTAAGTCAACAACTGCAATTTGCTTACCTTCTGCTTTTCTGGGTTTGTGGACGCCCACATGTTTGCATATCGCACCCTGCGGAAATCATCTGCTGCGACTGGTAGGCCGTTCTGATATTGAGGTTCCCTCCACCCCACGAAAGCGATGAGTAATAGCAACCAGCTGAAGTGGAATGCTGAACCTTTGTCTTGTGCTTCCTGGACATCCACTAAAAATTCATTCAGTAGATAGTTCTCCCAATATATTGATGTTCATCCTTAGCTTTCGCAGCCAAGGAAACCACTGATGCTGAAACTTCTTTCGGTCTAGCCTTCTTTAGAAGCCTTCCCTCCAACAGTTGAATTGTGAACTGCAAAGGGTGGTTCGTGATTAGTTCAGTTTCATACCCTCTGTGTCCTCTTACTAGGTTGAATTTGGCTTTTATCTTCGCGGCCAATTATTTATCATCTTTCTTGTCGACAAATTCTTTGGAAGGGTCATCATCCCTCTTGCTCAAGCCGGTGATCCTTGCTATAAGGTCACTTGAAGTGTGGTATTCGTAACAAGTTGAGCAGACCAGACTGGGACAGCGACACGACCCAATCCATGGGAACAACCTCTGCTTTCTTTGCGGCATCATCTCTTTTGCGATACATATACTTGTCCAGTTTCAAGTTTGGAAACTTCTTGTGATTTAGTAAATCATGATCAGAAAATTTACATTCAGGGATCTTACCAAGCAAATCTTCCTTCACCCGCACATGTTTTGACATCGACAGTAGTGGGATGTCGTACTGTACATTCTTTTCCAGGTGCCTTTTCGGGGCTTCTTTCCTTCTCGGACTAACGTATTCTGGAACGAGCCATATGGGTGTCGACAGATTCCCTTGTGGAGCCGACGGCTTCGAGGTGCCTAGTGTCTTGAATTTTTATTGCCTCGTGGCTAGAAGTTTGTCTTTCTTTTGCTGAGATGGTTGATTCTACGACGGATTCTTGGACAAGCCACCCCGGTCTGGTGTAGCTTGCTTTGCAGGTGTCTTCATCACTCCACTTATACCAGAGCGGTTGAAGGTGCCTAGGATCTCTTCCAACGTCTGTTCTTTAGACATAAAATTAACGAGCACTGTTGCTTCTTGTTGGTAAGTTCTTATGATTTTCACAGTAGGTAAAAATTCAAACTCATGGTAAAACGCATAAGTGAGAGTTGTTTGCTATTTATAGAGTTTCTACCTCGACGGTGTGCTCTTCGACGGTTAACTTAGAGATTAAATGTTGTATCCATTTGCAAAATCTCGGATAGATCTCTGTCTTGTCTGGCATTGAAGGGGTTCAAAACGACTAGATTAGGAATTAAGGGCCATCCCTACTAGACGAGATATTCGCTGGAATCTCAATCTTTTCTGTCGTTAATTATGTCTAGTCGGATTAACTTTCTTTAATGCCGAGGTGTAATGGTACTGCCAGGTTGTAGGAAAACCTAGTCATGGATTAAATACCAAGTCCGTTGGCCAGATCCCATTAGGATATCGGTCATTTCATTCTTTATTATGCTTGAGTGGATAAGATATTCTTTTAATGCGGGATTTTGTCAGTGTCACCACTTTGGATAACAGCTCACTAATTGGCCGATAGTTGTCACGGTTACCTTTTTCGTTGTGATGCGCTGGCAGTTCTGACAAAAGGTTTTCTTTCGCATGTGTGCTTTTTCATCTTTAACTGCGCATCTGTGGTTCCACCTCATGCCTCGTATCATATCTTTTCACAGTTGTACCCTTCCATTCGATCTGTGCTGTGACCTTTTGAGATTTGCGACTGCGCGGTGGTACTTTTCTTCATACTGGTCTTGACATCCGTTCTCCTTCTTTTGATCTGCGCAACTTCCTTTTGAGCATTATAACTACACTCTTCTAGTTCTCTTTTCTCTCTTTTTTTTATCTGCGCAGCTTCACTTCTTGACTAGTGCTGCGCGGTACATGCATCATTTCCATTAATTGCATGTTTCAGACCAAAATTGTGTACAAACTCTTTTGAATTTCTAGTGCCCAATTTCAACTGTACTTGATACTTAGAAATTCCCTTCTTTTATGATCACTGAGGGTTCTGCGAAGTAGGACTATCCCTGTAGGGTTTTAGTCTACTTCCATTCACCAAACCTGGTAAGTTATCTCCAGCTAATGTGGCTAACTGAACTGCCCCACTGTTAGTAACATGCATAACAGTATATGGTCCAAGCCAATGCATTCTAAATTTTCCAGGAAATTTCATAAACTTGCTATCATACAAGAGGACAAGGTCACCTACCTGAAAGGACTTGTTCTTGATGTGGCGATTATGCCATGCTTTTTCTTTGTCTTTCTCCACTTGTTGGTGAAATCCTGCTACAAAGCGATCCTCCTCCAATCCAACCAAGTGTAGAAGCATTTCTTCTATTGTTTGTTCATCTTCCATGCATGTGAATGCAACAATCGTTAATCTTGGCACAATGTACTCCATTGGCATCACGACTTCCTGTCCATAGGCCAATCTGAAAGGTGTATGGCCTTTCAACTTCTTGCAAGTGGTCCCGTATGCCCATAACACAGCTGGAATGTGCAGATCCCAATCATCCCTGTTTACATTGCATACCTTTGTCAGCGCATTCTCCAATACCTTGTTAAAAGCTTCAACAATTCCATTTTCCTGAGGGTGGTACGATGTACTCCTCTGATAATAAATGTGGAATTCTTCCGTCAGCACTACAATTGTCTTATTCAAAAAGTGAGTGCCTTGATCACTCATTAAAATCTTTGGGCATCCAAATCTGGTAAGGATGTTCTCAAAGATGAACAGCGCAGTAGTAACTGTGCTATAGTCCTTCACTGGTTTAGCCTCTGCCCATCTGGTGAGATAATCGGTCGCAGTGATAATGTATCTCGCACCAGTCCTCTTTCCCAATGGGTTAATAGGTCCCACGAAATCAATAGCCCATTTTTCAAATACTTGTAGTGTCAACTGTGGTTTTAACGACATTTCATCTCTTTGCGACGGTCTTCCTGTTCTCTGACAGACATCGCAACTCTGGCAATGTTCCTTTGAATCTGTATGAATTGTAGGCCACCATAGCCCTGCTCTCAATAGCTACTGCGCAGTAGCTTTTCCTATGTAGTGACCTCCCGATACACCCGAATGTGCATCAACCAATATGAATGGATTCTCATGCTCCAACGCACATCGCCACAGTACTTCACCTGGTCCCAAATTGTATAGTTGTCCTGCTATGATAGTGAAGTCTGTTGCTCTGACTACCAACTGCTTCTTCTGCTGCGTAGTGAATTCTGTAGGTGCCAATCCTGTAGTAAAAAAGTCTACAATATATTTATAATAATCGTCAGTGACTTGTATGGCAAATAACTGCGCGTTAGGCAGATTGTCTTCAAGATTGGTGGGTTCCTCTCCTAACTCGATCCTTGATAGATCGTCATGTCCTAGGTTCAATGTGCCTGGCTTAACCACAATTTCAAAATCATACTCTTGGAAGAGTAACAACCATCTGCAAATTATCCCCCCTTACACTAGTTTATTGACCATGTACTTCAAAGCGAAATGGTTAGTAAACATTGAGAAGTGCACGCCCAGTAAATAGTGCCTAAATTTCTGGAGTGCATACACCATCGCAAATCCTTCTCTTTCGGTAGTCATATAGTTCTTTTCAGTTGATGAGAGCTTTATGCTCGAAAATGCAATGGGATGGTCAATGCCTCCCTCTCCTGGCTGAGCTAGCACCACACCAAGTGCAATCGATGAAGCATCAACATGTACATGAAATTGCTTGTCCCAATCCAGAAAAACAAGAATAGGCGCAATTACCATTTTCTCCTTTAGCATGTCGAGGCCTTGCTCACATTCTGCGTTCCATATGAACTGTGCTTCTTTTTTCAACAGTTTCTCCATGGGCCCTGTTATCTGCGCGTAACCTTTGAATTTTTTTTTTGTAATATCCAGTTTGTCCCAACGTGGTGTGCAATTGTTTCATTTAATTCGGTGCTGACAGGTTTACAATAACTGTGATCTTCGCAGGATCAACCATCTGACCATGTTTACAAACAATGTGTCCCAACATAATTCCATAGGGCACACAAAAGATGCATTTCTTCAAATTCAAAGAAATATGATGTTGTCTACATTTTGCTAACATCATTCTTAGATTCTCATAGTGGTTTTTCAGCAAACCAAAGACAGTCCAATCATCAAAATAGACTTCTAAGAACTTATGGATAAAGTCTTTGAATGCAGCCACAACAACTCTGGAAAACATGGTAGGTGCATTCTTCAATCCAAATGGCATCACTATATACTGATATGATCCCCATTCAGTAGCAAATGTTGTCTTATGCATATCTGCTTCATTAATCCTGATCTGATGGTATCCAGAAAATCCATCAGTAAATTAATAGGCCTCATTTCCTCCAACATTGTCTAATACTTCATCTGTAAACGGAGTAGGAAATGGGTCATGCAGCGAAGCATCATTCAACTTCCTCAGATCTATACAGATTCTGATCTCACCTTTAGTCTTTTTATCTTGGATAACCATCGGACTTATCCACTCTAACGCTTCGACTGGCTCAATAATCCCTGCATCAAGCATCTTGTCGATCTTTGCCTTCACTCTTTCTTTATATCTGGGATTTAGTCTATAAGGCCTTTTCTTAACGGGCTCCGTTCCTAGCTTGAGAGGTATTTTCATAACTCCCAAATCGCCCAAAATGCCTTTCATTTCATAGAATTTTGTCGGAAACAGGTCCTGATACTCATGCAGAAGGTTTGCGATCTGCGCAATCATTGCATCGTCCCAATAGTCCCCAATGGACGTGAACTTCGGCTCTTCGCTTGTGCCAATGTTCACTTTTCTTTTCTTAACAGGTCCACTCATATATGAAATTTCCAATGGAGGTCCCTCTACATCGCGCGCTCCTTCTGACTCAGGTATATTGATGTTGCGCGGATCCTCCTCATCGCTCTCTTCTTGGTCTTCTTCATTTTCAGCAAGATTATAGCATTCAAAGGCATGTTCTATCTGGCTTGCCCATTCTGGTTGTAGGTTCACAGGTACCTTTACATCTTCAAATATATTTTCTTTCAGGACCTCGAATGCCTCGTTTGTACTTGGGAATTCCTCTCTAAATATCCTTTCTTTGATAGTGTGCAAAGCCTCATTTATGCTGGGAGACTCATCTTCAAAGCTGAAGGTTCTCTGAAAGTTCGCAATTAAGGTAAGACAATCTGTAGTTCCTCTGCGAAGCTTCGTGTCTATATACCAATTATTTGGAGTATGCTCCTCCAATGTGTTCACAAACATATGAAGTCATTCTGTCTATGGTCTCTTTTCCCATGCTTGTGAACAAATTTCCATGTGATCCCTCGGATCCGTCTGTCCATTATACTTTCCAAATGTCAGTGCAACTTTCTCTGTGAATCTAATTTGCATCATATGTCTACATTGATCCCATGTAGTCAAAGGTTGCTTATGCACGACCCACCATCTGGCAGGTGTCTCGCGCAGTTCTATATCTAATGCTGGTATGTGATGTTCAATTGCAACTGATACAGTATATTCTTGAATAAATGAGTAAACATTAGTTGAACCATCATAAATGGGGATTGGACTTACCTCGGTTCCAATCCAGAGTAGTGATTTTGTGACCTGCGCACATCTTCCGGCAGATACTTCACGCATTCGGCTTTGCCAGTTCTTTAGGCCTATGTCAGAGTCTAATACACAAGAACTGTCACATCGCCAACTGAGTGCTCCATCCACCGTAGGATTAATGTAGTCATCCCGATTCGCAGTCATCTTGTAGATGCGATCAAGATCCTGTGCTCAGGATTCTTCCTGAATCGGATCAGTGTACCTTTCTCCTTGCGAAGGGTCCAAGGGTGCGATGACCTTAATATCTTGCCCTTCGAAGATCATCTTCTTAGTCTTCAGGTTTATGATTTCGAGGTTATCCATTGCCCAGTCTATACCCAATAGTGCTGGAAAAGGTTGACTATCATCCACAATTTCAATAACCTCGAACTTTGCATGACTTCGTACTCCATCGATGTCAACAATAATATTGGCTAATCTCCCAAAAGGTATGACTTTCTGCTGGTTGGATAATCTCAACTGTATGGGTGACCATGACAACTTTGGTCTCCCCATCTGTTGCCATGTCTGCTTAGTCAAGACATTTACCTCTAACCCTAAGTCAAGGATGATCTCATCCATCTCATAATCTCCTATCTGCGCACTGATCCTCATTTCTCGTCATGTTCTCTTATGGCTCTTGATGTGATGAACTACGCCCTGGGAAATATCCATCTCACTGTGTGGTTCATACTGGTTGAGTAATTTTTCCAATTCCACTATAGGATCTGCGCTCTTTAATAATTTCATCCAGCTCCGTAGGAACTGCGCAATAGAAGTGCCTGTCTCTGTTGCGGTGCACGTTTTGTCATAATCTGCTGGCATATCCTCCATATGCGGTGTTTGACTTCGCAAAGGGATTCTTGGTGACATTGGTGTTGGATCTTTGAATATATCCCTTGCTTCTTCAAAGGCTTCTTTATTTTTCTCCAGATTGAAAACAGGTGTTTTCCCAGTAGCTTTTTTCATCCAAACCGCTTCAGCAAGGGTCTCCTTAGTTTTAAAATCTCCTAAAGTCGAAGCTTCTGGTTCTTTGTCTTTTCCCGTGCTAGCACCACTTCATGTCACCACATTAATACTTGGATCTGCAGTCCTTTTTTCTGTTGCGATCATCTGAATATTTGGGTTAGGTACTTCTTGCTTTCTTTTCTACATTCCCGCTACTAGCACTGGGCATGCCTCAATAATGTGATCAAAATATTTAAAGTAATTACAGGTAGTACACGCATTGGTACAATCTCTAGATAAGTGACCTAGCTGGCCACAGTTATAACAGATCATTTGGCCTCTACCTCTTCCTTGTCCTGGGCCAGTGTTTCTTCCCCTTTCTCGGAATCCTCAATGGCCTCTGTATGCACCTTGATCATACTGTGCGTTATACTTGTTCTGCGGTGTTTCTTCCTGAACTCTGTACACTACACCGTGTGTATGCTCTACATCGTGCTTTCTTTCCATCATGAGATCATATGCTCGGTAGTTGGAATCATCATGTCCAATAGATTGACAGAATGTGCAATATAAATTCTTAGGTGTTTGCACATATTTCTGGATTTAGTAACAATCTTCTGGATGGTGTCCTATAGTTCCACAGATCTCACACCATGGCCCTTGGTTCTGGTTCAATGGATTTGGTGCTCCACTATCTAAGTAATCTTGAAACAAAGTTTTTGCTTAATCTCCTTTAGTTCTGTTATACATTGGGATTTAGACTTCGGCTTCTTAAACTCTCTTAATAGGGAATCCTTAATCTCCACTAGATTTCTATTCTCTCCCTGAGAATACTTCATAAACCAGTTCAATGCTCTATCTCTGAATGTAGTGATGAGATGCACTTGCTTAATGACGTCATCATGAACTTGCTTTACACTCCATACGGCCTCACATAGAAACCAATGTTGCTCAGGGTACTCTAGACCCATCCCTTTAAATATCGGCAGCTTAATGTCATCAGTCATTCACCTTCTAGGTCGTACAATGTTTTGTGCAGTAGTCTGAGTGGTGTTAGGGATAGTACTGCGCGGAATGTTCTGAGTCGAAATATTCTGAGTGGAAATGATTTGAGTACTCACTCCCACGATATTAATGGTATTGACACTCTGGGGATTAGGAATATTAACAACTAGAGGGTTCTAAACTGATGGGTTCTGTGAAATCGAAGCCGCGGTATTCACAACCAGAGGGTTTTTCGGAGTCAGAGGCTGATAGGTGGCTGATGGAGGTGTTGTGTGGCTACCAATATCAGCTTCTAACTTAGTATCTACGCGGAGTTCACTCTTCTCGGTATTAAACTTATATCTTTTCCCACTTCTCAAATTGTGTGTATCTTCGTTAGAGTCACTATATATGCTATTGACCATGACAGACTCAAATGTTTTTGTGCATTTTACTGCATTCTTAACACGCCTTTCTCAGCTAAAATCATTTTAATATATAAATTGAGATTGTTCAGGTACTTACCTCTGAAACCTTTGAAAAATTATGCTTCTGCTGCGCTGCAGGACTTCAGCATGTCAGTGAAACCACCATACTTTAATCATCCCTACACATGGAACTCTTTTAGAATCAAAGGATAACAGATCTTTATAGGGTCTGTTTATTTCTAACCGAAGATTCTCCACCACTGAACTGGGCATGAGGTTATGAGAGGCTCCTGAATCAAACATGGCATTATGTAGGATATGGTCATGTATTTTGAGACTGATATAGAAAGGGGGAACATCAACTTCTGAATCATTTTCTACACGGGGACCAAACAGGAGGGTGGGATTGTCATCTTGTAGATTGAGAGTATGAGGCTGCTTTTCCTCTCCACCATTTACTACCTTTAGGATCCGGTCTTTACACTTTGATTTTTTGACCAATTCATTCAAGGGGATGGATATCTTACTCTTAGATATTTCATTTTCCAAACTGAAAGCAGTATGGAATTTCTCTGCCATATTTGTGTCACCTTCACCTCTCCCTTCTGGAACTTTCTTTGGAGGTTCTGCCTCCTTCCCAGGAGTCTCCTTAGAGATTACTGGCTTTGGATCTTTTCTCACAGGGATTTCCTTTCTTGGTGGCTGAGAAGAGGATGGATCAACAACAACATTTCCTCGGTTTGTTGTTATGTTTATACTTCTCAAATTATGTCGCCTCTCGAATTCACAGATGGCATTGTGGAGCCCTCTTTTGTACTGGTTAGATTTTGATTCACCAAGGACATCATCTGACTGTAGGGAAGACCGGTCATGTTCATCTTTAGTCAAATAGAACTGGGGATGGATCTGATCAAAGAGATGGATTTGGTCTTCAGCCTATCTATCTTCTTCTTCTTCGTCCATGAAATTCTCAGCAAAAGGTGGTTTGATTGGCTGATTGTCAGGGTTTCTTGGCTCTCTAGGTCTTCCTTGTGGGGAAAGGGGTCTTCTGAGATTGTTATTTCGAGCTTGGGGCTCTAGGTTTTCTTTGGCAGAAGGCATGCTATCAAGGGAGATCCTATCCACCAATTTCTCCATAGTTCTCATCATCTGTTCAAATTTGGAATCCGTGGATTGGGGTGTGGAAGGCTGCATTGTTTCATTGCATCTCTTTTTCTCAGCTTCAGTTAAGTGTTTCATTTTTCCAGAGGCCATCAGATTGGATTCTACTTCGAGTGCATCTTTTAGCATATCAGGGAGAGTGGGAGATCTTCTTTCTCTTAGCATGAGAGAAAATTCATTGTCAAAACAGTTGGAAAAATGAAGCTTGGCTGCCCCAACAGGGGGTTTTATGTCCACAGGGATAGAATTGTACATTCTCATGAATCTGTTTGAGAACTCTTGGACAGTCTCCACATTGGTTTTCTTAGTATGCTCATACCGAGTGAGAATCTGGACAGTGTTTTTCTTATCCTACCATCTAGCTAGGAAAGCTTCTTCAAATATTTCATAGGTGGTTATTCCTCTATTCAGAAGGGCCTTAAACCATTTCTTCACTTCCCCTGCTAAACTTTGGGCAAAGAACCTCATCTTAACATCATCTTAATCTACCTCTTTTAGGTCTGTGAATTCATTGAACTAGTCTACATGCTACTGTGCAGAGACTCTTCCCTCCCTGTCAAATATTATGAGGTGTTGGGCATATCCCATAGGTAAGTCATCAGGATTTGGTGGGAGGACCAAAGGAGAAAATTTGGCAGCCATGGATTTTAGGTTTTGTTTGGGAGCAGAAGGAGTTTTAGGAGCAGTAGGGGTGGTACTCAGAACTTGGGTACTCTGGCCAACAACTTTAGCAAAGGGGGGTAGGTTCCTAGTTTCTTCCCAGGCTTGTAGATTTTCCCACCAAGTGCTTAGGCAAGGGGTCTGGGACTTTCTTTGGTCAAACAGGGTTTCCGTTAGATCAGTCTTAGATTTAAGTCTGAATGGGGAAGACTCAGTACTTAAATTGGGAGGGACTCCTTCTACAACACATGCCTCTTTGTGAGGTAAAGAACAGGACCTCATTAATAGAGAAATACCTGTTGGGGTTCTCTTTGCTTTCCTAATGACCTTTTCTGGGTCTGAAGTGATCCTTGGTAGCTCGGGATCTGGATGACTTCTTGTAGGTATTCTTATGGGATCCATAATTTCTCCTAGGTGTTCTCTGATTTGAAAGATGCCCTCACAACTAGAATAATGTAGGATCCCCTTAGCGTCTGACTATTGGTCACCTTCAGTAATCAACTATGACCTGATACAAACTTTTTGAAGTAGGCTTGGTCTCCAATGGAATCGCCAGAATGTAAATTGGAGTCGCCAAGGAAAATGATACAACCTTGAAATCTTAGACTCTTTGTTCACCCTCAGAGGTATGGTTTTATACTTTGAAAATGAGAGATTATCCCCAGTGGAGTCGCCAGAATGTTATCACCCGAGATTTCCCTGGGTTGTGGCAGGGAAGACCATGGGGTAACTGTTGCAAACCAATCTTTAGTGGGTGGAAACTAGCCTTTCGAACCACAGGGAGGGATCTCCCTTTGGGGGCTTCCAGCAACGGGATGCAGCTTCAAAATGGGTTGGAATATCAGTCAAAGTGGTGGCTATACCTTCAAACAATGAATTAAAGGGGTTTTTAGTTGGTTGGAGTTAGGAATAGGAGGACAGTTGGGCATGGAGTCAACTTCCATGGGTTACTGTCATCAATAGCAGGTTTGGGACGTGATTTACAGGAGCAGGAGGAAAGGTAAACATGGTTCTTTCACATCAAAGTGATCAGCAGATGAAGGTAGAGGAAGGAGACAAATGCAGCTACAAGGCTAGAGCATTTAAGAATGATTTATAACCTGCAAATCCAAGAGGAAAAGGGTGGAATACCTAATCATATGCATCTGGATAATGTGGGCATGAATTCCAGACCATGTAATCTTGATCTTCAGGTACTACAGAAGTAAACAATAAATGAAAATACAAGGCAAGAACACATCCACAATAAATAACTGACATCAGAAACACACATCACGGGAATCTCAAGATCCAAAATCGGGTCTGCTCATTGAATGAAGAGACCGAGTTTAATACATCGCAGAGCAGTAATTTCTCTGAAACAAAAATGTACAACCCTTGGTTCTACTTCAGACCCTACCTTAATAAGCTTACAAACAACAAAATATCCTAATTGATTCAAAACAACTTGCACTGGTAATGATGAAGTTGTTTGGGCTGAGCCACCCGAATCAACAACTGTTGATTCTACAATGCGCGGAGGGGAAGACACGCCTACAATGGCAGTGCACCATTGGGCCATGGAAGCCACCTGTTTATCCTGCAGATCAGGTCATTTAGATTGATCGGGACAGGTAATAGAAACAGGCCCCTTCGCCACTCTCGGGCGTGCTATTTCCTTGCAAAAATATTCATTTTCTGCAACTGTAACGGGCTCTGCAAAACTTCGTCGATCCACAATTTCCCTCCTACAACCATCTTTCCTCAACGGTCTTTTCCGCAATCGACGATTAGCCACGTGTCATGCAGAAATTGGTCTTTCGGCCGCGTGCTTTTCTGAAGAACTGCGTTTCCGCAATCTGCAATGCAGGATGCAGGATGCAGAAGTTTAATTTTCGTGCTTCTAAGGATGATCCTTCCGTAATGCAGATTGCAAGATGCGGAACCTTGTATTTTTTCTATTTGGAAAACCATTGTCCACAATCCGCAACCTGCAATTGTAGGTTGCATAAACTAATCTTTGCATGTCTCAGAACTTTGTTTTTTCTGCAATCCGCAATCCACGCAACCCGCAATTGCAGGTTGCGGAAACTAATCTTTGCATGTCCCAGAACTTTGTTTTTTCCGCAATCCGCAATCCGCAATGCGGATTGCGGAACTTTGCTTTTGCGCTTCTTGGGACATCGGTTCCCGCAATCCGCAATGCAGATGTGGAATTCGGACACGGGCTTGCGGAGCGCATTTTTGACGGTTGATCTGATCTGCTCCTTGATCTGAGTCATCCAATCATCTTTGGTTGCGGAAGAAGCTCTTGCTACTGGTTTTTCCTGCGGAACGACCTTCCTGCCTTGTATTTTCCCATTTTCTCACTGTGGCTTGGTCATTTGGCTTGGATTTGTTTAATACTTGGCCAATTTTGGGTTTCCTAATCCTTTACTTGACGCGACCGACCAATGGGGGACCTCAAGGCTTTGGGTGGGAGATTTCCTTCCCATTCCATGGTGGAAACCATAATAAGTGTTAAAAACCGTAATATTGAAGATCAAAATTATCTCTTTGTTTTAACTAGCGTAAAGAATAAGATCCACATAGCTAAAATAAAAATGAACTATCATGAGCTGCATTGTGAAACAAGGCATTGGACCTTTCCTAAGAGCCCATAAGCTGAAAGGATCTGTCATCTTTGTGAGACTAAGAGTGTTGAGGATGAAAAACACTTCCTCTTATATTTCCCTATGCACACCCACATAGTTCCCAGTTTCAAATTTTCTGTTACAATATGAATCTGCTAAACCTTCTATTTCATCAAAATTATTGAAATTTAGGAACACTCCTCTCCAAGCAATCAAACCAAGTAGTTCCTTACTTTTCTTTCTTAAGGCCCAATAGACCAAAATTGGTCTAAGTGGACGTTAACTATCATCATTACCGTCATCATCATAGTTATATGTGAGATTTATATCAATGTAGTCGATCTTAATTCAAATTTATCAATTGAAGAGAGGGATTAAATACCTTGAGGTGCAAACAAAATTTATTGTTTAAGATTAATATTGTATTGGCATTGAACTTCAATAAAACTTATGAAGATATGAATATGTAGAAATAAGATTTTGATTATTGTTAAAATGTCACAAAAGTCGCCACTTTGGAGATTTGTGTTTTTTCATTCAAAGCCACAAGCATGATTAGCGTGATCAACCTTTAAGGATAGATAAAAAAATATAAGTTGTAACATTTTGGATTTTAAAGTTTTTTCACATAACATAGATCAATGATTTTATTGCAAATGAAAAAAATAGATATCGCATACGGCTCTTGGAATTCATTTAGGATCTATTGCATCATACGAATCCAAAAAATATGTCTTATGTATATATTCTCTCCTTTCAAATATAGAGAGTTGTGATTTTCTATATATAACTTATCCAAAATTGAGCTATTTTAAACTATCTTAATTATGCCTTCCTAAAATAATTTAGTAAAATTTAATTTATATCATATACACTAATAAAAATATATATTAAAATCAGAATCAAAGTGAACTTTTATCTCTTCATCGGTCTTTTTTTTTATAAGCAAGAAAATTTAATTACTATAGAAACCTTCAGTACATAGATAACAAAATATTAATGGCCCATCCTGCTAAAACCTCTACATGGTTGTCGCATGGATCTTTCCACATGTCTGTAATTCCCACTCCCTACTCCCATCATACAAAAAAATCCTCCCCTGACTGTTACAAAACTTCTCTTCCCATTCCCCGTACATGGTGAATAACCTCCTATTATCCCAGTATTACTAGAAGCCGACATACTATAGAGAACACTATTGACTATTGACATAACTATAAAACCTGAAACAAAGCAAAGATAAACCCAAAAAATGAACATTACTTCAATTGATCACTTTCTGACGGGGGTGGTCCTTAGTGTCACATGGTACCTGAGCACAAACAACAGTGGTCACCATCTTCCTCAGCAACAGACGGATGCTTCATACTGTGGATAGAGCATTGTCTATGACTTTTCCCAATAGAAGGTCCAGCTTTCGAATCTTCATTCACCGGAGGGTGAAGCGTAATACCCAACTTCATGGCTATAAGGTCAACTTTTTTATGCATAAACCGGTTGTCACACTAATGCTCCTTCCAAGCCTTAACTGGTTCAGTGTCACCCCTTGCCTTGCTTTCCATTTCAATCAAGACGTGTACCAGCAGCCATTTCGTAACCTAGTAGATCGTGATCAGATGATCATAGGCATATATCCTACCAACCGTCATTCTCGAATCACTAACCCAGTCCTTGACTTCCTCCTTGACTTGCTCGATATTCATTTCCTTTACCCGATTCTATAACTCAACCTCTACCTAGTCTATCTCCTCTTTGATCATGGGAGGGATTCTCTCCTTAAATAATTGAGCGACTTGCACAACTTTTTTGAGCTCTTAGGTAACCCTCTTCTAACGGCTCCCCCCATTCCTCTTACCCCGCTTCACTTTTCCCCTTGGAGCCATTAGAACCAAAACCGAGAATAAACTCTCTTGCCAAGACCAGGGATAATCTCATCTCTTCCTCGGTCTTCAAACTACATAAAAAAAGATTAATAGAAAGAAAGATTAAACTATTCAGTTTGTTACCCATCATCTTCTTCTAATATAGATCTACACTTCAATCTAGTTAAATCCCTTCCTTTGACAAACCATCCATGATTTGGTTTCTTACCCTATAAACATGATGGAATGTGATAACTTCAAATGTGGAAACTATGTCCCCAATCTCATCCAATACATTATACAACTTGTAGCCACAAATTCCTTGTTGTATATTCCTTATTCATTTATTTGATTACCAATAAATAATCACTAGAAATTTGGGATTTGTGCACACCCTTTTCAATAGTAAGAGTAAAAGTTAGTTTTAAGGCCATCAATTCTCCAAAGTTATTCATGCCCGACCTCATTTTAGAGCTTAAATATATAACTTAATTTAATTGTTTACAAATTAAGTTGAATTCATATTTATTTATGTGACGTGCATAAACCTAACTTTTATAACTCCAATAGTGATACATTTACGATTGATATTGAAAGCATACATTCGGCATGTTGGAAACATGAAGATTAATATTATCATACTCTTACAATGAAAAATATGGAACCAAATAGTCAATTATTGACTTATAATGTTGTGGTTAGAAAGCTAATGTATCAAGAAAACGATTGGAATGGAGAGCTTGTAAATATTTATCAAAAGATAGAAGCATTGAATAACTATTTAATAGATAGATTTTGAAGAGAAGAAAAATAGATTTTGGATTTGTTCTCAAGGTCAAGTGAGATTTATGATCTAATAAATATGAAAACACACTCCAATGTTTTGTCTTATTAATTAATGTTTGTCTTATTTTACTTAACTATTTTTTTCTATTTAGTTATTAGGTACAATATTAACATGTTAGTTTAAAAAAAAATGCATATCCATTGAAAATGATACATTACAATGCAATTATTTTATTAGTAGAGAAATAATGATATTAAGGATTTACTAAATAAAATGAAAGAAGTGGGTTTAAAGAAAGGATATTTTAGTGCAACTCATGAACATATGTCCAAGAAGTTTCAACAAATATTTAAAGGTTTTTTTTGGAAAACATCACTTTGAACAACTTGAAAACATAAACGATTCAATAGAAATGCAAATGATGTCAAAGAAGAAAGTCATGCTCCTAGAACTAAATATGTACTTGTTCAATTTGACATGTTAGATATTATTAATTTGATGAGTGATATTTGTAATGTTTTGATCTTTGAGATTTTGCATTAATTAACTATCTATATATTGTTGTTTCATTATAAATCTTTCTAATTAACATTTTACCATATTATCTAATTAGCTTTTGGGTTTCAATTTTATGGAATAATTACTTCAAAGAAAATAACATTAAATATTGTCATTTTTATATATGAAATCTATAAACTTATATAAATCCCTCCACCGCTCACAACTTTAGCCATACAAATGTTTTATTTGACATGGAATTTAACAATAAATATTGAAAATGTTCTTTTATTTTTTTTAATTATAACTAGTTTTTAAATGTATTTTTTTTTCTAAACATTTAGAAATAGTGCTACTTAATTACAACTATAATATATGCATTGAAATAAAACTAAAAATGTTAAAAAGTAATATTTTAAATTGTATAAAAAAATTTAAGTAAAAATATATAATGAGATGAAAATCAAAACTTTGAAAAAATCATTAAACATTTTTAATAAACTATGAAAAAAAAGAACATTGAATTTTATTGGAGAAATCAAGAAAAACACCATTTAATTTTTGTTCTTTAAAAGTTGAAAAAACAATATTTGAAAGAAAAAAAATGTTGATACTCTATAACTAAAATGATTCAAAATGTCAAAAAACTACTTCGGAAAAAAAGGGTCCAAACACTTTTCAAACGGGGTAAGAAGAATTACTGAATGCGGCCTCTAAAAAATGAGAACTCTAGAGGGTTCTCGTCAAGTTGGTACTATGCTTAGATATATTTTTAATTCATTGAGTTTACTTGAAGCATAGAACAAAGAGCATAAGCACACCCATAGTGGAAAAACTTGAAAATTACCAAAAATATGAAATAAACTAAAAACTGTGGAAAAATATTTAATTACAAAATTATTTAGCACTAGAGAAAAACGACCATGTATGGGGAAAACAAAATCCTTTTTGGACTGAATTAAGAATGTTCCTAGTTGGAAACAATGCTTTAGATCTTGGACTAAATGCTTGTAAATTGGAAAAAAAGAACCATGCTTTGTGTATGCAACACAACTACCCAGTCCGATCTTGATCAACAAAGGAGCAAAGATTAAAAAACACACTTACATCATGTTTGAAAACTATGGTAGAACCATGCAAATCAAACACCCTAAGAAAGATGCTTATACATAGATCAAAGACTAGGACACTAAGATTTACATGGTTGTAGCCCTCAGGGAAACCACCTAAGGCACTTTGGAAATTGATTAATACATGAAATAATTTACAAAAACATCTCTCAATTCAACCATTAACAAATAAACATGCATGCTCCTTAAATAGAGACCGTGGACCAATTGAGCGTTTATCCATGAATCAAGTTTCATTAATATCAATGAGATGTTTGAATCATCACTTTAGCTTAACATTATATTGGATTAATTTGAAATCAAACAAATTTATAGTGTTGAAATATCATTACAATATGCAATGTTAATTCCAAAGATATTTTATTTTTACATATGAATTTGAAACAATCTTATTGGTAGAGACCAAATCAACCTCATAGCAGGGAACAATGTTAGTTAATGACCAAATTTGTATGGAGTCTTGCCATGGCCAACATAGGGATCGAGACATGTTATAGGGGTATAGACCCTTGAAGGATCATCATTAGTAACTTCAACAACATTAAATAGCACAAATATTTAAAGCATTATCATCACAACACTATCATAACATATATCATGTTTTAGTTGTCATTAAAATGTTACACATCGCGTTATCTAGGAGGTTGAGTTCTTTTTTCTATATCTCCAAAAATGACCTTGGCAAGTTGTCCCATCCTCGTATTGTAGGATTGTTTTGATATTCTATCTACCATAGTGTTATGCTCCTTGTACACGGTGGAAATTAACTTGCAAATTTTCTTTGAGATCCCCAACACCCCATGCAATTGGATATTTCTTAGTGCCATTGACCCACTCATCCAAGAAATAACAAGTTTCAAATCAATGCTTAGGTCTCTAACACCAACTTCCAAATTTATTTCCATGAGTATGAGGTTTTAGCTTAGTGGTGTTATTAGTTTGGTTTCCCAATGTAGATTCAATTCCTTTATTTATAATCATTACTAGAATAATTTAAAAAGCACATTGAAAATGGTTATATACACAAACTATGGAGTTTGACTGAAGACACTAAGAAATCCTATTTTTGCTTCCAAGCACTCTTCTCTTAACATTATAGAGAAGGAACTCACATGCATATAGTACTTATACCATACCCAATATTTGAAATCAACAACACTGTCACCAAGCCATATCCATTAAAACCTAACCTTACATAAACAACTTGCCCAAATTAAGAATTATCATTTTCGAAAAGAATATTCAAGAGTATAAGAATCCCTTGGTTGATTGACTATAAGTCATTTTTTCTTTGACAGTTAGTGAGTACAAGTGGGCCAAAATCCATATAGTAGGAATGGAATTGGGTCTCTTGTAGGGAAGCCATATGATTAGATCACTTGCACTAGTAGATATGCAAGGTCGTTGTGTAGCTATGATGCATTTTTAACATACTTTTGCTTGCTATAATTGAACAAGTAAAAAACACACTAGAGCAACAATAATCAAGAAGACATTGACATTGCATATCCCTTACCACCTGCAAATCACTTTTTGTTTGAATTCTCCTTTCTCTTTTCGTCGTCTTTACTGGAACCAACATCCACTAGAATGATTTGAGTTGGCATACATAGTTTTTAATCCCACAACAATTATATTCCATTATGATTCTCAAGTCTAAGAACTACTAGTTCATGGCACACAGTCTTGCCTTAACATGACCCATATCAAGCTCGATTCTATATTTAATCTCTTTCTTGGGGCTTGGGTTGGCACAAATTTTGTTGAAAGAGAAGCCAATTAATTTGCACCAACAATCCCGTTGGTTGGTTATACTGTTTTGGAGGTTTTCTAGAAAGACTCAGGTTCTGCGCGGTTCAGGGAACCAACAAAAACTCCTTTCCACAAGCCCTTTCGGAAACAGTCTACAAGCAGACTGAGGTCTCACCCCAAGCGAAGATACGGGGAGGCCGCGGAATCAGGTTTCCACAACTAGGTGATGAGTGCTTTCAACGAAGCTAGCGAGCAACACGTTACAAGATTCGCGCTGCTAACTGGGACTATGCGAAGTTCTCTTCTCCACAGGTAATGCTTATAAAATGGCGCATCCACGGACTGCGCGGCTCGAAACAACCCTTCGACAATGGGACAACGCAACTAAGACCGCACTCCCTCTTTGGTACTTAACCACTTTACTGGACTTTTACTTAGTGTAAGCTATGCGTTCAACAACACCTTAGACTGAACCTTGCAAACTTATACACTATGACAACCAACAATGTAACTGCACACTTCCAGTGCTGCGCAGAGCGTTACTCGATTAATTTATGCATTCATCTGACTGCGAATTACTTGTGCACTCAACATTCATCCATTCATTCAGATATACGTTCAATACTTAACATATTATTCCCATCCTTTATCCTTGTGGTGAATACATATAGAAGCAAGAACACATGCATGCATAAACAAGATCTTAACTCTTCACATAATCAAATATACAGATATAAACACATACAATCAATCACATAACACAGAATTTACGTGGTTCACCCCTAGGATGGGAGTTACGTCCACAGGAACTGTTGTTATATTATCTTTGGGAAGGGTACCACAGTTCCAACCTGTGCACTCAGCTGCAGACTCTCTTCTCTCTCAGTGGGTCTCTGTGCATGCAGTTTGTAGGGCCTTTTACAATGAATCTCTCAACAGAGATCAATATTCAGTATTGTTCAATAGAAGATTAACCCCTTCCCTTACAAAATATGCCATTTTATAGATCGTGCCCATAGGTCACTTCTTTACAATCAAGTGGGCCAAAACCTTAAGGTTACCCAAAATTGGTGTGGTTACCCACCACCCTGCCTGTCACCATCGACAGCTTGCTCCGCTTGCTTTGGGCCGCTTTGCTGGGCCACTCGTGGCTCACACGCTCTTCTAATAGCCGCAGTTATCACAAAAACGGTTACAACTGCATCGTGGCCTGTCACTTTCCGTCTCTTTGGCCTGCCTATTGCTGTCGACCTCGTGCCTCAGCTTCTAACTGTTTTCCGCCACTCTCATTGACAGGTCGTTTTCCTCTATCTCCACTTTGCTCCTTACCCAAAATAGGTCGCTTCCATAACTCGACCTTCCCTTATACTCTTTACCTAAAATGGATGTTGCGCTGGCTTTGCACATTAGCATAACTTCGCATCTTTGACTACCCAATCCGAATTGCGCACTGCGCAAAACTGTGCCATTTGACTTTGCAGTCCAAACTACATAGTTCCCAAAAAAATGTACTTCATCAAAATTGTGCCCACTTGGGCCACGCCCAACAAAGCCATTTTCTCTATTTCCTAATTCTTACTATTAGCTTCCTCCAAATTAGGATTGTTAAAATTTCTACTCCCCCTCCACTCTCAACCTTTCTACTCCCTTTGGATATGGAAAGATCTATAAAATCCATCATCACAACACATCCTTCTACTTGTTTGGTCTTATTTGAAGAATTCAAAGAAGATAATTTGAATGAATCATGGATGATTCTCATACTCCAATAGCTCTAGGCAATATAGGGTATACTTTAAAAAACCTACTTTTCTTTCTTTTAAAATGGTAGAGGATGTGGACAAGGTTTATAGATCTAGATCTTGCCTATTGGAGAGGGTCCACCATAGCAAAACATGCCATGCGAGTGGGGCTACAAAGCTTGATACATGGGTGATGCAACAAAACATGCTTCTCATGGTAGGGTCTACAAACTTGCGTATATCACGATAGGTCCCACAACATGGATGATAGTTATTTCCACAAGGCCAACTTTGAAGCTTTGTGTAATAATGAATCCTATTTTAGTTTTAATTATATGATTATAAACAATTGAGATCTCAAAAAGATTTTTTTTTCATTGTTGTCATCTTTTTTGTTTATGTTTTCATCTATTATTGTGGCAAATACAACCATGAAGGTGGGTAAGCAAGTTTGTCATGGGAAAACCTGCCTCATTAGTGAGTTGGCAAGTTTTTCCATGTGTAGACCCTACCACCTTTACAAGGTTTGCTAAGAAGAAACCTTCTACCAAAGTTCGATTTGAACACAAGCTCCCCATAAAAAGGGTTGGCAACCAATGATGTGGGAGCTTGCTTGCAACCTACATACCAAGAGGGTTAGCCAGTTTGTCATGGGAAAACCCACCTCATTCGTGCGTTGGCGAGGTTTCCATGTGTAGACCCTACCACCTTAACGAGGTTTGCTAGGAAGAAACCTTCCACCAAAGTTCAATTTGTACACAACCTCCGCATCAACAAGGCTTGGCACCCAATGATGTGAGAGCTCATTTGCAACCTACATATCAAGAGGGTTTGTTCTCGTCAATGGTAGATCATGTCAATGATATTTTCGTCAATGCAATATATCACTTTCTAGTAGTAGATCCTATTGATGACCTCCCCATTAGTGATGTCTATCTATCACTTGCCATCCACAAATCCCATTGCAAAACTCCCTCACGTGGGGCCTATCACCCATTCGACATACCCCTAAAAAAATGTCGATCAAACTGGAATACACATACAAATTGAATTCTCATTGACATTTATCTAAATCCACTATTTTGCAATATTGTCATTTTAAGAAATAACACATAATTGTTTATATTAGATCTTTTTTTGAAGGGATTATTTAAATATTGTAAAACTTCAAAGTACACATGTAACATATCACACTACAATGTTTAATGCTTTATTCTTTAAAAATTGATTAATAACGAAGTTGAAAAACTATAGTTACTAGCTAATGTAATAGAACACATATAATTCATAGATGTAACACCCTATGTTTAAAAACACACCCCAAAACAACTGCAATTTATAATATAGCTAAATAATGAAATTGTTTTAGTTGAATGTGACTGGTTAAAATTCCTACCATTGTTCAATCTATAATACAAGATCAAAACATATTCACTTGTATCAATAATACATTACACATTATTATCTTTTGAATATTACAATTTTGTTAACATAAAATGAAGCAAGCAAATACATTAGAAATTCTACCACAAATCAAAATTATATTTTCACCAGCTCTACAATAAAAAAAAATATGCATCCTTGCAATCAAATTATGCAATATCCCCACTGCATTTATAGCCCAAAACAAGGAGAAAAGAACTTTTTTAATTATTCAATATCCCCATTGCATGAAGTACAAAATCATCAAAATTATATTTCAACCATCTCTACAATCAAATAATGCACTATCCCCATCCACAATACAAAAAGTCCAAAACCAATAAAAAACAACTCTTTAATTATTCAATATTCCCATTGCTGGAAGTACAAAATCAATAGAAAAAGCAACTCCTTTTTACAACACTATATATAAAAAAATCTATACTTACAATGTAAGTAATTTAATTTGTATATTCCATTTCATCTTGTTCAGACTTTTTCCATTTAAAATGATTGTACTTCAAAAATCAGTAATCCAAATAAATCTATTTATAACATTAATAAAATAAATATTAATACTAATACATACATGATTTTATTAACATTAATATTATATTTTTTCACAACTTCTCTATAATTATGTACCAAATTTCAAAGTTTCATCTTAAGTTTTTAAAATAAAAAAATAATCATTACAATTTTGTTCTCATGTTAAAAATTGTAAATAATTTCGTTCTAAAATTGATCAAATATTTTTTTTTACCAAATTTCAAAGTTCCACCTTAAGTTTTTAAAATAAAAAAAAAATCATTACAATTTTGTTCTCATGTTAAAATTGTAAATAATTTCATTCTAAAATTCATCAAATATTTTTTTTATATAATTTCATACTAAAATTCATTAAATATTTTTTTACTAAATTTGGCATGTAATTTTGCATTAAATTCATAGCGAGTTTCGTATTGACATTTTCTAAGCTATTTTTTAAAGAAAAATTCATGAAAGATTTTCAAAAGAAATCCATGAATTTAATAAAAAAATCCTTGTGATATTCACTACCAAATAGGTACAAAATGTGGATGATGCAATTTTTCGATGTGTTTTTCATATTTATTTCAAGTGAAAAAGGGGGCATAATTTTTGTCTTGATTACTACTGGGTTGATGTTGCAGTGAAAACTGTTTACACTCACTGGCACCGATAAGCATGCTTGTGAACATCACCCATGGAGGACAGCCGACTCTAGTAAAAACCGTTGAAAGACGGGTTCCCCTATGGATAACAGTCTGTATATTGCACGGATTTGAAAACCTAGCATAACAATATCGTAAACCCCTAAACCCCTATTAGTTTGCATGGCAATATCCTTATTATTCCAATTTAAGCAACAAAATTTTTGAATGTCATACTTAGAAAGCAGAGGGACACAAAAATGTACTAGATAATAGGAATGGAGCCAAAGGGAAGAGCATCTTCCAAAGGAGGCTCAAATGATGGAGCCAACGTTGCTTCTGCTAGGAGATCAAGGACTTTGGAGCAAATAATGTCAAAGCAATTGTAAATCTATTAGAGTAATATTATTGAAGACGTGGAACTAAATTCACTGAATCCTATGACATGAAAGCATTGAACTCTGAAGGAAAGGAGTGTTAAAGATTTCATTCACATAAGAAACATTATGTAACATTATTGAAGACTTGGAACCTGAATTCGCTCAATCCTATGACATGAAAGCAGTGAACGCTGAAGGAAAGGAGTGTTAAAGATTTCATTCCCATAACCAACATTGAGAATCAGTACTTGCAAACCCATGAGCCTCATGGGCACTCTATCTTTGATCATTAGGCAATTGGTTTTGAGAACAATGAAAAGGTTGGAATGGAGGTGGGGATGAGTGGTTTGAGGAGCCCCTTAGGTTTTTCCACACCTGTTGAAACCTCTATACCTGTTGGTAAGAGCCTCTCGTTCCCAGAACATGGAAGGAAAGTAGCCTTAAAGCATGGAAACACCTATAGTAGGAAAAATGTCTAGCCCAAAAAGGGGTGACTGCATTTGGAGCATGGCGTAATTGTAACCTAGGAGAATGAGGTGTAATAGTAGATTCGGATCTAATTTAAGAAATTAAAGTTCGTCATTATAATTTAAGTTTTTGTCTTGTAGAATATAAGAGAGCTAATAAATATCAATATTAACATAAAAAATAAAACCACGCTAGCTATACCTGTAGAATTTGAGCAAGTATAAACGATATGCAATCAAGTGTGCCCCATATTGGGGTTTGTCTAGTTGAGCTTTTCGACCAATTTTTTTTTTGCATCAATTAAAGCTTTTAAATTTGTTCTTTGAATGGCTCTACCTCCCCTTCATTGAAATGTAGGCAAGGGGATCTTAGTGTCCTAGGATTTCCAGAAACAAACCCTTTTGAAATATCTTTCCAGCTGTGGGCATTTTTCTTTGAGTATCGGAAGTGTACCATTAGATCCTCTATGTTAGATTTTGGGACTTTGTTTCAAGGGATTCATTGATTTATTATAGTTTCCTGTTCTTCCTTGCTCTAGTTCGAGCCAGTTGGACATTTTCTTCCTTTTCCTTTTCATTTCTAAAAGCCTCTTGATTCACATTTTGGGGGAATCAAAGAGGATTTGTCTTCTTGCTCGAGGATCCTTTTGGACAAGCTGCCATAATATGGCCTAAGTGATGGAAGATCCTACATATGAAGGGCAATGTTTCCTTAATCCAAATGCGAAGTCACTGAGATCTATCAAAATCCTGGATGATCCTATCTAGCAGTCTCTTCCTTAAATCGAGTTCAACACACAACCTGATACAAGCAAATATACTTTGCCCATTTTTATACTGTAAGACTAAAACTCTGTCATAAAAGTAAGTATTTCTTCCATTACATCATCAATCAAAAGTGAAAAGTGAATGGGGAGGTTTAGTAATCCCACTCAAGCAGGGGTTTTGGCAAATGACACAAAGGTTGGGTTAAACTTGGGGAAACAAGGTTTCGAAAAGAGTCCAGCTATTCTTCAAAGCCGAGGTCCATTTACTAAAACCTGTTTTTGTATTCAGGACTTTTGAAATAAATACAAAAGGCCTCTTGCACAGAGATTGATAAAGACATTCTCAGCCTAAAAAGCGTCCATCTCTTCCTGAGAACCAATGTCCACTTTCTAAATCCTGTTTCTTGTACTAAGAAAGGCCTCTTTCACAGAGATTAATAAAGACAATCTCAATCTAGAAAGAGTCCAGTCCTTCCCCAAACCAAGGTCCACTTTCTAAAACCTGTTTCTTCTATTCAGGGTTTTCAAAATAAACTAAGAAAGACCTCTTGCACAGATTAATAAAGAAATTCTCAGTCTACTGATCTGTCACCCACTTTTCCAACACGTCCCCATTTGGCAAAGACCTTTTGAATAAGTGTATTGCTTTGTTTATGTTAAAGTAAAGAAAACGCACAGGCTAGTCAGAGAATTTGGACATATCATATTTCAATTGAATAAGTTCTATGAAAATCAGCACCTAAACAAGAAACCGACCATTACATACCTTGCAAAGATGGAAAATATCAATAATACATGATTATACACCGCTGTAAAATCTCCTATAAGACACTGCAATCACCCTATATATAACAAAAGAGTTTGGGATTAATGTACATTGTAGCACCCACTGCCTCCCAGTCAAATTCCAGCATTAATTGTAGAACAGAGGCTTTAAAACGTAAATGAAGATTCTGAAGCTATATTGTCATATAGTTGCCATTCTGATCTTCAGGTCAATGGTGCACATGACTACAATCTCTGTACAGGGCTCACGATTCATGTTCACAAGCTGCTTTTGGGTCATAAAATCATCATCATTCGGTGCATCACATGCCATATACACATGCTGCTACTTTTCAGAGACAAAAATATACACAACCATCAAATAGATGCCTTGTAGAGAATACCAAATTGACTCAACAGCTTCAAAATGGAGAACTTGTAGTCCTTCGAAGCGGATGTTTTGTTTGTCCGGGTTGTACTGAATGCAGCAGGCTTGCAGCTGCCTGTAAAAAGATAGACAAGAACTATGTTACAATTCAGCTTAAAAAGGATAGTGAGAGAACAAACCATTATTGACAACAGTAACTTTTTTCCGAGTCTTATGTGTTTGTCACTAACTGAGAGAATAGAGGAGTAATTATTAATGTGGAACACAATCCCACCATATGGATACGCCACTTTACTAATAGCTTGTAATACATCACATAAATAACAACCACAAGCCAGAGAGGTCCCACAAGGCATCACACCAATATCACCGACAATGTTAGTACCAGAATGAGGTAGCAAAGCTTCTGGTGCAGTAATGCCTCATAAACCCGCTTTGTCTCACAATTGTGATGCACATGGGATTATTCACGACAAACAAGGCAAGAATAGAGTAAGAAAACCAAGAGAAGGGCACAATTCTACTGAACACAGCTAACAGAGCATGAAGAGAAGAAAGCCAAGACAATATCCCTTCTTTTCTTATTACTGCATCTATCTGTAACGAATGAAGACAAAAATGTTTTACAGCATGAATTTGAAGACAAAAATGGTTTTCTTATTACTGCATCTATCTGAAAACCAAAGATGACAGTTTCAAATGACAAAATGCTTGCATACATATCTTATAAACTGTCAAATTGAGACAAACCTTTGAATTTCTACCAAGCTGATGAAACTTTGATCAATTTATGTTAATTTTTTTAAGCAATGGAAGGTGGTCCTTCAAAGCTTATATCTTCTTTGCAGCCTGGTAGAACACATTTCTAAATAGAAAATCAATTACAGAATCACAGATCATGGTATGATTGAATCCTTTGTATTGAAAAGTTTCATTGTAAGAATTGGTACACTTTGTTGATCTTATACAGAGGAAAATTTTAGCAATATGCAAGATAAAGCAATGACTAGTCTTACAAAGAAAATTGTAGCTTGATTTTCATCAATAAAGAGAAGATATCAATTATCCAGCCCAATATTGTTGGTCATGGATCAAGCCAGAGAAAATAATCAAGTTCTTAGCCATACCTTTAGCTTATAATTTCTCAGTTGGCATTTGGCAATGTTTCATTCATGTAGAAAACGGTCACCTCTTAGGTTACCAAGTCCATGCCTCCAGCTGCAAGCTAGCAAATATAAACTCTACTGCTAACTACCATACAAAGATACAGTATTCTTCCTGCTAGAACCCATCAAATATTGTTTATAATAAGCTTATTAGGAATTTAGGATCAATAGGTCTTTCCTCAAGTGCTGATGACAATTAAAAATTACTTTTACAGATTCAAATGGAGGTCCACTGCTCTCCGAAAGCCTTTATATATCCAAGGGCCATTTTGCATTAGCTGATATGTTTAAACGATGAATAAAGTAAAATAAAGTACTTTTAGCAACATAACTTCCAATAATTGCAAATAACTTAATAAGTTATCTTAAAATTTTGTTGAAACTTGAGAGGTACTTTTCATGGCATATAAATTTCCCCATTCATGGTCAAAATTAGTTGACTTTATCCTTAACATATGTCTGTGACATGTGAAGAATATTGCTTAGTTAAACAGCATCTACAAGTGACCCTATGCGCATTGAGATTGTCTGCCAGACATTGCATTATGTGCTAATTAGATTAGAATAGCTTTAAGGTGATGAAGCTAGCAAACTCTTAATTGAAAACGAACATATAAAACAACTCACCCCATGGCATAAGGGAATTCCAGGCATGAACTTATTTTCATTCCTGCAACAATCAAAGTGGGTGGCATGTTTCTTTTGAAAAATGCATCCTATAGTTTGTTATTGAACAATAAAAGCTACATGACAAATCATACATTGTCGAGGCAAGCTGTGATGATGGCATGTTTCTTTTGGAAAATGCATCCTATATTTTGTTGTTGAACAATAAAAGCAAAATGAAGAATCATACATTCTTGAGGCAAGCTGTGATGGTGGCACGTTTCTTTTGGAAAATGCATCCTATATTTTGTTGCTGAACAATAGAAGCTACATGAAGAATCATACATTGTAGAGGCAAGCTGCGATTATACATACTACCCTTCCTTGAACAACTCCAATCTCAAGAGAGTTGCACATATTAATGCCAACTCTGGCTGAAATCCCTATTTCCAATTCCGACCTAAAGGCCTTAATGTCACTCAAATTAAAGGGGGTAGCATCCCCATTAAGGGTTATGCATTGCCTTTTCAATAAAGATGTGTAATTTGATGGCATTTTAGACACTTATTCTGAACTGTGTGACATCCATTCATCCCCATAAAATGACACCTTTCCAATGGAAGGGGTCAACAAAGAGGATGGTGAACTCAGTGGCAACCCAATCCCAAAAGGCACTGCTAACATTGCAACCCTAAACCACAAGTTTAACTGTCTGCTTTATGACCAAGCATACAACAGCCAATTGTTAGGCCCGAGTGGTGAAGCCTAAGTTGTTATTAATTACTAGCCATCCAAGTGCCCAAATCTTAAATGAGGGGTGGGATTTCTACTCATTTCCACACCTCTTAATCCATCTGATTTAATCATTTTATCTGGGCATCTTTTTGTTAAGTCGATTTGCAACTACATGATTTGGCAGGATCTTATAATAGAACTTTTTGGTCATATAATAGATAAGGGGTTTCCTGTAGGACCATTCTGATACTCTGAAATTGATCCTTGAGCATCCAAGTTCATTTCAAAAGGCTAGAGATAGAAATGGTGTTATGGAGCTTCGCAAAAGCTTTCTTGTCAATAGCCTATAATTTTTTAGAACTACAATGTCCTCGGACCCACCTCCCTTGGAAATTGGGGCACTCCAACTCATTTCTTCTACCATTTACATAGCAGATTTCCCAGTTATGTGCCAAATCAGTCTCTAGCAGCCACATAACAGATTTCACATGCAGTAACAAATGTGGAGTTAACATCGCATAACAGAATTCATAAGGGAAACACAACTAAATTTATAAATATGCTTCTGACCAGAAAATGCATCACATAGAAGCCAACATATGCCAATGTTGTTATAAGTGGAAATTAAGCATGCATAAACAATCATCTTAACTGCCCAAGAGATATAGGTGGAAATTAAACATGGATAAACAATGATCTTAAGCAATACCCAACAGGAATTAATCAGCATACATAATTAACATGTACTTCCATCCAATATAGCCATTCCATTAATAGAATTCACATATACCAATAGAATTCATGAAATCAAACAGAAAAAATGCAATAACAGACATTTCACACAGGAATAATCAATAAAGAATAACACTTTTCTTTATACTAATGAATTTACCCACCAAACCAGTCACAAAGGAGCAATTCACCGTTCAACCATAGAATCTGCTGTAGACTCCACCCCCTTGCTGGGCTATGCAAACTACAGGGAGAAGAAGTGCCTATGACACTTTAATATCATTCAACCCAACTCACAGTACTTAACACTTCAGACACAACCAGACACCTATGACCATATCTTATAAGAAAACTCCTCCAAGCATCTCACCCATCCTTCAAACAACCCTAATTTTCTTCCTCTCAGCCAAACACAACATAATGTCAAGGCTTTCCCTTCTCTACTAAACAAATAACACACTAATGTATTGTGAGTAACTGGTGCACATATTACAATGGAGTTCACCTCCTTATATACTAATATTCACTGAGTGAGTTATTTCCACTTATGAATGTGGGATATTTAAAATTAAACTAATTTACACATAAAGTGAATATTGACCTTGTTACAGAATGAACTAGCATATATGCTTAAAGCCCCAAAGAACAAAGCTAGCCAAAATATAAAGAGGTGTTACCCACTATCACATCAATAACCACCTCTCTACACTTTGGGTTGGCTCTTCTCCAACTTAAGGGGGGCTTCCCCGGGATAAGATTACTAAAATTTAGACAATCATGCACAAGGTGATTTGGAAGAGTAGCTTCAGAAAAAAAGCTTTTGTGCTGCAGTATATGATAAAGGGTGATGGGAGGATCATGAAGATTAGTGCCAATCCCCAGGGCAAATGGATTCAAGGGAAGGTAGTCCAACAAAGGGGTTAGTTCATAAAGAGTTAGGGAAACTAGGGTTGCTTTCACAATCCACAAATAAACCCCAACATGCTACAAATGATAAATAGAAATCACTAGGAGATCCCATAAAGGGGCAACTCAAAACATTGTAACTAGGGTGTACTCTTAAAGATGACAACATGCTATAGCAATACAAATCATGTATAAATCAACAAAGAATTGGAGGAGATTTTCTCACAACCCTTCCATGAGACAATTTTGCCGTTCTATGGCCCTAATTACAAGTCTAGCTATTCTACAAATCACTTGCAGCATTAAAAGATGAGAACAAGGAAGCCACACATAGAAGAAAAAAAGAAACCTTACAATTCAATTTGCTCCATGAGAGATATGTCTATTAGGCTCCAATAAAGAGGGAACTCTCAAAATCCAACCATGTGTGCAAATGAGGAAGAAGCTCTCTTATATAGGAGAGGAGCTTAACTTTATTTACAATAAAATAATAATAGATCTACCAAAACCCTAGATCTATCCTAAGCAGGAATAAATAAATAAAACTACTCCAAAATTTAACCAACTCTAACAAACACCATGATATGAGGTGGTCAATGCCACATGCACAATGCCAAAGATAAACATACGGCCCAATAGAGAGGGCACACCATTACATGTAGGTCTAACAATGATGAAAAGAGGTTAGATCTAGTGTTTGACCCTAAAAGAGGGGGGGGGGGGCACCTTCCAAGGAAAACACTCCAAAACCAAAAGCACTCCATCAATACCATGTACCATGTGCTCTTAAGGTCCAACATGGGTCAAAAGCCTCAGAGCGCTCCATCAAGCATGTAACAAAATCCTCAAATGGGCTACACATGTGAGACGTCCCATTGATAATAACAAGGAAAGGTCCAATGTGTAACCACCTCTCCTAAACTCATGCCAATGGTCCATGGATGTGCACCAAGTGCTGGAGATAGCTCCAAAAAGGTTAAAAAACAGTCTAAAAGATGACCCTAGCACTCTTGAACCCCTAGGAATCTTTCTAAATGCTCTACTCCTTTGGAAAGGTCTCAAAAAGAGTTTTCCAACCATATATGGAACCTCCCAAACAAAGCTAGGATGAGTGAGATCCACCCTTCTGAAGACAAGTTTGAAAAATGGCCTAAATGATGACTCCAACGCTCCCAAACTACTAGGAATATGGACAAGCATTTCGTAACAATTGAAAGGGCTCGGAAAGAAATTTCCAACCATATATCACATGCCCTCATCTGAGCTAAAGCATTGGAGAACCAAGGATTTGAAAGCAGGGTCCCATTTTGCTCAATTTGCCCTAGACTAACCATGAAAAACCAACTGCAAAATGTGAGCAAATGGCAAAAGCTCAACACCAAAATGAAAATCATTAACATGCCAAGTAGAGCCTCCTCAACCAACAAAACAAAAGGCGTAAAATCTGAGGAATCATCCATGCACTAGCATCCAAGGCATCATCCACATGTCACCCCCATTAATAATTGTGATGAAAATTGCAAGTGGACAGCCCTGCAAAATGGAGGGTAACATCTAGCTCCAACTCGGGACATGTGCTCATATCAGGAGTGCATGAGAACCCCGGAATCTCAACATGTACATGCTAACAATGACCATTCAAAACCCAAACCGAAAACCATGTGGCGAGATGGATGACCTCAACATCCCTAAACACCATATTTATATCCATGACTACATAGTTCCAAAATTTGGCTTTACAAGTAAGGCAAGAGCCATTAATGTCAAATACATGAAATAAGATGCTCCTATTCTAATGCTCATGCAAGATCTTATCCTTCTCCTACCTACCTACTCTAAGCATGAGAAGTGAGCATGTCAAGTAAAATCATATAACCAATGTAGCCACCTTGACATCTCATCAAGAACATATACACTTCCGTTGTGCTTGCTCATGGACCAAAACAAGGCAATATCAATCATCAAATGGAAGCATGCTGAAATCTCCATAGGAAGATGAGTGAAGACACATGAGACAGCATGTATAAGGTGATCATCAAACCCTTGACATAGATGGCAAGTCCTCCTACAAGTCTTTTCTATCCATGCTTAGATAGGATTTGTGTATACGTAATCTCCATCACAGGGCAAACTATAATAGTTAATACCCTGCAATATAATCCAAATCACCCTCAAGATGAAATTAGATTTTTGCACAACATTAGATGGCTGGAAATGGATGAAAATATCTCTAATTAGTATGTTTTGCTGTCCCATATCATTTCCAGCATGGAAGGATAGATTTTCATGTGCAAAATCAAATAAAATTTCCAAAGTCAGAGAAGGGAAAGAACTCTGAAAAGAACAACCTGCTGCCCTAGGCAATTTGCAATAGTCAAAAAGTGATTCCAGACACATATTAATGCATAAATCTGCCAACAAATGAATGAAAACATGGCTGGGAAAAATCAGCGATAAATCTCTGTTGTAATGCTTCATTTCTAGCCCCAAAGATGGGCTCAAAATTTGATTTTCCTCCTTCAAATGCATCCAATAATGTACGGTTCAGTGGCCGGAAAATTTCTGCATCAAGAATATCACCAAGCAGCCCCAAATCATGAGAAAACCTTGTATAAAAGGTAGAGAATACATTTGGAAATGATCCTCCAAATGCTCCTCAAAATGTGACCTAGAAGAAGAAGTACAACATTGCCCTAAATCTGCAAAAACAAGCTCCTGATGCAGCCCTAAATCATCATCACAAGTGTGTGGAAATGGCTGAAAATGATCATGGGGGATCTCATAAAAAATGGGCTCTCCAAGGTTTTCAAAAACTATACTTCCATTTATGAGATGAATCATAGATGGGATTGCCAACAAATCTCCAATAATCCTCACCCATACTATGATCAAAATGATGAAAATGTCCTTCACTAAAATCACATCTATGGTTGCCATTAACTTCATTAGTAGCAAAGAGATCTTCATAGCTATCATCTTCAAAGGGTTTGTCTTCAAGAATAAGAGAGGAAGGGATGCTCACCAAACCCTCATCACCACGAGGAGAACAAGTAGAGCATCAATGTCTTCATCAAATAGGTCTTCATCATGGACCTCTTCAACAACTTGATCTTCAAGAGAATGGTCATCTTTCTTTGGCTTCATCTTGATCATGACCCTCCAAAAGATCTTCAACACGTTGCTCTTTAAACATAGCCTTAATATATTCAACATAGGGTATCCATTTCTCATGATCTTTATTGCCCCATTTCCTGCAAAATGTCTCAACCAAATCTACAAAAGATGATATCCCTCCTTTGACAAACCATCCAACCAATGCATGGCATCATCATGAAGAGTAGCTACACTTTTTTTAACAATTCATCCTCATAATCAAGCCAAAGATCGAACAATACTTTTAGGAAGGATGCAACATGTTCTACTACTGAATGATTATATCCACCAAACTTCAAGCCATACTCTCTAAATTTTTCAAAAACGATTCCATCATGCTCATGTGCATATTCAGGAATATTTGAAAAATCAAATTAAGAATAGATATATGGATCAATACCAGCCATACTTGCTCAATGCAAAAATACCTTATACCAAAATGCGTTTAGTCGCCATGGTGAATCTTCAATGCCTTCAAAATGTTGCTTACTTCATCCTCCAAACAATCAAACTTCAAAACTTGCAAAAGAACAAGGGTTTCATCCCTTCATGGAGTCACCATGTGAGAAGAAAAATCTGCAATAAGAAACTCCCACAAAATATTATGAAGCACAATCTTCAACTTTTGGGGGGAAATGGGCTTTATCCCTTGCAACGAAGGCAAAATATTACAACATGAACTAGCATGTATGACTAAAGCACCAAAGAACAAAGCTAGTCGAACTATAACCTAGAGGTGTTACACACTATCACCTAAACAACCACCTCTCTACACTTTAGGTTGGCCCTTCTCCAACTTAAGGAGGGTTTCCCTAGGATAGAACTACTAAACTTTAGACAATCATCCACAAGGTGAATTGGAAGAGTAGCTTCAGCAAAACAACTTTTTGTGTTGTAATATATGATAAAGGGGCGATGGGAGGATAATTCAAACTAGTGCTTATCTGAAGGGCAAATGGAGTAAAAGGAAGGTAGTTCCACAAAGGGGTTAGTTCATAAAGGGTTAGGGAAATTAGAGTTTCTTTCACAATTTGCAAATAAACACCAACATGCTACAAAATGATAAATAGAAATCACTAGGGGATCCCGTAGAGGGGCAACTCAAAACATTGTAACTAGGGTGTGAATTATCAATTATGCAATGAAGTATTAGAAAGCAAATACTCTGAAAGATCACAACATGCTATAACAATACAAATAAATCAACAAAGAATTGGAGCAGATTTTCTCTCACAACCCTTCCAATGAAACAATTTTGTATTTCTATGGCGCTAATTACAAGTCTAATTATTCTACAAATCAATTATAACATTAAAGATGTGAACAAGGAAAACAACACTTAGAATGGCAAAGAAATCCTGGTGCTAATTACAAATCTAATTATTCTACAAATCAATTATAACATTAAAGATGTGAACAAGAAAAACAACACTTAGAATGGAAAAGATAAACATAAGGCCCAAGAGAGAGGTTGCACCACTAGATATAGGTCAAACAATAATGAAAAAAGGTTAGATCTAGGGATTAACCGATTAGATCCCTCTAACAACTCCCCTCAAAAGGGGGGGTGGGCGGTTGGGCGTCCAAGAAAACCACTCCAAAACCAAAACCACTCCACCAATACCATGTGATATGTGCTCCTAGGGTCCTACATGGGTCAAAAACCCTAAAGCACTCCATCAAGCATGTAACAAACTCCTGAAAAATAGCTCCAAAAACCAAGTGTTCGAAGTAGCTCCAAAAAGGTCAATCCAAGTGCTTGAAATTGCTCTAAAAAGGTGAAAAGTGGCTTTAAAGATGACTCTGTCGCTCTCAAACCACTAGTAATCTTAACGAGCACTCTACACATTTGGAAAGGTATTGGAAAGAGCTTTCCAATGATATATCGCACTTTCCAAACATAGCTAGGATGAGTGAGATCCACCCTCCTAAAGGCATGATACCAAACTACTAAAAAAAGGCCCAGAAACCAGAAAAATGGCTTGAAAGAAGACTCCAACACTCTTAAACCTCTAGAAATATGGTTGGGTGTTTTGAGCCTTTGGAAAGGTCTCAAAAAGATATTTCCAACCATATATGGTGCTTCCCAAACGAATTTAGGATGGGTGAGATCCACCCTCCTGAAGAAAGGGTACCAAACTGCTAAAAAACAACCCAAAAACCAACAAAAATAGCCTAAAAGATGACTAGCACTCCCACGCTACTACGAATCTCACCGAGCATTCTTACCATTTGAAAGGGCTCAGAAAGATATTTACAACCATATATCACATGCCCTCATCTGAGCTAAGGCATCGAAGATCTCAGGGTTTGAAAGTAGGGTTCTGTTTTGCTCAATTCGATCCAAAATAGCAATGAAAAACCAGCTGCAAAATGTGAGTGAATGCCAAGAGCTCAACACCACCATGAAAATCATAAACATACAATACAAACCCTCATCAACCAACATGAACAAAATGCATCAAATCTCAGGGATCATCCATGGGCTAGCATCCAACATGTCACACCAATTGAGAATTGTGATGAAAATTACAAGTGGACACCCATGCAAAATGTGCGATAACAAATCCCAAACCTAAAGTCAAGGCAACTTTATTACATAATAAGACTTACATACTAACATTTCCTCTTAAGGCTTACTGTACTAAAAGAAAAACACACTTAAACATAAAAACATACTGACTGAAAATAAACAAAAAACATCAAAACCTAAAACATTCTTCATAAGCTTCTTTGAAAACAATTCTTGAATCAAGTAACACTCCATCAAGCCGCCTCACACCCCTCATAAATGTGTAGCTCCCAAGTTGAATTCCCAAGTTCCAGAATTCCACCTCCTTGAACTCTCGAGTTACGAACCTCTCGAATTACATCACTGGATAGCAACCCACATGTATGTTTCTTGAATAATTCCTGAAGCTCACAAATTCCAAAACTAACTGGGCAACCATCCATGTTGCGTTGTATCTACATATGAACCCATCTTGTCTTCAAAGTGCAGACTTCTTAAAATGCATAGAAGGCCCTTTATTTAGTAAAATCATCACCACTCTCAGCATCCGTGGTTCTTCCATAATGGCTGCATTAGTTGAAAGTGATTTGTCTTTGACTTTACCCTTAAGGACATCATTGGCTTGAAATTTACGGTTCCAAGTTGTATGAGTTGTTTTACTGTAGTAGTATCATTCTATCTCTCCCTTGCCTTTGGTGGGTATGCTCTAATTGTGTTGTATTACTTTGTGTGTCTTCTGTGTGATGAGGGTTTCTAGGTTTCTATAACGCAAGAGCGCACCTAGGGCTAGTCTGTTGGTATGCTCTTCTCTTGCATCGCATGATGATTTCAAGAATAAAAAAAGCGTGAATAGCTTAATGAGAAGTAACTAGTTTGTTTTAGAGATGGCATTTTGCTCAAGATAATGCATTATGAGTGATTGCTACACATATTACAATGGAGTTCACCTCCTTATATATTAACATTCACTGAGTGAATTATTTCCACTTATGAATGTGGGATAAATTGCTTTACACATTGTTATAGCTTGAACTAGCATATAAGTTAAAGCCCCAAAGAACACGACTAGCCCAACTGCAACCTAGAGATGTTACCCACTGTCACCTCGATAACCACCTTGCTGCACTTCCAGTTGGCTCTTCTCCAACTCGAGGGGGATTCCCTAGATAGGATTGCTAGTTTATGGTAATGAGAGCAAAGGATGATTTCGAAGAGTTAGCCTTAGCAAAACTTGAGATCTTTCTTAGTAGTATAGGTGATGGAAGGAGCATGAAGACCCGTGCTAATCCCCAGGGCAAATGGAGCCTTCAAAATAATCCCCCCCAAGGGGCTTGTTCATATATGTTTGGTTAGAATCCCAAAACGATACTAGAGAATTCCCTATCTAGAACTCTTCCAACTTCATGCAAAATTTCACCTAGGAAGGGCGGTCACAACTACACACACCTTCAGCTCATGCCCTAGCATGCACCCTAGCTTATGCTACCAAATCTACAACCTCTATAAATGTATCCAAACTAAAAACCAACAACAAAACTAAACCACAAAATGATAAAATCATTCCATTGTAGCAAACACACTCTTTCAATGAACTAGGAGCATAAACTTTACAATGATAAAAAAAGTAGCACGTGATCTAAATATTAAGCCATCCAAGAAAACCCTTAAACTTCAAAGTGCTCCATGAAAGATATGTCAAGTAGGCTCCAAAAGGGATAGAACTCTCAAAATCCAACCATGAAATAAAATGAGCAACCAGCTCTCTATTTGTAGGAGAGGTTAAAACTTCCTTCACAATAAAATATTCATTATTCCCTAATATCTAGCTTAGGGTGGGGTAAAATACAACAAAATCCCCACTTAGCAACTAACTCCTAGCTAAAAACAATAAAAATTGGTGGTCAAAGCCACTTGTACAATCATGAGATACATGGGGCCCTTCAATGAGGGGGAATGCTTCCAACAAACAAGGGGACAAGTGGTTGAATGATGCCACATGGCCTCCAAAGGCCCTGTTATCACCTAAACTGTAGTTACCCTTGTGGATGTATCCATTAATGGATGGCAATAAGAAAAGGCAACTTAAAAGGTGCAACCATGATCACCTCGACCTCCAATAGATGGTTGTCACGCCAGTCGAGGCAACCTTCACTTTATGCTATCTAGCCCAGACAGCAAAGGGGGAGACCCTATCTACTCCCGATAGGAGAGATCAAACCAAGACACCAAATCAAGTTAAGACCAAGTGAGGTAAGGTGTATGGTTTATCCTAGACCTAAGGATGAAGTCACAATATGAGTAAGGGGTTCAATAAATATAGTTTTGGTTCATTGTTGATGTGAAAGTGACTTATAGTATTTGAAATGAGATCCAGGATTAGAGTACTAGTTCAATGTGAGACAATCCACTGCCTTGGGACCCGTGTCCAATGCAAGGTAGTTTAGGGGTTGAATTGGGGCTAACTAGTACAAGTGACAAGCTTGATCATGATAACATCAAAGAGTTTAGTCCACCAAACAAGGATCAAACCACAAGTTAATCCAACAATCTAGGAAAGTCGAATTGACTTGGAGAGAGATCAGTGCCTTGGGAATTGGGATTAATGGAGTCAAGAAGAGATTAACTTCTGGTTGATGACTCCTATGGCATAAGACAAGTGGGCTATTAATGGTTTGATGGATGAATAAGTCTAGATCTAATAATTCATGGTTTGACCTAAGTGGACCACAATCCCTTAAAACAAGGAATGCTATCCCTAAGGCAAGATTTCACAAAGTGACCCACTAGACCTAGGTTTTGAATTATGCTTGTTCCAAATCCATCAAAATCTCATGTACCCACGTCCTAGAAGTGGACCAACTCAATATCCCAAGGAAGTGCGACTTTGCCCAAGGAGGGTAAAATGTGGGGTAAATGGGATCAAGATAAGTCCAATGACATCCAAATTTTAGATCCAAGTAGGTTAGTCAAGTGAGAGTGTGGATCTACAGTTTCAAGGCAATCCAATGGTTAGATCTTACTACATCTGAGTTTAAAGACACCAAGTGGTCAAAAATGGGGATTAAATCCCTTAAAATGTGGAATAGGGCCCACAAGGTAGAAATTGCCAAAGTAACAGTCTAGGGGTAGGTTTTAGGATGTGTAGATCATGAATCAAGTGAAATCTCAACTATCCATGTACCAAATCTAGGTCAACTCACCCAAACCAAGAAGTGCGCCCTTGCTTGGAGAAGCTAAGTTGGCTTGGGAAGAGGGTCAAATGGAGGCCAATCCTCACCAAACTATAGATCCGGGATGCCGTGGATACTATAGAGGTGGGTTTTAAATATCTTACCCAAGGAACCACTAGATCTTAGTAGATCTGAGAAAATGTAACAATGAGGGTTTAGATTAATTAGGGTTTTATCAATTATGTGTTTGTGCCAATGGATTGGAATCAAGATAAGAGAAACAAACTTGTGGATCTTACCTGGGTAACCTTGTAGATGCCTTGATGATGATGATCTATGCAAACTCGATCAATTTGAAGCAATTTGAAGTAGATCTATGAAATCGATTTTGCTCCAAGGAAGCCAATGCGCCCTCTCTCCTGCCCAACAAACGTCAACAATATCAGATTTGATGAAATCAAGAGATAAGACTAATGCCACAAGAGAAATAACAGAAAGATAGCATAGATCACAATGATACTAATGATAACCCCCTGATACAAGCGAATGCCAAGAAGATCGATTTGAAGAAACCTTGCAAAATCGCCCTTGTTGAAGTCGCCCTCCTGTAGACCAGACAAAGATTTCCCAAAATAGATAAATCTTACCACAAATACCCAAATGCTAGGATGCAATAGACTTTCCAATCACCATCTAAGAACACCAGATGCAAAGGAGACCACAAGAATTTCCACAAGAGAATTTTTCTATATCAAGAATCCAAGAGCCAAAGACCCCTTTACAATGAGAAGCTCTCTCCTTTAAATAGGAAGGAGAGGCACCAAAACCCTAACCACTTTTTGAATGAGTGGCTAAGATTAAAAGATAATAATGTCTAATCAATGGTTGAGATGAGCTCAACAATAAAATACATGGATCACTAATAAAATATAACCATAAGTGGACAAAATCACCGTAGGAGAGGGGATCTCACCAAATCATGATGACAAAATATAACAACTAGCTCGTGGTGGGTCCAAGGGGTAATTTTAGAAGCCCTTGGTCAATCCCCATAGCACACTAATAATAAAATAGTCATCAAAGTACCAAATCGTGCCTCTATGGACAAGTCGTGGTCCTTAAGAGGCCTAAGAAATCATCAGAAAATGCCATAAGTGATGGATGTGGGTCCCGATGAAGCTGAAACTGCTGGAGAAGGTGTGGAAGACATCCCACTCATCATCACTGATCATCCCATGCCAAAAATTTGCCTCAGTAGCCCAAATCGAATTCCTCTGTAGCCATTTCTACCAATCCTGAAATGCCTCGGGAAGTGTGAAACTGCCCCAAACTACCTCCTGGAGTGCTTGCGCTGTCAAGGTGAGGGCACCAATGTGTCCGGGAGGGGGGTAATATGGTAAAAACAAGTGGTTGGACCACCCCCTCCAAGCACAACGCCCTAGATCAACCATATAAAAATCATCTCTGCTCTGACAGGGTCTCCGACAGACCAAAACTGCACTGAGATAGCCCACTGAGGCTCAATCATCATTGTAACTGCCCGGAACTGAAAACAAACTATCTCATTGGACTCAGAAGGTCCAAATCTATCCAGGGTGTGTACTCATACACTATATGAATCTCTGCATGATCATATAATATATTCAATATACTGGAACAGGGGAAATAATAATAATCTGTAAATGATCAAATAATGTTGAAAACCATAAATCATCATCATAACCCTGTATCTGCTGCATAGAACCATCATGTACATGTACATGGACCATATATCATCTATCTGTATCATCACAAGGTCCAACCATCTCATGTCCTATGGTTGACCTTGGTCAAACTAGGTTTGACCAAGTCAACATGACAAAATATAACTCAGAATGTCATCAGAGCTGCTGCAAAGTGTCAAAGGTTAATGCATGCTTTACAACTTATTCAAATAACAATTATAACACAAAGTAATCATAACTGGCGATCTAAATCCAAATATATAATGTCATTAATTATTATTATAACTCAGACTAGACTTTCAAGACCATACTCACTTCATAGTTGTGATCAATTTACTAATGAAGGGTGAAGGCTTAAAATAAACTGGCTAGGCTAAGGGATGACTCACTGACTCAACATTGTGACACTTTGGATATGGGAAAGGGAATACACACCATAGTATATACTGAATGAGCAACAACACAGGGAATGGCGGTGTCTCACAAATGGATAAGTTGTTCAAAGAGGGTTTATTCACCTTTAACAAATGCGCACAATCCATAATACAAATGAGGCCAGCAACTGTTTTGATATAGCATTTAAGTTCCATTGATTTTTGGGCCTGAAGTTTCCATAGCCTTTGATCTATGTGTGTTTCTAAACACATTGCATAGATTTACATTTATTTAGGCTTTTTGCTACAAGTGTGTTTTTAAGGCACTTGTTTACCTGAGCACTTCTAGGTGTGTCACAGACAGCTTGTTTACCTAGGTATTTCACATTTCACAAAAGATATAACATTTTATTTCATAGCCATTTTCATTTGGCTTGCCTTTCATTCATGTGTGTTTAAAAACACATTGCATGAATGGGCTTTTCATACAAGATATAACATTTCATTTTCCAGATTTTGTATTCATGGCAGCACTAAAAGTTTCAGGTTTAGCCAACACAACTTTAGTGACTAGGGGGAATTTACAAGGAAATCCAACTCACCATAGGCAAGTTTTGTCACCAACTCAGACCCGAGACACAATAAACAGGGAAGCTCATCCAATACAGAGGCTACAGTGGGGAAAATTCCTCCATGCCACTAGTCAATCAATAAGTCGGGGTGATACTAAAAGGTAGGTAATGGATGGATGAAGACAATGAATAATGGAGCCAACACTAGTAAGCCAAGGTATGGTGGAATGATCACCTCTATTCTCCCTAAGGAGGGTAAAACCAATGAGTATGAATAGTGAACTTCTAAGTCTGAGTAGGGACAATATAATATATATAATAAGATCAACCAGGTCCACATATCTATATGATCGCCAGATCATGACACTAAGTGCTAAGACATGCTAAAAGAATAAACATAAAAGCAATATAACCACAACACTATGATATACCTGCTGAGTCATATACTTGAATGCTCATCATCTGAACCATCATCTGTCCTCTAAAACTGCTGTTGAAACTCTAGGCACTACTGATTGCTCTGTACAAATGGCATAATGGCTACATCGGTCATCTCTCTGAGTGTCCTGAGACTCAGTCATGGCATGGGAAATACAACTGTTGTCCAAATCTAATAGTGATCCAAATAGATGCTCATCTCAGCATCTCAATGTAAGGGAATTGGCTGAATAGTGTAATGGAATCAGAAAAATAATGTATGGTAGCCCAGCTAGTATATATGTGATAACAGGCCCCTCCAAGAAATGTGCTTCAAAGGAATGTCCACAAGACCACCTCAAAGCCCCCTTCAAAGTAGGGTCTCCAACAAACCAAGCACACCAAGCCAACGAGATGTCCACCTACTAGCGTCCAAAATCTTTCTTAAAGGTTACTTATCCTCCAAGCGAGGTCCAGTAGCAAGTGGAAGCCATCAATGATGTCCACTTGGAAGATCAACCACTCACAAATGTCCACATAGCAACAAGCCCCTCCTTCACATGTGTCCACAAGGAAACCTAGACCGATCTACAAATGGAGGATTGCTCCACAAACTTGTCCAATCAACCAAATATGTCCACTTGGAAGCCAAATAAATCTCCAAGTAACCTCCAAAGTGCAAAAACACTTTTATAAAAGACTTCACCAAGGATAAAATCTGCCCAAGATCCAAAGATATATATATCTTGAGGCAAAGAATCATTTGAGGGCTTGATTTAACAAGACTCTTCAAACTAATGAGTAAAATGGTGGAACAATTGGGCACCTCCTCCACAAACTGGACTTCTTACGAAAATTGTTGCCTGCCAATCCTTTTGAGGATTGCAGGCAATACTGTAGCTATTTTATAAATTGCTTGTCCCTAAAACGGTTACAGTAGGGTTCAAAAGTAGATCGACCTCTCAAAACAGCTAGATATCACTATATTGTTGTTGTTCATGCACACGAATTGGCTCATTAACGTGAAGAAACCGATGTACCTTGCCCTAAATGGAGATTATGTGCTAAAACTAGGGTTGTCGACTACCACAGGAGTCAAGAGGAAAAGGTCTGAAACTATGCTTCGATACTCTCCTCCTCAAAAGGACAATAACCAAGAATATGCATATCAAAATTGCAACAATTCCAACTGTGATTCCAATCACTATTCTTGTCTTCCCTTTCTTTGTCATGGAGCTGGAAGGAACAGTGCTACCAACATGTCCACTATTGCTCTATATTTTCCTATCTCAGAGATACACCAGCCATTGAATCAAGCTTGGTTTCTAGCTTTGCCACAATGCCTTCCAGATTGCCCTTATGATTTTTGCATTTTCCAAAGGACTAAAATTTATGATCACAAGCTCGCTCAACATTCCTACTAGGGTACACTTGAATGGATGCTCCATAAACATGTTGTTCTTTATTTGTTGTAACTACAGGGATCTCACTATAACTATTGTGTCGGTACTAGGTCGTGCTGTAAATTTGACATATGTTCATCAAAATGAGTGCCTTACTGTTGGGTATGTTGACACACTGTCATTCAAGGAACATAATTGACCCCTTTCACTGCTGACATTAGGGCCTAGACCTTAGAGGTCACACCAGACCTGCTGTTGGTAATTGTTTGAGGACTGTTTCATTGCCTTAAAGTGCGGAGAACAATTCATTAGGGTTGCTACAGTGCCCAAAACTTATTTACAATTGTTATTATGTACCAGACTTGCCCAAAAACTCAAGAAAACCTAGGTGAACACCCCATGCAAATAAGGGAGTTAACATTTGGCTCCATCTGTAGGACATGCACTCTGCTCGGGAGTGCATGAGAACCACAAAATCTCTACATGTACTTGTTAGCAATGACAAAAAATGCAAGGAAATCAACACAGCATCATATCATTTTTTATTCCACAACAGATCAAGCTACCCTAATGCTCATTGAAGAGCTTATTCATCCTCCTACCTACCTACTCTAATCAATGGGCAAGAGCAGGTTAGGTGAAGTCGTACAACCAATAAAGCCACCTTAGCATATCATCCATGCTAGGGTTTCTCCCTTTGTCTTTGGAAATGTACCAAGACAAGACCACATTAATGACGAGCTGCGTATATGCAATATCTTGAATCAAATGGGCTGGAACAATACAAGAGATCACGAGGAAAAACGTTTTCCAACCCTTGCCATGGGGGAGGACCCCTTTCACAAGCTCTCTCTTTCCAAGAGTGGATAGGGCTTAAATACAAATCATCTTCATTATGAACCTGCTTTTTCAACCCCGTTTGCTGCCCCAAATCACCCACAAAACCAACAAAGAACCCTGAAAGATATGGTTGGAAGAGAGGCTGAAAATCTGCCCTAGGAGAGGGCAATTTTTTTGCTCTAAACCTGCAATAAAACCATCTTCTTGCTGTCCAAAACCTGCATAAATCCCTAATAAAAATAGTTGAGAATGAAAGCCCAAATCCACCCTAGAAGAGGGTAAGCCTAACTATCCAAAATTTGCATCACAAGCCTCCATATGCAACCCTATGTCATCATCATGAATGAGAGAGCATGGCTGAACCAAATCATGAAAGATCTCATCAAACATAGGTTGTCCAAGGTCTTCAAAATCAACACCTCCACCATTAGAAGAGTCATATATGGGCTCTGGAACGAATTTCGAATAACCATCACCCATATCATGATCAAAATGGTGGAAATGCAAAATCATCACACCCAAGGCTACCATCTTCATTACAAGCAAGGAGATCGTCATCCTCAAAAAATTTGTCTTCAAGAGCAAGAGGAAGAGGATGGCTTACCAAACCCTCATCACCAGGAGTAGAGCAAGGAGATGCATCAATGTCCTCTTTAATAAGGTCCTCAACATGTTATTCAATGGGTTTGTGAAATGGATCTTCAATAAGGGCTTCAACCAAAGGCTCCTCTTCACGGGCTTCTTAGGAAACTCTGGAATTTTTGAGAAATCAAGAGGAGAAAAATGATTGGCCAACCATGGAGCTAATGCCATTTTTCCTTACTTATAACTTCTTCAAATGAGCATACCTCAAAACGAATACTACAATGTGTGGAGTCGCCAAGTTGGACCTTCAATACCTTCACAATGTTGCTTGCTTCACCCTACAAACAACAAGCCTTCAAAATCTGCTAAAACAAAGGCTTCGTCTCTTAATGGAGTCGACATGTGAGAAGATAAATCTGCAATAGTAACCTCCCACAAAATGTCATGAAGCATGATCTTCAAATTTCTGGGGAAGGGCTTTATCCCGAACAATGACATAAAAAATGTTATAGCTTGAACTAGCAGATAAGTTAAAGCCCCAAAGAACACGGCTAGCCCAACTACAACCTAGACGTGTTACCCATTGTCACCTCGATACCCACCTCTCTACACTTCCCGTTTGCTCTTCTCCAACTCAATGGATAGGATTGCTAAGCTCTGGAAATAAGAGCATAATGTGATTTCGAAGAGTTAGCCTTAACAAAACTTGAAGTCTTTCTTTGTAGTATAGGCAAGGTTTACACGAACCGTGGGTGCGATCGAAATCGGCTGAAGAATCTGATATGGGTGAGACAGTCATCCCAAAAGTAGGAATCAGGGATTCAAAACCCTAACCCTAATTATCCTACATTTATCCAACGTAAACAACTTTAGATTAGTCGAAACTAGGTGGAAGAATCAGATGAAGAATCTGAGAATCTGATTAGGAAGAATCCAATTCAAGTGCGGTTAGGACTAGGGCCGAATCTGGTAACTATGAGTATAAGTGATGGAAGGACCATGAAGAGCAGTGTCAATCCACGGGGAAAATGGGGTCTCAAGATAATTCCCCCCAAGGGCCTTGTTCATATATGTTTGGCTAGATACCCCTCACAACACTATAGAATTCCATGTCCCAAATTGTTCTAGCTTCATGCAAAATTTCAAAAAGGATGAGCGATCACTACTACACACACCTTCAACTCATGCCCTAGCATGTAACCAAATCTGCAACCTCTACAAAGGTAGCCAAACTACAAACCAACAACAAAAATAAACCACAAAATGACAAAATCATTCCATTGGACCAAATATACTCTTTCAATGAGGGAAGAGCATGAAATTTACAATGACTAAAAGAAATAGCATGTCACCAGAATATTAAGCCATCCAAGAAAACCCAAGAGAAAGAAAAAAAAACCTTACACTTCAACGAGTTCCATGAAAAGATATATCAATTAGGCTCCAAAAGAAAGAGAGCTCTCCAAATCCAACCATGAAATGAAATGAGGAAGTAGCTCTCTATTTATGGCAGAGGCTAAAACTTCTAAGATTTAGCCTAGTTAGCAACTAACTCTTAGCTAAATACAATAAAAAAATGGTGGTCAATGTTGATGTTTCTCCAGGGTGCAACATCGAGTAGACATTCTACCATATTGGTCATGTGATTTGACTAAGGAGAATGAAACATTCACTCACGGGAAATGGCCATGTGATTTGGCTAGTGGTGAATGGCCCTGGCGTAGCCTTGCTTAGCCATGTGATTTGGTAGGTGTAAATAAGGCTCGAGGTGCTTGCACAACCTTGCTTAGTCATGTCATTTGGCTAAGTGTGAATGAGGCTCAAGGTCACATTGCATACTCTGTGAGGGAGTGATCTATTCTATATTAGAGTGTTTGACTTGTTTATTTAATAGGGGCCTTCATCTCCTTGTGGAATATACAAGTCTAGTCTAATGTTGAATTTGCATACTAAGAAGTGTCTAAGAAGTCAGATTTCTTAGTGGGTCTTTGGATAGACGTGCATGTGAGGAGAAGAATAACATCAACATGGCTCATGGATAGCTTTTCTAGTAAAGAAGAAATAACCAAGAAGACAAGTCAAACCATTGAAGAAGTCCTGGAAATCATCAAAGAAGCCCTAGGAAAGATTGAAGACAAAAAGTACAATTCGGCCTTGAAGATAAAATGAAAAGTAAAGACTAAAAGGGTAAGTCAGCCCCATAAGAAAAATCAAGGTGAATTGAAGTGTATAAATAAGCAGCTAACATTTCATTTTTCACAACACAGTTAACACGACATCTCTTCTCAGCTAATTGGTGCACACTTTCCAAGAAAGCCTAGCAAAGGCACAAAGAGCTAATTATTGGGGTTCTTATCTTCTCTAGAGGTTCGGCATCTCTATCTAAGGTTTCCTCATGAAAGAGGACATACTTGTGACCTAGGGTTTCTTCACTAAGAGCGCATTCTATGTGCTAAGGTTTCTCTTCATGGTGGTGATGTACTTGTAATATTGGACTGATTTATTCTAAGAAAAGTCATTGGGTTTTCTTGCAAGGATGGGTTTCCCAAGGTAAAAATTTGGTGTCTACTGTGCATGGCTGTGCTTCTATGATCTTTTGTTTCCGCTGAAATTTAAGTTAAAATTTTCAGTGTGATTCAATGAAAACAGTGGGATTAAATGAATGTTTGAAATCATTAAATGAATGTTTGAAATCATTAGGAAATAATTGTCAAGATCTGAAAATTGGTTTTCTATTGCTATAAGTAAAATTTCAACAGTCAAAGACACTTGTACAATCATGAGATACATGGGGCCCTCAATGAGGGGGGATGCTTCCAACAAGCAAGGGAACAAGTGGCAGGATGATGCCACATGGCCTCCAAAGGCCCCTCCAAATGTGCTCCAAAGGAATGTCCACAAGACCATCTAAAAGCCCCCTTCAAAGTCGAGTCTCCAACAAACCATGCCCATCAAGCCCCCGAGATGTCAACCTACTAGCCTCCAAAGGATTTCTTAAAGGTTACTTTTCTACCAAACAAGGTCCAAAAGCAATTGGAAGCCATCAATGATGCCCACTTGGAAGATCAACCACTCACACATGTCCACATAGTAACAAGCCTCTCCTTCACTTGTGTCCACAAGGCAACCCATACCAATCTCCAAAGAGGGGATTGCTCCACAAATTTGTCCACATGGAAGAGCAACAAAGGGGCTATGAGCTCACTAGAGGGGATTTGTCCACAAATTGGTTGACGCACATTCGGGACACGTGGAGACCACCCCCAAATTTTAGGAAAATTAAGGGGGCCGGGCAAACACCGAGGTCATAAAAATACTAAAAATATAAAAAATATGAAAAATATAAATCCTAACAATAACAATTCATCCCGTGCAATAAGTAAATTACTAAATACTACATTCGTCATTGTGCAGTCATGCAATATAATTCAGAATACGATAAAATAGTTATAAATTTCTTAGAAAATCAAATCATAACTAGATTTGGGGTACCAGCTAAGATAACAACTGACAATGCCCAAGCTTTCAGCTCAATCGCTTTCTCTTCTTTTTGCTTCAAGCATGGTATTATCTTATCCCACTCATCCAACTATTATCCCCAAGGAAATGGATTAGCTGAATCAACCAACAAGAGCTTAATGAATATATTAAAGAAGATAGTTGGAAAAAATAAGAAGTCTTGGGATAGCAAGATAAAATTTGCAATCTGGGGAGACAGAATAACACAGAAGCGTGCCACTGGAAAGACTCATTTTCAGTTGGTTTATGGTTTAGAAGTTTCAGTACCCATCCATGTTCAGTTGTTAGTGTATCAAATGTTGCATGACTATGATCCAGACAATGATGCCATGCAGAACAAAATCAAGCAAATTATGAAGTTAGATGAGATCAAAAGGAAGGCCTTAGACCAAAGTATAAGGAATCTGGACAGGGTTAAGAGGACTTTCGATAGATCTGCCAATCCAAAAGACTTCCAGCCAGGAGATTGGGTGCTTTTATGGCATAAGTGAAGAGATAAGTCGGGCAAGCACGGAAAGTTTGATAGCTTATGGTTGGGACCTTATGTTATATTCGAGCCAACACGGGCTAATTCCTTCTTCCTTTGCACAATGGATGGAGAAATATTGGCCCTGCCAATCAACGACCAACATCTTAAGTTGTTTTTCAAAGAGGATCCTCTAATGCCCATGGGCGCATACTGATAGCAGGGCCATTTCTAAACCTTTTCCTTGCACTTTATTTTTGCACATTATGCTTTATGTATACTATTGATGTACATTAGTTTCATTTATGTGTTTTAGTTTTATTTTTTTATGTTTTGCAACTTATGTTTCATTTGACAAAAACATGTGGGAACTGATGCATTCTAGTTTTTATCATAGTAGCATAATTCGGCCGTATTGGCATTTCACGTACGAAAATTCGAATTCGTCGAATATTCGATGTAAGTGTAATACGAATACAGATTCTTAGTAATGGAAAATTAAATTTTGAAAACCAATTAAAAAAAAACAAACTTAAACACTATAAAACATAAATACCATTCAATTTATACTTTCTTATTAAAATAATTATTAATAACTAGTTGCACTCACACTTGCCATATGGCAGGTTGTTGAAATTATATTTTTTTGTTTTTTAAATATATTTGATTTTATTATATAAATGTCTATGTACATTTATCGTATATTTTTGAATACTCTTAAAAAATATTATATATAAGCAATCTACTTCCGTATTTTATTCGTACTAGATTTTTTCATTACGTACTTTTTCTGTATCGAATCGTATTCGTATCCGTATTCATACTCGAATTATGCTACTATAGTTTTTATGCAGGAACGAGAGATTATGGGCCTCTCGCATACTCTCTATGATTGAGAGAATCAGATTGAGCATGTGTCCCACAGTTGGAGCCAGATGTTACCAGTTAAGTTGCACTTAGCTGGAATTACAAACAAGAGTTCCAATGATGAACATGGTTCATATTCTTTTACAAGCATTTAGAAGTCCATCAAGCCTGTGTTTTTTAATTTTTCTTCTTCAAATGTTCATGCCCCGCGGGATTTGTAATAAAGTGTGCTGGCATGGTATTTTTATGTAAAGGACTTGGATTCCTACGACTTATCAATCAAGTCATGCATTCCAAGGAGTTTTTTCACTTAATAATTATGTTTTGCGTTTTAGCAGGGCATAATTTTTTAGTTTTTTCTCCTATGCCTCCAAAGCTGGAATACCTGGTGTGGTGGTTAGTGTTAATGTTTGCACTTTAATTCAATTATGTTCGATCTTTAAACTGAAAGATAGACAAGCACAACAATATACAAAAGACACAAGAAATTTCCTCGGGGAAACCAAGAAGGAGAAAACCCCGCAACTTCTTCAGTAATAGATTCATCACTAGTACAATATCAAACCAAGATACAAAACCAAAATATAAGATGACTTTTGCATCTTCCTTCTTTCTTCTCCAGCGAACTTGTCTTTTCTCCTCCTTGGTGTGAATTTGCTTGAGTCAGAGTGATGTCCAAATGAGAGAGTGAACCTCTCTATTTATACTTTATGTGTGACTGACCTAATTCCTCATTGGGGCCGTCTTCCTTAACTGACTAGGCCAACCTGTCCTAGGGAGACTCAAAAATACATTTTACATTTATCTTTTGGGGAATTATTGCCCCGACTTACAATGGAGGTTTTACCTCGATATTCTTACATGACCAAATACATTAATGACATTCTCGAATGGAGGAAAAACATCTCCGATGGAGGTACAATAAAAGTACAATAATAATATACAAAAGAATATCTTCTGAAGTTACATTTACAACAACACTCCCTCTTAACTAGGAAGGTATTCTCTTGACACAGTCATCATCACATTTGGACACAAACTCTAGACAACGTCATCATTGTTGGATCATCATCATCGTTGCTGCAGAAATTCTCATCTTGTTGATCATTGACTAGTGACATCTCTCGAATCTACCCGTCATGAGAAGTTCTACAGAGCCAACCCTTTCTCATGTTGGATGTAGTCCTAGCTCTCATCTAGGTCTTCATCATCTCTACTAGCAAGCCATCAAGTAGGTACAGCCCAGGACCAGATATTACATTGCCACAACAATCACCTGGGTCTCCTACTATCATCTCATCGTATCTGGATCATCTCATCATCTCATGCGGAGAGCAGCCCAGGTGCATATATCATGTCCACTAGACAACCTGCGTCTTCCACCTAGTCGATACAACCCTGGAACATCTACGTCTTCCACCCAATGGATACAGCCCAAATGTATTGCATCTCTCGCTCAGTCAACCTGCGTCTTCCACCCAGTGGATACAGCCCATGAACATCTGCGTCTTCCATCCCGTGGATACCACCCAGATGTATTACGATTCTCTCGATCAACCTGCATCTTCAAACATGTGGATACAGCCCAAGAGCATCCTAGATGCATTATGCCCCTTCAGACCACCTGCGTCTTCCACCATGTAAGATACAGCCCAAGCGCATCCCAAATGCTTTATGACCTGTGGACCACCAGCGTCTTCAAACATGTGCATACATCCCAAGAGCATCCCAGATGCATTACATCCTTTCGGACCACCTGCGTCTTCCACCATGTAGGATACAGGCCTGGTGCACCTGCGTCTTCCGGCCATGTCACATCACTCCCTCTTTCGAGGAACATCGATCTGGATAACACCAAGCTTCTCTTTGAAGTACTCGAACTTCACCCTTGCTAATGACTTGGTTAACACATCGGTTGGCTGCTCGTTTGTCGGCACATACTAGAGCTTCACTACTCCTCTCTGCACCATATCTAGGATATAGTGGTACTTGAGCTCAATATGCTTCGACTTGTCATGGAACATCGGGTTCTCGGACAACTTCACACAACTTTGGTTGTCACAAAAGATACAAGTCACCTCTAGCTCGAGATCAAACAAATCTAACAGTAGCTTCCGAAGCCTTACTGCCTCACAACTAACTGAACAAGCTGCAATATACTCTACTTCGGCTGTACTCAGTGCCACACATCACTGCTTCCTGCTAAACCAAGAGATCATACCGGATCCCAAACTGAAGCAGCATCCCAAAGTGCTCTTCCTGTCTGTGGCACTGCCTGCCCAATCTGAATCAACATAACCATGCAGGTTAATCTTCTGATTCATTGCATATTTGAGTCCATACTCAATTGTACCCTTCAGGTATCTCAATATATGTTTTGTAGCGGTCAGGTGAACATGTCTCAGATCTGTCGGGAACTGGATCAGGGTGTTCATTGCAACACATGTGTTTGGTCTCATGTTCGTTAAGTACATTAACGAACCAATCATCTACCTGTACATCGTGGCATCAACTCTCTGAAGAAGCATCACATAGTAGCTTCAAGTTCAATGCCATTGGTGTGGCCATTGCCTTGCAGTCCATCATTTTGAACCTCTTCAGAATCTCCACTACATACTTTCCTTGATCAAGGAAGATTTCATTTGGACTCTGCCACACCTCCATACCTAAGAAGTACCACATCATTCCCAGGTCCTTCATTTCGAACTTTGCGGCAAGCCTTCGCTTTGTTTCTACAATGAGCTCATCCTCTCCTATTAAGAACAAGTCATCTACATACAATAGTAGAATTATAGGTTTTCCTTCCTCAACCTTGTAGTAAAGGTTGGAGTCTGCTTTACTCTTGTTAAAGCCCGAGCTCGTTAAAAAATGTCTATACTGTCAAACACTGTCCTTGGTACTTGTCTCAAACTGTACCACATATACTTCCTCTTCATGAGGGGAGACATCTGGTATCACTCTGAGCATATCCCTGAGATACTGGGGCAAACACCTTTGCCCCGAATAGAGGCTAAGTGATGATGTCTTTCCATCTGTGCTGTAGTCACTCTCTTTGAAGCGGAGCTTTCTTGCTCCCTCTGTGACTGAGTACTATCCTCCCTCTGCATCTTGTACTCTCTGCATCGGGACATTCTGCACTGGAGTGACTGGTAGCCTTTTCTTCTGATGATCTTTTGTGTATCCATATATGTCATCTTTATAGGTCGTTGGATACCAAGATCTCTAACTCTGGTGCAAGTTCTCTCTTGCACCCATCTATGAGTTTCTCATCTTCAACCTTGTAGCAAAGGTTGATGTCCCATCACTCTAGGTGATCCTTGATCTCATCATGCCATCCCATGGGTGCCTTATGAGCCCGTAAAAATCCTTCTTCAATTTGTGCACATGTGGTTCTCTATAAAGAGTCCCAAATTCTGGAGGTTGCTTGATATCCACTTCTACTTTGATTACACCATCTATCTAGTGTAATGTACACCACTAAGGAAGTGTGTTTGGCCACTAGAGCAACGTCTCGTCATAGTCGACTCCCTCTTTCTGAGAGAACCTCGCTTTGTACATCTGCAGTATTCTTTATTTCATAAATCTTCTTGAATGTTATAGTTGAACCATCTTCACTTGTTCTTCGGAACATGTCTCAATATTATTCTCTTGTAGGTGGATGGTATACGATCTTTCCTACAATTCAAATTCAGTTGCGTGGTTAGAAACATATTTTTTTGAACAAATTCTTATGCATAAAGACATAGGTCACACAGTCATGCAACTATCTTAGCCAATGCTTCAACACAATTTTCATCCATATCCCGTATTCATACAATAACTTTCTAGATGCCTTCCATCTCTACCAGAACATTATTAAGAGCGTGCACTACTCCCAATATGTCAACAAAGAGGTTTCATTCTAGATAATTAGCAATGGAATGTTGTACAGTACCATAGACCACTTACCCATCACATGTATATTAGTAGTATATTGTCCGTCAATGCAATCACTCTAACATGCATAATACACTTCCTGAATCTAGGAGTATAAATATGTACACAATTGGACAATACAGAAAATGACAATTCAAATACTTATCTTTGTTTGGTTGTTGGGTGGACTCCCTCTTGATCTTTGCTTCCTTGCAGGAACTACTGGAGTCTCTGACAGTGTGTTCTACTTCATCGTCTGGGCCTGAGGACCTGTAACTTGCTTATGATAAAAAATGTTCAGCAAGTATTCTACACCGTAGATCACTTGTTCTTTGCACTGAAGTAGACTCTGTGTGTCCCTTCTTTTGAATCTTAAACAATGCTGAAATGGATGAGAGGTTCTTCCATAGAGCATTGACCTTTATTTGTTTTTTGGAGTCCAACTTTGTAGGAGCTTTTCCTACTCCTTTCATGTAATACTGAAAGTTATCTCTAGCATCACCTTATGAGGTGAAACCTTTTGAATGAACCCTTGTAACTGGTTACCTTCATTTATTACAATACATATTCTTCATCACTTGAAGAATCTTCTTTTGTTCTTTTGCAGGATGGTTCATCATCTTCCGCAGTATGTGCATGATGCCTCTTCTTGTTGATTCTCCTGGAGGATCCTTGGTTTCCAGGACAATTTCTTGAATAATGTCCTTTCTCATCACATGTGAAGAACCTCATACGGGAGAGGTCTCTTCTTGGTCCATGATTCCTATGGGATCTTTTAGACTTCTCGTGACGGTGGTCCTCCCTCTTGTTTTGATTCTTCTTGGTATGAGCAGTTAGGGCTTGGTCATCATTAGCTCCCATCTTTTCTTCTCTTGCTACAAGTCGAGCTTCTTCTTGGGTGAATTCTTCCCATAATCTGTTGAATGTGATTAGCTTCTTTCTAGCGCATATTCCTTGAATGAATGAGTCCCATGATCTTGGGAGACCATTCAAGGTAGTCATCACAATCTCTCATTTTTCAACATTGTCTTTAATTGCTTCAAGTTGTTCCTTGATCTGAGCAACTCTTGTGATGTAAAATTGAATAGTTTCTGAGTGATGGATCTTCACATTCTTGAGATGGTTCCTCAGTGTCATCTTGCAGTTGATGTTCTTTCCTTCATATAGCTTGGTCAAAGCATCGAACATCTTCTTCGGAGTCTTCAAGGATGATACAAGAGGGACGAGGTGATCTTTGATGGAGTCTGCAATGATCTTTTTGGCCTTGATCATGTTCTTCTTGTGAATTGCTCTTGCCTCTTCTCCCTCTGCTTCTAGAACCTCCTCATTGACATACTTGTCCAAGTCATTCTCTTATAGGACAAGAGAAATTCTATACTTCCATGCCCTGAAATTATTAGCTCCTTCAAGCTTGTCCTCAAGCTTGGTGTGATTTATCATTTTGATATGAGAACCTCAATGGAAATAGCAAGGAATTAGATCTTACCAATTTTAGATGCCCAACGTGGTTTTGGATCTGGTTGACCTAGGGTTTGACAGAGAAACCCTAATTTTTCAAACTTGGAATCTTGAACTTCTGCTTGGATAGAAAGATGTGCCTCCTCAAGGCAAGTTGAGAAATGTATTCCTTTTCCCAAATATGTGGACAAAATTGCAAAATAACTGATGCCCTAGTTTTCCCTTGGCAGTAGTGATAGGGCCAAAACTGAAAATTCTCGGTTTTGAATTTTGTTTTCACAGGAAAATGCACCCTCCTAGAGCAAGTTGAAATGATCTCCTTTTCAAGTTGATCTGTGGAGAGAGGTGCCCGGAACAGGAAGCCCTAGTTTCTCCTCGTGCTAGTGATTGGGTCAAAATTGAAACTTCTCCAAACTGGATTCTACTTTCACCAAAAGATGCACCTCCTTGAGGTGAGTTAGCCTAGCCCTCTTTTCTAGATGATCTCTGGAGAGAAGACCTTGGATTTGGAAACCCTGGCTTTCCGCTGTTGCACAGTGCCTTCTTTCAAAGTGGCTCTGATACCATGTTAATGTTTGCACTTTAATACAATTATGTTAGATCTTTAAACTGAAAGATAGACAAGCAAAACAATACACAAAAGACACAAGAAATTTCCTCGAGGAAACCATAAAGGAGAAAACCCCGCAACTTCTTCAGTAATAGATTCGTCACTAGTACAATATCAAACCAAGATACAAAACCAAAGATAAGATGACTTATGCAACTTCCTTTTCTCTTCTCCAACGACTTGCCTTTTCTCCTCCTTAGTGCGAACTTGCTTGAGTGAGAATGTCCAAATGAGAGAGTGAGCCTCTCTATTTATACTTTATGTGTGACTAACCTAATTCCTCGTTGGGGTCAACTTCCTTAACTGATTGGGATGACCTGTCCTAGGGAGACTCAAAAATACATTTTACATTTATCTTTTGGGGAACTATTGCCCCGACTTACAATGGAGGCTTTACCTCGATATTCTTACATGACCAAATACAGTAATGACATCCCCGAACAGAGGAAAAACATCTATGACAGAGGTACAATAAAACAGATAGGCCTGAGGAGGTTATTAAAGTCCATGGGTCAATGTATATGAACATGCTAGACACTAGAATAAAGTCATATGGACATGTGCTAGGTCCCCTAGGTTTTTTTTTTAAGTTTCAGAAAAATAAAATTTTCCCGTAAATTAGGCCATTTTTTAATGGTTTAATTCGGAAAATTAAAAGTGTTATAAAAAAGTGGTTAGGTGGTGGAATTAGCCATGGGGGTGCTCGTTTTCAAACTCAAAGCACCTACTTTACCTCTAAACCCACTTTGATGGAAAACTTCATGATTATTCATCACTTAAGGTGATTTTCTCCCAAAAAAGCCAAAATGACCAAATAAATGGCCAAATAAGACATCATAATGTCAATTTTGGAATCCCACTGATTGAGGAAAGTGGTTGGGGCCTATTTTCTAGTGATTGGAAATCAATTTTGGGAGACTAATGACAAGCTTTGGGCAGTCTTGATTGAGGATTGACTCCCCATGAAAGGAGGGGCGCATTCCATGAAAGAGGGGGGCGCATCTCTAGAGGAGGGTGCAGCTGATTATATGGCAGCATTAAAGTTGATTGTATGGCAGCCAAATAATAGGGGTGCATCCCATGATAAGTGGGGACAATCCCTCCATCAAAGGAATTCGCCCAAGTTAAGCTATTGCGACCTCATGGACTGATTTTTTCTATTTAACCAAGCACTCTCTCCTCATTGTTCTCTAGTTAGAGTTTGGGAGCAAAGGCTAGCATTGTAATAGTGTTCTATCTTTTTAGTTGATGAATAAAGAGACTTTGGAGGTCATACCTGTGTGATGCTATTTGTGAGGGGATGGAATGATCTCGTGGCATGAGGTAACATGTATTTGAACCATTTTTGTCCAATTTTCTTTATCATGATCCAGCCTACTTAAGGACTGGTATCAATTTTGTAGAGAAGATTGCTAAGCCTACTTGTTTAGTTAATCTTTTATTTGTCGTAGGATTAGAGATCTAAGATTTATATGCTTCATTTGTTTATGCTCATATTTTCTTGATTTCTAAACTTATGCATTTCTAGATTTGATGGATATTGTGTAAGAGTGTTTTAGCTGTAGGTTCCCAGGATTTGAAGAAGTGAAGAGCTTGTTTGCTCTTTATCTCTCTCTCAAGACTTGCTTTGGTGGATCTTTCCCTCGGTGTCCTACATCCAGACTTTCAAAATCTTCTTTGCTCATAATCTATGTTGCTGCTCTTCTCTTTCTCCACATAAACTTCTCTTTCTCTTTCAGTGACTTTAAGTTTGAAAATGCAATTTTTACTTAGATTTATCTTTAAAAGGTTAAATTGCAAGTAGATCTAGTTTCTTTTGCAAATAAAATAGATTTAGTTGAGTTTTTATAAGATCAATCAAGCACAATGTAGATCTATTTACTAGCTTCATTACAAAAGTCTTTTTTATCAAAAAAATTCAGGGCTTAAGTAGAAGGCTAGTTCTCTTGATTTAAAAGTTTATCTTGCAATTTGGAAGTGCATTTTATTGGCTGCCTCAAAAGCAAGCCAAGATCCCAAAGAAAGCTTGCTTTCCTTAGTTACTTTTGTTGATTTTTCATAGACTAACTAGGTAGATTTTTTCTATAATTTTGGTGGTGACCCAAAATCACTTTCTAAGTGTTTTTTGGGCACTTTTACTAACATTTGCTTGTTGTTTTGTAGCATTTCATGAACAGGTAGAAGGAAACTCTACCCGATTTTCGGTAATTTGGACCATCCGGAAGCACCTTAGATCCATTCCCCTTCAACCGAATACTTGTTCAGTGAATTTTGTAACCCTTTTGGTCCATTTTTCAAGGAGCAAGTCACTTCTCTTTGCATTGTAAAAGAAGATTAAACGAAAGCAAGTAGGCTACCCAGCGCCCACACCCCATCCTCCCAGGGGGGGAATTGTGTCGACTCCATTTTTGTGGTTTGCGATTTTTAGTTTAGATTTCCTTTTTCGCAACTAATAAAATCAACCTAGGAATAAAATTAACCTTGCTGGATTTGTTTCAACAGCGGGCCACAAGAGCACTCAGGACTTAGCTTTTCACATTTTTTTAACAATTTCCTGCTTTCGGAGTAATTTTGTCCTTGCTTTCCTGAAGTACGGTGCCACGAAAGAGCTTGCTCGAGTAATGGAATTCGGCCGGAAAAGAGACTCTTGGAAGTAGACTAACCACGTAGAAAATCCTAAATTTGTTTAAAATAAACCAATGCTTATCTTCCCGTATGCTCTGGACTGCTGCAGCATAGTTTGATCAGTCGGTCAACCAAAAAGGGAGGTAAGCATTAGCTTAATAGGAAAATCCACATAAGTAACCTTCGAAAATTTGGAAGGTCGCAAAGAGTGACTACCATAGAATCAGGGGGACACTCATTAATGAGGTTCTTCCTCTCCTCGTTGGACACTTGGTAAAGCTGCTTATGCGCTCAGTTCGAGAAGGAAAGTTTTAGTGGGCCAAACCATGAAAAAACCCACTAATTACCATCACCCTTAATAATAAAATTTACTAACTGAGACACTCGCAATACTTACATGACACAGCAAAGCATTCCAAAGCACTTTTCAGTTTTTTGCATCTTTGTATTGGGCATTAGTCTTATTGTTTATTATCTTGTTCAATTTATGTATGCAAAATGATGATGATGGATGCCATATGTTGTTGAATTTCAATTTTTATTGTTGTCATAGTTGGAGGAAAAAGTTTTCATTTAATTAACTCCTAGATTAGTTGTTTTTCTCTTTTCATAGATGAAACACCTTAGATTTTTCTTTTTTCAGAGTCCACCCGCCTTGGCTTCGCTAGGAGTAAGCCTAGACGGAGAAGTTAAATTTCGAGTGACAGCTCTCAACTCTGACTTGCACCAAAGGCCACACCGAGCGGCTTGAAGATTTATGTCGTGTTTTCCCAAGTGTGCATCCAGGCGGCAACAAAACCCTCGAGCTCCAACAACATGCTCATGTCAACCACAACCAACCAAGCAACAACATGTGGGAAATGACTCTCCTCGCAGCCAACCCCTCAATCAATACAAAGGAGAGCTCTTGATCCCTCAATCAATAAACTACGCCAACATTTATTCCTTTTTCTACGGAATCCCAATCTCTAAGAACTTCTCATGACCAATTTGCTCCAACTCCATTAAATAGTTATTCTTCATATCCATCCATGCGAAAGTCCCCATGCATAGGGTCCACTTGTCATCTAGCAATTAACTCTATCTTTAATCATGCAACTTTTAGTTAGATTTTCTTTATTCTCTCCTTTTTACTTTTTTATTTTATAATAAATTAGTTTATTTATTACTACTACTATTACTATTATCATTATTTAAGATTATTATTATATTTCTTATTTTTTATCATCTTATTTTATAATTTTCATGCAGTTCATTAATTATTATATATATGATAGGGGGCAGTACACTTATGGTGCAAATCCAATGTAGGTTGTATGAATAGTGATTGTGCAAATACCTTCAACACTAGAATTAAGTTAGAATCGCCTATTAATGTACATTACATTCGGGGTTCAAACTCATACCAAGAGTGGAAAAGGTTTGGATGCTCGATATTTAAACTTCATGTACGATTATGTCACTATTGTTTAAGCAAAGGATCATTCAGTCCAACAGATAAAAGAGGTGATCCCGCTAGAGGGACCTTTCCAACATTATGGCCATCCTAAATGTTTTTGTTGTAACTTGAATATCGAACCTACACTAAAAACAATTCTAGCTACACCATAATGCAAGATAAGAAAATGATGAAATTCCCTTTCATAACACATCCTAGTTGCCTTTTAAGCATTTCTCCATGTTTATCCATCTCTTCTCTTCCACTTTGTTTATTTTGTGTCATCTTGAGATTTGCTTAAAGGTTATGACCCACTTTCTTCCTTCCAATGCTTACCCCCCTAAGCTCCCTTTCAAGGTGACATCTAATTCTAAGTGTCCCCTAGAACCTCAAGTTACGGTTAGTTGTGCACCCAGTCAGGGTGGTTCTAGAAAAGATCCTCACAGAGTTGGTTCAAGCTTCAATGTGAGCTGTAGACATTTGCTAAAAGTTGAATAGACACTCCTCAAATCAACTCATTCCATTTGTGAGACACCGCCATTCCTTGTGTGTTTTTTGTCCAACATATGCTTAGGTGATTCTCCCTTTTTCCCTTATCCAAACTGTCACAGTATTGAAGATTGTAAAGTCATTCCCTTGTCCTAGCCTTTTTTTCACCTTCACCCATTCCTAGCAAAATGGTCACGTCCATGAAATGAGTATACACTTGAGGGTCTTCCCTTAGTAATTGATTGTTTTGATTCTGGACTTATATTTGATGTCTAATTGCTTAATCGCCAGTGAAATGCTACTTTATACTTTAGTCTTGCTATTGAAATAATTAAAGGAGCATATCTTATCCATTTGCACTTGCAGCATCTGTTTTGACCAGGTCAACCCAACATGACCAAGTCAACCGCAGGATCCAGGATGAGTTGGACCAATGATGTCCAAGATTGATTATTTGTGGTCCTATGTTGCCCACTTGATGATTCCATGCATCAGACACAAGTTTCATATGATGGTTTGATGGATTTTTATTATTAGTGTTATTTACAGACCATTATTTTTATTTGTCTAGGCATGGTTGAGCTTATAGATGATTATCCAAGTGGTCACATGGTGTATGAGTATTCATCTCTACTACATTTGGGCTTTTTGAGTCCATTCGCACACTCAAATATCTGTTTCAGGCACTTTCAAATGAGATTACAGTCAGATTATCACTTTATTGCATAATTGCCATTATAAAATTGCTTGTCAGCACATTTTGAGATCTATTTGGTTCTCCTAGGGCGCTACAGAGGGAGTATGGCATCCAACCACTTGTTATTACCATATTACCATGGTCCCAGACATTTTGATGCAGTCAGATTTGTGCCTGAAGCACCAGATAGAGAGGTACAGGCATTTTATTATTTTACAGGTGATTTTCTGAGGATAAAAAATGGAAGAAATGGTTACTAAATAAATCGATTTGGGCAATTGAGGCAAGGAATTGGCATGAGGTTTATTCAGAGGATTTTTGTGATGCATCCCACACCTTCTGGCACAGCTTGCAGCATTCAGTGGGGTCCACACACACTCCGGGCTATTATTTGGAAATTTTATTGTGTTTTTGAGGGGGCCACTATTTGGTCTTATGGTCACTTTATGATGTTATATGGTCATATTATTTATTATTGTGCCATGGGGCCATGCTAGTGAAGGATATGATTACCTCCTAGCCCCACCATGTGCTTTTATCATGTATCTTAGTCACTCGTCATGCGGTACGTCCCCCTAGGGCGTCTTAGTGAGTGTGCCCCCCTCTATTTGTGAGTTGATCCATGAATTGTATTTCCAGCTCATCTCAGCCGTTGATTATTATTGTTATATCTTTTGATCTCCACCACTAATTCAAAAAGTGGTTAGGGTTTTGATCTCTCTCATTCCTATTTAAGGAAGAGACCCCCCTCATTGTAAAGACACTCTTGGGCTTTGGAATTCTTGGAATAAAATATTATTTTGCAGATCTACTTCTCATGCTTTGAAGAATGTTCTTGTACATGATTGGAATGCCTCTCTCTTGGACATCTCAATGAATTTCATGTGATTTCATCATATTTTCTTTGGAGGTCGAATTGATCTCTTCTAGGGTGTGAATTGCTTGGAGGGGTGATTGTGGGGTCTATGCATCTCTTCTTGGGAAAATCGTTTTCATCTCTCAGGGACTATTCAATTGTGATTTTTTCCATTGATTTATTCTCTTTTATATTCATGCATAGTTCTTTCATTTGTGGATCAAATATAATGTGGGTTGTTTGAATTTGCAGGTGAAGAAGACACATTTCCTCCTTGGACCCACACGTTTTAGCTTGAAATCGATTAGATCCCACTCGGAATTGTAACTAATTGAAAGGATCATCAATTTACTTGGCGACCGCAAGCATTTGAGTTAAGATCTACAAGGTACGTATTGGTTTTCATTCATTCTACCCAATTGTCATTCAAAACCCTCGTTTCATAGATATGATAGATTGGCGATAATTTGAGCTTAATAATTAAAACCCACTTTTAAAATAATTAATAAACCTTAGAGACTAAGTTTGGTGGAAATACGACTCCATTTTCCCTCAAATCAAAGCACTGGCCATCTCTAGGGGAGGACACACTTATGGGTTTTCAGTCATCTTTCCAGATCTGTTAATTAGGTGTTGCTAATTTGTACTCTAAACTCCAGATCTATCATTTGCCAACCCTTCTAGTGCCTATCCTATCCTAATTTCACTAAGTGGGCCCCACCTCACTCTAATTTCACCGAATCATAGGTGGATCTCATTTGGGTCTTTTAGATCGACACTATATCTATCTAGATCTACTTGTTTAACTGCATTAGTGGCATATTTATCCTTCGGTTGAGCATTTAACTCTTGCATAAGCCTCCTCAACCAAGCTCTAACTTTATTTGCCACTCATTTTCCTTGGACCTAGATGTACTTACTCTTGATCTCTCTCTCTCTTTCATTTCACATCATCCTACAGTGTCTAGAGTAGATTCGTTAGCCTTCATTAGTTGGTTAGGGTCTCCCCCTTGATCTTGCGTTAACTTGATCTAAAGTGGAGTGCCTCGATTAGCATGACAACCAATCATCCTTGGGAATCGAAGCCCACTTGGGTCACCTCTTTAGTTGCCTAGCACCTCTACCATCCTGGATAGGATCACCTTTAGGGGCAACTACAAGTTGTGTGATAACAAGACCTTATTTATAGATCATATTACAACTCTAACCTCCTAACAACCTTTCAACTATTTAGTGGACCTTCTTTAATGAGGTCCCATTACATTTATTAACTAACATAGTGGACCTTATTTAATAATAGCAATATAGTGGACCTAGTCCATTGTACATTGAATGACCTCCACTATTACTCTAATGGGCCCTTTGACCCCCATTACACACCTAGGGAGGATCATAACATTCCACCCCGCTTAGCAAAGCAATGCCCTCAATGCTTGATGTGAAGTTGTACAACCATATTGCAAGGTCCCATGGACAAATGTTGACCTCCATGCTGAAGTAGGCCAAGGATATTAATGCCCATGTCGAAGTGTTAGCCACAATGCTAAAGTGGTCCAACAAGCTCCAGCTTAATCCTGGAGCCCATGTCCATGTGTTCCAACTATCAACCCAGTGATGGCATTGAAGCTCCACAAACCTTTGAGTTTCATGCATCATATGCCCACGATGGTCACATGGATCCAAAGAAGTATCAACAAAGAGATCCTACATATAGAAGAAGAAGGATTGATCAATGAGAAGCTCCTCTATCATAGAAGAAGCATCCCAAAAATTGGAAAGCACCACTTGTTGGTGTCGTTCCGCCACAAGTTGTGCTTCATAGGATAGAGAAGATTCATCAAAAAGAATATGAAAGTAGTTGTCATCCCAAAAATTACAACTATCCAAATAAGAATTGTCACAATCATCCTCTAAATCATACCATGCTTATCTGTTGTGTTTATACTCTTCAATAATGAGAGGATTACTAACATGAATCTCTTCCAATTTAGCAAAAACTTCCTTTAATGTATTCTAGTGCTGCTCCAAAGATTTCAAATTGCCATCTATGTATGCCAAAGTGGTCTACTGATCCTCCCATGGCTTGATCCCCACTTTGCCATGCTTCAATAGAGGACGAAATTGTTGCAAGGGAAAGAACATAGGGGAGAGTAGCCCAAAACTAGGGCATATAATATGCCATATGAAAGCCCAAACAATTATCTCTCCACAAGCAGTGATTTTGCTGCAAATTGATCTCCTTGTCAAAAGTTATGATCTCTACAAGGTCAGTCACCATCAATGGAAACAATGAAAAATGCAAATTTCAAATGGCCATATCTCCCTCTCCCGAACTCTTATTCAAGTGATTTTTTTTTGAAATTGAATACTTTTTCGAGAAAAACTCAGATTTAGGAAATTCTGTTGAAAAATACTAAAAAAATGGATAAGAGTATCATGGCCCTCTTCTGTGAAAACCTGCAAAATAGAAAACAAATCCCTATTTTTCTTTGGCCCAGGAAGGTGCTCTGATACCAAATTGTTGTATACCACATATTCAATCACAAAATATTCGAGAGAATTACCACAAGAGATGACAGAAAATGATCCACACTTTTTATTAATATCAAAAGATTCTTTAATGGAGGAATCAACTCCTGTTCACTTGCCTCTTCAAGAGGGCAACCTCCCATGAGCTAAGCTCCACTTACAATATTTTTCTCCACACCTCTCATGAGGACTCTATCCTTATTTATAGATCATATTACAACTCTAACCTCCTAACAACCTTTCGACTACCTAGTGGACCTTCTTTAATGAGGTCCTATTACATTTATTTACTAAGATAGCAAGCTGCATTTCATAATAGCAATATAGTGGACCTAGTTCACTTTACATTGAATGGCCTCCACTATTACTCTAATGGGCCCTCTGGACCCCATTACACCCCTAGGCATGGTCATAACACCATTAGAGCCCATAATCATATACAATTATTGCACTATCACACAAATTCTTTCTAAGGATGTAGTTGTTAGATTATTTTTCAAACATTTAGAGGGAGATATCGTGTTATGGTTTTGTGCCCTCTTAGCATGGTCCATAATAGATTGCAAATCCATGGAAACGATATTTAGAAAACATTTCCAATATATTGAGTATGTAGCTTTCCCAATCACATTCATAAAATCTAGCAGCAGGGTCATAACACCACTAGAGCCCATAATCATATACAATTATTGCACTATCACACAAATTCTTTCTAAGGATGTAGTTGTTAGATTATTTTTCAAACATTTAGAGGGAGATATCGTGTTATGGTTTTGTGCCCTCTTAGCATGGTCCATAATAGATTGCAAATCCATGGAAACGATATTTAGAAAACATTTCCAATATATTGAGTATGTAGCTTTCCCAATCACATTCATAAAATCTAGCAGCAGGGTCATAACACCACTAGAGCCCATAATCATATACAATTATTGCACTATCACACAAATTCTTTCTAAGGATGTAGTTGTTAGATTATTTTTCAAACATTTGGAGGGAGATATCGTGTTATGGTTTTGTGCCCTCTTGGCATGGTCCATAATAGATTGCAAATCCATGGAAACGATATTTAGAAAACATTTCCAATATATTGAGTATGTAGCTTTCCCAATCACATTCATAAAATCTAGCATTGTCAGTATACTTGATGTACGAAAAAAAAAGATTATGAAATACTTCAATTTCTCAAAAGCATGAAGAACAATTGATCATTATGGAGAAAAACAATTATCTCAATAATAATCTAAATTGTATATTACCTTCCCCAAAACCTCAAACAATAACTCCAAAGCTAATTGGTGTTCATATTGTTTGAGCATCGTGATTCTGAGTAGTGTTATGCTTATATGCACAACATTTAGAACTCCATGTCCTTAATGCATTGTCCTTACCGTTGAAGAGAAAAATTGGGATATTCTTCAAGCTATGAAATATTGTGTCAACCTTGGAACATTTACTACTATAATGGAAATAACTAAAACAAGAAACAAGAATAAAGGGACGAATCAAAGAGTTGGGGCACCTACACACCTAAAGGTGGATTGCACATGCATATCCTAAAATATGGAGGAAGACATTTCCATGTTTCAATTGATATTAGAATAAATTGATTACAAGAGCGGTAAAACCCCTACTTATACAAAATAGGGACTCAAACCTTAACTTGTGTCCCATGTTACCTTTAAAGGATACTTAGGCTCTTATTTAGCTAATTACTCTTAAACATGTTTTTTCTCCTTGGAGAAAAAGCACAACTTTTTATTGATGTATAAAAGGATGCCTTTCACATTACTTGTATAGAATTCAAAAAGGATGTAATCTTTCTTATCTAATCCCTACTATCTAAGACAATATATCCTCTTCTACTTTTCATAATATTCTTCAAGGTACCACCCAAAACTATTGTCCATAATATTGTCTAGAAAATCCTACTTTCCTCTAAAACCCAAAAAACAATGGAATTTATAAGGTCCTAGATATTACAATCTTCCCCCAAGAAGAAAAAATAATTGATACTACAGTTATATATATAACAAATAAAACCTGATATCTTAGACAACAATACGATAAACGTTTTCATTGATCAAGACATCCAGTGACTCCATATAGGATCTCGTATTGGCTACCAAGGCTAAACAATCTTTTGATAAACCATCATTCACAAAGTTTAATTCTATATACATATGCTGATAAGTAATTGTGATCAAAGTTGACTCCATCCTTTTTACCAACTCCATTAATGGTTGAAGGAACGAGTTACTCATTTTGTATGCACCAATTATCCAATTTACCACTAACGCAAAGCATCCCATAACTCATAAAGAGGTAACTCCCTTCATTGCAACCAACTCCATTAAGTGCTCCATAGCCAATAGCATCCTCCTACACCACAAGTTGCTTGAATAACTTGACTAGATCTGTCAAATTAAGCACATGAGCATATCTTGTCAATTTGAGGTTACCCAACTATCTTGGGTTGTGGAAATTTGGCCGAGATTTTGATGAAGTTAAAGAGTGAATTATCTAAGAAGCACACTAGAATATGGGAATATATGTGGAGTTCCAAGCTAGCATATTCCCCTGGACACCACAAGTGGCAGTGCATGGAACAATTTATGGTCTTTGTTCCCAATCTAGTTCTTTAGACATTCATTTACTATCTCTCTTTGCCAACCTCCTTGTAGCCTGTCATCCTCTCCATTTCCTCCCCAACTTTATATGTATATGAACAATTAATCAACAAATGTACAATGAATTCATTGTCTTGTTTGCATATTGTGCAACACCCTAGACCAACTCTGCATCTTTTTTGTAAGACCTTCTAAGTGAGTACGTTGTTCTTAAGAGGCAACCACATATAAACTTTAGATTTGAGTGGGGCTTTTAGTTTCCAAATAGTCTTCTACCACCCTTCCACTTCATCTTCAGTAGCCTCCTCAAACATGGCCTGATAACCTAACTTACAAGCATACTCCACCAAACAGGCATTCTTCAACTAGACTAGCACATCGTTTTCCTCCCTCAACCTAATGTGGCATTTGTTAAGCTTCTCAACATATCCTATCCATTGTCTTCTCTGTACCACTAATAGCTCCAAACTATGCCCACTCTTCCATCCTTGATGCCATAAAGTAGTGTTTATTACTTTTGTTACTTTCGTGGCTTTCCCATCATTTCCAATTTTCCACATTAACCAAGTCTCGCGCAGGTAATATGTATACCTCACCACTTTCAAACGAATGGTCCACCCCAATCTTGACTTTCCCTCCACTTCGAATTTTCCACACTAACCAAATCCCCACCCATGGGAAAGCCAACACTAGGCTTTTCCAAATATGGACACATTATGTACATATTTATTTTATGTCCTTTATGCATTCCTCCATTGAAATATGCTTTCCATAGTTCAACTTCGATATTAGTCTCCACGAGCTTCTAGCGACTAAAGCCTTACCAAAAGGAGCATGGCATATACTTTAAAGTGGGCATCTCACATGTGTCGACCAACAAGACTCATGTAGGTTTACTTGTAAGGGCTTGCTCCGACATAGTATCATTGGCCTCCCTTACCTCTCATATAAATAGAGGAAGGAGAGAGTCTTTCCATTCATATCATCATTTTACGCTTTTGTTTATATGCAACTTCTTGAAGGAAGTCGTTATTGTTTCCTCATGAACATTAGGAGTTATGAAGCCTAGAGGAGACATCTGAGCTTGATTTTTATGACTAGGGTTTGCTCTGTGAAAAAGAAGACATTGGAGATGATCACATAACTAACTTGCGTAGTCATTCTTTTTCATTCTTATTCACTCTTGTGTAGAGATGTGGCGAAGACAAGAGTGCACACTAGCACCCACACTAGCCCCCCCCCCACTCTCTCTCTCTCTCTCTCTCTCTCTCTCTCTCTCTATGTTGGGGTTTCTTAAGTCTTTTTGGAGTTTCTTGGAGCATCTTGGGGTTCTAGGGTTAGGGTTTAACCTTTGGAAATTGAAGTTAAGGTTTTTTGATAAAATTGTGGGGTGGATTGGTGAACAAGAAGACAAGAGGAGGACATCTTGCCTTGGAGGTTGTGTTCGAGATATTCTTACACTTGTATCTTGATGATTTACTCTAGCTAGGGATTTTTGGATAGTTGAAGTTTTTGTACTAGCCTCGATAGAAGGCTATGTTAAGTACTAGTACTTATCTTTAGCTTATATATGAAGTTTCCAATTGTCTATACATTATGCAATTTTGCGGCGACAATTATGAGTGGGAGTCTCATACTCGCCACCTAGGTTCAAGTCCTACAAGTGACTTATTAAGCTCTTAAATGAGTATATTGTTGGCAAAGCCTCAAGCTTCAATAGAATACAATTTACCCTAGGTACCTATTAGATTTCCAAGTTACTCTGAAAGTATTTACACCATGTTAAGGGGTGATTCATGGGAGTTGGGGTACATGGTGTATATTCAGCCCCTAGATGGTCTAAGATGTATTGTAGCATGACAAATGATCTATGATTGATATGCACATTTGAGATAGCTTCTTAGTGGATGCTTGACCTAAATTGGTTGATGCCTTAGTGTTCTTCTCTTAGGGGTTGGAGATCTCTTGCTTGGATAGTGGATGCACTTCATGACAGCCACATGGAGGATTCACTTGGTAAGAGAGCTCCCTAAAGTGGATGTGGAGTATTGTGCATCATGGAGGGCTTCAAGACCTAGATTGTAGATGGCTCAATTATCGAGAATTTTATAGCGCTTTGAAAGTGAATTATTGTACTTCTTGCATCATTCTTCTATACTTTGAATTACAACAATCCTAGGGCAGAAAATTACAGGGATAAGATTTGAGGAACCTTCTAGAAAGAAAGTGAATTTTCCAACAGTTTCATCCTCAAAACAAGGGAAAGTAGTCAATGGGCTCCACAGGAAATATATTCCATGGAAGAAAAATAAAATCAATTCAAAAAGTAGAGATGAACATGACATAATTGTGTTATCGCTAAAGTTTTGAGGAGAAGCTCCCTAGATAATGAGTAGGGAATAATTCTCTTAGCCCAATAGCTTGTTGTTGACAGTTGCAATGATATAGAGAACGACCTCATCATTCTGTTGGCCAAGCTATTCTTGAGCACAAAGGAAGATGCCATATCTAGCCTCCTAAAGATGAAAAGTATCAATGTCTTGCCTTAACCATCTTGGAGGTAGAAAGACCTCATGAACCAAAGAAGGGTAAAGATGATTAAGAACCCATTATCACCAACCCAGATCCTTCTATGGATATATGTGGGTTTCCCTCTACGAATAGATATGACCTACGCCCCAATGTTGGCATGATCCCTTTTGTTGCTTGATCAATGGTTGGTCTATTGTTGCACTAAGCAAACCAACTGCCCCTAGAATTTGATAAATGTTTGGGTGTGCATACATGTATACCCTATATTGGGGTATTTGGTTTCACATGTTCTTAATGCTACTAGCTTGTGGCTAATGCATATGTGACCCATTTTTTTTAGAAAATGCTCCATTAGTATACATTTTGATCGTCTTAATAGTTAAAGAAAGTGTTTTATTTAGTTTTTTATCTTCATACTCCATGCACAAATTTTTGATGGATTTATAAACTTTCACTGATAAATATGTATAAGCATTTCCTAATTCATGCACGCCACTAAAACTAAAGTAAAAACAAGTATCGATAGATCTCGAAACTAGCCACCTACACATGTTTGTTGATTCATTTTTACTCATTTTGTCTATTCATTTTACTCATTGTTGCATTTATCAACCTCCTTGCTCCTTCAAGATAGTTGTATAAGAAAAAAAATATCCAAGGATAAAAATGTGGTCCATGCAAAAGAGACAGGGAACATTTTTTGTGTCATAAAACAATATGATGACAAAAAAAGTAGGTTACTGGGACTCAATACATCAATAGTGATAACAATCTACTTAAAGCAACAACCAACTATTTGATTATTATTGATGTTTGTAAAGAGTTTACTACATATGGCACCACTATTGTAATGTCCCGCATGAATGGTATAGTAATGATGATGAACATTATAATACGCAATTAATATCAATTCGTCATAAAAACAACCAACAAATTCTTATTGTTACTTATGTTTCTAAATAGGATATATGATTGAATAAGGCTTGTGTTTATCATATCATATCCTAAATATTGTACAACAAATTATTTAGAACGTATTTGCATATTTTAGGGTTTTACTAAAAGTGATACCAAAGTTGAACCTTCTTTTAGCACATGGATACAATGCTTACTCGTCAAACCCAAAATCCATGGCGACCAAATCTTTTCACTGCTCTTCAATTTACATTCATACAAATTTAGTGTCGCCTTTAAAAAAACATTCAAATTGGAGAATATATTCAAATTGAACATAAAATTTTACCATTGAATACTACATATAATAATTAGGTTTTTCTTAGTGATTTTTTTATTCTTTGAGGTTTTTCTTGTTCTTCTCAAGACTTCCAACCTCATCTTCCATTGTAATAGCAAAGAAATTATTATGACTTGTGATTTACCTTAATAAGAGATATTCAAGACATTATTTGTTTTAGGTGTGCAAAAGCATATTGAAAAGCCTGTGGACACTCATATCTTCTTTGTCTAAGGAAAACTATTATACAAAGAGGTAGATAGGTATCTATGTCGTAGAAATAATTCCAAGCCAAATAGATGTTCGGCATATATGACTTATTTTAATGGGCATTCTAGGAAAGCATGATTACATATAATGATATTGTATTTTTACTTAGTAATGCAGGAAAATGATATTTGAGTAGTTATTAAAGACTTTCAAGGCCACAATCTTGTATATTAGCAATGTAAATTGGATGTGTGCGTGTGTGTGTGTGAGAGAGAGAGAGAGAGAGCGCATTAAATAAGGATTCAAGTACAACAATTGTAGCAAATTAGGTACACAAATATACGTCAAAATGTAATTCTTTGTTGAGAACCAACTTGATAAGCAAGAAAAATGAGGAATGGGTGAAGGAAGATTAGATATAGATAACAAAAATAAGTTGAGCTAATTCTACCCAAAAAAGACAAATCCAAAACCTCAAATACATAAAATTGAGCATCAACAAATAAAAAAGCAAAGACCCAAATTCTTAATATTCATAAATTATGGATGTCAAAAGTGTCTCGTTTATGTTGTTTCTTCTTTGCCTCCATTGTGTCCCCTACAATGACTTGACATCAATTCACTTGAAGATCACTTCCATCAATTTCTTCATCTTTGGCTCACAACTTCTTCACCTGCGCATCCACCCAACATTATTAGAGTATACAATGAAAATGATAAAAAAACAGGAACGAATGATGGAATTAATTACCAAGATTACCTCACCTAAGAAACAACGAAAGCTTTTGCACACTGGAAGCACTCCCACATGTTGTTCATTGCACCCAACGTGCCTTCTTCATTTTTCTTCTCAAAAAAATATTATAATAACAAAATAATATCATTATTATTATTATTACATGTGCCTGTAGTAACGCCCTAGTTGTTCTCCCAAAAAAATATCATAATTGCATGTACTTGTAAAGATTCCCTTATCATTCTCCTACAAATTTATTATTATTATTTTATTATTATTATTATTATTATATTATTGTTATTATTATTATTATTATTGCCTTTGCTTGCATTGATTCCTTTTAGTTTTACATGTTTTTTCTTGTTTATAGTTTGATGATCCTTCAGCTTTCAATGAGCGAAGGAAGGAGAGGGGGCAATTAGGAAACTTCAATCCATGCACGTCAAAATCATAAAACGTGACATGCCTATAAGGGGGAAATGATGTGTAGATTGTTGCCCAACCCATAAAATCTTGGAATTGGGAAAACGTCTACTAGAGTTTTCTCTTTGACGAAGAAAGCACTTGGATCAAGTCTCCCTCCTTATCCAACTCTCAAGGAATATAAAGAAACCAACTGAATGATAGTAAAGGATCCTTTACAAAAGGCCCATCCATTTGGAACCAAATGATTCATAATAAAGGTCTAATTGATAGATATATCTTATGGTTCACAAATAATGGAAGAACAATCAAATTCTAGGAAGATGCATAGGTTGGTGATGTAGTGGCATCGCTATCAATCTAAAGAGACACTTTTGAAGGATATTGTAAAAGCAAGATGTACCAAAGGATGCATGCAATGCAATAGAGAGAAGTATTCAGATGTGAAGTAAACAGCATTTGGCGTGCATGTGTGTGGTGTAGGCAAGCATTTTTCCAACCTAGGTGTTCTAGCCTAGGTGTGCATTTCCAAGATCAAGCATGCACTATTTACCTATAACGATAAATGATACAAGGAACGGGGCATTTGTCGACAATGTGCGTTGAGTGGACACAAATTGGATGTGTCAAGTTTGTAGTGCGCCAACAGTGGGATGTATTAGAGATCGACAACCTCTACATTAGGTAGGCCTATCAAAGTAGTAGGTGAACGTGTTTGGTCCCCTTTCTAAATTAATGACCCATGAGTTGGCATGCCATGAAGGTTGGGACCCTACAAGAGTATAAGGGACCTAGTCAAAGTACATGTAATTGGTTTCACAAGGAGGAATTCATGTAATAGATCAAAAGAGAAGAAAGGGTCAAAAGTCAAAGTGGGACATGGTGAAAGGTGAGGAGAAGATGTGGTAAATCTCTAAGCATCATAGACTAGGTAGAAAATTGCATAGAAGACAAAGGAAGAGTAAAGGACATGTGAAAACCAAAGGAAGGCATAACAACACAAAGACACAAAATCATTACAATCTTGGAGGTGACCACAATTCGTGAATTAAGACGAAGACCGCTAATGAATGGGAAGATAGTTATGACATTGATTGAGGTAGAGTCAATAACAACAATGAATTCAAGAGGGTTTTGAACTAGCCTCAAGTGCAATAAATGGAAGGGAGATCGAAGAGAGGGGGGCTCTTAAATGAAAAGTTAGTGTAAGCCTTACAACCATTGTGAGGTTACCATGGTCTTTGGTTTGCCAACCATACAACCATTCTAAGATTGCCACGGCCTTTAGCTTGGAAACATATAACATAGATCCTCAAATGTCAATGGATAGATCCTATAAAGTTATATCGATGAGTACACTAATAGAGGTGAAGGTCTAGTAGAAACTCGTAGAGCATCAAGGCACATATGTTCGTATTGTATTGTAAATCTATGCATCAATAATCTGAGTGAAAGCAATTGTTACCAAGATTTAATGCTTGGATTTTTAGTTGCCTATAAAAAAATATGGTTTTAGCATGACAATGAGTGGAGAAGTTTTGTGGGAGCCTTGGTTATGGTCATAACCACTAAGTGCAAGTTGTTCCAAAGAGTGAATTTGTCAAGAGAATACAAAGCAAAAGACGGGACGGGGCTCATTGCCCTCTTGTGTTTTGATTTGCAGGAAACCTACAGGATCCCCCTATTGATCACCAATTGTTAATGGGATTCCTATGCTTTGAAAGAATAATGCTAACACAAAATGGAAGCAAGTACCAAATTATTGGACCTTAATCACATTACTAGGGGACTTTACATGGGAGAATCCAAACAATTACTAGACCTTAATCACATTACTAGGGGACTTTACATGCAAGACTTCAAAAGATTGGTCAATGCAGGTAAGTTAAGGCAATCTATGATGCCTTAAAAACACATATCAATTATCCCCACTTTAAGAAATGGATCTACTTTCTTTAACCCTATAGCTAGGGGACTTACATGGAAGAATCCAAATTATTATTGAACCTTAATCACATTACAAGGGGACTTTACATGGAAAACTCCAAAAGATTGGCCTATGCAGGTAATTTAAGGCGATCTATGATGCCTTAAAACACATATCAATTATCCCCACTTTAAGAAATGGCTCTACTTTCTATAACCATATAGATCAAAGGGCTATAGTCAATAAAAAAGGGCACTTACAGGCCCCAAGAAGGCATTTAATCCCAAGAGAAACAAAAAGAGAAAGGAGTTCAAGGCCCATTAAGATGTCAAGGATGTTTGGAAGTAGAAGACGATAACTCCCACATTTTTTTCTAGTCCCTTGTCGCAAGTAGTGTGGTCTAGATGGGTTGATAAGTTTGGTTTCTACCCTATTTTCAATAATCAATGGTGAAAACTCTTATGAAATCACCAAAGATCCTTATGTCAATCTGGAATTGCAACCCCTATTTTATCCTCTAGTGATTATGGACATCTAGAAATAAGAGAATCTTTGGATTAACATGCTTCCTCCATATGAATCCTTGGTTCTCCAAATTTAGATCAGAATGAAGAGATCCCATGACATTGTTGAGATTCAAAAATTAGAATCCAAACAAGGCATGAAGCCACTTCGGATTCCGCCAAGAACAAAAAATAGAAACTCAAATTTGGTGGAGCTGAAAGATGAACTACAACGAAAGCTAGAAGTGGTGTAGTGCTCAGAAACTAAGAGAGAGAAATTGTGTTTATATACTTTTAGATACATTAGAAGAATATCAAATAACCAAGTGGCCATCATTGTTATCCTAAATAACAAAGTAACCATCTTGTTGGTCGCAACACTGTTCTAGAGGTTTTCCAATGTAGACCCAGGTACTTTGCGGTACAAAATACCAACAAAACCCTTATTCATCGGCCCTTTCGGCAACAGACTGCAAGCAGCCTAAGGTCTCACCCGAGGCAAAGTTGAGGGGGTGGTTGCAGAAGCAGGTTTCCACAACCTTGTGATGCGAGTGATTCAGCTGCTTAATGTGCAGCGCGGTGACAGACTACGCAGCTGCATTTGGTGATCGCGCAGAGTCTCCTACTCCGCGTCGAGTATTTTTAGGAACAAGGATATTGGCACCCTCAATTCGTCTAGAGGCCGCGCAGTGGGGTTTATGAGACTTAATCACTTCTACTCAACCTTAATCGACAAACCTTAATCATTCATCATTACTTAGCTTGATAAACAACATAACTTATGCAAATATGTGAGATGCCCAGCGCGGTGAGCTTTGATACTGCGATTCAATCCTTAACAATTAATTGTGTAGTTATCTTATCGATCCATTCATTCGAGACTTATAGGTGCTTTATTGTTTAATATTCCTCCCTACATGAACTACTTAGCATCTTATTCCATCCTTTCCACGACAAATACAGATCACAGTAAACATATAACAAGCAATAACAACTTCATGCATGCACTGTAAGTAAATTAGATCACAAATTAATGGCAATCATACACAGCAATCACATAACACAATAGTTTAACGTGGTTCACCCACCCGGATGGGAAGCTACATCCACAAGAACTGTTCTTTATTTATCTTGGAAAGGGGTACAACAGTTCTTCGCCTGCGCACTCAGCTGCAGACGCTCTTCTCTTTCTCTCTCAAAATTAGGTCTCTGCGCACTCAGTTGCAGAGCCTTTACAATGCTTCTCTCTAACAAATCTTACAATATTCAATAATATTAACCAAAACGAGAGTTAACATTAACCAACCAACCAACCCCTTTCCTTTACAAAATTGCCTTATTTATAGAGCAAGACTCGTAGGCCATGTCTTTACATTTACGAAGGCAAAACCCTTAGGTTTACAAAAACTGTCGCGGTTTTCCCAAAACCGGACTACTGATATCTGGCAGCGGATCTTCTGTTATATGCACGCCAACATGTTGTCTCCGCTGAGATGTTCCTTCCTTTCCGGCCTTAGATGACTGGTTGGAGTAGTAGTAGTCTTCTGCCCGTTGTGATCAGTCACCTACCCACTGCTTGGTAGTTATCAACGATCTCTGCCAAAAATAGGTCTTCTGTGACCTAACCAAAATAAGTGTCATTATCCGTCCATGCTCTGCTTAGCTGGATCTTCGTTGACGTGGCACATCGCGGCACTGCACTCCTCGCAGCTCCTCCGATAATATGTTGCGCGCAACTTCGTAGCATACCAAAACTTATCTCCGCAGTTCTCAAAATTCCTTCTGTTAAAAAATGCCCCATCTGGGCTAGGTCCAACACATCTTACATTGGCTCCTTAAAACCAAAATAAATTCGGACAAGGAGATTAGCAATGAGCGAGACTTTAATTTTACCCAAGCTAGGAGGTCAACCAACAATAAAGAAAACCAACTACCTAATAGCGCAATCGATAAGAGGTTTGACCTAGTTCAAGTTTATTTAGAGCTTCTTAACTAAAGCAACAAAAGGGTCGAGGAGAGAAACTTTCCAAGGCCATATATCCCATCCAATACTTTACTCTAACATGATAGAGAATGAAATCATCATTTGAGCATATCTTAGTAACGAAAAGCATTAATGTACCTTTAGGAGGAAGGAGCATTGGGGGTTTCCATAAGAAGGTTTGATTCTTGAAGGGCACCCTTTCCCTGCCACCCTCCATTGATATTTTTCACCCTCTAGTCATCTCTATTCATTCTTACCACTTACTAGTCAAAAGTATGCAATTAAGTGTGCAATGGAGACCAATTGTATGCCCCTAAGCATGGGGCAAAGCATAAAATCACTACATCTTCCTTAGATCATATCCTGAAAGAACCCAACACCGTTGGGGAGATGATGGAGACACACTTATAGTCCTTAGCATTCAAACTAATGTAACTAATGTGGAAAAGAAAATGGTGTTGAACATAATCAAATGGGATCAGGTTATCATATGCCTACACAATATTGACCCAAAGCCTGGCATGAACTTGAAGCCAAAAAGGCAATGAGTAGAAGCCCTTGAAGGTAAAATTGATGATTGAATTAAAATAATCGACATTTATCTCGTAGATATATACAATCAACTCCAACTTCTATTGATTGACAAAGAAGTTGACAAAGCCATTCCGTGGAAAAACATTAGAAAAATAAATGAACACCTTTAAGGCCAAGTTGTTCCCTGGAGATGGAGGCCTTGCCTTGAGGATAGTAAGAGAGGGAGGAAAATCCCGAGAAAAGACATGAACAAATCCTCCCTACTCAAAATGATCTCTCCCCTCTTGGTTTCTTACACTTTTAACTCTCCATGCTAATCTAATTGGCTCCTGTTTGATTAGACCTCATGTTTATGTTTAATATGCCCTTTTCTCTCTTTGTCACTTGTCTAGAATACACCTAATGGCAATAGATCATTTTTGTATAAAAAGGATTTGACTTAGTGGAATGAACCAAAATATAATCTTTATTTTGTACATTGGAAAGCAAGTAGAATTTTGGAAAGGGGTTGATGGAAGAAATCAATATAGGTTGTATGTAAAGCTTGTTATAGGCACAACCAACCTATGTTTATAATCTTCCTTTAATTTGTAATGGTTTTATAGTAAATCCTTGGCAAATATGCATACGAGTATGTCAATGTTTATGTCAATTCACTATCTTGATATAATATAAAACATTTCTTAATAGTGTGCATGTGCGTGTGTTGTATTATTTATTCCTTTATTTTCTAAAGAATTCCTTCCATGTCTAGATAAGTGTTAAGAAATGTAGCTTGTACAGGAAATTCTTGTTAAAGTTTGGTTAGGGTTAGGGTTTGATGCAGTAAAATACAAATCAATGTACTTTAATGCAAAATTACATTTAATAAACAAGTACTGAAATGAAATAGTACAGTGGTAACTTTAACAAAACATAATTTTCATCTCTTTCATCTTTTCAACTTTAACACTACCAATTTGGTCACTGTGTTAAAGTAATCTTCAGTAACATGTAATCAATAATAGCAGAATAACTAACATGTTCAATTAACAATAGAATAATTAAGTAAGGGTACTTACCTGGAGTGTGGGACCCTTCTTGTTTTATACTCAGAGCTTTTACTTTCATAAAAGGATTGTGCCTCTCAGAGGCCAATCAATCACTAGGAACCAGATGACCTTGCTAGAGGGTTAGTACAAACCAGAGAGAGAGATTGGGGTTGAAGACTGTCAAATAGGAATGTTCAAAGACAGTCAGAAAACACAATGACAATCTCAATTAAAGCTTTGCACAAAAGATCAAATACCAATAACTCTCATCACATAAAAGTATCCATAAGAAATTCTCAGTACATAGAAAGCAGGTTCTTCAACACCCATGTTTGAAATTGCTTGAGGACAAGCAATATTGGGAAGGGAGGATTTGTCATGTCCCAAATTTTGCATTGGGTCACAATCGCCTAAGCCCATTGGTCATATTCATGAGGATTTGTCAAATTGATGCTAAGGATCAAATAATTGCCAAAGAGGAAAATTACTAGTTTCCTAGGTTGGGGGTGGAAGCTTTGGGATTTGAGATAAGGGGGATAATAAATGATGTTTGAACATTAGAATGGCATAAATATTTAATAAAGGAGCTAAATAAATAAATAAAAGAGAAATTCTAGGTGGCAATTGGTTTTGAAGACATATGGAGGATGTGGGACCCACACTACCTTGATTTTTCAATACCACATGGCATCTCTTTCTTGCCATTTCGAATCCATGAGAAGGAAAACAGTCTTGGATGAGTTGGTAGGCTCATACACATGGCATTTAGCATCATCGGTTGAATTTGGACGGAATGGTAACCTCCATGGAAAGGGAAGAGTCAAACTAGAGGTGTGGACACTTGGGCTAGATTCCCTAACTCCTATGACAACAATGATGAAGAATCTATGACACCTATGACACAAATCAGACCTGAAGGCTGACATATGACATAGATGACATGTCAGGGCTAAAAATAGCCTTCCAAGAGGGCACTCAAGTGAGTTAGGGCAGCCAAAGAGACACCAAGTCGAATTTGGAGGAGGAGGGAGCTAGAATTGGAAGGACAAGTGGCATACTTGGGAATCTCTTCCCAACTTGAGTTAGCATGAATCTCTTGGAAGGAATTCGACCCATGGAGGACATTAGAAGTTTATAAAAGTCATGAACAAAGAAGAATAGCAGCTTTTGATCATTTTAGAATTTGCAATTGCATTTGTGAGAGAAGAGCTAGTGGATGACTAGTTTCTTCCCTTAGCCAATTTCGAGGGTGAAAGATTCCCATCCAAGTTGGTGTTTGGAGAGACCATGCAGGCCTTTCTTGGAGCTTTAATTGAGTCTTTATTTGCAGGTGTAAGCTATAGGGCAGCTCGTGGTTTCTTCTATTGCAGCTGACTCACTCAACCATTTCCAGTTTTCATTGCAAATTCTTGCTCCTTGAGGGAGGGCGTTTTTGGTGAGCTATTGTACTCTATGGGGGAGCTTCTAATGCCTCATTTCTTTTGTAATATGAAGTAAATACTCTGTCCTTCATCTTCAGAAAGTTTCAGGTCGAAATTCCCAATGGAAATGTATAAATCTGATTGTTAATGAAAGAATGGTGCCATTTCCCCACTACCTTGATGTATAGCAATGATGTATTGATGTATTCGAATGAAAGATCATTCCTCTAATGTATTTATGAGTCATGGACTGTCATTTATGAGCTGCACAAGTTTCATGTTTAGTAATTAAGCATTTGGAGTCATTTTGATCAGTTTAATACCATTTGAAGAAGATTTAATGCCATTTACCCCCAAGGTTGAAACTAGTCTTTTTGCATCTAATTTAATGCAGTTATAGCAGACATTAAAAGTTGAATGGTGATGCATATGAGTTCATTTTGATGTCCTTTATATGTCCCCTGCTCCCATTCAGAAATTCGAGATGTATTGAGTGCATTTGGAAAGTCATTTTCATCATCTATCCCTAGGGGATTTGAACCACAATTTACTAGTAAAAATCCCTATCTTGACCAGATTTGAAAGAGGAGTTGCAGAAGTCATATGAACACTCCAGAGCATCCATAAACATTATAAATATGTCTTAATATCATCCAAGTACCTTCTGTCGCAATTTGGGAGAATTTGGAGTCATTTTAAGACCAAGGGACCAATACTAGTCAAAGAGAAATTGCTAGTAAAATACCATACATTGCCCAGAATCTTAAAGGAGTTTGCAGAAGTGTTTTAATGGTCTTAAATCATCCCTGAACATCATAATCAAGTATTAATATCATTCACACACCTCCTCAGAAGATTTGGGAGCATTTGGAGCAATTTGGAGACCTAGACATCATAACTAGTCAAAGGTCAAACTAGGAAAAAAAGTGAAAAATTTGTCATTTTATTAAATTCATAAAAAGGGACATTACATCCTGGACCAGGAGGTCTCTATCTCAACCTGCAGGACCTCCTTGGTCCTCATGACCAAGAAATTGTCTAGTCCCAGACCAGAATACCCTAGAGACAAGTAGGGGCCCTAGCCACATGCTAGGGACTTTGCCATGGCATCAACCTGCTTGGTCCCCGACCAAGAAGCCCAGGAGACAGACGGGGGCACTAGGGTACCTTCTAGGGTCTTACTCTTTACTCTCCCTGGTTAACGTGACCAGGAACCCTAGTTAACTGACTAGGGCACCATCCTCTCTGAGAATGGGTCTCGCAACTGCACTAACTTTAACACTTCTTGCACAGGTTTCAATGTGAACATGTAGGAAGTGGTTCAAGATATTTCGTAAAGTAACCACTTAGGAAAAGTGGGTAATATTTCTATTTTGTAATTCACTTAGGAAAAATGGATGTCCAATGTTTAGAAGTCGACTCATCCTTAGAATTCTAACAAATTGTATTTAATGTTAAGTTGCAGCATCATGAGTCATTGTCCAGGTCAATCTTGTGTGTCAAGATTGAGCCTCGTGTGTCGAGGTAGTGCCTTATAGGAGCCTGAATTGGTCTTAGGAAACTTGGAGAAGAATCTTGAGTTGGACTCAAGAATGGTTAAGCTTCATGTGTTTTGGCAAGTGCTTTGTATGTCGAAGTGATGATGTTGTACAATCTTGCTAGTCAAGGCTAAGGTCTTATGTGTCAAGACAGATCCTCATGTGTTGAGGTGGTGCCTCATGTGTTGAGGTGATGCTTTGCATGTCGGAGCATGTATGGTGTGTGATGTACTACTAGCCATGGTTGAGCTATTAAGTCTCCTCTAGAGACTAGCCACCTCTAGAGTGAATTACTTTAGCATGTAACCACTTGGAACGATAGTAGAACAATATGATCACATCATTGGGAAAATCTCCTTAGTATATTTGATATGATAATTAAGCCGGCACATGTGGACCATGTAGATAAGACAAGAGCTAAAGATAAGATGTGATAAGATATGAGAGAATTTGAATTGCACATAAGAGAATTAATTAAGAGAGAATTCGAATTGTTAAACTTCAGTGAAGACTTTAGTAAATCAAAGGAGAACTCAAATTGATCACTACAGTGATGTTAACAAGAAAGAATCAGTTAAGAGAGTTAACTAAGTGATAACAAAGAAGATCTAGTTAGCTAGTGTTATTGCATGACGATACTTATGTTAAACTAAAAGACGACACTTGAATTGCGACACTTGCATGATGACACTCAAGTTAGCCACCTAACTAAGTATGAAAGCTTTCAGTTAAGGGGCGAATTCATCCTGAGACTCAGTTCAGTGAGTAAATGCATTGCATGAGAAGTGGGGCACTCTTCTTCATGCAAGATTGATACATCAAGATGGAGGGCGAGTTCATCATGAAGTCAGAAGATAAAAATAGAAGTTGATGCACGTGAAGAATATATAAATATGTTATACAGGATTGATGAATTCAATGTGAAGCGAATTCTCTTCTCCCTTGAAGGCAAGGCACTTCTATTTGTGCACGATATTATTTTGAGTCTCTTCTTTATCTTTCTCTTGCTCTGTAATTGCACCAGGGGTGCTTGATGTAAAAGATATTCTCTGTTATCTGTCAATGTACTAAGGAAGGTTTTGTTGGAGTTTTCTCCCTAAAGTCATAGAGGGTTTCCCCAGGGTAAATTCATGTGTCGAATGTGATTGCTTATGTGTATGATTGTTATTTGATTTCAAGTACTATTGCATTTTCGAATTAAAGATCAAAAATTAACATTTAATACATTAATGACTTAGACTAAATTTAATCTCAGTCATACATCTAAAGATCGTGTAATGTCCATTTTTAATAATTCTATTAAAAATGACAAATTTTTCACTTTTTTCCCTAGTTCGACCTTTGACTAGTTTTGATGTCTAGGGTTTCCAATTTGCTCCAAATGCTCCCAAATCTTCTAAGAAGGTATATGACTGATATTAGGACTTGAATATGATGTTCAGGGATGATATCTGACCTTTAGATTACTTCTGCAAATCCTCTTTTAATTATGTCCAAAGTAAGGAGTTTGACTAGCAATTCCTCTTTGACTAGTATTGGTCTCTTGGTCTCGAAATGACCCCAAATGATAGTATAATGGGTTTGAAGGTATTTGAGAGGTATTAATACATATAACAGAGGCTCATGGATACTTAAAAACCCTTAAAACACTTCTGCACATTCATTTACAATCTAGACAAGGTAGGGAAGATTACTAATAATTTCGAGCTTCAAACCCCCAATGGTAGATGGCTTTAAATAGCTCCAAATGCTCTCAAATTGTACCAGTAGGTGTATGAATGATGTTAATACATAAAAATGGTGTTTATAGGTATCTCTTGACCATTAAATGACTTCTACAACTCACTTTGGAAATCTGATCACTGTATGGAGTTTTACTAGTAAAATTGTGGTTCAAATCCCCTAGGGGTAGATGATGAAAATGACTTTCCAAATGCACTCAATCCAACTCGAAATTCTGAATGGAAGCAAGGGACATATAAAGGATATCAACATGAACTGACACGCATCACCATTCAACTTCTAATGTCTGCTATAACTCCCTTAAATCAGATGCAAGAATACTAGTTTCAACCTTGGGGGAAATAGCATCAAATCGTCTTCAAATGAAATCAAACTGAGCAAGATGGCTCCAAATGCTTAAGTGTTGAACATGAAACTTGTAATACTCATCAATGGAAGTCCATAAATCATAAATATATCAGAGAAACATTCTTCAATTCGCATTCATCATCAATACATTGGCATACATCAATCTAGTGGGGGAATGGTCACTGTTTGCTCATTAATAATCAATTTTACATATAACCACTAGGTATTTAGACCTGAAACTTTCTGAAGATGAAGAATGGAGTATATTAATCATATTACAATAGAAATAGATCATGAGAAGCTCTCCCAATGAGTACAAGAGCTCACCAAAAACGCCTTCCCTCAAGGATCAAGAATATGCCATGAAAACTAGAAATGGTTGAAGGAATGAGCTGCACTAGAAGAAACCATGAGCTGCCCTGTAGCTTACACTTGCAAATAAAAACTCCATTAAAGCTCCAAATGAAAGGTCTAAATGGCCTTTCCAATTACCAACTTGGATGGGAATCTTTCACCCTCAAAATTGGCTAAGGCAAGAAACTAGTCATCTACTAGCTCTCCCTCTTCACAAATGCAATTGCAAATTTCTCAAATGATCAAAAGCTGTCATTCTTCTTTGTTCATGACTTTTATAAACTTCAATGTCCTCCATGGGTCGAATTCCTTCCAAGAGATTCATGCCAACTCAATTTGGGAAGAGATTCCCAAGTATGCCACTTGTCCTTCCAATTCTAGCCCTCTCCTTCTCCCAATTCTAGGTCTGATTTGTGTCATAGGTGTCATAGCATCTTCATCATTGTTGTCATAGAGCTAGGGAATCTAGCCCAAGTGTCTCACTAGCTCCAAATTGCCTCTTCCTCTTCCATGGGAGTTATTCTTCCACTCCAATTTGACCTTACATGAGTCATGCCAAGTATATTGACCTTCTAACTCACCCCAAGAACATTTGGCTTCTTATGGATTCAAAATGGCAAGAGTAGGATGCCATGTGGCATGGCAAATCTAGCTTGTGTGGGTCCCACATCCTCCATGTGTCTTCATGATCAATTGCCACTTTGATTTCTCTTGTATTTATTTATTTAGCTCCTTTATTAAATGTTTATGCCATTCTAATGTGCAAACATCATTTATTATCCTCCTTATGTCAAATCCCAAAGCTTCCACCCTCAACCTAGGAAACTAGTAATTTTCCTCCTAGGCAATATTTTGACCCTTAACATCAATTTGACAAACTCTCATGAATATGGTCATTGGGCTTAGGCCCTTGTGACCCAATGCCAAATTTGGGACATGACAGATTGAGATAGGTAACGGTTAGGGTTAAGGATATTAGGATTTTGGCAAAGCATAAAAGAGACAAACAAGATAGAAAGGTCGAATCGATTGACCAAGAGAAGCAAGAAGGAGAAGCAGGGAGGAGAAGAGCAAGAAGAGCAGGTCATACAATGGCTCATAACTCCATTGTTGTTTTCCTTATGCACAGGCCGTGCACTATCTTCATTTGTTGTCAAGGTGTGTTTCAACTAATGAGGAAAAATGAGGAGTGATTTGCTATCTAGGAAAGGTAGAAAATAACAAGTGGTATTGTTTTACTTTTCTCCCTCTTTTGCAAGTCGTAGACCTTAGTTTGAGGTGGTTTTTGATGACCATACAGTTGTGTTAAAAAAAATTAAACCCTAGATCTAAACAAACAAATTCCTAGTGATTTTTCTTGCTCAAATATTAAATTTCAGCCCATTGATTTATTTATATTGCTGGGATTAATTAACAGATTTTTCCTTAGCGGAAGCAATAACAATGGAACATAGATCTACTCGATAAAATAACACACAAAATTTATGGACTTCAAATCAACTTTCATTCATACTATTGGGATGAACCAAAACCCAAACTTCAATGGTTGAGATTAAATCTCAGTCTCGTGAGATCAATGGTTGAGATTAAATCTCAGTCTCGTGAGATCAATGGTTGAGATTCATTTAATTAACTTAAATCACTAATGCCAAAAACTTATCCATTTCTCCAAATTAACCTTAATTAATCTAAAAAGACATTCACTTTAATAAAGAGAATTTCCAAAGTTCCCGAGAGGTATTAGTGACGATCTTGACCGAATAGACACAAACCCATGTGGAGACTTAAATCACTAATGCCAAAAACTTATCCATTTCTCCAAATTAACCCCAATTAATCTAAAAAGACATTCACTTTAATAAAGTGAATTTCCAAAGTTCCTGAGAGGTATTAGTGACAATCTCCACCGAATAGACACAAACCCATGTGGAGATACCCGTCTGAGATACAGACAGCAACACTCCCTCTTAGCGAGGAAGGTATTCTCCACCACTCCTAGATTATCTCTAAAGAAGACAAACTTCCCTTTCACCAAGGGCTTGGATAGAATGTCTGCAACCTGCTTATTTGTGGAAATATACTAGAGCATGATTGCTCCCTTCTAGACCTTGTCTCATATGAAGTGATATCTAATCTTAATATGCTTGGACCTGTCATGCAACACTAGATTCTCAAAGAGTTTATACAACTCTAATTATAACAGTGAATTGTCGTAGGCTCCAACTCCTGACCAAATAATCTTGTAAGCAATTTGCAAAGCCAAGGAGCTTCACAACTTTCCATACTCGTTGCCATGTACTCGGCCTCTGTTAAATTGAGTGCTACGGAAGCCTGATTCCTGTTGAACCAAGAAACCATTGTTGAGCCCAAGCTAAAGCAGCACCCTAAGGTGCTCTTTCGATCAATTGCACTCCCTGCCAATCTGAGTATGAATAACCCTACAACTCCACTCCATCACCTCCAAGATACCTCAATCCATACTCCACTATGCCCCTCAAATATTTGAGCACATGCTTCAATGCTACCCAATGCACCTGCCTCGACTCCACCATGAACTGAATCAAGGTGTCAATAACAAAACATATATATGGCCTCGTGTTGACCAAATACATCAACAAACCAATCAATTATCTGTATACTCTAAGATAGACCAACACTAAATTTGAAGAATCAATCTTCTTCAGGTCGGATACCATAGTTGTAGCCATCAGTCTACAGTCCTCCATCCTGAATCTCTTCTGGATCTCCACTGTGTACTTCCCTTGACCAAGGAAGATCTCCTCTGATCTCTTCCATACCTCTAACCCCAAGAAATAATGCATCAAGTAAATGTCATTCATCTTGAACTCTGTGGCTAAATCTACCTTCCACCACGTTATAAGCTCCTCTGCACATGTGAGAAGTACAACACCAAGATGAGTGGCCTAGATCCAACAAGTATGAAGTACAAGTTGGGATCCACCTCACTCTTGGTGAAGCCCATGCTCTGGAAATATCCATCAATCCTGGAATACCACGCCCTAGGTGCCTGCTTGAGTCCATACAAATCATTCTTAAGCCTGCACACATGGGACTCCCTTCAATGTACCTCAAAGCCCTAAGGTTGATCTATGTATACTTCCTCCTTGATGATCCCATTGAGGAAGCATGTCTTCACGTCCATCTAGTGACTACTCCACCTCATGACTAAGGTAATAGATATCGCAAGCCCGAATGGAAGCATACATAGTGATTGTAGCAAATGTCTCCTCATAGTACACTCCCTGTCTCTAAGAGAACCCTCTCGCCACAAACCTTGCCCTAAACTTATCGATGCTGCCATTTGTAGATGCTTTATGTTGAAGAGCCACCAGGAAGTCAACACAGACTTCCTCTTCGATCTCAGCTCAATATCCCAAACATCATTCTTCATGATGGAGTTGTACTCCACCATGACATCCCTCCAAATTTACTGGTCCATTACTTCCTCATAACTAGAACGCTGAGAATCAATGATGTTGCTCATCAATGCCATATAGTTCGAAAACTTTCTCGGAGGCCTACTCTCCTCGAATAATCTCCTGGGAGCCTCAACATGCTCCGCAACATCCCTCAATGTTTGCTCAAACCATCTAGCTCTCTTGACAGAATTAGAAGGAACTAACTCCTCCTCCCCTGAAGGATGACTCCCTAAGATAGTAGTCTATGAATTCTATTCTCCCTTCGGAACCACCTGCTCCTCGTCCTCTACCACTAGTGGTAACTCATGAGACTTCCTAGATGCCAAATTCTCATGGAACTTAACACCTCAACTCACCACTATCTTTTGTTATGTTGGCATGAAGATCCTATAAGCCTTTGAGGCTCGATGTACTCCATAAACACACCCTTCTCTCCTAAATGCGCAAACTTTGTTCTCTTCTCCTCAGGTGCATGGATGTAGATTGAACAACCAAATATCCTGAGATGACTGATCTCTAGTTTCACTCTTGTGAATGCCTCCTCAAGAGTCTTGTCCTCCAATATCCTGCGAGGACTCTTTTTTTGCAAATAAATTGTTGTGTTACATGTCTCTTCCCAAAGAAACATAAGCAGTCCTTAATCATGAATCATAGCCTTTGCAAAACTAATGGTGGACCAGTTCTTTCTCTCCACAACCCCATTTTGTTGAGGGTTGTATGAGACTATCTTCTCGCTCTTGATCCCTGCCTCCTTGTAGAAATCTTTCAAGTCATTTAAGGTGTACTCTCCCCCATTATTTGACCTCGAGACCTTGATCTTCTTACTTGTTAGATTCTTGACCTACGCCTTGCATTCTAGGAAATGATCGAAGACCTCATCCTTGGTCTTCGTAAAGAAGATCCAAGTTTTCCTGGAAAAGTAATCAGTAAACGTCACATAGTATGATGCTCCCTACACAGACACTACAGACATCAACCCACATACATCTGAATGAATAAGATCCAAGATCCCCTTGGACCTGCTATCACTACTTGGAAAAGCAATCTTGACATTCTTGCCAAGTGTACACCCTATGCATACTCCCTGCTACTCAACACTGTAATCTAGAAGACCAATGACAATCTCTGTCAAAATCTTTGTTTTAAAAATCAATCAGCTCTGACTCAGACTCGACAAAGTTGATTGAGCTGACCATCCAACAAGTCGACTCGGCCTTCAAACCACATCGGGAGACCGATTTGATACCGAATAAGTCGAGTCGGTGTTTGACTTGGTCAATTAGGTACCAAACTGGTCAACTCGACCGAGTTCTAACCTGAACGAACCAAGTTGACTCAGTAGTATTTGGTAATACCAAATGGTCATATTAAATTCTTAAAGTAAAAGTGACTTTCTCCTTATCTTTCATTTTCTATCCTTTTACTTAAATTTTTAACATTACCATTAATTGTTTCATGATGTTTGAGAGTGGTTCCAACCTCATCTAACTTCATATGCAAAAAGTATAATTTTCGTGGAAAAGTAATCAATAAACGTCACAAAGTATGATGCTCCCTACACAAACACTACAGACATCGCCCCACATACATCTGAATGAATAAGATCCAAGATCCCCTTGGACCTGCTATCACTACTTGGAAAAGCAATCTTGACATTCTTGCCAAGTGCACACCCTATGCATACTCCATGCTACTCAACACTGTAATCTGGAAGACCAATGACAATCTCTGTTTCAAAAATTGATCAACTTTGACTCGGACTCGACAAAGTTGATTGAGCTGACCATCCAACAAGTCGACTCGGCCTTCAAACCAGATTGGGAGACCGATTTGATACAGAATCAGCCGAGTTAGTGTCCGACTTGGTCAATTAGGTACCAAACTGGTCAACTCGATCGAGTGCTAACCTGAACCGACCAAGATGACTATAAAATAAAATATATACTATGTTAAGTTACTCAGTAGTATTTGGTAATACTAAATGGTCATATTAAATTCTTAAAGTAAAAGTGCCTTTCTCCTTATCTTTCATTTTCTATCCTTTTACTTAATTTTTTAACATTACCATTAATTGTTTCATGATGTTTGAGAGTGGTTCCAACCTCATCTGACTTCATATGAAAAAGTATATTTCTAGATCCCATTCAAAATTCAATAGACTTAATAGTTTTCAGGATTTCACAATTGCAAAGTTTCCACCAAATTCTATCATGTACAAGGGTATGGGATTGGCATTTAATCATGCACATCAACCCCTCTATATACCTTGATGTTGGTGGTGTCGATTTTTGAACTCCTTTATCATGACCTTAATAAAAAAAATTACGTGTCTTCGTTTTGGAAACTCGTCTTTGTTCCCATGTTTCATGCAACTTAGAATCTAACCCTAAGGCTATAAGATGAACCCCAACCTTGTGCTTCTAGACATTCAACTAGTACTACTACAACTATTGCAGTTGTAGATGACCTTGAGGAGTTCAAGCTTGAGCCAAATGATGATATCATTACCTATGCCATTGGTAGTCTTGATTCTAGTTCTACTTCTAGTTCTAGTAGTGGTGATGAGTTTGATGATTGATCATGTTGATCAATGACATGTATGATGTATGACCATTGATGTATCGATGTAGTGGCATCATAACATCATGTTTTTTGGACTCTACGGGCCATTTAGGCCTCATTGATTATGTATTTTGTTCCAAATTTGTATTCCACGGTACACTTCGTCCCATTTTGATATATTCACCCTTATATGTTATATACATGAGCAAACTTTCGATATTTTGTCTCTAATGCTTTGGAATCATGGATTAGAATCTTTAAAATATTATTTTTCTTTAAATGTAAATATTTTATGTATTTTTTAGTAAACCGAGTCATTAAATTCAAATCGATAGAGTCATTATTGATTTTGAGTCTGAGTCCGAGTTCGAGTCGACCCTCGACCAATTCTGAGTTTGAATTTTAAAACATTGCTCAGAATCAACAACACCCTATAATGCAAGTGTCCCATCCTCTTGTGCCAAGGCTCATACAGGATGTCATTATCATGTACCAAAGCATGAACAAGCTTCCCTTCAACATGTATAAGTTTCCCTCTCTAACCCCAATTCTCAATATGTGTCAGGGCTAGCTCCCTCTGGATGTATGATTACTTACCCTCTCTTAAAGATAACGACAAAACCCCTATCCTCCATAACTGAGACCGAGCAAGTTCTTTTTCAATCATGGTACAAATAGCACATCCAAGGCATCAAACGAACCACCTTACTCAAGTTGGAACATAACTATTCCCCCTCCTTTGACTGCATACTTGGCATCATCACCAAGTTCCACTGCATACTTGCCATGTGACAAGATGCACCATTGTGCTGGTAGAAAGGCAGGAAACTAGTGAGAAATCAGTCTCGAACTTTGCAGCAAACTCACTCAACTGAGTCTCTACAAATGTTGCTCTCGCTACGTCTTTTATTTCCCCTTCTTGTCTGGACATTAATATGCACAGTGCCCATTCTTGTGGCACATGAAACAGTTGACTTTACTCAAGTCTTTATTCTTCCCCGACTATGAGGCTTCCTCCTCACGATTACGCTTCTTGCTATAACTCTTTCCTTTGCCCTTGTGTGCCTTGCTAACAAGGGCCAAGTCTTCGCCATCTTCTTGCTTGTGTGCTCTGGACTACTCTTGAGTCTCCTCCTGGATACAATCATCCCAAGCCTCTTTCAGGTGGAGAGTTTCTCCCGAGCACAAAGCCCTTTTACAAATGGTTCCCAATGCTTGGTGAAACCATTCAATGCCACTTGGATGAGCTCTGCATCATCTAATTTCTTCCCAATGGTTGCAAGCTGATCACGTATTTGAGTGATTTTCATAAGATAGATGGTAACATTGTCTGATCTCGACATCTGAACATCTCTGAGTTTGTCTCTCATAATCATCTTCATGTTCACATTATCACTCTGGAATAAATCCTTCAGAGCTTTAAACATGTCACTAGCCGACGTCTTCTCTGCTACATGAAGAATCAAGTGATCATTCTCAACATTCCATGATCACTCTCTAGGCTTTGATGTCTTTCATCTCATGTGCTACCAAATCAGTTGGATCTATCAGAGTAGTAATAACCTTTCATGGATGATCCGAAGGGTCTTATTCCTTCAAAAGCAATGTAACCCCTCCTTTCCATGTCAAGAAGTTAATGGTCCATCTAACATGAGTTCAAATCTAAGACCAGTTGTTGCTGTAACTAGATCTCAAAAAAAAAATTGTCGTGTGCTTATTCCTTCAAGCACCCACTAAGATCTAATATGAATCAAAGGTAAATGGGTCTGAAACATTGTGTCTAGGCATTTAGATCAAGTTGCAGTGATGAGCTTCACCCTCCGAAGCCGATCTGCCTAAATGTATGAGCAAGTAAGATTTTGCATTTAATGAAAGAAAATTGATGCTTGAGGTCCTGGCGCTTCTGGTATTAGAGCCAGTACGAGTATTGAAGAATTGCATATTTCTCTGTAAGCGTATGCTCATGATTTTGCATATTTCTCTATAAGTGTATGCTCATGATTTATATCTACTAAATTTATTGCTTTATTTCATCAGTCTCTGTGTTTTATATTCTACAATAGAGTCCGGGTAGATGGTGGAAATGACCATCGAGCGAATTGTTGGGCATGTGAGGGTGTAAGATTGGGTTGCCGTAAGTCGTACAGGTAGTTGAACCGAGGTTGGCGTAAGTAATTTTGCAAAAACATGTTCTTTATGTTTTCAGTAATTTTCCTGACCAAATAATAAAGAAAGTGCATCTTCAAAGATTTCTTGGAAGCCTGAATTATATCAGACCTTTTTACAGAGGGCAAGCAACAGATATTCATGTGTTACAGCAGCGTTTGAAGAAAAACCCTCCAGCGTGGTCTGAAGATATGACTGTGGCAGTCCAACCAATAAAAAGGAAAGTTCAGAATCTCCCAGCTTTGAACCTCCCTCAAAGCACTGGTCAGTTGGTAATTGAAATTGATACATCATCTAAAACATGGGGTGGTGTGTTGATAGAAATCATCGACACCAAAGAAAATATTTGTGGCTATGCTTCTGGTTCCTTCCAATCTGCAGAAGTTAATTATCCAAGTAGCCATAAAGAGATTATGGCTGTAAAGAAGACTGTGCAACATTTTATTTTGTTTCTCAAGCCTGTTAAGTTCGTAATTAGAATAGACTTGAAAATAATGCCAGGTATCTTTAAAAATGAGAACCTGATGGCAGAAAATAGCAGTAGAATTTTAAAATGGTTTGTTTGGTTAAGTAGTTTTGATTATGACATTGTATATAAGCCTGGCTATCTAAATTGTTTGGCTGATATGTTAACCAAAGAACAATCTCAGCCTGCAGAGCCATTTCCTGCATTAAATGTGTTTACTCCAGGTTCCAGCGCCAGTTCCAGAAAAGGAAAAGCACCTGCTGAACTTGTGTACCAACCCAGAGAATCCCTGTTTTTAAAGCCTTGGGATGAATCTGTTTCTCCTGAAGAACGTCGACAGCTTCTAGATTTTGCTGATAGAAGGGAAGCTGAGAAATATTTGGATTTGACATTGATTAAGCAAATCCAAGCAAGTCCGCTGAAAATCCAGATTATGGAACGATGGGAAAGATCTGCTTTTCATAGCTTTAAGAAAGCCAGAGACAAATTGAAGCAATGCAAAGAGCTCTAGATAGACTGTAATTTTGAAGGAGAAAATTGTGATGAAGTTTGGTATGTACATATTGGTGCAGGTGATTTAACATGGACTAGCTATAATTTGATTTTGCAATTTTGCAGAGAAGAGAAGTCCGTTGTCATTTGTAGCGACCCAGCCGCTCTTAGAAGTAAAACTTGGTCCGGCTGGACTGAAGTGTTATTAGATCAATTTTGTCCTCGTGTTGATTGGGAGAACAGAAGAGCCAACTTCATTCTGCATCTGCAGGCAGACATGCAAGTTGCCGACCAAAACCATCAGTGGTTTAAGTTCATGTTGAGACACCATGGAGGACGCTATATGCGGCTTGAACACACCATGTTCATAAGGCAAAAGTTTATAAAACGTGATCATGAAGGAAAGAGAGTTGATTCTAAAGTTCATACAAGACAACTCCCACTAAACTTCCATGTAGAATCTCTTTTCGCTAGAGAATATCTTTGTCCAGATAATCCAATCTTTAAAGGATCCGATGTTGAGAGATGCTTCAGCAGCGATCTCTATCCTCCTGCTCCTAGCTTTGAAGATTCTCAACCGTATGAAGATGATTATGATCGGGCACTTAGTGATGAAATCCATGATGAAATCCTGGGTGGTTTCGATTGTACCTGCGGCGGAATAATGATCGGCGACCATGAAGTTTGCCTCTGTACCCAAGGCCGTGATCCATATTCACCTTGATGTAATTTGTTGTACTTGTTGAATGCTGTGGTGGGCCAGTCTACTCTACTTATGTAATAATTTGATGCCTTGTCGGCCATTTGGCCTTTTGCTTTCCATCATGTCGGTTCGGGTCCCCATATGTCACTGACCACTAAGGGACGAGATAACAATCATGACAGTACTCGTGATTGCCCCAAATCTTTTGACTGCCATTTATCGATCCGTGCTCACCGGGTAACCGGTTGAGAATTGTATAAATAAGAGACCCTCGGGCTCATTTAGATCATCGAGTCTTTGAGTTTGCAAGCGATCCAGTAGTTGGAGCTCTGCAAGAGTCTTAGAGAGTCAAGAGTCGAAGGCATATGCTCTACAAGTTGCCCTAGTGGTATAACATTGCATCAGAACGCCCAAGCTTAGTCTGTAAGTATGGAGTTTGTTAGATGCTAGTAGACATATTTTAGTGTCCCCAAGTAGCTTCCGAGTAAGATTCAGCTTTGCTGTTTCTCAAAGGTAAATGGGCCTGAAACATTGTGTCTAAGCATTTAGATCAAGTTGCAGTGATGAGCTTTGCCCTCCGAAGTCAATCTGCCTAAATGTATTGAGTTGTTGTTGTTTCAATAAAAATTTTGATGTATGAGCAACCAAGATTCCGCATTTAATGAAAGAAAATTGATGCTTGAGGTCCTGGCGCTTCTGGTATCAGAGCTAGTACGAGTATTGAAGAATTGCATATTTCTCTGTAAGTGTATGCTCATGATTTTGCATATTTCTCTGTAAGTGTATGCTCATGGTTTGTATCTACTAAATCTGTTGCTTTATTTCATCAGTCTCTATGTTTTATATTCTACAATAGAGTCCGGGTAGATGGTGGAAATGACCATCGAGCGAATTGTTGGGCATGTGAGGGTGTAAGATTGGGTTGTCGTAAGTCATACAGGCAGTTGAGCCGAGGTTGACGTAAGTAAGTCCTCAGACCAGACAATACTCTGTGAGCATTCATCCTCTCTTAGATCATGGACCCTGCAATGGATTTTGTTGAGCTCACTAAATTAGAAGGTAAAGCCAGTGATAATGAAGTTAAATTAGCAGACCGAGTATCATCTTTTCAAGGAGCATCTTCCAGTAATTCTTCCATCATACATACTAATGACATTAATCCATCTGAAAATTGGCAACTACCTAAAATGCTTCCTTCTGATGTTTATAAGCTTTTAGATCGTGGCAGCTTAGATCTGCAACTCAAATAAAAGTTTCTTCAGTAGATGTTTCGTTTACTGATTCTGATGATCCTGTCCATATCAATCTCATAGATAAAGCTCAAATCGATTGGGAGAGAAAAGAAGGTTTTTTGTATGCACATCTTGGTGCTATTAAGTTAGGTTTAGGACCGCTTGTCTGTCCTTATCTCCCTGTATCTTCTTTATGTGTGGCTGTAGATACCCGTCATACTAATTTTGCAGACGCCATTATTGGTGGTTTTACTGCACCTTTGCACAATGGTCCAACGTTTGGTACAATATTTCCTAAGTATGTTGTTAGTCTGTCTGATCCCCATATCTATGACTTGTTAAAGGCCTATATCCAACCACAGGGTTTCCAAATGCTTGTTGATTCCAAGATTATCCAGCTAAAAGCAGCTATTTGTATTCGCTTCGGAAATGATACCCTGCCTCCTCTTTGTTGCACTGCCCATCATAGTTCGCACTTGCAAAGCATGGTGGAAACTGACACATCTCGACATGCTACTCCTGTCACATTCGATTGGACTGGCATTACTTACCCAGAAGCATGGGAAGTAAAATATAAAGAATTTAGAGATGTTGAGGCAATGAATAGATTAATCAAGAACAACCCTTTACAGTTTGATAGACGTACTAATTCTTTCCGAGCAACTGAAGGGAATCCTCCTCCTTGATTTGGTCCACCTTTAATTAGGTCTACTTCTCGTTCCTCTTATGATAATGCTAGACACCAAGCAACTAGCAATACTCTTTCTTCTTCTTCTTCGCACACAGAACCGTCATACACAGGGTTGTATGAAACCGAACACCGTGGCCAGCATGATGACTGTCCTGCTTGTAAAAAGATCATCCAAAGATTACAACATCAAACCAAAAGGGAACTTCCATCCGTGGGTATGTTTTCTCTTCCACGCCAAGGTCATGATATGAAACAACTACTCCCAGTGGTCAATCTTTTATTCCTGGTCAAAATCTACCAGATGTCCCATTTAGACAGTACACATCTGATGGTCAAGCCAAAAAAGAATTTATGCCCCTCAAATCTTCTGCTCCTGATCAGACTGTGTCTGATGAAATTAAGTTGGCAAACAGGGGTAATCTGCAACAAGTTCAGACTGGAAGAAATATTGATGATATGCATCATGATGTTCTCTTTCTTAAGAGAAGTTGCATAGAGCAGAAAGCTATGATAGAAGCACTGGCAACAAAGCTTGAATTGTTGAATCATCTTCTACATGATTCAACACAAATCAAAATCATCCTTGATGAAGCATCAAACAAAGCTCAAAAAATATTAGGTGTACTAGAAGATTTGTTTTCCAAAACAGAAAGTCTAAAGCAAAAATCATATGTTGTTCCTGATCATGTTTTTGCCTTAGCAGCTAAAGGTCGTACACCATCTGCTCATAAGAAAAGTGTGTCTCTTGGACAGTTCTCTGTTCAGACTGGAGATTCTTTGCCTGAATGGGATTTTGGAGAATCTGATCATCTGAGAACTGAAATTGAAAATTGGATCTCTGAATTTAAACAATTCAAGTCTTGCGTAGATCCAACTATTGTCTCTCGCCTTGGAGCCTTAGATGTAGGTTTCCATGATGTCGATTCATCCAATAGAGGTGAGACACAGAGAGCTCCTCCTCGAGGACCTCCTCCAACTTTTGATGTACATATGGCAGATGTAAATGCTTCTACTCCTCCTCCTCACAGATTCCAATTTGGAATCAATTCTATGAATCAATTGATCTCACAAATGCCAGAACAGCCTATTCTGAACATCCAATGTCAGACAAGGGCTGAGATAAAGAATGCCTTGCAGCTTTTGAATCAATGGGTCTTGTATAAGAAAACGCAAGATAATAACCTCACTGGTCAAAATCTAGGTACACAGATGATTGATGGACTCTCAGGTTTAGCAAGTGAATGGTGGCGTTGGCTTCATCGGGAGTCACGCAATGAAATGTTAGCAGTTGATGATGCTGACAGTCAGATTTTGACAGCCCTAGGTCGAGAGTTTTATGGTCCTGATCAAGGCGAAGACTATGACCACTTAGCTTCACTTTTTATGTCTGCAAGACTTTGTGATCTAAGTAAAAGTGAAGAATACTTTTGCTATATGCAGCAATTGTTAGTCTCCTCAGGTAAATCAGGTGATCCAACTTATTTAAAGCATTATCTAAGAAGTTATCCTAGTCATGTCCCAGATGCAGTTGAGCAGCATCTCAAAGACAAGAACATTGCTCTAGGAATGTCATTGGCACAATTGCATGGTTTTATTCTTGAAACCTGGCAAGAACACTGCTTAGAGCGACGAGTGAGTAAGGATTTCAAACGACACCAAGAAATGTATTCAACTTCATTCTGTAAGGATGTAGCTCAGATGCCCAATTGGGGGTGTGGTGCACATAACAGAGGACATTTTGGGAAAGAATGCTACCACTGCAAAAAGAAAAAGAAAGGATTATATACTAGTAAGCCCAGATATCACACTGACAAACATTATAAACACAAAAAGAGATATTCTGAAAGGAAATTCCATAAGAAGCCTTTCAAGAAATTTGTGAAAAGGCGATCTAAGAAAGGTTGGACAGATGTTTGTTTCATTTGTGGTAAAACAGGCCATTGGGCTAGTAAATGTCCAGATAAAAAATCTCGTCCGCAGTTGGCAGCTTTCTATACAGCTTTAGATCCACGTTGGTGGGATCTCTGTAAATTCTCTGTTAATGACCCCATTCCGAAAGGTGAAGTTCTATTTCTTCCCGAAGAATCTGATGATTCCGAGTCCGACTCTGATTTGAATGTTGCTTTAGCTAAGTTTGCTCCCTCCTCCTCCGATTCTGACTCGGATGAGTCTTGTGCAAACTTAGGGGGGTGTGAAGTGCCAGAGTTTGATTTCTCTTTAAATATGATGTCTTTCAGTCAACAATCTTCTTTAGAAAAACAATTGGCAGAAATTGATTTGCAACTATGCTCAGTGCCTGTACCTCAATATATGTTAAGGCAAGATCTCAGAGAGGAGAAAAGAAGATTAATCAGTCAGCTTGAGAAGACAAAGGGTAACAAAAAGGTCTCAGCAATACCTTTCGCTTTACAATACAATCTAGCTGATATCTATAGACATTATCCAGATCAGCATGAGGAAAGGCAGAGTCACAGAGGTGACAAAGAGAAATTGCTTCGTTTACAGATCAAAGAAAAGCAGCAAATTCTGAGAAAGCTTGTTACAGAAATTGAAGGTATGAAAGAAATGCTCAAAATTGTTATTATGGAAAAAGATCAATCTTCTGATGATGATCTAAGCAAACACCTTGAACAAGCACTGGTTGACCCTGAAAGGAAGGAAGATTCTCCCTCCTCTTCTCCTCCCCAATCTCCTATGTCACAATTGCCCAGTTTGTTAGGAATGTTTCAAGGTCCTAAATTGTTTGTAAAAATTTTATTTTGTGCTCCGGAATTTAAGTCTTATACTTTAGATTGCATGATAGATTCTGGTTGTCAATTGAATCTTGCAAAAGGTGCAGCTATCCCTAGCTTTTATTGGGAAAAAGCTAAAGATCATGGCTCAGCCATTGAAGGCACTGCAGTTTCCCTTACTGGTAAAGTCGAATATTTCCCTGTACAAATTTCTAATACTTCTTCCAATTTATCCTAGTATAGATTAGATAGTTTGAAGGAAGACTGTGTAATTGGGTCATAATGTCTTCATTGTTGGAGTTCGTTTTCTATAGATACTGCCAAAATGTTATTTTCTTGTACTATCAATAACCAGCTTGTGATTTCCCCTCTATCCTTCACTCCAACTTACCACTGTAAATCCCAGCTCCCTGCTCCTCTTCCAAAACCCAGTATGGCAGCTTTGAATAAAATGGAAAGAGTCGTGGCTTATGCTGAAAGCCATAAAGAAAAGTCTCTTGCACCAATAACGAAAAAATTGATAAAAGATTGTTGCTCAAAAAGTCCCAATGCTTTCTGGAAGAGAGAAAAATATTTTGTTTCACTTCCATTTGATCCTCTTCAAAAAATCAAACCAATGAAAGCCTCAGCAAGGTTAATGTCTCCTTCTGAGAAGGAATTTTGTGCTGCTGAAATAAAAGAACTGTCAAGTAAAGGGTTGATTGAACCATCAAAGAGTCTATGGGCTTGTAGAGCCTTTGTGGTAAATAAGCATGCAGAACAGAAAAGAGGTAAACCTAGACTAGTGGTCAATTATAAACCTCTGAATGTAGTTTTGCAGAAAGTTCGTTATCCTCTCCCTGATAAGTCAAGTCTTCTGCAAAGAATTACTGGATGTTCAATCTTCAGTAAGTTCGATCTTAAGTCTGGTTTTTACCAGATAGGTATAAATGAGAAAGATCATTTCAAAATGGCTTTCGTTATCCCTCACGGACAGTATTAGTGGAAAGTCATGCCGTTTGGAATAAATAATGCTCCCTCTGAATTTCAGAAAAGAATGGAGGATATCTTCAGAGACAAGTAGTGGGCATTAGTTTTCATAGATGACATCCTCATCTGTTCCAAGAATTTGCAAGAACATTTGAAGCACTTACAGTTGTTTTATGATTTGGTCTATAAGCATGGATTAGTCTTGTCTCAGTCAAAGATAGATAGGTAAAACAGAATTGGATTTTCTTGGCTTTAAGATTCAAAAAGGCCAAGTAATTTTGCAGAAACATGTTCTTTCTGTTTTCAGTAATTTTCTTGACCAAATAATAGAGAAAGTGCAGCTTCAAAGATTTCTTGGAAGCCTGAATTATATCAGACCTTTTTACAGAGGGCAAGCAACAGATATTCGAGTGTTGCAGCAGCGTTTGAAGAAAAACCCTCCAGCGTGGTTTGAAGATATGACTGTGGCAGTCCAGTCAATAAAAAGGAAAGTTCAGAATCTCCCAACTTTGAACCTCCCTCAAGGCACTGGTCAGTTGGTAATTGAAACTGATGCATCATCTAAAGCATGGGGCGGTGTGTTGATAGAAATCATCGACACCAAAGAAAATATCTGTGGCTATGCTTCTAGTTCCTTCAAATCTGCAGAACTTAATTATCCAAGTAGCCATAAAGAGATTCTGGCTGTAAAGAAGACTGTGCAACATTTTATTTTGTTTCTTAAGCCTGTTAAGTTTGTAATTAGAACAGATTTGGAAATAATGCCAGGTATCTTTAAAAATGAGAACCTGATGGCAGAAAATAGGAGTAGAATTTTAAAATGGTTTGTTTGGTTAAGTAGTTTTGATTATGACATTGTATATAAGCCTGGCTATCTAAATTGTTTGGCTGATATGTTAACCAGAGAACAATCTCAGCACCTGCTGAACTTGTGTACCAACCCAGAGAATCCCTGTTTTTAAAGCCTTGGGATGAATCTGTTTCTCCTGAAGAACGTCGACAGCTTCTAGATTTTGCTGATAGAAGGGAAGCTGAGATATATTTGGATTTGACACTGATTAAGCAAATCCAAGCAAGTCCGTTGAAAATCCAGATTATGGAACGATGGGAAAGATCTGCTTTTCATAGCTTTGAGAAAGCCAGAAACAAATTGAAGCAATGCAAAGAGCTCTGGATAGACTATAATTTTGAAGGAGAAAATTGTGATGAAGTTTGGTATGTACATATTGGTGCAGGTGATTTAACATGGACTAGCTATAATTTGATTTTGCAATTTTGCAGAGAAGAGAAGTCCGTTGTCATTTGTGGCGACCTAGCCGCTCTCAGAAATAAAACTTGGTCCGGATGGACTGAAGTGTTATTAGATCAATTTTGTCCTCGTGTTGATTGGGAGAACAGAAGAGCCAACTTCATTCTGCATCTGCAGGCAGACATGCAAGTTGCAGACCAAAACCATCAGTTGTTTAAGTTCTTGTTGAGACACCATGGAGAACGCTATACGCGGCTTGAACACACCATGTTCAGTAGGAAAAAGTTTATAAAACGTGATCATGAAGGAAAGAGAGTTGATTCCAAAGTTCATACAAGACAACTCCCACAAAACTTCCATGTAGAATCTCTTTTCGCTGTAGAATATCTTTGTCCAGATAATCCAATCTTTAAAGGATTCGATGTTGAGAGATGCTTCAGCAGCGATCTCTATCCTCCTGCTCCTAGCTTTGAAGATTCTCAACTGTATGAAGATGATTATGATCGGGCACTTAGTGATGAAATCCTGGGTGGTTTCAATTGTACCTGCGGCGGAATAATGATCGACGACCGTGAAGTTTGCCTCTGTACCCAAGGCTGTGATCCATATTCACCTTGATGTAATTTGTTGTACTTGTTGAAAGTTGTGGTGGGCCAGTCTGCTCTACTTATGTAATAATTTGATGCCTTGTCGACCATTTGGCCTTTTGCTTTCCGTCATGTCGGTTCGGGTCTCCATATGTCACTGACCACTAAGGGACGAGATAACAATCATGACAATACTCGTGATTGCCCCGAATCTTTTGACCGCCATTTGTCAGTCCGTGCTCATCGGGTAACCGGTTGAGAATTGTATAAATAAGAGACCTATTTGGCCTTTTGCTTTCCGTCATGTCGGTTCGGGTCCCCATATGTCACTGACCACTAAGGGACGAGATAACAATCATGACAGTACTCGTGATTGCCCCGAATCTTTTGACCGCCATTTGTCGGTCCGTGCTCACCGGGTAACCAGTTGAGAATTGTATAAATAAGAGACCCTCGGGCTCATTTAGATCATCGAGTCTTTGAGTTTGCAAGCGATCCAGTAGTTGGAGTTCTGCAAGAGTCTTAGAGAGTCAAGAGCCAAAGGCCTATGCTCTACAAGTTGCCCTAGTGGTATAACATTACATCAGAACGCCCAATCTTAGTCTGTAAGTATGGAGTCTGTTAGATGCTCGTAGACATATTTCAGTGTCCCCAGGTAGCTTCCGAGTAAGATTCAACTTTGTTGTTTCTCAAAGGTAAATGGGCCTGAAACATTGTGTCTAGGCATTTAGATCAAGTTGCAGTGATGAGCTTCGCCCTCCAAAGCTGATCTGCCTAAATGTATTGAGTTGTTGTTATTTCAATAAAATTTCTGATGTATGAGCAAGCAAGATTCCGCATTTAATGAAAGAAAATTGATGCTTGAGGTCCTGGCGCTTCTGGGAGAAAATGGGCCTAAGAAAATACAACAACAAACATGGAAAAATGACCTCCAACCTACAAATTTGCCCAGCAAACCCTGTTGCATGCTACAGTGATGTGCAACCTATACGACAATGTTGTACGGTCCATACGGAATGTATGATCGCACATGTACCTACGAATTTGTCCGCACATACGCACTAGCCTGCGGCTTTCTCTGCACAGCTGCAACTTGATCACAGTGAACCGACATCTCTGTCACAATCGCGATATGTTGTACGATTTATGCAACTTGACTAGACAACTTTCGTACAAACTATACAAATGGATGTTTGCTTGGACCTCTGCGTGACTAGTACGGTCCCCTTGGAAGATTTCTAGCTGCTCCAATCTTTCTCTTCCTACAAAATATGGAAAGTAGAAAGCTTCTTCTTCTTTCCAACTCAATGCTTGAATTTCTCTTGTGTCTTCTCCTCTTACCTTCGTTCCCTTTTATGCTATTGTGATGAACCAAAACCCTAACTTTGATGGATGATATTGGATCTCACTCCCTTGAGATCAATGGTTAAGATTCATTTAATTGACTTAAATCACTAATGCCAAAAACTTAGGTACTCCAAATTAACCCCAATTAATCTAAAAAGACATTTACTTTCATAATTGACTTTAATAGTCAATTCTCGCTAGCCCATTCAGTTAAGGTGTGGTTCTTGTCTGCGAGGCGACCTAGGTTCAATTCCCCTTAGGGTGGAGCTAGTTGGGAGGAGACACCCAAAATCCAACCAATTGAGGGTTAGTGTGGCCCAGGCCAGGTGCGATCCCTGGGTGATTTTGACGGCTTAGATGCCCCTGGTTCATTGTTTCTTTAGACCAAAGGCCACTCCCGCAAGTCATGAAAATTCTAGAAAACAAAAAAAATGAATTTTTAAATTTTAATAAAGTGAATTTTTAAAATTCTCGAGGTATTAGTGACGATCTCAACCAAATACACATACCCATCGGGAGATGCATGTCTGAGCTACAAACATCATTAAGTTGTTGGTTTGGTAGGTTGTAGCGATCACCTTGACAACTTTGATTTAAGGAATAAGAAGTTGATTTGAAGCATAAAACATTTGTGTATGTGTGTATTTCATTTATGCTTCTGCTATTTATTTTTCCATCTATTGTGTGATTGATACTATGCTCAGAAATTAATTTATGTGGTTAAATAAATTATGTATTTGATTTGTTTAATTGAAAACATAAGGACATTAGATATCTAGTGCTGGAATTATTTTTTTTCAAACGAAAAAAAAAAAGTTTCTTGCTATTCATGGATTCAATCAAAGAAACTTACATATGTTTACCTATCCCATGGATAGAATACAGTTAATCTTGAAAAATATAAACATCATCTGAGATCATAAACTAGTCTCAAAACTATCTCCCAACTAAGTAGGTGCCAAATATAACATTTTTTGCATTGTGTATACATAATGACAGTGGATTCATATAACTCATCTAATCCCAAAAAAGAAGACCAAAATATATCAATATACTAAGAAGCTGAAATTAATAGATCCGGAAGTGTCCCTCCTCACGAAGCTATAGGTCTGCAAAATAGGAGAAATGAAGAGTGCCTTCTTCTAGACTCGAGCCCTTCTTAGAAAGGGAATCAACTCTTTGATTAAAATTTCTCGAAATATGCTAGCAACTATAAGAGATCTGTTGTAGAAAGGAGGAAATCCCCAATTTCCAGTGTTCAAGAGAAGCCACCCGCAGTTGTCGCTTGCCAAGTACCCAATCCAGGATAAAAGTCGAGTCTCCCAAAATCTGTAAATATGTAATGTTTCTTGATAAAGCAAAAGGATAGTAGAGCCCAAGGAGCCAGAAGCTCGACTCTTGTATTACGGCCCTTACCACAACCAATGGAGATCTTGATGTAGCTAGCACCTAATATAATAAGAAAACAACCAACGCCACAAATACCCCTCTACTCTGCGCCATCAAAATATCCCACTGAGTGCAATCCATCAATCTGAGGGAAGCAAATACTCTTTTAACTTGCGATTAGGCAGCCAGTCTCTCAAACTAGAGAGAAACTGCATAACGAAAGAGCATACCCGGGCATAGTTGAAGCATAAATTCTAGAAGAGAAGAAGATTCCTATAAACTCCAAATAAATAGTAAGGGAAAAGATGAATTTTTCCATCTCCCACAATACCATCTCTTCAAATTCGAATCTAATGAGGCCAGATTCCAGCTGAAATGTATGCCCCATCGCAAGGACACGTCGCTCCAGATCTGTTGAGTAATTTGGCACTGAACAAACAAATGATCCACAGTCTTAACATCTTTATAGCACAATGGGAAACCATTTGGGCCGATACCCCCTCTACAGATAAAGTTATCACCAGTCAGTACTTATTGTTCAATGCCAACCAGTAAAAACAAAGGATTTTAATGGCAGCATGCCATCACCAGAGGCGTCGAAACCACCATTGAGAATGTATCGGACGATGAAAAGATGCAATGGCCTCATAAGCCCTACTAGTACTAACCTCCCCAGTCGAGTCACCCCAAGACCAGGTAAGAGTATCCGACTGATGCAGAAATCTAATCCCACAGTGTTTAAGAATATCAATGTAAGAGTCCCATTCACGGCTCTCCTCCCCCACCAAATCAATATCTGGCGCAGACTTCCAATATGCAGAGAGGGGATTGACTGGAAACTTGCATGCTTGATTCAAAAAGTATAACAGGACTCTCGAGGAGTACGATCAACTCAACTCAGTCCATCAAAGGAGTACGATCAACTCAACTCATGTGATCAACTCGACTCAATCCATCAAGGAGTACGATCACAATGTTCCACACAGGACTCTCGAGGAGTACGATCAACTCAATTCACACTCCATACATGAGAATGTTCCACACAGGGATACACTCCACACAGGAGTCCTCTTTACACAGGAGAACTTTCCACACAGGAACCATCCCACACAGGAGTCGTGCACAAGTCTCGTCTTGTGCCTCATCACAACCATACTGGTCATCAATCCTCCTTTCGGAGGAAGGGAATCTTTACCACCCCAAGCTTTTCACGAAAGTATGCAAACTTCACTCTTGACAAAGGATTGTTAAGGATATCTGCAATCTGCTCATCAGTGGAGATATAATGGAGCTTTACTACTCCCTTCTGAACTATGTCTCTAATGTAGTGATATCGGATCTCAATATGTTTGAATCTGTCATGGAACACAGGGTTCTCCGAGAGCTTTACACAACTCTGGTTATCACAAAATATCATTGTCGCATCAAGTCCATGACCATACAAATCTGTAAGTAGCTTCCGAATCCATATTGCTTCCTTGCTAGCTGCACTGGCTACGAGATACTCTACCTCTATTGTAATGAGTGCCACAGAAGATTGTTTCTTGTTGAACCAAGAAACCATAACAGATCCCAAGCTAAAATAGCACACAGAAGTGCTCTTTATGTCAACAACACTACTAGCCCAATCTGAATCTATCAAGCCCACCAGCTTCACTTCATTATCTAAGGTATATCCAAATCCATAACCAATTGTACCGCGTAGATATCTCAGCACATGCTTGGCTACTACCCAATGTACTTATCTCGGCTCAACCATGTGCTGACTCAATGTGTTCATTGCATAACAGATATCTAGCCTGGTATTAACCAAGTACAACAAGGAACCAATCAATTGGCGGTACATGGTCGGATCCATTAAGTCTGAAGATATGGCAGAGTCATGTAACTTCTTCAGATTAGCCTCCATAGGTGTGGCCATGGACTTACAGTCCAGCATACCAAATCTACGCAAGATCTCAATGGTATACATCCGTTGTCCAAGGAAGATCTCATCAAGTCCGTGCCACACCTCTAAGCCCAAGAAATAATGCATCAATCCTAGGTCTTTCATCTCAAACTCACGAGTCAACTCCCTCTTGAGCCTGTCAATTAGATTCTCGTCCCCTGTGAGAAAGAGATCATCAACATAGAGTACCAGGATCAAGGGACAACTGTCAACAACCTTGTAATAAAGGTTCTAATCTGCTTCACTGCTAGTGAAGCCCAACATTGTCAAGTAACTTTCGATCCTGGAGAACCAAGCTCGGGGTGCCTGCTTAAGCCCATAAAGAGCTTTCTTCAATATGCAGACATGACACTTCTTCCCAAAATCCCATGTATAACCCTCAAGTTGCTCCATATATACCTCTTCCTCTATTATACCATTGAGAAAGGCAGTCTTTACATCCATTTGAAGTAATTTCCAACCCATGATAGAAGCAAGAGATATAATGGACCGAATAGTAGAGTACATGGCAACTGGTGCAAATGTCTCATCATAATCTATTCCTTCTTTCTGAGAGAAACCACGAGCTACAAATTTGGCCTTGTGCTTTTCTATGATGCCATCTGCAGCATGCTTGATCTTGAAGATCCACTTGGAAGTCACTACTAACTTCCCCTCAAGTCTCGGAACAATATCCCATACATCATTTTTCATGATGGATTGATAGTCATCCATCATAAGCATCTTTCCAAACCTGATGTCCAACTGCTTCCTCAAAACTGGAAGGCTTTGAATCACTGATGTGACTCATCAAGCATGAATATCCCGAGTATTTGTTAGGTCTCTTGCACTCTCTAAATGTACTGTTAGGAGCTGCATGACCTTCTGCATCTTGCAAAGTATCAAGAAGCCATGTTGGCGTCTTCCGGGTAACATCTCTAGGAGGCTCTAGCTTTGGGATAGGCTCTAAAAGAATCTCCTGATGATCTGGATCATGGTCCTCAAGAATAGGAGCCTCCTACTCCTAAGTGTCATCATCCAAGTGAGACTCTCGGGATCTCCTGAATGCCACCTCCTCATCAAAAGTCACATCTCGGTTGACATCAATATGACGATGCCCCGGAATATATATTCGATATGCCTTTGAAGTCTCATTGTACCCAACATAGATACCTTTCTATCCTGAAGGCTCCAACTTGGTCCTCTTTTCCTTAGGGACATGAAAGTAAGTTGGACAACCAAAGATCCTCAAATGTCCAACATCTGGTTTCACACCTGTGAAAACCTCTTAAGGGGTCTTATCCTTCAATGTTCGGTGAGGACATATGTTCTGGACATACACTGTAGTGTTTGCTGCTTCAGCCCATAGAAACATAGGAACCCCCTAATCATGGATCAACGTCATCGTAGATTCAATGATGGATCTATTCTCCCTTTCAGCAATCCCATTATGTTGGGGATTATATGGTATAGTGAACTCCCTCTTAATTCATGCACTTGTGCAGAAATTGTTGAATTCCTTGGAAGTGTATTCTCCTCCATTATCTGATCTAAGGACCTTGATCTTCCTATCTATCAATTTTTGTGCTTGAGCCTTGAATTCTTGGAACTTGGAGAAGACTTCATCCTTGTTGTTAAGGAAATAGACCCATGTCTTTCAGGAAAAGTCATCAATAAAAGGATGGTGTTGTCATAAGTCCGCAAATATATGAGTGAACCAAGTCCAAGATTCCCTTGGATTTTCCATCACTAGATGGAAAGTAATGCTTGGAATTCCTTCCAAGTGCACATCCCTTGCATACACCCTCATGTTCATCTAGAAGGTCGGGGAGACCTGAGACCATTTGCCTCAAGGATAGCAAAGCTTTATAGTGTAAGTGAGCAAATCTTCGATGCCATAGCTCACTTAAACTGTAAGAGTTATGAACAAGCTCAATTTGTAGAGCCCCCTAAATCTGGTACCAAAAAGTTTGGTTGAATCAATGCTAGAATCTTTAGTCCACGTGAGGACTTGTCCATCCACAAAGGCAACTCTCTTGCCCTTATCTTCCAAAGCTAAAATGGAGATGAGATTCTTCTTTAGACCTGGCACAAGAAGTACTTTTCCCAAATGTAAAGAATCACCTAAGTCTAGCTGGAAAGATGTTGAACAAGTTCCCTTTACTTCATACTTGATATTGTCACCAAGTTCAACCTGGTGAGAAGCAATGTTATTTGACAAGTCTGAGAGAGGGTTTTGAGAACCTATCATGTGCCCCGATGCACCACTGTCTATCAACTATTCGTCATTGTCTGAAATAGAACCTGAGAGAGCGGTAACACAGGCTCCCTCTGGCTCTGGAATATCTCTGAGTTCAACAACCATCGTGACAGATCTGGTGTAGAAACCCTAGCAGATGAGGGTCAAAAATTGAAACTTGGACTTTGATAAAACTGAATCCACGGGATAATGCGCCCTCCCAAGGGAAGTTGGATAGACCTCCTTTTCTTCCAGATCTGGTGTCAGAACAATCCAAAACTAGAAACCCTAATTTCTACAATTTCTGTAGAATTTAGGTCAAAAAATGAAATTTCACCGAATTGAAGTTTGTCTCCATAGAAAGATGCCCCCTCCTAGGGCGAATTGAACAATCCTCCTTTTCTTCTAGATAGGTGGATGGAAAAACTAGAATCAAGAAGCCCTAGTTTTCGGCAGTTGCGCAGCAAGAGCGTGGTGTGGGCCCATAACTTGTTAGATTTTTAATAATATAGCAATATAATTTTCATTTATTTCAACAAAATAACCATCCATAGAAACATAAGAGACACAAGAGTTTATCCTAGGGAAACTCAAACTCGAGAAAAACCCACCAAACCTTTCTTACTCAGAGATTTAGTACATAATACAAGTACATCAGATATAAGAGTGATCTTGAACAATAGAGATCACATAGACAAATGATACCAAAGAAAGATCCACAGAAAATTGTCTTCTACAACCCAAAATCGAACATTTCCTTGCTTGAGCGAACTTGTGTGTGGTGTGTCCAAATGAAGAGGCGTCCCTCCTATTTATATTGTTTTCTGGGTGACTTTTTCACTGGGACGACTTGTCTTCTTTTACTGGGCCGACTTCTCCTTTTGCATAATAAAATTTCATTTATTTCTTTTTGTAGGTCGGCCTAGCTAGTGAGGATACATCACATAGCTACTAACAACAACACAAGGTAAATTTCACCATCTCTGTTGATAATATTGATGAACTAGAGTTTGTTGTTGTTCAATTGGGATGGTTTACTATTTATTAAATGTTGTAGCTTATAGTTGTTGTACTCTCTAAGAAGTTTTACTCAAGCTCAATAAAGACTACACTCTTGATTGGTTTTCCCCTTAGTGAGTTTTTCCAAGGTCTTTGGACCAAATATCACTATGTCAAAATATTTTTTGTCTGTTATTCTATATTAATTTACGCTGCAAAGTTTACTTAGTTACAGTATATCAGCTTACAGTGACATGAAAAATTCATGCATGTGATATTTGTTGAGTTTTATGCCCGTAGAAGACTGTTATCAAAGTTGTGCTAAGTGTTTTGGGGCTTTTGGCTGAGTTAAGTTCAGATTTTAACACAATACTGAGAATGCATGTTGCATTAAGTGGATCACATCTTGCGCATTAAGTAGATCGCATTTTGCAACAGTTCAATATTGTGATAAAGTACAAAAAATAAACACAAACAAGGGTTGTAAATTTCCTTTCAAGACCTCCAATAGTAAGATTTACAATGTTCATGCAATTCATGCATTTTGGATTCAATGCTTTAAAGGAAAGCTATGTGCAAAGCGTAAACTTAGTGTGCATCTATGCAGTTCTTCAAGATTTTGCATCGTCATTTCTACAGGAAGAATTTTTTGACTATCTATCTATTTAATGATGGGATTGTGTACATGTTGAATGTCAATTGTGTTCCTTGGGGAGATGAAAGACTATTGTTTTTATAAGTGCACCATTCAAAATATCAAGACACTTTGAAGTGGAGAAGACTCACCAATTTGTAAAGGTATTTCTACTAGCCAAAGTTAGCACACATGGTGGCAAGTTCGTGTGGAGTTGCACTCTCTATTGCAGATCCAAGCCAACAGATCGAATGTTGTGCAAATATATTCCACTTCCAATCCTAGGTATACCATGGGATTCGATTCCAATAGATTTGATTGTAGTATTGGCAACTAGCAAGGAAATGACTATCATATAGTAGTTGTAGATGTGGATCGCTTCCACAAGTAGTCCATGATGAAACCATACGTGAAAATGGTTTTAGTGCAACATGCAGCAAAATTGTTCTTTGAGAAGGTATGGGTGCATTTTGAATTACTATCATCAATCATTTCCTATTGTGACAATAGATTTCTTAACTACTTTTGGCAAGCATTGTGGAGTGTGATGGATACTAAGATATATACCATATAGCTTAGTCCATGATGATGCCATGCAAAAAGAGGTGGTTTCAATGCAACAAGCAACTGAATTGTACTTTGAGAAGGTATGGTTGCATTTTGACCTACCATCATCAATCATTTCCCATTGTGACAATAGATTTCTTAGTTACTTTTAGCAAGCATTATTGGGTGTCATGTATGCTACCAATATAGGAGTGCTCCCTTCCAACCTCAAACAAATGGTGAAAGGAAGGTAGTAAATCACGCCATTATTTAATTACTACACATCTCTAGTCATAAACATCCAAAGATTTTGAATTTCACCATCCCATATGTGTAGCATAGTTATAATCATGCACTACATAGTGTAACTATAACTTTACCTTTTAAAGTGTGTCTTCAATTTCTACCAAAGTAGCCACTCTATGCAAGGTCCAATACTAAAGGAAACACCATGGAAGGAAGTCATTGCACATGGAAAGGGAATAAGGTTTATATACCACATCCAAAAAATCCATGGACAAGTTCATATTACTACACATAAAAGTCTAGAAAAGCACAAGGCATGACATGATCAACATCCCATATATCATCAATTTCACGAATGAGACAATGTTTAGGTTTACATTTATAAGGAAACCTTTCCAGAGAAATACAAGAAATCAACCCACTTATACACAATCCATATATTATTCTTGAGAAAATGGGAGAGAATTCATTCAAGTTAGACTTACCAACCTATATCATTATTCATCTAGTTTTCAATGTTGATGGCTTGATGCTTTGTGAACTATCACCGTTGGATAGTGATGATGATGAAAAATATGTTCACTTGCTCCTACAAAATTGGAGCAAAGCTTGAAGAAGACACAGTGCTTGAATGAAAGGAAAAAACTACCAAACAATAAACCCAGATTAAAATTTTATTAGAATGGGCTAAGAGGATATTCAACCCAAGCTGGAAAGTGGTACACCTTAAAAACATACTTATACTAACTTTGCTCAACTGGCAAGACAATTGTGGCATACCAACAACTCTTAAGCGAGAAGGTTAAACCCTAGATTAGAATTAGAGATTTGTTAAGTTTGGATGAGCTATGCAAGAGGAAATTCAACGTGAAGAATTGTCCTAGTACTAATGCATGCACAATAGTGGCAACGATGCACAAAAATTGGAGTGCAGGTTAAGTTGCAATGAGAGTGTGTATAGACCCTATAAATAGTAGTGCACAAGAGTTTGTTGATGTGCATGCATGGGTACTACGTAAGATATTGGGTGTAACAATGCATACATTATTGTCACCCACAACTTGAGGGAGGAACTATTGTGCAAGACCGTTACAAGGATGCTCCATTGTCACCAAGAAATTGCCAATATCTTGAGCATGCCTCTTCATCTTCCCGACACATGTTCATAGACCCAAATGAACAAACATTATACAAATCAACATGACTTTGCTATTCACTTTCAATATATTATTATTAATACTATCCATATCGTGTAATCAGCATGGACATAGGTGGTTACCAGTAGTTAGGTCTTGAATTGTAAAGCTTTATGTTGTTCATTACTTTGTTGTATATCACTTTTGATTAATGAACCATTGGAGTTGTTATTCTACCCGAATTTTGCATCGATGTAAACGTTTTCAATGAATTTGTTTTGACATTGTTTATTGCTCAAGAGAACTTGCCATAACTATAAGACTGTGACTGTAAAAAAGTTCCTTTGTTGATTATTGTATTGTTGTGCTTAATTTAATTATGTGTACTCTTCCCCGAAACATAACCTTGATTGTGCCATAAGTTTGCAATTAGTTCCCTGTAAAGTCACTAGAAGGAGATCGTGACTACATTGATTGAAAAAAAAAACAATAAAGAAAGGTAACAAGGAAAGAGAAAAAATGGAAGGGCGTCATTGATTCTAAGTTGAATCATTAGATAAAATGGAGACACATTTGGGTGTGACAACACCAAAAGATAGAAAAGGAAAGGGAATCCCTACAAAAAAGGGGATAAGATGGAGAAAAGTGAAACCAAGGATTTGGGATTGAATTCAAAATCAAAAAAGGCCTTTGCAATGTCCCAATGGAGTTGTTAGAAAAGGAGTTGAGGAAACACATTGTTGCAAATTAGATAATGCCTACAAGCACCCCACAAGTACAATTGGTGGGCACAACCTTCAACTAGAAGTCAAAGATGACAAAAATATGTATTGGGTTTGAGGAGCAATGCACAATTGAGCACATGCCAATAGTGACATCATATTCAAGGGCTTGGTCTTGAGTGTATATTTTTACAAATTTTAAGTTGATTAACATAAACAAAAAGATTGACGAAGAGTTTTAAAGGTTCACTCAAGTAGGTGCAACACTTTTATCTCAACAAATCTAGATGTCTTATAGGTAACATATAAATGGAAGAGAAGTTAAGCCATTATAACTAAATGGGTGGAGTAGACAACTTGTAAATTCATCAAAGAAGGGGACAAGTCTCCCTTAAGCCAACTTAGTTTCCTTACTCCAAACACACTCTTTGGTTCTCAAACTCCAAGTTGTGATTCACTGAAATTTGTTTATAACTCACTCAAGTGTCTCTAAGGGTTCCCATTGTTCATAGAACACAAAGGATTCCTCTCTAAGGATTCCATGGCTTTGACTCTTAGTGTTCTACTTAATAAGAAATTGACAAAATTGAAACCTATGTTAATGAAAATGTGATGATAAAAAACTAATCTATGAAATTGAAAGCGAGAGCTAAACTACTTACTAAAGCAAGTAATTTGAAGCACAAGGCCTATTCTAAATTGTTCAACATGTGCTACTAAAAGGAGGTAGAAGATTGTGGTGCATTGTGATCTTTTGTAAAAGGAGGTAGAAGATTGTGGTGCATTGTGATCTTTTGTATTTTTCAAATTCTAGGAAAAACCATAATAATCCACTTGCAAATAAAGCTAAACTACTTGCTAAAGCAAATAATTTTAAGCAAAAGGCCTATTCTAAATTGTTCAACATGTGCTACTAAAAGGAGATAGAAGAATGTGGTGCATTGTGATCTTTTGTATTTTTCAAATGCTAGGCAAAACCATAATAATCCAATTGCAAATAAGTTACAATCATAGAAAAGATATCCTTGTTTCAAAATAGAAAATATAAGTTGTAACAAATTAGAAAATTGAAATATTTTAGTTTGACTTGTGTATTGGAATGCTTTAGACTTGGAGAAGTTGTATATGGGACACTGCAAGTCCATTGGAAGCTTGAGAAGAACCAAGTTAAATACCTTCCAACAAGAGTTAATTTTGATTTTTTTAAGTTGCAAAATGAAATGAAAAAACTGAAACAAGATTTATTTTTGCTACCAAGTTCTTACCGAAAGTAGAACACTAAAGATACTAAAGGCAAACAATTGGTTACCAAGGTTCATTATTTCAAACTCGACATATTTATGTAATTATCTATAAGAAAGTGAGTTTAATGGTACAAAAAAGGTCAAAACCCCAAAGGAGCGATGATCTAGGAAAACCTAGCCATCGCATGGATTTGGAAACCTTGACACTTCTTTTCAACCAAACCGAGTCCAAAAAATCTAAAATAAAATTAAAATAAAATAACTATAACTTGCTTTTGTCCACTAAACCCCCGCACAATCAGCACGTGAAGCCACTAAAGGTTGATCATTTCCTTGATGAGTCATTGTTTAAAGGTTTAGCAATTTTTTGTTTTCATTAAAGCCAATCTCACCCAAATTCCTTTTATAGGTTCCTTTCACGATAATCACTAAGTGAATTGCATAGATGGTATTTGGTAGCCTAGTTGAAATGAAAGAAGCATCAAATATATGATCTCAAAACTACCTTGAAACCCCAAAGGAGTGAGTAAAACATGGCTCCCCCCTTGCCTTGGAAACCCCAAGTTCATTGCAATGACAAAATTTGGACTATTATGTTATGCAAACTAAAGGGAAACTTAGAACAAAAATTGAAATGAAAGCTTAAACATAGCATAGATAACTCGAATAGAAGTTATACTTCATTATAGGCATAAGCAAAACATGGCAAAAATAGTTATTAATTCATAAAGAACATACTTAAGAATGAAAGAATTAGTATATCAACCCAACAAATCGACATCCATGTGTTAGAAAAATGAAAAAACATGCATGGTAATCTTACCAAGAAGCAAATACAAGACTTTCAAATAACAATTAAGGACCAACAGTTAAAAATAGATTTATTCCAGGGACTCAAAGCGAATTTGTATTATATTTATAGAGGTCTAAGCGCTTTCTAAATGGTCTCCTAATTATGCAAGTAAGGAGACTAATATTAAAAGCTCAATTGGTAAATATAAGAGACATTTCTTCCATAACAACTTTAATGAGGTATTAAATTTTATAAGTTAAGTGGATGAGGAGGATGGAGGTAAGGAAGAGAATGAAAGCTAATTAAGTTGAGGGTCAATTAAGGGGGAATGTGATAGTGGAAAGGAGTTAGGGATACACGACGATAAGGTGGCCCAACGAGAAGGGACAGTTTGTTTAAGGAGGTGCAAATGGAGGTTGCAAAGATATAATAAACCAACATGCAAAGGATAAAAGGAGGTCTAGTTGGTAAAGAGGGGGGCGACAAGGAAAATGGGTCATGGGAGTAAAAGGAAAGCCAACGTGGAGGAAAGGAGGGCAATGGTTGGGAGAATCCATTGAGGTATAATAAACCAATAGGCAGAGGATGAAGAAAGGTGCAATTGGTAAAGAGGGGGGCAACAAGGAAAATGGGTCACGGGAGGAATAAGGAAAGACAACGTGGAGGAAAGGAGGGCAATGGTTGGGAGAATCCATTATCCTCCCCCATCTTTAATTTCTCTTTTTTGTTTTGCTTTTGGAAAACCAAACATGCATTGTAAGGAGAAATGGATTAATATCATAAGAGTATCAATGATGGCATTGGAGATGTACAAGTGAATAATTGAACCAAGCAAATTCCAAAAAACATAGGTCGATGTCACTAAAGAAGTCTTCAATGAAAGATTTTATAAGCACACAAAGTGGTCAAGTTACAAAGAGTTGTCGGTTTAGTTTAAGGATAATGGTCTGGACTAGGCAAATTGGACTTTTGACAGGGATTTGGACCATTCTAAGTAGTCATCAAAATAGTTTTTCTTATCAATTTAGTAAGTAAAATGCTCACGAAATTTCTCACCAATGAGATTGATGCATGAGCATCTTGGTGACTCAACGAGCTTACACAACCAAAGCTTGGTTCATTTAGTTTTGAGCATGTTTGAGTTATTTTTGTTTTCAAGCTTAGTTGGGAGTAAGAGTTCTCAATGTCTAGGCTAATAATGATGGTTGTTATTATTTGTGGGTCATTATCTTCTTGCATAGGTTCTAGATCATCATCAAATTGGATCAAAATTAATGGTGGAGGTCAACAATCGAGGCCTTTGAGTGGCCTTAGCCAGAGTACTTCTTAGTTTTCTCATGCCCACAATCAAAGGACACATGTCAATGGTGTGTTCCACTTCAGGACTTTTGAACACCCTTTAGTGAAGTTGCTTTTATTTTGATATCACAATATTTGAAGATGTGTGGCAAAGGTGAAGGGGAACGAAACATTTGGCAGTGGTTCAATCAAATTAGTATCTACCATCCAACAAAGTCATTGCAAGGAAATGGGAGAAGGGAGTTAAAAAACCCCACAAGAATCCAAACCATTCAATCTCTTTCAAGAGGATGGATATGACAATTGTGGGGTTTTGGATGGGCCCCAGGCCAAGGTACAAAAGAAAACCTCACAGATTGTTGGATGAAAGGCTAGATCAATGGTCTAGGTTTTACTGCAAGATTTATAAGTGCCTTGCAATACTCTTGTAATAGTTTCACATGACATAACATTGGCCCATTGTATAATGAGATGCTTGGCCTCTGAAGGCATCACAAGGAGCCTTTCAATCCAATTCCCTATGCCAATGAGACTCCATTTCATTTGATACATGTGGAACCAACAATGGATGGTTCAATTACCTTGGAATCTCTAACTGGTTGTGCTCGTGACAAGTCAATTATGTGGTTCTTAGATAGATTGCAATATTTTGGACCTAGGAAGGGGGTGAGAGGGGGGGGTATTTAGCCATGAAATGTAATTTGAGGAACAAGATATAGAGGTGTGTGGCTTTGTACTGAGTTGTAAATGAAGCTCCTAGACCTTTAACCTGAGTGAATAGAAGAGTGGATTATATTATGGCATATTGTCATGAATGCACAATTATGTTGTGTTAAATTAAACTATAATTTGTTTGTGTGGGTTTTGGGCATACTCTATAACGTGCGATCATAGTGGTTATACCAAGGATATACAATTAGGTTTGGTTTCACCAAGGATATAGAATTAGGGTATAACGTGCGATCATAGTGGTTATACCAAGGATATACAATTAGGTTTGGTTTCACCAAGGATATAGAATTAGGGTTATAGATCAAGGATAACTTTACAAGACTTCTATTTCAAGTGTGGATTTTCAAAATAATTGCAATCCTCTTTAGTGCACATGCTCTTTAGGTTGAGGGTACAGAATTAAAGGTTATAACTCAAGGATAGCTTAACAAGATTTCTAGGTTTACGACATTTCATTTTATTCTCATCTTTTTTTGTTTTATTCAGTTATTCTTTAAATAGATATAGAGGCAAAATAATTCAAGCATTAATGTATGTAAGGCCATCATACCTGTTCTTTCCTCAGCTTGGCATTTTCTTCTAAAAGCTTATTCACTTCAATCTCCAGCTCATTTGTGTAGGCCTGTCAACATCACAACATTTCGATACTTTATTGTAAAATTAAAAACGAATTTGCAGTAGAGAATAGCAGGGCCCAAGAGTTTAATTCAGTTATTCAAATCAATGCGCAAAAATGGCCGGATGCCTAACTTTCAGGCATAAACAGAATGGTTGAAAGCTAGACAGATTGTAAGTTTTTAACGAATGCTCTCAACCATTTTGAGCCTTGATACATATGGCAGTAACATAATTGAATTGATGCGACTAGCTCTTGTGGGCTCGGTCTTTCTATATTGGTCATTCCTATTAAATCATCTGGTGGGCACCTATCAGATTCCAACTTCTGGAGGAATCAAAAACTCTGAGGTATTGGAATTTTAAAAAGAAAAAAATAGCTTTTAACAAATTTGGAATTAAAATGAATATTTTATTGAAATTGAAATTGTACATATAATATATATCAACAAATGTTAACTAAATCTCTCTCACACACATATACACACACACTATATATATATACAAATGTTAACTAAATCTCTCACACACACATATATATACACACACTTTAAATATATATATCAATCATGATAATAAATCAAAGTGCACTCTACTGGATGTGTCATGAGATACACTTTACAGCCCAGTTGGATGGGTCATGATGTTGCATAACAATAATAAACTAAAATGAATAGTCTTAATGCTACCCACCATCATAACACATCCCACTAGGGTGCAGAGTGCAATGACAAAATATTCTATATGACGTTGTCTTTCTCTATCAAGCACTATCTTGTCTTGTACACTTCCAAAAAGTCTTGTTTTCTCAGGCCCATACCCTCACACCAGAACAAAATGCCTTCCCTGTCATGCGTTTTCATAGAATGTGATTGATGAAGAATCGCGACATGTCGGTCCCTAAAGCTTCGAGGAACCTAATAAGGTATATTACTGTTCACTTTGATGTAAAGTAAAGTAGAGGAGTTTGGAATTCTAGTGCAGGCTCTCAGAAATGCATGTTCGACGCCACCATTGTAGCTCCCCAGATCTATGGTTGCAACAAAAAGGGAGTTTAAAAAATAATGGAGTAATAGAAACCCAATACAGATGCAAGAACTTTCTTGGTATTCCCTGGACTAGTTGCTACTGATAATATTTTATAGTCAAATAATCTAACCTAAATGCATACGAAGGGAATTTGAAACAAATAATAAGAATGGTATCTAAGTTCAGAAAGATCAAACCCCGTACCTGTCTCCTTGCTCTTGAACGAGCTGCAGATTCTCGATTCTTGATCATACGCTTCTGGCGCCGCTCCACGGTATGATCTGTTATAGACTCGCACCCTCGTTTCTTCCAGACAGGGGGTTCAGAGCCAGAAGACGCGGCCATGACTGGGAGATCATTATTGCTGTTCGCCTGAGCCGATAATTCCCCAAATTGTTGGTGTGGCTGGTGAAATTGCAGCCATTCCGGATGCTGCAGGTTCTGACCTGCAAGCACAGAGTCCATTGCAAATATGGTTAGGTTGCCATTGTTGCCCCCCCGATTCAGGCCATCCTCCTCCTCTTCTTCCTCTTCATCGTCCCGCTGCCCAACGCCCGTCTGTGCAAGAAAATCCTCCACCGCCGCGGCCTGAGTAGTCTGAAAATTAGGTCTGTGAATGTCTCTCCACACTTGATCAAGACTACCCCCGGCTGCAACACTCACCTGGCGCTGCAGGCCACAGGCTGGGGAGCTGAGAAGACCGTTCTCCATGTTACTCTTACCGACATCACCACCGCCGTGGAGCTTCTCCACCCGCCTTTCCAGGGGTTGCAAGAACCGAAACTCAGAAGGGGCAAGCACGGCCTGGGACCCCATATGGATGTTTATTATACTAAATCCAACTGCTTACAAAACCTGTAACTGAAACCCCTTGCCGTGGCTTCCCTCCCTATTTGAAAACCGAAACGGGTCAAATGTACCCGGTGGCTCAGATGGATCACCGCCTCGTCAAAGTTCACTTAATTTCTCCCCAAAACACTATTCGCTCACGCTTCCCGTGTGAAAGTAAGATCCTCAGGTGTTCGCTTGGGTGCGTGACCCTGCAAGTGCTGATGTCCGGTGGAAATGAAAACCAAAACCGCTCCGCTCTGCTCTGCTAATCTCGCCTTTGATGCTGCGGTGGATTCGCATGGAATGGTGCCCACTCTCTCCCAAGAGGTGGGGACTCTGCAATCCGTAGAATGTGCATCTCTCCCTCCTGACCCCTGAACGACCGTTTCATCATTGCCTCCGTATTTTGACTCGACTTCCCCTGTCTCGTCTGAAGAAATAGTAACAGTCTTGTAAAAACGGAGCTGAGTGATAAACAAGGCCTAGTTTAGTTAGGAACATCCGCCGAATCCAGTCCCCCCGCACGCCGGTCTCACCTAATTTTACAAAGAGTACTTTCAATGGCGGTTGTATAAAGTTTATGGAAAACGTACTTTTTTCCGGCCACTTTCGTCGGAATTTTGCGAACTCCAAATCTTTACATATGTTTTATGCGTTATGCTTATGTATTTTGTACGGAATGAGGAAGATAGGCGTTATGTTTGTAATGTATTTTCTACGTTAGGATATACATATACGATTTTATATATTTACAATTTTTTTTAATGAAAAGAGATAATGAGGAACATAGGCGTTATGTTTGTAATGTATTTTCTACGTTAGGATACATATATACGATTTTATATATTTACATTTTTTTTAATAAAAAGAGATACATAACATTAATTTAATATTATGAAAAAAATATATTGATTGCAATTAATATAAACAATCCGAACATATAGTTTCCCTATGGCAAGGGACTAAAAATTGTTGAGTTGACTTAAAAATTATAACGGAGATAGTATTTACTCATTATTTTTGTTTCATTCACTATCATAATAATAAGTTTTACTGTATGAGTATTTATGTTTTATTCACTCATAAGACATTGGTGTGGTTTTTTCCTCTTTGAAAAAAAAGAAAAAAGGCATTGGTATTGTATTAGTAATTATGTTCCATGGTATTTTATTTATGTTCACATGAGTGTTATTATTCAAATCTTTTCTCAAAAAAAAATTGTAGTTACATATTTATATAAAATCATATTATTCATTCGTCAATAGTTTTATAAAAAATTTGCAGTCTCTTTCAAGATTAGATACACTAAAGATAGTTCTATAAAACATACAAAATATTTTTGTATAACTTTCTAAAAATGTTGAATAAAAAACTTCCTGTAAGAATAAGGAGCAGATCCCACAAATAGTGACAGATGTCCCACAACCTGTATTACTGAAGGCTCTTGTTCTGAGCTCTTGAGCCTGCTTGTAAAAAAGAAACCATAATCAAAAGCACTATTCACGTTATTAGTGTTTATGTTTTATTTTTTCATAGGTGTACATATGACACACGGATGATGGAGATGAAGCAAGAGTTAATAAGTATGACCATATCACGAACAATTAATCATTCTAGGGAGCATTACCTTTGTGGACATCCCGATTGACATGAGAATTATGGTAAAGTGATGCCCAATTTTCATGTACATGTGATATACAACTATCGGAGGAGATGTTAAATAAGAAATCATAATCATTGTGTAACTAATTATCATATCTTAATAAGAGGACCATTACTATATGAACATCCTTGTTAGAATACCCCTCTCATTCGCGTTATCACCACCGAAACCATTGATCCCACGGTCCCTTGGGCATATTTCGATGGGGCAACAAATGACCTGTCTTGTGGGGGGGGTTGTCCTGCACCTGTCACACTCCTACTTTCATATTCAAATGGGTCTTGGACCGGGTACAAACAATTTTGCTAAACTCTTTGCCCTCAAGCTATTGCTTCGCTTCGCTCTTGAAAAGAACTGCTCCCAGTTACAAATCTTCGGTGACTCTATGAATGAGATCAACTAGGTCGTTCAACAGTGCCACAATCTTTTTTTAAACAATATTCTAACAGATATTTTGCTACTTCTGAGGGAATTTGAAACCGTCTCTTGTCGCCATGTTTACAGGGAACGCGATAATGATGTTGATCAACTATCTAAACAAGGACTAATTCTGTCATATGGACAATGGAAGTTTATGGCTACTGAACACGGCCAAGCATATGAATTCTTCCATCGACCGTTCATCGAAGGATTGGAACAACAAAATAGCTAAAAACATTATAACACTATTTATATTTTCTACTTTTTGGACAGGGTACTTTTTTTACACGTTTTTTAGATCCTCGGGGACCCTCAGTACACACATTTTGTATATACTGGTTGATGGCTCTAATGAGCAGCTGTTTTTTGCTACAGTTCTATGTTGAACCATCTCACTGAAAGGCATTTACAATGGTTTTTGCAATATGTAATTTGGTTACTCTCATAATTAAATTACGCTTTTTTCCTTGGAAAAAAAATGAACATCCTTGTTGATTTAAGGTTTATAGTAGGAGAGGCTAAATAAACTTAGTGATTCATGGAAACCGGTGATCCATATTCTTCAAAAAAGGAAAACCACAAAACCCTAATACCATTAAATGCCCCCTTTGGATAAGCCAACCTAATGGAAAACTTAATGTTAAATTTAAAATTTATTAAATAAGGAAATAGAGAAACACGATGTTCACTATATAATTGAGATATCCTTCTAACTTCTCCTTTGAGCAATTTCAACTCTTGATGATGAACTAAGAGTATGGTTCGAAACGTCGAATGCAGTTGTGATCTTTGTTTTTAAAAATTAATGAGATGATTATACACCAAATGGGAAAGGCATTGAAGGGGGGACTACCTATGTGGGCACCCCCATTGGTATAAGGATCGTGGTATAGTGGAGCTTATATGTTCTTGTATATTAATCCTTTTGATAACCATAAAAGGAATTATCCACCAAATGCATAAGGCATTGCAAACAAGCATAATCACCTTGCAACTAATTAATCATTATGATAGTAGGGGGGCACTACTTCTATGGACACCCATGTTGGCATAAGGATCATGGTATAATGGGGCTTATATGTTGTCACTAATCAATCCTTGTGACAACCAATAAGGGAATTATACATTAAGTGGGAAAGGCCTAGAAAGTAATCATAATCACCTTATAGCTAATTAACCATTATGTTACTAGTGGGGGCACTACATCTATGGACACCCTTATTGGGATAAGAATCACGGTATAGTGGGGTTTATATATGTTGTCAAAAAAACAATCCCCATGGAAATCAATAAGGGAATTATACATGAAAAGAGTAAGGCCTTGCAAGTAAGCATAACCACTTTGGAACTAAATCAACATTTTGTTAGTAAGGGGCCATTACCTATATGAACACCCTTGTTGGTATAAGGATCATGGTACAATGGGGATTATATGTTGTTGTAGACCAATCCTCGTGACGACTAATAATGGAATTATACACCGATTAGGGAAGGCCTAAAAAGTAAGCATAATCACCTTACAACCAATACATCATTACGTTGCAAGGGGGAAACTACCTCTGTGGACACCAATATTGGCATTAAGATTATGGTATAGCAGGGCATATGCGCGGTCATGGACCACTTCTCGTGACAACCAATAAGGGAACTAAGCATTGAATAGGGAAGTCCTCACAAGTAAGCATATTCACCTCACAACCAATCAACCATTATGTTAGTAGGGAGGCCACTATCCCTTTGGGTATCCCTATTGGCATAAGGATCATGGTATAGTGGAGCTTATATGTTCTTGCGGATAGGCCCTAATGACAACCAGTAAGGAAGTTATATACTTAATAGGGAAGGGATAGAAACAAAACATAATCATCTTGCAACCAATTAACCATTATGTTTGCATGGGAGACTATCTATGTGGACAACATTATTGGCATGAAGATGATGGTACAATGGGGCTTATATGTTGTTACAAACCAAACCTCGCAACAACCAATAAGGAGATTATACACCAAATGGAGAAGCCTTAGCAAGCCAGCAAAATCAACTTGCAACTAACTAACCATTCTTTGTGAGGGGGGCACACTACCTCTTTCACACCCCTATTGGTATACGGATCATAATGTATTGGAGCTTATATGTTGTAGCAAACCAATCCCCGTGACAACCAATAAGGAATTACAGAACAAATGGTGAAGGCCTATCAAGTAAGCGTAATCAACTTACAACCAATTAACCATTATGTTAGTAGGAGGGCCACCACCTTTATGGACACCCTTTTTGGCACAAGGATTATGATATAATGGGGTTGAGGATTTGGACTTCTATGTTTCCATAGACCAATCCTCATAATAGCAAATAAAACAATTATACACCAAATATAACATTTTGCTTGAGGCTAAGACCTAAATAGTCACATTTATCATTTACCCTTTAGAAGAGTTATGGTAGCCTTACCAGCCAGGTGAAGCAAGACCTTCACCATATTAAAGGTTTCATCCTAAGATAACTTTGAGATGTGGGATCTTATTTGAGTGGTTTTTTATTTGTGATTCAAAGAGTTGTGGAAGTTGCAACATATGTTTTCCTATGTGTTTGCTCGTTTAATTAAGTGCTCACTTCATACTCTACTCAAAATCACCCACGACTTAAGCGGGGTTGACATATAGATGCAAAGTCTTGGCTAAATCATTGGGGATTCGAGGAAGAGGTATCTCTATAAAATAGTGATAATATTAAAAGTAATATTACATCTAAATTTAAGGAGAAATTGTGGTGCAATAAAGAATTAAAGATAAGAGAAAATTAAGATACTATAAGGAGGTGATCAACCCTAATCTGGAAGATTAAGAGTATCTATTTGTTTTTAACTAGCGTAGGAAGAAAATCAACATCGCTAAAATAAGATCAAAATCTCATGACCTCCATAGTGAAACAAGGTGCTGGACAATTCCTAAAGCTTCGTGAGATGAAAGAATTTGTCATCTTCGTGGCATAAGAAGGTTGGAGATGAAAATCACTTTCTCATATATTGTCCTGCATACACCCACAATAATCAGCTATTTCAAAATATTTGTGAAAATACTGACATTCCTAACCAACTCATCACAACTATGATGACCTAAGAATGTTTTTCTTAAATCTTTTTTAACTTAAAAATAATATTTTAAAGAAAACAAAAAGATTTCTTACATTTTTCAAAGTTCAATATACTTTAGTTTCAGTGCATATTAATAACTACCACTAGTACCACTATCATTATCATAAACAATTTGTTATCCATACAAGTATAGAAATTGTAATAAATGTTTCTCTAAATATTTCACAGTTTCTATAGAATTATGAAACTTGCCATAGATATTTGCAAATGTTTATTGATTTGAAATTAATAAACAAATTGTAATTATTATAATAAGTAGAGTGTTTTTAAATTGCAAATAAATAATAACTTTGGATGTAAAAACCAAAACCACCCATTTCTATCCATATTATTCCCAAAGTACAAAATTGCATGAATATATTTATTAAGAAAAACAATATCTTTGTAATTAAAAGATAGATAAAATAATTAAAAAAATAATAATTATATTTACGAGTTAATTAAGAAATGTCTTCCTAAAATACTTAAATTTAATTATTTTGATTAAAAATATTATTTAAATAAATAATTTTATATAATAATAAATCAAAATTTATTAATAATTATATATTAATATTTTTTATAATAAAATTTTAAATTTATAAAAAAATAAACTTATATTATTATTTATTTAATTTAAATAAAAAAATAAATTCATATATTATTATATTATTTATTAAAATGTTTACAAATTTATAAAAACTTGAATATAGTGTAAACACCTCACGATCATGGATATGCTACACAACTTGAAAAGCAATATAATGCATAAAAGAGAAATGTAAAGCAGTTAATCTAAAGAATAAATTAAACTTGTCCACTGAAAAACTAGAATAATTATCTTTCAACTTTTTTAAAAAAAATTATTCATCAACCTCAATGACTTTTTTCCTTTTTTAGCATTTATTCATCTTATGCATTCATTGATATTTTGATTTATTCATCTTATACATTCATTGTCATTCACATATGAAGTTATTGAAGTCAAATAATCAAAAGTACAAAAAAATTATAATATATCAAAAATAATCTCATAAATTATTTATGAATGTATAGATTGAAGATCGACTCAAATTTTGTTTATTACAAATTAGAGATAGATCTTTTTTATAATATCTATAATTATATTAATTAACAAAATGACAACATAATAAAATACAAGTAAAGATTTACTATTATGTTAATTTTGGGTAAAGATATGTCAACATTGAGCTTCCTCTGTATATATTCTCCATTTCAAGTTCATGGTTTTGAGGGTTTTTTTATCGTTCTTTTGAAGCAACATCCAACTAATGTAGAATGTTTTCATCTACACTTTAGTCCTTAACTAATTCAATTGACACAGGGGGAGGGGCAGCGAGTGACTAAGAGCTCCTTGCAAATCTTAAAATTATATTGTAATGCATATCAAGATCACTTTCCATTTTCTCAGTTTTTGTCTTATGTTGCACAAGGCAGAGTTCCAATTCTTCCCACTTTGTCATCTACTTCTCCATATGAATATTTAGGTATTCAATTACCTAGCACTTGCCCTTCAAATAGTTCGAGAGATGGCTCAAGATTTTCCTAATGTCATAGTCCATCCCCAAAATTGCCCCCATAACAAAGAATATTAGCCATTTATGTATGAGGGGTGAAGTATTATGCTATCCTTAGCCTCCCCACAAGGTCAATGGAGATGCAAACCATAAAGATCCAATACAAGTTTTGAACATAAATATTTTCTAATAGTTTCTCATAGAGGTTGAGCATAAGAGCTCGTGAAAAGACAAAGACAGGGGATGAAACTCCCTTCCCTTTTTCAAAGAAGATGTGCACCTTTTTTCAAAGAAGATGTACACCCTATTCACTTATTTTGCTTTATGATCATGCTGAAATGGTCCCACTGAGGATGGAAACACCACCACTAGTTTCACACTAGTTAACGACCAAGCCAATGGAAAATGGAGGGAGCCAAAGCAATGACCTTCTTTGTGGAGAGGCAACACTGGAACAATACCAAAATATCATATTGTACCTTCACGATGTTTCTTCATAATAAAAAGTATAACTCCCCAATCATGCTAAGGTGATGTCAAATGTGGGAGAGCACCAAGCACACGAGGGAGAGTTAAAGCTCCTCCCTTGGTCCTCACCTTGGTTGTCATGTTTGTTGCCACTTGTATCTCAACATGCATATGCATTAAATTTAGGTTGCTCTAAGGTTTGGTATGGGTAAAGGTTGATGAGTGAATCATATGGAATCCAAACAAGTTTTGGGGTACCCCATTTTAACCATCATACATTTGCCCAAACTTGTTGCTTGATTTTCCAAGGTATATGGGATTCATTGTTAGCCATTCGAACATGAAAGAAGTGGACAATGTCGAAGGAGGCTAGGAGACCGTGGACTCTTTGAATAATGCGAGATAAAACATAGTTTTTGGGATTCTAACAATTCCTAACAAGGGTCAATAATTAAAGAGGAGTCCCCAAAAACCACTACAGACTTAATTTACTAAGAATACATAATCTTAATCTTAAAATATGGAGTGGATTTTTCCATAAATATTTATTATTATTTCCAAACTCCTTTTTATAATATTTATATATTAAATTTAATATTATAAAAATAAATATTTAAAATTTCATGATTATATTTATAATTAATTAAGAAAAATAAAGTCATTATAAATGAAAGATTATTACAATAAATAAATAAAATAAATTATATAATAAAAGATGGGATACAATGACATGTTGTGATGAACAAACTTGGCAATGGTTTTCACTAATTCATGACAGAATTTTAGGAGCATTTAATTGTTCCTCGCCTTTCAATCTTCTTTGGAAAAGGCAAAAATGTCGAGACTATGATGTGCCATAATGATTCAAAAATTGAGACTGAAATGCCATAATGGTTCATGAACGAGAAACTACCTGTGGTCTGCCATACTAAATGAGAGAGACCCGCTGTTAAATGGTGAATAGCTTTAGTAATTGAACTTAGGCTCGTAGCGTCCATAAAAAGAAAAGTTTGCGTAATGATTATTAATTGAGAGTGGGTTTGCAATAAATCACCATTATCAATACACAATCAATCTATCTTTTGGAGGGTAGAAGAATATCTCTAAACAAAGGATAAATAATAACTCCCATCCATGGCCTTCAATATCATGTGTTCACTTCACATGTGATCCACTAGCCTCGCAAAGTCAATAGAATCATATTATCGAAGAGTGTACTATTTTAGCCGATTAGCTGGCTGAAAGGGAACAAACTCAAAGAATAGAACAAGACAATAATGTGTTGGAATCACTGGTATGAGATCTTCATAACAAGATTGAATCTTAAAAAGAAGACAATAATGTGTTGGAACCACTGGTATGAGATCTTCATAACAAGATTGAATCTTAAAAAGAAGAGAGTCTTTTAGTTAAAAAACCTATTTAGATTTTAGGTGGATCTTAGGTGGGAATTATACATAATGAAGTTTAATATATACATCAAAGTACAACAAATAAGAATTTTAATGAAGACAATTAGACATCGATTTAATGAAAATAATATAGTATTAATACAATTTAAGTGGGTCTAACGTATAGTATGAGTCGGCCTAATGGTTAAGAACATGTGTTTATTCCTATAGGGTCATAGGTTCAAATCTGCAAGAGGTAGGATATTTACACCTCTATAAACTTTAGAAGTTACTTCATTGCGCACAGGGTGGTCCCTTGTCCCACAAACAAGGGGTCCTCATACACCAAATTGGTGTCTGGCTTACGCATAACCTTAAAAATAGATTATTATTATTAATACTTTCCACCTAATCTATAGTTGCCACTTTTGTGTGATAATGTTAAATATGTTTCTAAATAAATGGTTCTAATTTAGAAAACTATATTAATAATGAATCAGTGGTAAGTAGCATGGCATAATTGTTTATTGAATCTAACTTTGAAAACAATAAGAGCTATAATGAATTAAATGTTTTTCTTTATAAACATAAATTTAAGGTTTAAGATCTTAACTAGAATTTGGCCATTTCGTTAGACCATTGCAAATTATTAGATCTTGAGCATTATAAAGCTTAACTAGCTCATAACCAAACAAATTTTCACCTAGATCTTCAAAACTTCTTTTGTACCTGCTAGCTAGAGTAAGGTCTTTATCTAACCAAAGAGGATTAGGGTTGGAGTAATTGCTTAAGAGAATAGTTGGGTTACTTGTTGTTCTACAATTAAAGTCACCCATTAAGAGGATATTGCATTCATTCCTTAGGCTAGAAATATCATGCTCTAAGCCATTGTAAGGAGAAATTTTATCTAAATTGTTTTTTTTATAAAAGTTAGGATTAATGAGGGCAAAATAACAGATTGCAATGTAGGTTTTTTTAGCATTAATGTATGTAATATCCATCCAAATGTATTGGTTGAAAGAGACTTTATTGTAAAGTCTAACATGGGGGTAAATGTTCTTCCTAATGCCAACAAGTTATACCTACAATGTTCCTACGATAGGATCTCTTGTTCCATATAGACTATAGGACAAATCCTTCTATGTTAGTGACCTTATATTCTTCGTGCTCCCAAGTTTGAATAAGCAATATAATATCAATTTCACTCATGATCCAACTTAACTTGAGATCTTTGATCCATAGAAAACCTTAACCATTCCAAAAAAAGATCCAGAATATGCCAAATTCTTATTAATATCTATAATCTCCATCCAAATACATTGATTGAAAATCTATTTCTTATAAAACGTAACATAAGAATATAATCCCCTTAATCACTAACTTGCCAAATATGAAACCATTAAAGAACATACCAAATTCTTGTTGATATCTATAATCTCTATCCAAATGCATTGGTTGAAAACATATTTCTTATAAAACCTAACATGGGAATATAATCCCCTTAATCACTAACTTGCCAAATATGAAACCGTTAAAAGTAACCATTAAAGTGTAGCTTTGTTGAAATATTCCATATGGACGCTAGTTGTCAACATTATACTTACAAAAATTAAGATTAAAGAATGGTATTTATATGCACAAGAAAAAAATGTGTTAAATAAATATAAAAAATGTAATTTGAAATTAATTTAAAAATAAACAATATTTAGAAATGGTTTGTTTTTATATTTGTTTTATTTAATTATTTATGTTTATTTTTCTTTTCTTGTTTAAATAGTTTATGTATATTTTTACTATATAACAAATTATATATATATTGAAATGATATAAATAAATAAAAATAAATCATAATATCTGAATAAAATATTAATAATTATCACAAATTCATCTAATTATATGGTTAATGTATTTAAATAAAAAGAGATATGATTTTGATATGATTTTTTTTTTCAAAAGTTAAAAAAACTATGTTTCTTGATATTCTTTAGAATTAAAGAAAACAATAAATGTACATTTCTTCAAACATATTTCAGGGAACATGAAGATGTCCCACTACTAAGGAGTCTCTCAAAACACTATGCTATTCAAAATTGACTACTATCTCTCATACAAACATAAACTTGCATATCTACCAATCAAAACAGGATTACAGTTTTTTGATCTACAATCAAAACTCACTAAGTAAAGACTAATTTTATCTAATAATACAGTCTTCCCAAAATATTTGTGACAATCTAAGTGAAAATATAAATTGAGCCTTCTAAGATAAGGGCGTCCTCCACGAACTCCTCAAAATATAATGTGCCTTCAGGACCCCCAATAGCCTTCTTAGATAATTCATCAGCAATAGAGTTAAACTCTCTAAACACATGACTGATAGATATTTCTGAAAAAGAGGACAAAAGCATGATGATGTGCTAACACCACTGTTCCAATGATAAGACCTATAGATTTGATAAACCATTTTCCCAATTGACAATTACCTTTGAATCACCAAGAACCTAAATAGAATCGATGCCAATAATGGAAGCAAAATGTAGTAACCCCCGTAGGGCCAATAATTATGCTCTAGTATTGGTTCCCAGTCCACAACTCATCCAGAGTCTAAAATTATGAACTTCATTTATTCTTAAGTACATTACTCCACCACATACACCCATTTGAGCCACCCCATCAACGAATCCCACACCAATTTGAAAGGAAATGGAAGGATCATAAATCTGTCTAAGTTTCTTTTTCTTTTCCATTGGATAAAATTCTCTGTATAGGCCCAGGATTCTCATACAACTAACATACACATTTGGAGCTTTGTCCTAAAAAATAACACAGTTTCTTGTTTGAAAAATGCCCCAACATACAAAAACTGGTAGAAGCTTGTGGCTATGGACCTTCTCCACCCAATTTCCAAAATTATTTTCAACATAAAAGGTACCCATTCCTGCGGAATCTGTAGTTCTTTAGTGATTTCCTTCCATTTCTTTTTACAGAAAGAACAATGTAAAAGTAGATTATTGACAAATTCACAATCCATTTTGCAAACTATACAGAAGTTTGATCCAGGCCAATCTATCCTAGCTAAGTTATCCCAAGTCAATATATAGTTCTCTAAACAAAGCCAAAATAAACATTTGAGTTTCATAGGGATGTTCTATTTCCATAATCTACTATACCACCACTTAGTCTCACAAGCATAATTCAATTGAGAGATAACATCATCGACGACTTTTGCATTCACCTAACCAATAGAGCTATTCCAGGCCTACACCAAAGTATCATTTTCATCATTTAATCTGATGCTAGCTCTATTTATTGACATAATATAAGCAATCAATTCCTCATCCCATTATACTTCCATATCCAGATCCTCAGCAAGCAGCCAATAAGAGCCAGAATTCCTCAACCAGTTAGGTCTTCTAATATGATCCAAAGTACAAAAACCAAACTCAACAAGATATTCACTTTCCTTAATTTAGTCATTTTTCTATTTTTTAATTTTCCTTAGTAAATTATTTACTCTTTCCAAATTTTTATATATTTAATATTTATATTATATAAATTTTAAATTAAAATGAAAATTTAGATTTAAAAACAGATAAAATGATTTTTTTTTCAAAAACAATGTAGTTGAAAATTTATACTTCCCATAATTTATGAATGGTACTTTGAAAGAGATATTTCCGATTGACTCGTGATGGCTTAAGCTAACCTTTATACTCAAAGTGAAGCTGCTTGTTTTATTTTCAAATTATGAGATTTGTTTTCTATGTGAAAATTTAACACTAAATAAAGCGTCATATTTTAGAATTTGTATTTTTTTTGTTTTTTTTCCGTATAAGTATAATATTAACATTTTGATATTTTCAACTAAATAAACCATATTTTAATTAAAGATTTAAATTTTCAATTAGGTTTAACTAAAATGGTTGTGGGATAGAATGTTATTCTCCTCATCCAAGTTCTATTCCTCATAAGTAATATGTTGATATCATAATGAACCTCTAAATAATTAACTAGAAAAAAATCAAACATTTTAATAGAAATTTATGAAAAATCAAAGTAAACAATGTTTTAGGACTTTATGAGGACCAATTTGTTACATATTTTTAGAAAGGTATGTTCTTTACCATGATAACATGAGAATCCATGTTAAGTATGAATATGAATATGGCATCAAAACAAATAAAAATAATATATAAATTTAAAAGAGAAATATGGCATTCAAACATTTTTTTTATAACAAAAACGGTTAAATTTTATTAAGGACAGCACGGTTGGGGCATAGCCAAATCAACCTCCATTACATAGTCATTAGCCCACATGGATGAAAGAAACTAATCCAGCTATTACAAACTACGGGATAGGAGACCAAAGAGGAGCGTTATCATTCTTTTTCAGCTCTGCTTGAGCTAAGCGGCAGCCAATGTTTGCCTTAGCCTTCGCTTCCTGATTAAGACTCCGAAGAATATGAAATATGGAGGTAGACTTGAAGTTCTGCAGCAATCTGCGGACCCTTTGAAAGATCTTGTTGAGCACCGAGTTGTTAAAATTGTCTTCCGTGTTGAGGATTTTTATTATGATTTCTACATCTCCAAAAATTTGTACGTCATGTCCAACATGACCATGAGCGAGCTGACAAGCTTTGAGCAAGCCTAAAATTTCAGCTTGGTTATTAGTACTCTGCCCTAGTCCCCAACTGAAGGTGTCTTTATGGCCATCCGCACCGTAAATGATACCACCCGCTCCTGTTGGTCCAGGATTACCTTTCGCTGCACCATCAAAGAAAATCGTGACTTTACCTTGGTTCTGCCACCACAAATGAAAATTAGCATCAGTGCTCCGCATTCTCCACTTTGGATTGTTGATTGAGCGAGAGGAGATCATGATCTGAGTTCTGTGTCTAGGACCACCTAGCCAGCTGATCTCTTCCGAAAGTAGAAGATTAGCTTGTTTTGGGGGGCGATTTTCCAAAGTTTCAATCAGCAAAGCTTTGGCTTTAGCCACCACGATGATAGGGGAACAAAAGCGATTTTGAAAAATCCCTTCATTCCGGGCTAACCAAACTTCCCAGCAAATGAATTTTGGGAGGGCATGACAAATTTTGGACCAAAGAGAATTGCTCTTTAACACATGAGGATAACTGTCTTTCCAGGTAGAGAAAAGTTGAACAATAGTGCTTTGCATAGGTGCCAAAACGTTGAGCCCATGCACAACCAGCTTCCACACCTCCTACGTGTAGGAACAATCAATGAACAAATGATCAGTTGTCTCCTGCGCCAGACAACAGAGAGGGCATCTGTGTGGCCCATGAATACCACGTTTGGCAAGATTTTCCCCTGTCAGTAATCTTCGATGCATGAGAATCCAGCAAAAAGAATTTATCTTTGGGTTACTATAAAAGTCCCAAACGTGCTTCCACAACTCATTAGTATGGTTCTGGGCAATTTGCTTTTGTAGAGTAGCGTACCCTTGAGCTGCTGTGTATACTCCAGCAGGACCCCATCCCCATTTGTCACGAGCTCGGAGGTGAACCGAGGCTAACCCAGAGAGCGCCACCAGCAGCTTATTCTCTTGCTCACGCATCATTTCAGGAGGTCGTGGATAACACCATGTGTTCCAATTGCCACCAGGATCCCATGTCGAGATTTCTGCTAGCGTCTGGATGCCATTCAGAATTAGCCAATCACGAATGTCTGAGATCTCTTCAACTTGCCTGAGCGATGGCTTCCCCATAATTTTGTCATCCCAAAGTCTGGTGTTCTTCCCATTGCCAAGGATACGGTTCCTTTGCTATGGATTCCAGCTTCCATGCTATTTAGAGAGAGGCCGTTTAGATATTTTTTTATGAGAATTTGACTGACAGGATGACTTTGGTTTGAGAAGATTTGCCACAGGATTTTCCCTCCCAGATCCATATTAGCCAGACCGGGTTCTCTTATCTGAAGACCACCAACAGAGAAAGGTCGTTTCACAATGTCCCAACTGACCAAATGAATTTTTTTTTGGTTCCCCTTACCTCCCTGTCACAGAAACTTACAAATCAGCTGAGACATCTGCTCGGCAATCATTTTAGGAGCCAGAAGAAACGAAGCCTGATATATGGGAAGGGATGAGATAACAGATTTAATGAGTGTTAGCTTGCCAACAGTGGTAAGCCAATGACCACCCCAGGCAGCCAATTTAGCCTTGATCTTGTTGATTAATCCAAGCTACTGAGAAGTCTTTGCAATGCCAAGTGTTAATGGTAGACCTAAATAATTGATGGATTCCCACTCAGCGTAACCCATAAAACCTAAGGAATGGGCAATCCGAAGGATGGATGGCTGGTCAACCTTCCATCTGTAAACAACACTTTTTCGCTTATTGACCAAAGCTCTAGAGACTCTGCAGAAGCTATGGATTAAAATATTGAAGGCCCTGGCAATTTTAAATGAGGCACTACCCAGCAGGAGGGAATCATCAGCGAACAAGGCGTGATTCAATGGGTCTAACTCTTTCACCACACGGATGCCAGGCAATGTCCCAACATTCTTCTCAGCTGTCAATTTTCGACTAAGAGAATCGACCATCAGAATATACAAGAAAGGGGACAGGGGGCAGCCCTATCTGATCCCCCTCGTGGCTTGGAAATAGTTAGATGGCCTGCCATTAACCAACGGGGTGATCCACGACTTTTATATACATGCTTTGATTAACCTGACAAAGTCAGTACTAAATCCAAAGGAAAGGAGAACATGAAAAAGAAAGGAGTGTCTTACCCGATCGAAGGCGTTAGCCATATCAAGCTTTATGAGCATCCCTTGCTCATGTCGGTGGTAGCTGGAGTGGATGGTTTCTTGAACAAGGAGCACGTTATCCATGATATGTCTTCCTTTGACAAACCCTCCTTGGCTGGGGGAGATAAGTTTAACCAGCAGAGGCTTGATGCGATTTGCCAGGAGTTTAGACAAAATTTTGTATGAAGCATTACACAAAGATATAGGACGAAAACAATCAAAGGTCCCAGGGTTTGTCTCCTTGGGGATTAAAGCTAAAAATGTTGAGTTTGTACTGCCTCCAACCTTGGCTTTATGGTGAAAGCCTTTGATCATTCGTAATAAATCAAACTTAATAGTGTCCCAGCAAATTCTATAAAAGTGGATGGAGAACCCATCGGGCCCAGGGGCTTTGTCCGGCTCCATTGACCAGATTACGTTGCTGATCTCAGTTTCGGTGAAAGGTTGCAAGAGACCAGCATTTTCCTCCTCATCCACCAATCTTGGGATATTGATAAGAAATTTTGAGAATTCTTATTCCGAATCCATTCCTTCTTCCGTGTAGAGCTTATGAAAATGAGAGGTGGCAGCCTCTTTAAGTTGATCAATTTGTTTATGGGAAATCCCATCAGGAGTAGTAATTTCAGCAACATGATTACGTGAGAGGCGAGCTTGAAATTGTTTATGAAAGAAGTTTGTGTTTCTGTCACCAGATTTGAGCCAGAGGCTTCTAGATTTCAGCCTCCAATGCTCCTCCTCCAACCTGTGAGATCGTAAAGTATTTAGTTGGGCAGCTTGCTCATTCTGAATGTCAGAAGCGGTAATATCTACATTCAAACATTTAAGAATGAGAGTATTTATACATTTAAATCAATTATACTAATAAGTTTAAGAATGAAAGGAAAAATTGTACTAAACCAATATAGATCAATTTTAAACCTGAGAGGCATCAAATTTCTTGAGGTGTAAAAATTTAAGATAAAAATTACACCTCAATTAACCTTTTAGGGTGTTTGATAAATCTTGGTTTAAAATGGATTTATGGTAGTTTTAATTTTTTAGCTTGTGTAAAATTTAAAATTGAACTGACATGAATAGTTTAATTCAGTCTTTTGTTATTGTCTTGTACGTTAAGTGACAACATGTACCCCCATACTAGGATGTAAAGCACCTCGCTACTCTAGGTGCCACCACTTCGCTACTCTAGCTGCCACCATGGCAACATTTACATCATACTAGATTGTAGAGCACCCTCTATTCCCTAATATAATTTCAATAAATTTTAATGATAAACAATAAAAAAAGTATAAAAGATAAAATAAATTATTTATACAAAATAAATTAAATCTAACTTTTATAAAATAATTAAATTTGTAACCTGTTAATACTATTCATTGTAATTAAAATTGATTTAAGATAAATAATTTTATATATCAAATCTTAATCTATCTTTCACAAAGTTAAAAACATGAATTTATTGATAATAATTTGATCGATATGATGATTATGCATCTTGTGGTCTTTTATCCATAATGGATGTTTATCTAAATTATTAAGTTTTGTAAATTAATAATATGTTTAATGTTCTTGGTGGAACCAAACAAGTCGAATTTTAGTTGGATTTTTTAATTTTAGGTTTTTTTTTTTAATTATATGACAAAATTGGTTTATTAAATCCTTTCCAATTTAATTATTTAGTCGAGAAAGGATTGAACTTACCCACTGTCATGGGCTTGCCGGTCTGTCACATAATCCTAAGCTTCATTCCTCCAGACATGCAACGTTGCCCGAAACTCACCCAACCGGTGGTGAGACCAACCTGGGTTGGGAGCCCGACAGACTACGCCTAGTTCCCGCGGAACACTTAACACTTACTGTTGTACAGTTGTTAACTTACTTACCCAATTATTCAATTAACATGTTATCCACAACACTTAGTCGAATTTACACAATTAGCCACATTATACAAGAGACACAAGAATATGAAGGGGGCACACCAAACAGAGTGTGCCTAAAACCTTTTTATAAACATAGTAGAGATTACATGAGTATAATCAAAACATGTGTGCCCAAATTGGTTACCAACCCAGGAGAGTTCTGAACTAGAGACTCTCACAAGAAACCCCAAGAATTAGCCTACATGATCTTCCCGTTCCCACATTTATTCCTGACACTACCACTTGTGGCTCCTGTCTTTGCCTCCATAGTCACTCAAGTCCACACACTATGCCAGTCTGCCGCTACAATACTACACCTACCTGGGCTTGTTTCCCGAGCTTCTCTAACTTGGTGTCTACACCCAAAATCACCACGGTCTGACTTTCATCTAGCATTGCGCCCAGGTCTTAATTTGTTACATATGTCATGTGCCCTTACCCGAAATCAAACTCCTACCTCGGACTTCATATTGCCAAGCTCTGTGCTTGACTACTGCCGAATTGTAGCCTGTAGTCTGCCAAGACTTGTGCGCAACACCCTGTATGTGCCAAGGAAGTGGTGCCCTGTTGGTTTCCTACCAAAGGGAGGTCACCCCCCCTCCCCTTGGAGTCAAACACTTCTACCAATCCAAACTGATCCACCGTGTATTTGCCTTCTTGCCACCACTTGCCCTACATACTTATAGTCATTTACCCCTTTCCATGGGTGCGCTCCCTTCATGAGTCGACTAGACAATGAGTCACATGGTGTCCGCATTGCAGATGGGAAAGTTCGTGGGTCCGTACCTCTCAATCCAATTGACATGCCTTGGGAGAGATTCCCCTTTCGAGTGGGTGTGCGCCCCCTCTATTTGTGACACTCCCCTTGCTTTCCAAACCAAAGTTATTGTGCCCACGTCATTCTGCTTGTTGTTTCACTCGTGTATCACACTTGGCGTGCTCCTAGGATCTCCCACCGAGCTCCCAAGACGTGATACTCATAGGTGCATCAACTCAATCCATTGCCAAGACCACCGAAGTGTCTTTCTAGACGCACTTTCCTGCTCAAGAATTATGCATGCCCACAGGTGCATCTACAAGATTCCAAGTCGGGTTACCAAGCCCTCCTTGGTGTCTTGGGCCAAGATTTCCCACATGTGGAGACTAGTCGAGGTGCCTGTCACCAAGGTTGTTACATCCTCCCCCACTCTAAATTATTACCGCCCTCGACAATGTCTCCAAGCTGTCGGCTGCACTTGGAAACTATTCTTGCTTCCACTTGCTGCTGCAACCAATCCTTCCTAAGAATCCTCACAACTGTCCAACCACTGCACCCATACAACCTACTACTGCATCGGTACACTGTCGTCTCTTCGTGTCGTTGTTCATTGCATGATCTCATGTGCCAAACTGATTGGGTAGCTATTCCAATCATCTCATCAAATGCCACAAGAATTAACCCTCATGCCTATGATAGCTAACTTCCCTCTACGTTTCGATCATCCATGCAACTTTTTCAAACCAAGGGAAAGTCACCTCCTCTGCCTCAAAACTATTTAAGGCACCCAGACTCAACACCAAGATCATTCTCCCAAGTTTCTTGGCTCTTCAAACTTACTTCTATGTTGGTACTCGATCTCACTCGATCCTCTTCCCTTCACATTTTTCGTCTATTCGCATAACACCCCTTGGTCAAGAAGACAAGGTCACCTTTGTTGCCTCAAACCATCACCAAAGAGACCACTGTCACCTCTGTCATCCTTTGCTTCTCTTCCTAACTTGCTCCCCAAGTCCTCAATGCCTGGAACAAGTCACTCTCAATTTTCCAATCCCATGCGAATTAGAAACGCGCACAACTGTTGAAAGGTCATGTGACTTACACTTCTACTGCATCGCAGCAACACATCAAAGAGTTTGGTTGGGTTGAGTGATTGTTGCACTCTTTAACCCTTGAGCCACCATAGTGAACTATCACCTCCACGATCCTCAATGTGGAGAAATGGAAAGCTAGTCCTCACGAAATGTTGCCCACAGTAAACCATCTGAAGCATGCCTAGCATGACGAGCAAGCCAGAGAATCCACACCACTACTCGGTTACTCCCCCAACCAATGGATACACACTGACAAACATCCTTGTCCGCTCATCTACCAGTTACATGGTGTGAATTACCCTTCTTCATGGTATCTCCTCTGTTACATCTGGCACATTTCTAAGAAACAAACACCTTACTCCACAAAAGCACGTGTTCTCCAATTAGGTTCGCTATTGTTGTCTTGTCCAAGGAGTGGGTCACTCCTCCTCCTTAATCATGCTAAGTCACCCTCCACAACTCAATACACCGAGCACCTTCCAAAACTCTAAGGCGCCACTATCTCTCTTATCGAATTTCGAGTGCATCAAGTCTCGAGCACACTTCCTGCTGAAGCACACAATGTTCCAGGCATAAATTTGTTGTACCCTAGGTGCACTGTGTTCTGGGAACCCTCTTATGCCACTTCTCGAACGTCCACGGTGCCTACCAAAATCCTCCACACTTGAATATTGCTGCCTTCTACACCAAGTCTACCAAGTCATGCATCTAGTCTTACTCAACCTGCACACTATATCAATCTTCTCGATAGTCTACCAATCCATTGAGTCTACCATAAGGCTGCCTCCACATAGACCTCACGCTTCACACAAGTAGCATGATTCATAATTGCATCATACACTGTTCATTACCTTACCAAGCATATTCCATGGCACTTAAGCATGAACCAGAATGTTTCCACCAAGTCTGGCACCTCTTCGAGGTCTGTCCAAACACGTGCCTCACTACGTCTGTCAAAGAGCATGTTAACATATTACCTTTTAACATAATTATTAAATAACGAAACAATTCCACATAATTATTTAACAAGTATGTAATTCAACTTAAGATTGACATGACAACTTATCATTAATGTTGTACACGACAAGAATTCAACATCCAAATATTTATTATAATCAACATTTAATTAATTAATTAATACACTCTTGGCACCACTAATAATTTATTTAACGACTATCACATCCTATAATAATAATTACCCTTTAGTTATAATTAAAACTAATTAAAAATTATTAATCAAGTTAATCATACTACTGATAACACTAATTAATATTTTTTTTTTTGTAAATTGCAGAGAGAAATTATATTAGAGTACAAAAAATATTACATACACAGGAGAATCTGTAGTTCTGAGAGCATTTTGTAGCCTCTCATAGAGCAGAAAATTCAAAATATGGCCCTTGTAGACCTGCCCACATATGGGATGAAAGTCCGATCTTTCATCGATATGTATGTCATAGACATAATTACAAATGACCACTAAAAACATAAGACTAGACCTGCCCAGTAAACAAACCAGAGCATAACAATAAACTATTAAGCCAAAAAAGAAACCCGATACCCTAATTGTAGCAAAAAGAGTCGAGGACTGCCAGAGCAGTCCTAAGTGTTTGCTTCTGCATTCTGGGGGCTGGGCTTGTCTTCAATTATGGGGAAACTACCAAAGAAATCCTCATCCCAGCTTTGAACCGGGAGTTTGGGTGGCAGAGGTTCAGTCTTGCGAGGAGTAGAAGCTTCACCGTCGGATTTCCGGATTCTTTTGTAGTGCATAGAATCGATAGTAGTGGGAATAGGAAAGGAGGCTTCAGGGCGAGGGCCCCCCTGTAAGGCCACTGCAGTAGGAGATACCGACCCAAAGGTGGTGCCCAGGAAAGAAACAAAGACCTCCACAACAACACCAAGCAACTCATGCAGAGTGGTCCCCGAAGCATGGGTTCCAGTTGCAGTGGCAACACCCTCTGGATGAGTACTTTCCTTACCATATGGGATCTCATTGTTGATACCAGGAGTGTCAAGACCAGAATCACAGTGAGGAGTGGCTTTTCTGAAGAAGGAGTATTTTCCTCCAGCCACGCTGGAGTTCAGGGTTGCTAGCATTTCGTCCAGGAAGACCAGGTGAGTCTTGGTGTCCATGATAGAGATGTTGTCCATGTTCCAATTCGCCAACATTTCTTCAGCCACGGTGCCCAACATGTAATATCCTGGGCAAGATCTGACCCAGATATTAACTCCACTTTAAAACTTTTACAACTTTTACTAGTGAAATTTTGTGGCAAATCCTTCGAACCGGACGGGAGGTAAGTGAGGGGTACTGGTGTGTAGACTGAGGATGGTGGGATGAAAGTTTGATTCTGGAATTTATATGGGATTAGGTGCAGCAGCAGCAAAATATGTTTTTAGCAGGAGTCCTTGGCACAAGGTACTAGGGCCATTCACTTTTCAGCAATAGAATGAATATATTGCCTACTTCGAGGCTTCCTGGGCTTCTAGCATATGCCAACAAGACTGGGTAAGGGTTAAATGGGTTTAGGACAGAGATATATCAGTCATACAACTCATAAGGAATGCTGGAATAAAGACTGGATTGACTTGGAAAGGCTTGGAACAATTTGGGGATTATTTGCAGATTGTGGACAGCTGAGCTAGTCACAATACATGCTTTCCAAAAAGAAGTTAAAAGCATTCAAATTATTATTAAAGGGACTGATATGTATATTATATTGAAATAACAACCTCCTCCAACTGACAAAATGCAAAATGGATCCTCAGAAAAGATTCAGCAGCAAATATGGTGAAACTAGTCTAGATTAAGCACCAAACTAGCTAGTCTTGCATTTTAATCCTTTAAATTGCTCCAATAAATGATAAACTATGCTATGACATTAAATAATGATCTGATATAACATACTGAACATATGCAGGTCGAAAATAATATATCAGAATCCTTCTTTTATTGATTTAACTGTCTCCCAACACAATAGTGCCTCACAGGCTAAATACTCATTACATTTGATGGAGAATGAAGAGAAGAAATAGTATATTACTGTGGATCTGCTATGGTGATAGGATCAGGTCATATACAGGTCATATGACTGTAAATGGCTGCTTGCTGAGATTCTGAACTTGTCTGGAGCGCATTCACTAGGTCAACCCTCTCCTTCAGGGAAAACTCCTCTAGATTTAGCTGTGAATGGAGAACGAGTGAGAAGAGAAGTATGGATCTGATCTGAAGCTGGTTACTGATATTGAACACCTTTGATGTCTACAACAATGGCTGCACCAACTCTCCTTCAGCCCCTGGGTGCACTCCCAAGTTCTATCTTCTTCAATGGATGGATCTTCACCAAAACTAGCTGGAGAATCACTATGGAGGAACCTGTTCTCCCGAATGACTGTAGATCTTCAATGGAGGCTGGAAGCATATGTTACTAGCTGCAATATCTTGACATAGACCTGCACAACACTCTCTGGAAACTAAGGGCCTTGGGGAACATCACCCAAGAAGCACAGTTGAGGCACATCACTCAACTAGAGAAGCATCAGAGCTCTCATGAGAAAACATAAATGATCAAAAGTTCTCCATTGGAGTTGGTTGGCTTCTTTTATAAACTTTATGATGACCCGGTGAGTAATTTACTTAGATTTGGTGACTTGTGAGAGTAGGTTACCACTTTCCGATCCTACTCCAAGTCATGTAGGCGCCTTCTTGGAATAATTAGCAAGTTTTGTCTTAGAAAAACTTGCCAACTTTTGTCTCTCTTCACCCAGATTAGCAACTGCGCCTTAGTTAGCTTTATGGATGTTGCTAAATCTTTACTTATAGCTTTTCTTGTTCTTTCCACTTTATTTACTTTCCACCTTTCTGCTTTTGCCTGCTTTTGCCAACTTTTCTGTTTGCTTTTGCCAGTTTCTAATTTGTTTGCCTTGTCTTCTTTCCTCCTTTGCACTCCTTGCTTTTCCTGAGATTTGCCACCAAGGCAAGAGTGGTCCACATGACCAAATTCGACCTCCTAGCCATATTATCACCACTTGCCAATATTTATTAGCAATATTTATCAATAAAAATATTCCAGCTCAGAATTAATTCCAAATTCAACATTTAAGCAATTAATTAATAATTAATTAATTCATGTGGTATAATTGCCTCAAAATTAACCCTTACTCCAATTTGACAACATCTTCCACATGGGTGCCCTCTTGGCCCACTTGCTCATTATCCATTAATTTTATTTATCAAAATTACCTTTAATAAATAAATTTGCCAACTTAGGAGACTTAGGCCAAAATTAATTCTAAGCAAATAGAACTAATACCATTTAATTCCCTTAGGGGTTGATTTTGTCCCCTTTCACCCATGGTACTGGATGAACCAAAATTGGGGACATGACACAACATGTTCTTCATTAACCAATAATAATTTATTTGGTTACCTTGGTTGACGGAGGCGAGAATGTTAGAGACCCGATTAGCTTCCCAATCATCGACCAACCTTCAAACAGGAGCTGAGACCTTGTCGTCGTAGCCGTTGATGGATTTCTTGTCCTTCTTCGGGGATGTATCAATCCGACCGACGCCATGACAAACGCCATGCCTAGAGGTACCACGTCGATGATTCATGGCACAATCAGTGAGCTCGCAGGAGGAGAGAGTTGGAGCAGAGCCTTCAACAACAGGAACATGCAGAGGATAACAGATGAAGGTGATGAAATGTCGATTCCTCATCTCAAGAACCTTAGAGAGGGAGCACCAAGGCATCGCACGAGAGAGCATAATGAACAGACAGTTCCTGTAATGGAGAAAGGACATTGACAACCGGACTGGATTTAATTCCAACCACCCTTGCGTCATCCGAATTAACATCGTCGCTCGCATGGAAGCCAACCTACCAGAGGAAGGACGCCTGCCTAGATACGCTGCCAGGGGAAGGGTGCCTGCCGAGATCCACTGCCAGGTGGTTGAATGGCGCTGCCTTCTGCGGCTAGCCCAGTGTTAGCATCCACAGCTGGGGAACACTAATTAACATCATTAATACTTAGTTAATATTAATTAATCGATTTAATAATAATTTCATTAACATGTAATTAATATTAATGAATCAAGTTAATAATAAGCTAATTAATATTATTAACATCATTGTCATTTATAAACCAAGCTACTGAACTAATTAATAACATTAACACTTATTTAGTATTCAGTAACCAAGTACTTCATTCAACCATTAAGTTAATAACAATCTTATTAACATTATTCCACCTTCATTAACCATAATTTATAATTAACCCTGATCATAATTAATTAACCATTTATTAATAACTTGACGTAATAATATCATTTCATAACTAAATAGATAATAGTAATTATAATGTGATCATTCACAACCACAATGCATCCAAGCCATATTTTAATAGTATAATAGATAATTCATACAACATAGGTAGACGAGTTATGTTAGCGTAGCTAATGCTTACATACATAGTGTAGGTATACCAATAGTACTCAAACACACATACCACCTAATCACATAAGTTACCATCTGTCGACGCATACTGAGATATGAATTTGCAATGACTAGCCATTTTACTAACTCAAATCATAATAATATATGAAACAAACATAACATACTGGATTATGACACAAGAATCAAGCAAAGGTTTTCAGTACACACACAATAAATTATGTTTCCCTTTTAAAACTTCCACGACATTCATATCTACTTACTTCCTTCTATCTAATTCACAACTAACTTCCACATCCTATCCTTCCTCTGCTGGACTACCTTGGAGCGTCAACTACATGACCTAACTCCAGTTAGAACCCATAAGCGAAAGTGTCGACTACATCGATCAAGCTTCCCCAACAGACACCCACTATTCATCATCACACACCTTGGGGAGCGTGTTGTAGCGCGACCCTCCCATGACTCCGGGTTTCAGAGGATAAACGGTGGGTAATGCGTCCACCCCTCCTATGGAACAAGGGACTATTCCTACATCGACATAGTGGTTGCATTGTGATTGTTGTACATAGGTTTTGTCATTGAATAACCAATTTGGGCAGTTGAGTTTCCGAAAACCCCACACCTACCCACACATCATGATAATAATACAATACTCATGCTAAACAATAATGCATCACTTGCACACCATTTATCTTTTGTATTTCATGTTCCAAAGGTACTCCCACCTCGTAGGATCCAACTACCACTTAGCTCTTTTAACCTATAGGTTAGTCTCCAACACAAGATCGAGAATATCGTGCAATCATTGACAAGTATATACATTTCATTACTAATGATCAATAATGCAAATCATTTTTCTATGTACCATGCACCTGGTATCATATCCATCCATTCAACATATAACTTTTAACTTGGTATCCACGTACCCATCATCTAGTAAATTTGCATGCTAGAGACATAATCAAAACATGAACACAATTCATAACATTAACATCACACACACACACACATGTAAAAATTCCGCAAAATAATAAATCCATATGTCCACAGTGTCATCAACTGACGAAGTCTCATAATAATAAGCAAATACAACATATAATGATAGTTTAGGTGATAAAGTCAAAATGGGGCATTGCACGCGAAGACATAGCATTCACTTGCTTAATATTGGGTGCACTTCCACTGAAGTATGCTGACTGCCGAGCACCCTTCTGTTGAGTCCATCATGCCAACTGTCGAGCACCCTCTGTTGAGTCCATCAAGTGTTCGTAGTCTAGATTCATTGGCTCCTTGAGATTTACCTAAGTTGCCTTACTGCGTTGGGCACACTAAGCACTCATGTCAAACTACGTTCTACCTGAAACTTCCAACACTGTACTCTTCTCACCGAATCTGTAGATCTGGGCACGTCTCACCTGTGCAATCTAGTTGCAGAATGCCTCACCTCACGGGCACTTCTTTGTCGATACCCACTGTGTTTCGAGCGCAATCCTACGCTATGTGCTAGGAATTCCACTATTAGCGCACCTCTCGGTACCATTGTATCAGAAAACCTTCTGAATACAATTTGTGTGTTGGGCACACCCCTGTCGAGCGTGCTGTGTGTCGAGTGCACCACTTCTAGGCACTCAACTGTCCACGCGCAAAATACTTCCAAGCATTGTGTTTTTGCAATATCTAGGCGCTTCTCTACGATTCATGCTACAACTCCCTGTGTTCTCTCAAAGCGTTCCCACAAAAATTTGTCACCTTGAATTCATTTCATACTTCACGTCTTGGACGCACTTCACCCACATGACACCCCTGCCAAGTTCCCCACTTCCTTGGCACCTTTCTGTCGGGTTATTTTGTTGTTGGGCACGACACCTCTAGGTGCACTCATGCTGGATCGCACCTCTGTTTGGGCACCCTGTTCCTTGTTGGGCACACTGCTACCTAGTGCAAATCCCATCAACCTACTGGTGTGCTCACAACTCTTGCGTCCAACCCGTGGAAACTCCCTGTGTTGTGGTGAAGAGATCGATTGCTTCTTAGATCTGATACCACCTTTTCACCAGAAAAGTGGTGAAGAGCCCAAGTGATTCTTTTCTCTAATTCCACCCGTTTAAGCAAAAACAGTGGTGAAGAGCCCATGTGATTCTTTTCTCTGTTACCACCTATCACGGTCATGTTGGTCTGTTGCATAAGACTAAGCTTCGTTCCTCCCGACAGGTCGTGCGGCACTGCCCGAAACTCCCCCAGTCGGTGGCGAGACCAAACCGGGTTAGGATTCCGACAAACTACGCTTACTCCTTGCAAAACACTTAACACTTACTCTTGTGCAATTGTTATCTTACTTATCCAGTTATTCAGTTAACATGTTATTCACAACACTTAGCCACAATATACAAGAGACACAAGAATATGAAGGGGACACCCCAACCCGGGTGCACCTATAACCTTTTTATAAACATAGCATAGATTACATGAGTACAATTAGAACAGGTGCACCCAAACTGGCTGCCAACCCGGGAGAGTTCCCAACTAGCGAACCTCGCAAGATACCCCAAGAATTAGCTTGCATGCTCTTCATGTTCCCACATTTCTTCTTGACACTACCGCAGGATTGCCACTTGTGGCTCCTGTCTCTTCCTCCATAGTCACCCAAGTCCATGCACTATGCAAGTTTGCCCCTACGAGACTGCACCTACCCGGTCTTCTCTCCTAAGCTACTCTAACTTGGTGTTTGCACAGGAAGTCACTGCAATCTCCCCTTCGTCTATAATTGCACCCATGTCTTAATCTACTGTTTGTGTCGTGTTCCCTTGCCCAAAATCAAACTCTTGCCTTAGACTTTGTCTTGCCAAGCTCCATACTTGACTGTTGTCGAATCGTAGCATGTCGTCTACCTAGACTTGCATGCAGCACCCTTCCCGTTCGAAATCAGTGGTGCCATGTTGGTCGCCTCCCCCTTGGAGTCAAACACTTCTACCAATCTGAATTGATCCACCTTGGATCTTCCTTCTTTCCACCACTTACTTCACATACTTATAGTTGTTTTCCCCATTGCCACGAGTGTGCTCCCTTCATGATCCAACTAACCAATGCATCGCATCGTGTCCATATTGTGGATGGGAAAGTCTACGGGTTTGCACCACTAAATCCGACTTATGCGCTCGCACTCTATGTGCCTTAGGCGAGTTGCCCCTTCCATATGGGTGTGCGCTCTCTCTCTTGATGACACTCCCCTTACTTGTCGGACCAACATTCTTATGTCCACGTCATCCCGCTTATCGATGCCCTCACTTCTCACAGTTGGCATGCTCTCGAGCTCTCCTGCCGAGCTCCCAAGTCATGCTACTCATAGGCACATCAACTCAAGTCATTGCCAAGACCACCAAAGTGTCTTGTCGGACTCACTTACCTGCTCAAGCATTCCACATGCCCATTGTTGCATCTACATGCTTCCAAGTCATGCTACCAAGCCCTCCTTGGTGTCTTGGGCCAAGATCCCATGGAAAGCTTGCTCGCGTGTGGAGACTAGATGAGGTGCCTTTCACCAAGGTTGTTACATCCTCCCTCACTCTAAATTGTTTCCACCCTTGGAAACGTCTCCAATTTTTTGGCTACACTTGGAAACTCTTACTGCTGCCACTTGGTACTGCAACCGAGCCTTCCCATGAAGTCTCACAATCGTTCAATCATTGCACCCATCCAACCTACTACCGCATTGGTACGCTGTCATTTTGTCATTTCATTGTTCATTGCATGCTCTCATGTGCCAAGCTGATTGGGTAGCTAATCCAATCATCTCGTCCAACACCATGAGAATGAACCCTCATGCCTAAGATAGCCAACTTCCCTCTGTGTTTCGGTCATCCATGCAAGTCTGTTGAACTAAGGCAAAGTCACCACCTCTACCTCAAAACTTTCTAAGGAATACATACTTAGCACCAAGCTCGTTTTTCCAAGTGTCTTGGCTCTTCAAACTTACTTCTACGTTGGTACTCAATCTCAACCGATCCTCTTCCCTTCACATTTTTCATATGTTCTCACAACAAGCCTTGGTAAAAAAGACAAGGTCGCCTTTCTTCCCTCAAACCATCACCAAAGGGACCACCGTCACCTCTTTCATCCATTGCCTCCCTTCCTGACTTGCTCCCCAAGTCCTCAAGGCCTACAACAAGTCACTCTCATTCTGCCAAACCCATGCGAAGTAGAAACGTGCACAACCATTGCAAGGTATTGCAACTTGCATTTCTACCGAGTTGAAACAATGCATCAAAGAGTTTGGTTGGGTTGAGTTCCTGCTGCACTCCTCAACCCTCAATCCACCACAATGAACTATCACCTCCACGATCCTCAATGTGGAGAAACAATAAGCTAGTCCTCACGACATGATGCCTAAAGTAAACCTCCGAAGCCTGCCTAGCATGATGATCAAGCTAGAGAACCCCCAACATTGCTCGATTACTCCTGCAAACAATGGATAGACACTACCACACATCCATGTCTATACGTATACTGGTTACATGGTGCGAAGCACCCTTCTTCATGGTCTCTCCTTTGCTTCATCCATCACATTGCTAAGAAACAAACACCTTACTCCACCCACGCACGTGTTCTCCACTTTAGTTCGCTATTGTTTTCTTGTTCAAGGAGAGGTCCACTCCTCCTCCTTAAACATTATAAGTCATCCTCCGCAACTCAACACATCGAGCACCTTCCAAACATCCAAGGCGACACTACATCTCTTATCGAATTTTGGGTGCACCAAGTCTCGAGCACTCTTCCTTCTGAAGCGCACAACGTGTCAGGCGTAACTCTGCTATGCCCCGAGCGCACTGTGTTTTGGGCACCCTCCTATGCCACTTCCCGAACGTCCAATGTGCCTACAAAAATCCTCCACACTTGAATCTTACTGCCTTTTACACCAAGTTTTCCAAGTTATGCATCCAGTCTCACTCAATCAATGCATTGCATCAATCTTCCCGACAGTCTACCAATCCGTCGAGTCTATCGTAAGGCTGCCTCTAGGCATACCTCATGCTCCGCACAAGTAGCATGCTTCCTACTCACAACCTGTATTGTTCATCGCCTTACTAAGTGCATTCCACTACACTTAAGCATGAACTAGAACGTTTACACCAAGTCTAAAACCTCTCTGAGGTCTGTCCAAATGCGCGCCTCACTATGTCTACCAAAGAACATGCCACACAAGGTCTAGTGGATGCGTCTCTCTCTACTCTTTAGGAGTCCATAATCCTATACACAGACCTATGTCCATATCTTTCCCAAACAAGTGTGCCCACCTTCTGGAGTACACCTGCAAAGTGTGCTTCCTTACGGAACCCAACAAGCCTGCTAATTTCTCCTGAATCCAATGCCTCTGTCACAAGGTGTGTATTCACTTGAGTCTCCTACTGAAACTCCCTATAAACATGCCTCACCTAATACTGTTAAGACATGCGACCTGCCAAGGTCCAACGAGGTGTTGTCGTCACCTCTTCATTAGGCATGCGTCTACCGTCCAAGACATCTTCTATAGAAGCTCTGTTTCCCCTTTCCACTGAAGTGTGCTCGATTTCTAGCACCCTTTTTTTGAGTCCGTCAAGAGTTCGCAGTCTAGGTTCGCTAGCTCCTCCATACCTAGCCGGGATACCTCACTGTGTTGGGTGCACTGGGCACTCCTGTCGGTCGGCGTTCTGCCTGGACCTTCCAACTCTTCACTCTTCTCATCAAATCCGTAGATATGGGTGCGTATCTCCTATGCAACCCTATTGCCGAATGCCTCACCTAACAGGAAGTTCTCTGTTCATGCCCACTGTCTTAATAACGCTCTCTTGCGCTATGTGCTAAGCATTCCACTGTTTGTGCACCTCTGGGTACCATTGTATCAACAAACCTTCCAAACTGTCTTTGTGTGCCGGGTGCACCCTTTTCGGGCGTGCTATGTGTTGGGTGCACCACTTGTGGGCGATCCATTATCGACGCACAAACTACTTCCAATCATCATGCTGCTACACGATCCAAGCGCTTCTCTACCGGTTCACGTTGCAACTCCCGGTGTTCTCCTGAAGTGTCCCCACACAAACTCTTCGCCTTGACTTCAATTCAAACTTCTCTTCTTAGAAACAGTTCACCCTCATGACTCCCCAACCAAGCGCCCCACTTATTGGGTGCCTTTTTTTGGGTTATTATGTTTCTAGCCGCTACACCTCTGGGGACTCTCATGCCGGATCACACTTATGTCTGGGAACCCTGTTCCTTGCTGGGCGCACTGCTTCCCAATGCGATTCCCTTCAACTTATTGGTGTGTTCATGTCCAAATTGTGGCAACTCCTTGCGTCATGGTTAAGAGCCCAAATGCTTATTAGCTCTGTTACCACCTTTTCGCCAGAAAAGTGGTGAAGAGCCCAAGTGATTCTTTACTCTCATACCACCTGTTTCAGTAAAAATAGTGGAAAATATCACAAATGATTCTTTGCTTTGATACCACCTATCATAGGCTTTCTAGTTTGTCACATAATCCTAAGCTTCATTCCTCCTGACAAGTCGTGTGGCAATGCCCAATACCCCCCCAGCCGGTGGCGAGACCAACCTGGGTTGGGAGCTCGACAGACTATGCCTACTTCATGTGGAACACTTAACACTTACTCTTGTGTAATTGTTATCTTACTTAGTCAATTATTCAATTAACATGTTATCCACAACACTTAGCCGAATTTACACAGTTAGCCACAATATACAACAGGAAGAAGAATATGAAGGCGACACCCCAAGCCGGGCGTGCTTAAATCCTTTTTATAAGCATAATAGAGATTACATGAGTACAATTAGAACGGGTGTGCCCAAATTGGCTGCCAACCCGGGAGAGCACCCGACTAGCGATTCTCACAAGAAACCCCAAGAATTGTCCTGCATGCTCTTCTTGTTCCCACATTTCTTCTTGATGTTACCATAAGACTGCCACTTGCAGCTCCTGTCTCTGCCTCCACAGTCACCCAAGTCCACGCACTATGCCATTCCTCCCTACGAGACTACACCTACCCGAGCTTCTCTCCTGAGCTGCTTTAACTCGACATATGCACCAAAATTTACAGTAATATACCCTTCATTTAGCACTGTGCCCAGGTTTCAGTCTGTTGTATGCGCCATGTGCCCTTGCTTGAAATTAGTTTCCTGAATTAGACTTCATCTTTCCAATCTCCATGCTTGACTTTTGTTGAATTGTAGCTTGTCATCTTCCCACACTTGCGTGTAGCACCTTGCCTGTGCCAAGGCAATGGTTCCCTGTTGGGCGCCTCCCAAAGGGAGATCGGCTCCCCCTTAGAGTCAAACACTTCTAACAATCCGAACTGTTCCACTTTGGATCTGCTTTCTTTTCATCACTTGCTTTGCATACTTATAGTCGTTTCCCCCCTTGCCATAGGCATGCTCCCTTCATGAGCCGACTAGCCAATGCATCACATGGTGTCCACATTACAGATGAGCAAGTTCGTGGGTCTCCACCTCTCAAGCCAACCGATGTGCCCTCACTTTGTGTGCCTTGGGTGAGTTTCCCCTTCCGAGTGGGTGTACGCCCCCTCTCTTGGCGACACTCCCCTTGCTTGTTGGACCAACGTTCTTGTTCCCATGGCGTTTCGCTTGCCGACGCCCTCACATTTTACACTTGGGGTGCTCTCGGGCTCTCTCGCAAAGCTCCCAAGTCGTGATACTCATAGGAGTCAACTCAAGTCATTACTGAGGCCATTGAAGTGTCTTGTTGGACCCACTTACCTGCTCAAGTGTTTAGCATGCCCATGGGTGCATCTATGAGATTCCAAATCGGGTTTCCAAGCCCTCCTTGGTGTCATGGGCCAAGCTCCCATGCCAAGCTTTCCCGCATGTGGATTCTAACCGAGGTGCCTCTCACCAAGACCGTTACATCACAAACTTGTAGTCGTTTTCCGTTCATGACCTGACTAGCTAATGGGTCACATGGTGTCGACATTACGGATGGGAAAGTTCAAGTTGGATCAATTCAGATTCGTAGAAGTGTGTAACTCCAACGGGGAGGTGCCCAACAGGGTACCATTGCCTTGGCACAGGCAGGGTGCTATGCGTAAGTTTGGGCAGATGGTAGGCTACAATTCGGAAGCAGTAATGCACAGAGCTTGGTAAGATGAAGTCTAAGGTAGGAGTTTGATTTCGGGAAAGGGTACAAGGCGTAGGTAGCATATTAAGACCTGGGCATAGTGCTAGATGAAGGGAAGACTGCGGTGACTTCGAGTGTAGACACCAAGTTAGATCAGCTCGAGAGAGAATCCTAGGTAGGTGCAGTCTTGTAGGGGCACACTGGTGTAGTGCGTGGACTTGTGTGACTGTGGAGGCAAAGATAAGAGTCGTAGGTGGCGGTCCTGCGGTAGCGTTAGGAAGAAATGTGGCAATAGGAAGAGCGTGCAGGCTATTTTTTGGGGTTTCTTGAGAGAGTCGCCAATTGGGCGCTCTCCCAGGTTGGCAGTCAGTTTGGGAACACCCATTATGATTGTATTCATGTAATCTATGCTATGTTTATAAAAAGGTTTTAGGCACGCCCGGCTTGGAGTGCCGCCTTCATATTCTTATCTCTTGTATACTGTGGCTAAGTACATGTTGTGGATAAGATGTTAACTGAATAAATGGCTAAGTAAGATAACAATTGGACAAGAGTAAGTGTTAAGTGTTTCCCAAGATGTAGGCATAGTCTGTCGAGCTCCCAACTCGGGTTGGTCTCACCACTGGCTGGGGGAGTTCCAGGTAGTTCTGTACAACCTATCGTGAGGAATGAAGCTTAGGCTTACATGATGGATTAGCAAGCCCATGGAAAGTGTATCAGAGCCAACATGAATAGTTTTATCTAGTCTTTTTGTTGTTGTCTTGTATGTTAAGTGGCAACATGTACCCCCATATTGGGATGTAAAGCACCTCGCTACTCTAGGTGCCATCACCTCGCTACTCTAGATGCCACCGTGACAACATTTACCCCATACTAGGTTGTAGAGCACCCTCTATTCCCTTAATCTAGATTCAATAAATTTTAATGATAAACAATACAAAAAAAAATATAATTGAAAAAAAAAATTATACAAAATAAATTAAATCTTACTTTTACAAAATAATTAAATTTGTACACTGCTAATACTAATCATTGTGATTAAAATTGATTTAACATAAATAATTTTATATATCAAATTTTAATCTCTCTTTCACAAAGTTAAAAACATGAATTTATTGATAATAATTTTATCAATATAATGATTATGCATCTTGTGGACTTTTATCCATAATGGATGTTAAATCTAAATTATTAAGTTTTATAAATTAATAATATGTTTAATGTTTTTGGTGGAACCAAACAAGTCAAATCTTAGTTGGACTCTTTATTTTTATTTTTTTTAATTATATGAAAAAATTGGTTTATTAAATCCTTTCCATTTTTATTCTTTAATCGTGAAAGGATTGAAGTTACCCACCCTATTCATCATAAATTTGAATTTATATTACTTCATTTGTCATAATAAAATCATAAAATTGCATCCACCGCCTCATTAAGCATATAACCATATTTAATGGATATTTGCTTTATGTCACTATTATGGATCCCTATTCACTTGAGCTAACCAAAGTATACAAAAGGTTGGTTTGTAGGTTTGATATTTTCCCTCCTACATGAAAAACATTTTATTGTCATTATAAATATAATTTCATTAATACAATAAACAATATTTTTTCATATAAAAAATAAAATCATAATTTTATTTTATGGTAGGATTACCTTGTTAATCACATAAGTAGAATCATTAAATTTTTCCCTCATGTCATTGTCATGGTTCTCCACCTCCACTTACCTTGGCCAATTAAAGTAAAGTGTTGGAAAGGCGATTTCCTAGATTTAGTAATAGTTCTTATCTACTCAATAGAGATACACGCACAAAAAGATGAGCTCTCGAGCGATCAAATTGCGTGGGTAGGGTTTTATCCTTAGTTGTCGCCCTCGTTTTGGATCTATAGCAAGCCATGTATGCCCTCTATGCACTATGTCAACCGACTGAAGGTGTAGGCCGCCATTACCTTTTCGATTTAGGATTTGCTTCAAATTGCGAGGACATAGGAGAGCCATCTCTTGCGAGTTTTTGAAGACACATTTCTTAATGAAGTCGGATTTGGGAAGGGAAACCGAGGCCTTCAAATACCTCTAAAAACATCTCTCCCACCCTCTAAAAACATCTCTCCCACCCTCTAAAAACATCGTCTAGTCTTGAATATTTATTAACAAACTGGATGAAATCCTTGAGGTGGACATTGTCTCACTGAAATCTCATAGATTAGCTTTGGCTTTGGTGGAATGAGTGCTGGTAGGGAAATTTACAGGCCTCTGGCCCAGCCCAAAAGCTACCGACTTGTGGGTATCAAAATGTTGGGTGCCTCTTCTGAAAACCCAGGTAACTGCTATGGATGTAGGTTGAGGTTTTTTCCTTTTTTTATGTTCTCATCTAGAGAAGATCAAGATCTTATCTTTCGTTTGGCCTGTACTTCATGGGGCACAAAGGGATGCTCCTGGCCCCTTGGAACTTATATTTCAACCTTGAAGCATAAATAAAGTCTATTCCCATCTGGATAAGAGTCCCTCATCTTTCGATTATTTTATGGGGCAAAGACTCCATAGCTTCTATTAGCATCAAGCTAGGTCATTTCATTGCCAGTGTAGACCCAAAGGGAGGCCTCTACTCATGTGCCCGAATATATGTAGAGCTAGATCTTGAACAGGGACTTCCAGAAGCAATCCAGATCAACCTAGACAGGTGGAGACACCTCCAAGCATTAGTTTATGAATAGATCACGTTCAATTGTAATTTTTGTCACTCCTATGGACACTTTGCTAGAAGCTTCCCAAAGAAAAAATAACAACAACCTACCCTAGCTCAGCAAGAGAAAACCCTTTCCACCAACGAAACAAGATTTCATACTACCTCCATACATAACAACTTTGCAAAAAAACAATCAAAATCCAAAGAGGAAGAGTTTACAGTCGTATCCAAAAGAAACATAAGGTACTAGAAAAATGGAAAAGAGGTAAGTAATCCATCAAAATTTATGGCCAATAGCTTTGAGGTGCTTGGCTCCTTTCAAAATGAATATCTGGAAGAAAACATTAAGATCACCCCAAAACTGGAATTAAATAATGCCCCGTAAAAAAATCCCCCTCCCAGGACTTCAGTAGAGAGGCATTCAAAAGAGAAAGAAATAACAAAGGAAGACAAAAAGGAGGAATCCAAAGAAGATCAAGAGACTAAAGAATACACATCTAAAGATCTGAAATACTCGTAGGAAAAGGAGCAAGAAGCAGAAGAGGAGGACTTAGATTTTCCCAAGGAGGTGGGGCCAACTAAGTCGCTGACAATTTTTACAGTTCCACGAACCCTCTCATATAAGAAACCAGAGACAATTTCCTTTGTTGATGCCCTTACAAAAGGATATCATCCATCACCACCTATCACAAGGGGGCGGTTGTCGAGTAGAGATCAAGGAAGAAAAGAATCAGATGTCCATGCTTCATCAAGGAAGCAACCAACCTTAGAATTTCTGATTAAATGAAGTTTCTCTTAGTAGGAGGAATGGATTGTTTATGCATTTTATTATGTAATCAATTTGTAAGGATTTGTCTTAGCAGTCATGAATGTGTAGGAAGGACCAACAATAAGAAAAATGGTTGTAATCGCAGTCGGTCTAGGCTAGTTAAGGAAGTTGGTTTTAGTTTAGGAAGTCCATAAATTTTCACTGCTAAGGAGCTTCTCTTTTAATCATGCGCTTGATTGAGATCCTTGTTTAATATAAAATCTAACCGTTCCTGTCAGAAAATAAAAATAAAAAAATGATAGTTCCTATCTACTAAGGGCTTATATGTAATCATCATTATATTCTTGAAAGACATGTAAATATGTCTGGATATTAATATTTATTTAAATAAAAATCATTCCAAGGCATGCAAGCTCTAATTGTTTTAAGGAAAAATACAATTATAAACACATGGAGGTTCACTTAGTAAAAAGAAGTTCAAATTGTATGTATTAATGAACTTATAATAATTATCCATATTTAAGAGGCGGTAAGTGTGGGGATCATTCTCGATCCTGGAGGAACTCAGTAAATGAACTATGAGTGGGGCCTTAAAACAACTACCAACAATAAGGCAGAAGCATTGGCACTCATTCAAGGTTTAATTACTGCCTATTCAATTAAGGTAACCTCCCTTATTGTCATTGGATACTCAACATTGCTTATAAGGCTTGTCCACTCTCTAAATGTCTTGTCATATTGCATTCTTGATCATCTCTTGGATGGAATTAGTCAAGACAAAGACAACTTCATGGACATACAATTCCTTCATGTATTAAGAGCCAACAACAATGAAGTAGGAAAACATGCTAACAAGGCCACATAATTGAAATTGGGAGAAATAAAAAAAATGGTTTGCTGTCAATTTCTTATATACCCTAGGATGGCTATGTTTTCCAAACACATTGTCATCATGTGTCAATCGACTAAATGCATAAATCAACCACGTATGGAATATCATCAAATAAATTAGGATATGAGCAGGGCTCACATGAATTGATTTATGCCTACATTTTCTTCAAATGGGCATATTAAAGACAGGATGGGTGAGAATTGGGAAGAAGGTGGGATATTTGCTAAGAAATTGGGAGAGTAGGTTGCAACATCTTGTTGAATCAATAGGTCTACAAGGTTTCAAGTGGTTCCCTTTGGTAATCTTGTGTCTAGTTGGAAATTCGTTGGTGTATAGCTCCTTTAATATTTGGCATTTGAATTCTCCGTTCACCTAGACTCACTTGGGTTCAAATGATAGAAGACCAGAGGCTCAAACCAATATTTCTATTGAATTATGTGGCCATTGTTAGGTGGAGGGAATCATAGAGGTTTTAGAGTCACACCAGTATAACTATGCATGCCCTATCACTGGGATATGTGACTATAATTTTTGTTATGGAATCCTTTCTCTCTTGGGTTTTCCTGGTCTAGATAGAACCAACCTTGAGACATAGGTTCAAGACCAACTTTGCTCAGATACCCCCTCTAGATGAGGCTTGTGGCTAAATTGGTTTGTTGGAAATTAATATTGAAGTGAACTTGAACCCACTCCTTAGATCCCTATCCTTTCACGACTTCAACCTAAAAAAGAACTCTGAGAATAAGTTGATGTTTTCTTACAATCCCAATTCAGAGAGTAATTATTTTGGCTTGGCAATTGTTCTTGTTGGGAAAATCATCCACTATCTAGCGTGCAATGCCAATTTGAATAGGGATATCCAAGGCATTTGTAGGGCCCTTAATTTCCATTAAGATCTAATCAATAAGGAAATGACATATATTTTCCCATTTACTACCAAGGTTCATGGTAATGAACATATATTTACCTTTCAAAGTGCCTATGTAATGGAGATATTGGCACAACAGAGATTGCAAAGTCAAATTTTGGAAGTAGAGACAACAATGCTCATAAATATGGTTTGTAATTTGAGTAAAGGAAGCCATTCCACGACATCCAACCCAAGAATTTTACTTGGATCGGGCCAAGGAGAACTCTGAGAGGAAGAAACTATCATATTACAATAGGATGACAAGGAGTTGGACTGACAAGAACACATGAAGCCCCAATACCTTGGCAACTAGGACAAAGCTTATAGCAATCATGCTTTTCTTTAAATTCCTATGTTATGTAAATCAAGTTTAATACTAGGAGTTTTTTTATAGGATTTATACCTATATATATTAGAAAATTCTCTACAAAGGATGATAAACAAATGGTAGATATAGTTTTAGAACTTGGTTTTGAATATTTTTGCCAAACTAGACATTTCCTATTTTGTATTTTCATGTTAAATAGCTAGGCTGCAACATTTTGTTAATAAAAAATAGGCATTACTGTTATTGGAGTGCTTCAAGTTGGTGTAAGAACATCTTAATACTTTGAATGGATCTACCAACGATAACCAACAACAAACTTAAATAAATAACAATGAACAAGACAAAGGGTTGGGGACACCTACACTTGCAACGCTGGAATGCACTTGAAATTCCTAAATGATGGAGGAAGACATATTCATGTAATAATACTTAAAAGAGTACTATGTTTATATTGATAATATATTATATTGCAACGTAGTGGGAACACTCCTATTAATACAACTCTCATAATAACTCCCCTCCACTAACATAGTGCTAAGTCAATAATGCATGTAAATAATACCTCTCCACTTAGTGATAATTATTAATGTGTTAGACATTTGTTGTACTCTTTGTAGGTTCCTAAAGCAAAGGAGGTTCAAGGGGGGTGCGGGGGCCATCAAAACCCCCACAAGAAAATTTTGGGTCCGATTTTGGTATGTTTTGTGCCATTTGGCTAATGGGTTTTGGGTCCATTGTAAACTAATTAAGACTAAGGAATTATGATTGTAATCTATTCCAGGTTGACGAATTAGGTTTTTTTGAATGCTAAATATCATATTGTAAATTATGAAGATAATACAATGGGATAGAGAGAAAAGTAAATCCCATTTAGTTTGGATTTCGCAATTAAGGGTTTCTAGGGAAAATCTTTGTGTACTATGTATGCGTGCCATTGTTATTTGTTGTGTTTTAGATTATGTTAGTATTGCTTTTCTTGTACATGTTTATGAAACTCTTCGATACAAGCAATCAACAACTCTTGCTTAACTTACCAAAAGGTAATTCATAATATTACAAACAAAACAATGAATGGAAAAATATGTTTTTAATAAGTAAAAAACATGTCTTATCACTTAATAAATAGTTGTACCAAAGTGATCCAAAAATGGATCCTAACCAACGAATGGATGTAAGACTCAGTACCTGCAATGTAATTTTACAATTTATGAATGTTAGAAACCATGTAAAGGCAATACTATGTAAAGTGGAATGAGACAAAAGAGGGGGGGAATGATGAATTAATTAAATTAGAATAATGAAATAGGAGAGGAAAAGAGAGGGAGGAATAGGAACCGAGGTCAGTCCTTGGCCTTAGCACTACCCTTGAGCTCTCCTATATCTCATTCAATTTTTCATTCTCAAAGGGTCTTTTTTTTCCATAGAGAGGAGAATTCATAGAGGATGCTTAAGAGCCATAAACAACATTATAACCAAAGATTGTCAAAATAGATTGATCTACCATTCGAATGTTGGATTCCCCATTTGTGTTTCTAGAGTAATTACTATCTCATGTGCAATTTTTACTATGTGTGTGATTGGTTATCACATTGATTAGTTTACTATGTGGTTTGAGAGTTCCTTTGTGTCACTAATGATTGCCAATGAACAATGGGAATGTATGTGAGAGGAATTTGTAGCTTGTATGGTAGAATTGCTGCATGTTTTGGTTTTGTTGGTCTAATCGAAGCTTTAACATCTAGCTAAATCCCATCATCAAGTGCCCTCTTAGTCCTAGAGATCGATGGCCTCTATTCAAGAGTCGCTGCAATAACATAACTAGTTGTTGAATTGGTTATTGGTTGATTTATTGGATTGTTGACGTGACTTCAATCTTCTAGTATTTTTCTCATTGCATGGACATTTTTATTGAGGTCCGAGGCATTTTCATTTATGCCTAGACCTTTTTACTGAGGCCTGAACATTTTTATTAATACTTGGGAGGTTTTCATTGATGCCTAGACATTTTTATTGATGTTTGGGGTGTTTTCATTGATGCATGGGCATTTTTCTTCATCTTCAAGAGCCATACAACCTCTCATTGTTGAGCACTGGATTGATTGTTGAGTATTTCCAAAAGCTGAGTGCTTTTCTCCTCCACTAAAATTCATAGAACTTCACATTATTGTGTAGTGAATTTCTCCATAAGAGATTGATGACTTATGGGTCATACAAAGGATATACGCTCTCGGGATGGGATTCCTCCATTCATCTGAGGTTTCTTGCTAATTGAATAGGCATTGGCATATTCATTGCACTGCAAATTGAGTGAGATTGCCTTGGACCATACACCTTTCCTTGGGCTTGTATTTTTACATGATTTCATGTAGCCAATTCAGATGGATTAGTTAATTGCCATTGCATTTGTTTTTTTAATATAGTGGCCATGTCATATGTTGCATTACTTATCCATTTCACATATGGGTTTCATTAACTACCAACACATATATGTTAAATGAATTCAGTTGAAAGTTAATTCAAATCCTAATTTAATGCCATCGGTACCTTTTATGAAGGCAGATTGAGGTGAACTTTTGTTTTGCATTGCATTTTTTTTCTATCCTCGAAGAGAATGCATGGAGGAGAGTGTTATAGTGTGGAGGTGTGAATGATCACATGATATTGGAAGCATTGGCACCTCTTATTTCTACACTACCAATCCCGGGGAAGCACATATCAATAGAGGTATTTGGTTCAATGATAAGACCAAGCATCCAAGGAGCTATCCATATCCACACATTATGCATTCGAGCAAATGGTTTGGATCCCTCGAACATAGTTTTTGCACAAACAATTTAAGAGGGTGGTTCATTCAATTGCCTCTTGAGTACATAGCATTGCAAACATGAATGAACTCAAGCTTGGAGTGAAGAAGTACAACAAATTATTCTTGTCAACCTACTTGGTGTGAACCACAAAGAAACTAACTTTGGGTACTGATTATTAGTTACATTGTAGCTGGTTGTTATGTGCAGGTTACATTGAGACCAAAGGATTTGTAGCCAAAAGAAGAGAACAAATATATATGTAAAATACTGAGGACAAAGATCAAGAATTGAATTATGCAAAGTATTCGTGTTGGTGAAATAGACAAGCCATAGAACTACCATTTACAAATCACAAAGCTACCTCTAATCATATTGTACTAATTATTTATTAATCACTTACATAATAAAAATAGACTCAATAATATAAAATGGCATTTATTGACATCTTGAGATATGGAAAACCCATGGAACATAATAACTCATATACAATAAGTACACATGCCAATGTCTTCATGTCTTCTCTTGTCATTGGTTGTATTAGGGACATGATATGCCCTTCCTTCCTAAAATAATTTGGGCTCAAAGCACGAGGAAGAGGTAGATAAAATTACAATTGATACTCGAAGTCATACAAGTAAGATAGAATTGTATACTACTTCACTATTGACTTGGTATACAACCAATCACTTCATTTTCAAGGACTTTGATACCAAAAATAGATATAAATGATGACTTCCCAATGAGATCTTGAGACCTATTGATGTTATTATAACCATTTTGATCTTCATGGTTTCTTTTTAGTGAATCAGTATTGTTACCGCAAAAATATCTATGATGGGATGCTCCTCTTGGATAAAAGAATTTCTATAATTCTTATTTTCTCTTCATTAGGTTCAATGATAGCATCCCTTCACCAGGAGATTAATCATTTTTTTTTAACAATAACGGTTGAGAAGCTTTTCATTAAAAGAAGAAAACAAAGATTACATAGCTGGAGAAGGATGATAATTCCCAAAGCAAAACAATATATGTCACCCCTTGTTCATCCTTCTCGAGTTTATAGCTCTTCTTAAACTTGCCTAATCTATGGAAGCTATAGCTTCTTACATATTGCCCGAGCAAGAAAACAGAGAAACAAAACATGGCAGGAAGCTATTCTAAAGACGCTATGGAGGCATAACATCAAATTGTTCATAAACATTCTGGATGCAATTCCAGTCTCCCGCAAACAGGTATCCAAAAAAGACAGTCAACATAACTTAACAGCAAAAAAGAGAGTCTTAGACCAAGACCATGTAACCTAAGGGATGAGATCCTCATAGTTCTCCACGCTGCGCTCCTTAGCTGAGCTGAGTCCGAAGTGCAGGCCTGAATTCATCATTGCGTTGCTAAACTTCTCCAACTTCTTACCAAGATTTCCATTGTTGTTGTTCGAGGCTGCCATGTGAGGCTTCATGAGGGGGTTCAACAATATTGCTACTGTGAGGGCATTAACCCTATCCTCAAGCTTTCTATTGTGTGTCTTGACTTCAGAGTGTGTTGCTTCTGCGAGAGTATAGAGCCTGGAGAGGGCTCTCTTTATCTCCAGATTTTCATTTCGTGCCAGTCTAACCTAATGCTCCAAGTCTGCAACTCGAATTTGGAGATCTCTGTTTGAAATGGAACCCCATTGCTTCCCTAATTCTTGAACCCCATCGTCCAACAGAACCTCCGACTGATCTTCTTCTCTGAATTCGATGCCACCAAGGTGCTTCTCACAAGTGACCTGGACCCTTTCATGCCGAGGATGACCCCAACAACGAGCCCGTTTGGAGCATCTTCCATGCTGACGACAGAGAGTGTAAGAAGAACCAGAAACCATCACTATGTGCTCCATCTCAGTCTGCGAAACCTTCCTCACGGAATACCCGAGCCTATCACCGGGAATGCAAAGAACCTCACTGTTTCTCGAGTTCCCTTGGATGAAATGCCTGAAACTAACAACTAAAATGAGAAGGGTCGTGCTGCTTCTTGAGTTTTTGTAGAAGGCATGATGCCAAAGTCTCCCCTCGGCTTCACGCATGCTTCCCAACTAGCATGGCATGGATCGAGGCACATTAATGTAGAGTAGACATGAGATCCGGCAGGGATTTGAATTGATTGAGTGGGTTTTTGAAGCCACTAACCCACAAAAATGGAGATAGTTTAGAAAACTGAAAGAACTATCCATTATTTGAATGAAGGAATTAGTGAATCCATCTATCCATCCTAAGCTTGCTGTCACATTCCAAGGTTCCATGACTCAGGCCAACGCCTTTGTTGGCCAGCCCATCCACTTGCTGGTTTTGAGCTCTTAGGACATGAAAAAAATTGATCTTTTTGAATTCCTTGGAAAGACAGAGGAGAAGGTGCTGCATTTTAGTGTTAGGCTTCTTATAGTTTCTGACCAAAATTATAGCTTCCCTTATGACTATTGATGAGTCTCCAATTGCAGCCAATTCTTCAATTTTCATTTCTTTGGCAAGTTCCAGCCCTTTGATTAGGGCGAGCCATTCAACTTTGTTGTTGGTCGCTTTCCCAATGTTCCAGGAGTAGTCTCTTTTCTTATTTCCCCTAGGGTCCAAAATAACCCCCCCCCGCATCTACCATCCCTGGTACCAGGAGATTAATCATTATGCATAAGATAAGATTCATTAAGGAGATGAAGACATTATTGACAAAGATGCAAGATATTTGAACTTATTATAGACCCTCTTCATAAGGTGATTGATCATCGCTAACATGGGATTCAATAGTTACACTTACATCTTCTTCCACTTCACCACATTAAATTGAATTCTTACTCATTTTCTAGTAATGATAACTGCAAGCATTGATGCCATACTTATCGAGAAATGTGGGAAGGTTCTTCTACAAATATTGTAGAAGATGCATCTTCTTTTGGTGATCGTCTCTTCTCATAAATCCCCTTTTATGATGATTTATATTAGTTGTGCTCTTGCCTCTTCTCTTGCAGTATTTCCAAGTCTCTAACCATACTTTACCCCAATTGAAACATTCATAACATTATAAATTGAAATCAAGCATGTGATATGAATTATTGAAGCTAATAAGATGCATCTTTCAATGGTAGAGTCAAACATGAGAAGTACTTCTGATGACTTGCTAAAAATATTGAAAATATATCCCTAATGTAGTATAAATACCCTAAAAACAATTGATTTTCATTATGTGATACGTTTGTCATACAACCTCCGATTTGAGTTTTTTCTTTCTTTTAATTGTGTGTTTTTTCAAGAAGAATCTAGGTATGCAATTGGTTTTTAGACTTTCTATTAAAAAATATTCTAATATTGTTGAGTTTTGTAGCCATGATTTTCCTCCTTTTTCTTCCAACAACATAATAAAAGTGAGAGTCGACTCACTATAATACCAATTGAAGTGCTAAAATACTTAGAATGGAACTATTCCAATATTAAATAACAACAAATTGAAATAAACATAAACAAAGTGAATAAAAGGTTGGGGGCACACAATCAAGGCTAGATTTCACATATTAATGAGTTATCACTAAGGCATGTACAATATATGTTGTGTATAGGTACACAACAAAACATAGTTTTATTTCTATTACTATTACTATTACTATTACTATTACTATTACTATTATTATTATTATTATTATTATTATGAGGAGAATCGATAAACTCTATTGGATTTCATGAAGGAGACCAAGGTTTGAGTTACAAGAGTATGCCATTATAAACCTGAGCCCAACGCCACTGCGCTAAGCGTGTTGAATGGGATAAACGAGTTCCAAACCTTGGTAATGCCCCAATATTGGTTGGTTGAACGTCTTGTGGTGCAGGATGTCCACCATTCCGTGCTAGCCCAATGGGCCCACAACAAAACATAATTAAGTTTGATTTACATCATGCACAAGGATCAATCCAATGTTCAATGCGGACTTCCCAAAACTTTGCTAGCCATATTTGCTTAAACAAGATGAATATGAGCTTGTCGAAACCTTCTTGAAGAACTTATCTTTGATGTTAGCATAGGTTTGGAAGAATACATAAATATTTCAAGATCCCTTGTAATAGTCTATTGAGCTATTCATCAATGTCACTCTCGTGCACCACAACATCAAATGACACTTGCATTAGGTTGCAGCTATACCTAACTTCTAGTGGTGCTTTTGTTTGGGAGTCATACACATTTTTAATGTGAACGTGTACTTGTGATATCTTTACGAATGCTTGTGCTTCCTCTATTCATTATGCACCTAGTTAAATAATGTTCCCATATTTAGATAATTCATAGAATCAAGTTTCATCATGCATGACTCCTTTAGTGATGTACTTAGTCAATCTCCAACTCTTTTATTTATCAAACTTCCACACCTAAAAAGTATTTCTCCCTAACAACTATCCGAATTTTTATTTTTATTTTTTTATTATTAAAATTACTTGAAATTTTACCTCTAACCAATTTGAAATAAATATCCTTTCAACCCTAATCAAACTTCCACACCTAAAAAATATTTCTCCCTAACAACTATCCTAATTTTTATTTATTTATTTATTTATGTTAAAATTATTTGAAATTTTACCCCCAACCAATTTGAAATAAATATCCTTTCAACCCAATTTAATAAAATATGGTTTAAACCAATATCCTTTCAACCCAATTTGATAAAATATATATATTTTTTCTAATAAATCATTAATGTCTTCTTCTAACTCTATCCCAACTTTGACAACTAACTTTTTAAAAACAAGCATGATCCACTATTCCTTGTCACTATGCCATGAAAACTAAAAGAAAAATTTTATATATATATAACACTTTACATTTTTTAATACTTATCTACTTTTATATATGTAACACTAAAAATCCCAATTGTTATTTTTAATTCAAAATATTTTATACATTTTAAATATTGTAAACATTTTATCGACACTCTCTTTCACACACACATAAATTATAACAAAAACAAAGGAAAAATGTAAAACAACTTTTGTAGAATAAATAAAGCTTATCCGATGAAAAGCTAGACAATTTATCTTATCTTTGAACATTAACAAAATAAATTTAATGACTTTGATAGAATAAATAAAACTTATCCAATAAAAAACTAGAAGATGTATCTTTAACTTTTGTTTCAAAATTTATTTCATCACTTTAATGACTTCGATAACTTTTTGGCTTTGTCATCTAATCTTTATTTGGCTTATACATTCCATTGATATTTTAGAAGATCATCATCATTGTTGTTGTTTTCGACTAAAAATGTATTTTTTTTCCTTATACATTCCATTGATATTTTAAACTACCATCATCATTGGTATTGATTTTTTTTATTAATAAGAAGTTTAATCATTCATTTTTAAGTTAAACTTAAGGTTTTTAAAAATATTTTTTTATTTTAAAAAATATAAATTATTTTCAAAACTATTGGTTAATACCAATTAATCAAATCAAAATTTATACTTTATCCAAATTATTGAATATTACTTTAATACCTTAATCCATCGTTGATTAGAGGTTACCACATGGATATATATTGAACTCAATGATGTAAATCGATGAGATACTCAAGGAGAAACATTCACCAAATGGACTTAGTTTTGTTTGGTTCTATGGGAGCATTCTATTGCCATAAATTATTCGCATAATTGTTAATTTCCCAAAGATTCACTGCAATAATAAATTGACATCTTTGCTAAAGTGCAGGTGCAAGTCGCCATCAATGAAGGAACACATATTGATTATTAATTTTTTTTTCTTTATTTCGAAATGAGGTCAATGTATTTGACGATGAAACCTTGAATAAGACCTTTCCAGAAGCCTCCGCCACAAAACAAAACACCAACCCTCAACCACGAAACAAAACAAAGGTAGGAAAAAGACAACATTGATTGGTCAATCTTTGAAGTTCATACTTTATAGCAATTTTATGAGGGTGGGAATAAGCAACTTTGTTGCTAATTTGATTTGTTTTATAATATTTTAGAATTTAAGTAATAAAATTATTTTATTTTTATTAAAATTATTTAATATTTTTATTTTTATTTTTTTAATGAAGAATTTCTTTTTTCTATTAAAACTATTGTTTTTCATATAGCATAGTGATGATTCATTAATGCATGCAATTAAATTTTTTCTATTAATTTAGTGATAACCCATTAATATGAGTAACTAACAACTCTCAACTAGCATAGTGATGAGCAATGATGATACAACAAATATAATGGATCATGTACACAATATGTTCTATATAAGTACACAACGAATCATGTTTACTTATAGCGAAACATGTTTTAGTTGGCACTATGTTTTGTGATAGGAATATCATTGTTTTGTGGGGTAACTCGATAAGCAATGGGGGTGGCAGTCTATTAGGCATCTGGTTAATGAGGTTTGTTCTAAGGTGTTTTGTCTAGGGAATTTTAATCTTAGGGACAATTTCAGTCACATGTCGATTTTCAAATGCATCTTGGAGGAGATTTTATGGATTTTCGATGGGCATTGGGATAATTTGTTCCAACATATAGAATCAACCCTACTCAAAACTAGTCAAGGATTCTCAGAGGAAGATAGGCCAGTGGGTTTGATTAGTGTGCTAACTCTCCTTTTCTCAGAATTGGGGAGTAGCAACATGAACAACAATCACCACTTAGCATGCCAAAGGGACATTTAAGAGTTACACATGTTTATTCAACACCAAGAAGATTTAATCAAGGGCAACAACACTTCTATACTCTCATTGCTACCAAAATCCATGAATTAGAACATCTCTAGGATTCTCAAAATGCCATCATCATGAAAATGATTTTTCAACAGAAAAAACAAATACATGATCTGGAAGATGAGTGTACATGCTTGAAGGCAATGGTCTCTAAGCTCAACAAAGGCTCCTCTTTTTTAGTTTCAAACCAACCCTTAGAAGGTTCTTTTCCAATGGTGAACATCGAAGAGGAAACAATCTTCCAGCCTTGAGATGACATAGATGCCGAAAATATGGAAGTGAACCCCCCCGAACAAGGCAATAAAGAACAACGTCTTTTCTTAATATGGTTTTTAAGACTATGCTCTACACACGTGTGTTTTTTTAGGAGTCTAATTTAGGTTATACACTACTAGCAGAACCAATTTTTGTTATGTAAAAACCATTACCAAATTTCATAGGATGATATATGCTAGTATAATAGGAGTAGTGTCATTTTGGGCCATTGAAAGCTTGTCATTTTTGTATTATCTAGTTGTTCATACCCATTGCAAAATATTTTAATACAAAGCTTAAATCGTTACTGTTAAAAAAACATGTCTGAGTTGGATTTGCATCATACACAAGCATCCATACAAAGGTCAATGGAAGCTTCCCAAATCTCTGCTAGCCATCTGTACTTAAAGAGGATGAAGATGAGTTTGTCTCACATCCCTTCTTGAAGAATTTGTCAATGATGTTTGCATAGACTTGGAAGTAGACACAATTCTTTAATTCAAAAAATGATGAATCCAACAAAGATCCATGCAAATTTATCAAATCAAGATCAAAGAATAATTCTTATAAGCCATAAAGTGGTACATATGAGAGAAAACCAATAAAGGATTTCCTCACTAGTATGACAAATTTTAGGTAAAAACAACATGTAATCAAGAATATTTTATACTAGATGAGTTTAGGTATCTACTAAATCAATGACAGGACTAATAATTATGATCACACGTGATGGTCATTTTTATGAGTAAGAATTTTGTAGAAGAACTTATTGTGTGTCACACAACATAATGAATAATTGTTTGCTTAGTTTTATAGCAATAGAATACACTGTGTTGTGGATGCACTAAATGTCAAGTTGCTTAGTCTAGCATTGCAACTTGTTTGCACATGATGTTCTTTGGTTTTGTTGGCATCTCGTGACATAAACTTGCATGTTGGCACACTTGGACATGAAGCAACATAATAGAAGAACATGGAGCAAGTTTTTTGTTTTTCACAAAAATGACTATGATTGTATTAACTAAATATGCTACAAGGTAGAGTATTAGATTTTTTACATTCAGTGAGTAAAATACAATCCTGGTAGAATCTTAAAAGAGATCCAAAATTATTACACTCATCCTTTGTTGTGCAGAAATTATAAGTGCTACCGGTATATAGTCGATAAAAGAGACCTAAAACCAAAATGAATTTGCAAAACATAAACTAATTACTTATTAATTTGATTGTTGGTTGGCTCCAAATGACTGAGAGACTTTATTAGTTTCCATATTTTCTTGGGACTATTGCACTATTTCATCCTCTTGAAACTATCCAAGTTCTTTCTCCATTGCACTACCTTGATTTGAGTCCGGTGAAGTCAAGTTTTGGTTCCATATGTTAATGGAGTTTCGGAGAATGTCTACCTCTTCTTCCAGGGCTGTCAAATGTTTCCCATGTGCATCCAAAGTTTCAACAGTGGAGAAGTTTTGCATTCCCATGTTTTGTAACTATGAAGAGATGGAGAGGATCATTGGATTGTTTCCTTCAATTCCATAATCAATCTTTATGTATTCTTAGGGCCTTCTTCAATTCCTCTCTCTCTCGCTCTCTCTCTCTCTCTCTCTCTCTCTCTCTCCGAGAGAAAGAGAAACCTTTATAAAATATTCTATATTTTATAAAGGTTTCTCTTTCTCTGGAGAGAGAGAGAGAGAGAGAGAGAGAGAGAGAGAGAGAGAGAGTTGGATTGATTCTGGAATTGAAGAACGCCCTAAGAAGACATGAAGATTGATTATGGAATTGAAGGATTCTCTCTCTCCCTCCCTCCCTCTCTCTCTCTATACAACAATATTCTAGATTTTATAAAGGATTTTAATTTCCAAATCAAATTCCACTTCCAATCTTCATTATCCTTTCCTATATTGTATGGAAACTATATGTTGGACTTAAATTTTATAGGTATCTTGATATGTTAGGAGACCAAACCAATGAGTGTTGGTGCTCCCTTAATCCAATCAAGGATTATTAAAAGAACACATATATCTCCTCCATTATTCTTTCCATTCATCATTAAAGATCCATTTGATTTGTTTTTTCCATCTCGATTTCCATATGCCTCCAACTCCCTTGTCATAAACCTATGTTAAATGGAATATTCCCCTCGAGTGTAAGTGATTCATCAATATCCATGACAGTATTTGAGCATTTTGTTCCCCATATCCAAGAGTCTAAACCTACTCTAACCTTTTGACCATTACTAATAATTCATGTAAGGTAATCCACAATGATGGCAAAATATCTAACCATTTCTCTCCAACACACATGCATCCTCATAGCTCTCTTTCTTGGCAATCTAATCCATTCTTCTATGATGAAGAGGTCTATATACTTCTCTCCCATTAGATATTCCTAGAGACCCTCTATTAATTATATCCTCCAAATCCCTTTAATTTCCAACACATTTGAGAAATAACTCAAATCTTTTAGATTCCAATTGCCTACTCATTTTGGATTTCTAGTCTTTACCATTTTACTAATGGAATTCTTACACTATCCTTCATGATAGAGTAGAGATAGTTGAAACATTTCTTTCTTGTCCATTAGATAGTCATTGGCCCTATTTTTGTGAGTATACCTCCATGCAAATGCATTGAAACTGACTCCCATAGTCTTCTTAGGATCAAAAGTGGAATGTACTTTCCCAAATTTTGATTTATCAACATAGGTATTCTACAAAGGGAGAAAATTGTGTTGCTACCATATCCACCATCTTTGTCTAATAGAAATACCTCTACAAGTGTGTGTTTGTCTTTTCCACTCCAAAGTGCCAAAAAAAAATTGAAAGGTAAACCTTTCACTATAATTATATTCTATGACCTCCCATATGAACATAAATGGGGATCAACTTATACATAATAACATCCTTCAATAGGTAGTCACATAACTCTTCATTTGTATGATTTGTTGTAGAGTTCTACACAATTTTTGATATGCACACAAAGTCTAAACAATGCGCATAAGGGTATTTTCTAAAAGCATTGAGCCCACGCAACTAAAACTACAAGCATTTCAACTATTGGCGGTGTTAAGAGAACATTTGCAATTTTATTTATGCTTCCTTTTTGGTAACTAATCATAATAATTAACTTCTATAAATAAGTGATCCACTTTATGTGGAGAGGATTATTAATGTTGCTTTATGGTACGTGAATAGAGTCTCTTATCCAAGAAATGATGTTGTCAATGATTCACTCTTTGGATTAGTACATGTGTTTCTTAAGTATACACTAAATAGTTCGTATTGTACATAAAATGTCTAGAGGTATCCATGATTAGTCTTCCATGTTGCATCAAAACTACACACATGACATGTCTAGAGGTATCCACATCGATAGAAAAGTCCAAGTGAATATTAGATAAATAGGGAACTCGAGTGGTCACAGATTGATGCTCTATCTCTTCAAACACTTCTTACCACACAACATGCTAGCTAAAATTTATTTTGTCATGATTTATTAAATCAAGAGGATGTGCACCATTAAAAAACCATGCCATAAACTTAATGAGATAATTGGCCCATTTCCATGAAGCTTTGTAGGTTATGAATATTCTTCGATAACCACAAGTTCATAATGTCTAAAATATTTTTTAATCAATGTTGAGTCCACCTTGATTCTCACAATTTCCAAAATTAAATAAGTTTTGTCTGCCCAAATGTACATTTCTTAATGTTCACAAGTAGCTTCTCTTTATGCAATGCTACAAATACGTGTTTCAAATGATATAAGTGATCCTCCCATGTTTTTTTAAATATATCATCCATATAGTACATTATCACAAAAGAGACCATATATAGTATTAACACTTTGTTCATAATTCTTGTGAACATTATAGGTGCATTAGTAAGATTGAACAACATCGTTATCCATTCAAATAGTCATTGATGTATTTTGAAGGTCATCTTCCACATAGATTGTGGCTTATTACATATATAGTGGTAACAAATTTTAAAATAAATCTTCTTGACATACTCATCTCCTTGAAGTTGATCTATTATGTCATATATGTGTGGTATAGACACAAATTCTTAATGGTGATTTTGTGTAACATCTAACAATCCACACACATTCTTCATGTGTCATCCTTCTTTGTAATTAGAATAATGATGGAGGAAAAAGGTATTGAGCTCATTTGAACATGGCCTTTATCCAATAACTCTTCAATTTACATATTGATTTCTTCATAGTCCAACAAAGAAGTCCTGCACAATGCCACATTTGGTATAACAACTCCTTTTTGGAGGTCAATGGGGTGCTTAGTTGTGTGGTTTGGAGACATTCCATGTTGTTCTTGGAACAACATGGAATAAGACTACAATGTTCTATATATCCAATGGCTTCTACTCCTTTGAATTTTTTGTTGCACTTGGAACATGCATGATGAGGCCTTAGGGTCTTGGCACGCTTGATTAGAAAGTACCACTCTCTCCATCTAGTAATAGGGCCAACAAAGTGAAATGTCTTAATTTTTTATTAATCTCTATGAGTTTGCAACTAAAATGGGTTTTAAGAGTGCTTGATCTCTTTGCATTATCATAGAGTAAACTTGGTCATGGTTGAAAAGTATATATTGGTTTGGGTAACTCAGGTAGATTTCATCATAGTCCCATAGGTACAGATTGAAAAGAACACACCACACACATATAATGGAACAACATAAAACTCTACTTCATCAACGTAATATGTTAATATGAAAAACTATACCTTGCAATTGCACCAAACACACAATTCCTTATTATTACTAGCCCTACCCAAAGAACAGGGTTTAGGATTCATGATTGTAGGTAAGTTATGCCTCTTATCTATATCCTCTTATATGAGATCTTGATGGTGACTATTATCAAATACTATAATCACATGCTGCTTCTTAATCTAGATATTAATGGAGAATAATGTTTTGAGCTTGATATGATCGAGATGTATAACTTCCATCAAATAAATGTTATGCGCATTATCAGGATCTGATATTTATTTTTCTTCTTTCTCCAGTGTATTTTAATGTTGGTGCTTCAATGGATATAGCCTCCAAATTTTATCCTTGGTGTTGGCCCGGTTTTGCAACCAGGCTTAGTGCTATGGGCACCTGCTAACTAGTAGCAGCAGTTTCAATAGAAATAAAAACAATAAACTAAATAAACAATATTATTCATGGATCTAAGCAAGAATCTAAGCAAATAATTTAAACATTTCAAAATCAAGAACAAGAAACATAAGAAATAATTTTTTGTATTGAAAAATGGGGGGCAAGCAAGTGCTTGCGATATTACCTTCAATGGTGAAGGTTGATGTTGAGCAACTCCCAAGATGAGTAGCTCCAAACTCCAAGAGGTCTCCTTCTCCAAGGTTGCTTCAATGGCTAAAAGTGCTCAGGGGAGATTTCAGCAGCATAAGGATGAGATAATGGATGGATGTGAAATGAGGAGCCCCTACCACCTTTTTATAGGTTTTGGTGGTGGGAAATACCATTTGTGGTTTTGTGGAAACCAAATGGTATTGACCAACATGGTTTAGGTACTTTTCCCTCCTTTTTCCTTTTTTGAATAAAAATAATATTTTAATTCCCTTTTTAATATTTTTGGGAATTTGGACCCTTTTTGAGGGTTTTTTATGATTTTCTTGGAAAAATAATCTTTTTTAATGGAAAAAGGGGTGTACTGAGGTCTTTTGGTGACCTTTTGTTGGTTTCAGAGGCTCAGATGGTGGAAAAGTGGACAAATGGGTCATGTGAGTAAGGGAATGAGCTAGTGGGCACTTTTTAGGTGTTAACAGATTGCCCCCTGATGTGTGAGGGCAGGAGCTCATCGTATGGCCGATAGACATCATAGTTCTTTTGTCCTTTTTTCTGGGGTTTAGGGGAGAGAAGAGACCGGTTGGAGACTGGAGCCACGGCCCTTGGAAGCTGCAAAAACAAAAAATATTACATGGCCTCAATATGAATGAGGTATAATCTCTGATAAAGGACGAGGCGGGCATTCCCATGCTCGTATCAAGACATATACAAAACAATTAGTCCCAAGAAGGGGGATCTAATACTTAAAGAAATATACTGGTACATCATAATGGTCCAGAGGGGACATTATTGTGGGATATACTCATGATCATGACTGATCTCAATAACTGATACACTGGAATAACTGTTGAACTGCTGAAACTGAAGGTGTCCAACATCTGTATGGACTCAATGACTATGAGTCATCTCTGAGAAATAATGTAACTGTATACTCAAGGGAGTATGAAACTGGGGTAAACCTGAATACTGTCGCCATACGCAACCCGGATATCTATAGAAAAAATGTAACTGGTTGTATCCATAGGTAGACCCTCAAATGTGGAGGAGTCAGGTGGTATCCGGGGTCTTCGACTAAATAACTGAACGGACCAATATCCTGTGCGAGTCTCAACGATGCGATCAAGGTGTTGAAGTCGAGCATGTGAGAAACAACCATTCGGAGAGGCACTGAGGATTCCTCTCGAAATGATTCGTAGGCACTCATCATAGATGGTAATGAGTCCAAGACACAGGGACCTCTAGGTCTATCTTCTGGAATCAATATGGTTGTCGTCGACAGAAGGAGACCAGCAACTAACAAGGCAATGATGTTTCCTTGATAGGAGCACGAGGTGTAGAACTGAAGTGATGTAGTACTGATGGTAGGACTGACATACTTGTGGGGATGGGAAATAACTGGGTCAAAAAATGGGTAGACTCAAACTTCCTTTGTTCAGAGCATGATGATATGGTTGACCTGGCAGCGTAGGGAACTGACTTGTAGGTGTGGGGATCATTGCTTTGACTGAATGGTATATATTGACTCTGGGGGGGAGGACGAGCTGAATACGATGCCGTGACCGGTCTCCTGGCCGCTGCTCTCCAGATGAGCATACGTCACCTCAACGTTTTCTTGGACTCACAGCTCCTAGTTTCCCAGCTCAACAATGATTACCAGGTACGCGATCCCTGTCTTTTCAGAAAATTCCTGCGCACTAAACAACTGGTTAGACAGTTTGAATCCATTACATTCACACATGTCCCAAGACACCTCAATAGTGTAGCAGATAATATGGCCAACAGTGTCCTCGACTGGCACACCAATCATATCAGGTCATATCCATAAACGAAAAATGCATCCATGTGCAAAACATGTGCCTCCACGGGCATATACAAAAAACCAATATCGCATCCACGTGCGTAACATGTGCCTCCACGGGCATAAAACAAACAACCAAAATAATGCATCCATGTGCATAACATGTGCCTCCACGGGCATACAGAAATAAAAAGACAAAGGTGCATCCACGTGCATAGGTCTTTTGGTGACCTTTTGTTGGTTTCAGAGGCTCAGATGGTGGAAAAGTGGACAAATGGGTCATGTGAGTAAGGGAATGAGCTAGTGGGCACTTTTTAGGTGTTAACACTTGGAATGTCCTCTACGCTTGCAATAATTATTAAAGGGGCATTCTTCCTCTTCAACATGCTATGCTTATCTTTTGGTGACTTAGATATTGTCTTCCTACTACATGGTCCTATTGAAAGTCTTATATTGCATGTCATTTGTTGACATGGTCTTCTTTCCTTGAATAGAATTAGCCCCAATAAAATTAGGCTTCCTCCAATTGTTCTTAAACTCTTCTAGCTTATCATTTCAACAACCATATTGAAGACTGCACATGTCCATATCAACTTGATGATCATCAACCAATGAACCCAATAACCTTATTTACTTCCTTGTCCATCACTCTAAGATAATGTTGAAATTTTGTGTGTTGATGACAAATTTCAACTCACAAATTGGCACAAATCTACACCCAAAAATGTTTCATCCCTAATCTAAATTTGATTTATTGACAAACCCTATTCAAATTTCCATTCCACATCAACAAATAATCATAGGAAGCATACAAAGTGTAGACACCACAAAGACATAATTGTTATATCATTTCCACAAAATTTAGGACAATATATAACCATCTAATAAGATTTGAAAATTATATCAGCAAACAATAGCTAAACCAAAAAAAAGATATGAAAATGAAAATTAAACATGATAAACAAGATCAATGCTAGCTTGGTTGTTTATTAAATCAACAATAAATTCACCCAAAAATCATATTTGCGACACAATTTGGGACAATAAACACATCTCTTTCTACTTTATATGAAGACTATTATATTACAACAAATCAACTCATCCCAATCTAGAAATGCAATATATTTTAGCTCATCCCAAGTAAAGAATTACATCACATTGATCACAACAATTTAGGCCTTCCAATACTGAAAATGTCAAACCCTTATAGATTATCCCAAGAAAATATTATCATAAGCATTACATACACTAACTAGGGCATCCCATGCTAATCACTAGTGAACCTTAGCTTCTCTTTAATCTTCAAAAGATACATCAACCTAAATGAAGAATCACAAAACAAGTGGTTACATTCTCTCTATACTTTCTCCTCTATCTTCTTAATAATAATATTGAAGAGATGTGCTCCTCCTTCCTTTTAAAGAGGAAGAGAAGGAGTGGGTTACAAGAAATGTCAAATCCTAACCCTAAACTAGGTTCATAAATGGAGAATGGGCCCACAAGTGGAACCCTCTACATGTGCCAAGTACATAGGCACATACCCACAAGTTCTAGCTCTCCCAGCCCACGTATTTTTATGCAATACCACATATTTTATTACCCACAAGTGTCAACTCACCCACTCATGTTTTTATGCAACAAGTCCACCCTCCTAGTCCAAGTGACGAAATAGAAGAAAATTGGGCTATGAGACAAACTACCCATCATTGAGAATATCTCCCATGAAGTGCTCTCCCTCCAAGCAAAGATTTCCTCACATTAAGTACTCATATAGTTGAATGAGAATGGAGAACAAATTCGAAGTAACCAAAACTAACTGCACTCCCTCTTTGTAGGGAACATCTTTTCCACCAAACCAAGCCACTCCCTATTTGTTGTGAACTTACCCACTTTTAGGGGCTTCATGATAATGTTAACCACCTTTTAATATGAAGGAACATAACACTAGAGCACTACTCCCTTTTGTACCATGACATCTCCTCATAATATTTGATGTGTACTTGTCTTCGTCAAGGAGGACTTCATCAGCATCTCGAAAAACTTGAATGTCCTTCGTATCAAGTTCATGGGACAAATTCTTATCACACCATATCATGAGATGCTTAAGACTTCTTGCAATGATAAACTCATCTATATACATAACCGAGACAAGTGGATTAAATCTATAAAGAAACAAATATGCACAAATCTAAGAAAACCCCAACATCGAGACAACCCATTAATTCTAAAATATCAAGCACTTGGAACATTCATCAACCCATAAAGGGTCTTCATCAACCTACAAATATGGGTATGTCACTTATGCAGCTCATAAAATCCATCAACTGAAGAGAAAACATAAATAAGGTCAAGTCCCTCTTTCTAAGAGAACCCCTTATAAACTAGAGCAAGATTCTCATCAAGGTTGACTTCATATTTTTGAGATAATCTTTCGACACCAAAATTGTCATGGCACTCTTCAATATTGTCGTAAACCACAAGCTTGGAATTAATCACTAGTCCCACAATAGGTTTCAAAAATGTCTCCTAGACATCATACTCCTCCATGATGACATATTGTTATACTTGTTCCACATATGCCTCCTCTGTCATAATCCTCCCTACTAGATTAATGGGGGGTCAGAGGGTCCATTAGAGAAGTATTGGAGGAGGCCATCTAGTGTAAGGTGGACGAGGTCCACTATGTTTGTTATTATTAAATAAGGCCCACTATGGTACTTATTGCTTAATAAATGTAATGGGGGCTCATTAAAGGTCCACTGCATAGTTAGGAGGTTTCTCATGGTTAGAGTTGTGATCTATAAATAATGATGGATTTCTCCTTATGAATAACGTGTCAAATATATCATGTTTGGAGCTTAGCTCAGAGGAGGTTTCCTATAGATAAACTAAGGAATTAGAAAAAATACAAATCATCGAATTAAGAAATTCCAAGAACAGGTGGTGTCTAAAGACATTGTTTCAACACTTAAGCACATAATGACAATATATTGAATTATTCACACAACATATTCACTTCTATATCATCCTTTGTAGATACAAGATGTAACCAAATCCATTGGAGTGAAGAAGTATGCGCCTACATACTTGGGTCATAGCACATAACAACCTCCTAATTGAAATATTCCATGTTTGTTCCATAGTTAATAGTTTTGTTCTATCTCCCCAGCTAGTTGGTTTGTTGGTCCAACTAGTCAAGAGCATGATTGGCCAATCAATTGACTGTCTAGTCTATCATTCAATCAAATTTTCTAAGAAATTGTCACATGTCTATTATCTTCAACTAGAAGATCCATATGTGTGATGAACTAGCAAGACATGATGTTCCAACACCCCCCCATCAACACAATGTTTTGGAGAATTAGGAGGTGAAATTATAGTACACCCCCCCCATAATTGCATCTTCCTAAATCCCAAGCATAGCCCAAAGTTTAATAAACTTAGCCTCTGGTAAGGGCTTTGTAAAAATATCAACAATTTGATTATCAATGCTGCATCAGACAAGCTTGACAACAAAATCCTGTATCAACTGTCTTAAGTAGTGCACATAAATCTCCACATGCCTCATCTTAATATGGGAACATGATTATAAAAAACATATATTTCAATCTAGTTATCACAAAAGATAACAATCATTGTATCGACTAAAAAAACAATCTCTCCTAATAGTTTTTGAATCCATACCACCTCTATGTACACATTCACTGCACCATGATACTCTGCTTCTGTGGTCGAAAGAGAGACCACCCTCTACTTTTTGCACAACCAAACCAAGGGTCTTGAACCAACATGAAAACACATATCCAGATGTCAACTTCCTATCATCGCCATCCCCTACCCAATCCGAGTTAGTGTAACCGACCAGTGGTTTGGTGGTATGTGTGCAATATTTTATATCAAGTTGATAAGTGCCCTTGATATAATGAATAATTCACTTTTTGGCCTTTTAGTGGATTTCACGAGGATCCTGCATAACCTAAGAAACCACACTAATAGAAAAGGAAATACGGGTTGATTTTTTGTTAAATAAATGAAGCTTTCAACTAACTATCGATAGAGAGTGGCCCTAACTCGCGGTGTATCATAGTCCTTTGTCAACTTTACTCTAGATTGAAAATGGGTAGTACATGCTTTACAATCATTCATATTGAATCTTTTCCAAAAATAAATGTAAAAGACCAAGGTTTCTCATTTCAAAGATATTGATCAATTTTTTTCTACAAACCCAATATCAGATTCATATTGTTGCCACTAATGACTAAATCATCTAGATATAGTGCAACAACTAAAGTGTTACCATTTACATGTAAAACATAAATTCTATGGTTAGATTCACAATGTTTAGAACCAATGATAAGGAAAAAATGATCAATTTTCTCATACCAATCCCTAGGGCTTGCTTCAAACCATACAAGGATTTCTATAGTCAATAAGAAAAACTGGAATCCTACTCAAAACTAGGAGGTTTATCCATCTAAATTTCTTCATTCAGATATCCATCAAGAAAGGAACTTTTGACATCCATATGATGTACCTCCCATCCAAGTTGAGCAACAAATGAAAGAATTAGTTGAACCAAGTTCATCTTTGCAACAAGGGAAAATATTTCATTGTAGTCGATGCCTTCTTGCCGGGAAAAACATTTTGCAACCAAACAAGCTTATTTTGCAACCAAACAAGCTTTATGTCTTTCAATAATAGCATGAGATGTGAATTTGGTCTTCAAGACGCATTGACATTTCATTATGTCCTTTCCTTGGGGTTGGGGAAGTAGTTCCCATGTTTTATTCTTCATGAAGGAATAATATTCTTCAATTAGAGAGTTCACCCATTCAGGTCAACCATGTTCATCTTCATACGTATTTGGATCACATGCCTCTAGCACACATGTCACTAGAGCAACACTACCACACTATTTTTAACTTCTAGTTTTCCTTGAATAATGAATATCTCATGCATCTTTTCCAATAGCTTCAATTGTCTTGGTAGCCTAATGAGGTAGACAAGAATTTTGAAGAGAAGGATTTCTTGTATTGACCAATCCATGAGAATGTCTATTGGGTGTTCCAAAGTTGGTATTCAAGTTTGTACTTATCGTTTGGCTACAAATCAAAGTAGGCATTGGAGTTGAATGTCTAGTTGGGACTTCTTAAGCATATAACAAATCTAAAAATAACTTATAACAACATATCTATTATAGTAGTATATCTGTCCCTTTAGTTTCTATATGCTTGTTGAATCACTTAACAAAATCTACTCAATATTATGCCAAATCAGTGTGCATAATCAATACCATAAACTACTTAATCATTAAGATAACATAAGGTGAAAATTATATTTGCAAGTACAAAAAGTTTGGATAGCTAGAACATTTCATATATATAGATAAGATGAAGTAGATGTACATATTGATAGCTTAATACAAGATGGTACAAGTCAAACTCTCCAACTCTAGCTAGGGAATCCACCAAAATAGAAAACAATAGCCACCAAGTCCTCTTCGATAGGGATCTTTCCCAACTAAAGTTGGTTGCTACACCAAATATCCACAAGAAGGAAGCACTACACACCAATGAGTCTTCGTTGAAACCTACAGTTGCATCCCACACATGTGCAAGATAGTCTCCCTCTATCTTTTTGACATCAAGCAATCCAAGTAGTACTAGAGTTTCCGAATGCCAAAAAACCCTAATATTCTTCTCTCATAAGAACCACAAGATCAGTGCTTCCTTTTATCGTCTAGGGTTTATCCCAAAACCTAGCTTCCCTTATCTTCTTAGGACAAACCTCAACTCGAGTCTTGTTCTTAAATCTGCTTAAGAATCCTAGTGCTTAAGACAAGGAAGGGATAGTACATTGAAGAAGATCAATATAATGAATGAGACAAATTCTCTCTAGTTCTCACATATCTAATAGAAGCATGTGAATAATATGAGTAATAAAAAGACTCTCTCTTCCTTGTATTCATATGGAAGGTGAGGGAGGTCAATGATAATAAAGTGGACTATGTCCATACCAAACAACTTAGCTAAACACTAAATAGGTCCACATGTGAATATCTCCAATTCCAAGTGACACATGTCAAGGTCCAAGGCATGCACATCCACTAAGAAAGGGCCCTAAGGTGAAAATCATGTCCAATACTCCTCTTCCAAAGGTATCCAATGCTCCAACACTCCCTCCTAAGCCATGTGTAGCATCCTCAATACAAGTACAAGCTTCCAACAAGAAACCAAGTGTCCCCATGCTACCTAGGGCTCAATACCTTCCTTGTAGATGTCCAACACTCCTCCTCCGATTGGGTTATCCTCCGAAGTAAACAACTAGGCTATCTAGGTGTGCATCCCATGAAGAAATTCACTAAGCCACATAGGTTTGTAACCTCCTAAGGAAATTTGTCATATAAGCGTTAAATCAAGGCATAGCAATTCATGAGTAAATTATCCCCAATGCGTATTTTCATGACGGCACAACCGAGGATAACCAACACGCCATGCACCCCACATCATATGAAAAACCCTGACATAAACAATTTCAGAGCAACCCCAAAATCAACATTTTTAACATGAATTATGTCAATATCTATGAATAAAAAAATGAAATATTGTTTTATTCGAGAGTTGGTTCAAATTGGAAAAGACCTAAAGTTAAAGATTCATCAATAGGCAACGCTGCTGTTCCCATTCAAAAAAAATGTCAAAAAAAACGCTGCTCCAATACCTAACCAAAGGGCTATTGCAATACCGATCAAGGATACTGTTGTAGCTACTCGACAACGAAATGAATTCTGAAATTTATTCACATTCTCTAGATAAATTTACCTTTATCTATGTTATTAGAAATAAACATTACATTTTCCTTATATGATATTATTCTTGATGCAACTCTAAATTTAAGTTTATTCTAACACCCTTATTCAAAATAAAGACAAAAAGTTAAATATTAACAATATATTTTAATGAATCCCAAAGGGGTTGGATCCATGGGTGAAGAGTGAGGAGTTTTTCACCAATGGATAAGGTTCAATTCCAATGAGGGCCGAGCCTAGAGCCATGGGGGCACCTTGAGGTAGTGGTCGAACATGTGGTTCCACCTAGAGAGATTGTATTAAATGATCTCGTGATCTGTGGACACATGAGTGGATCAAAGCCCACCCCCATGTCCTCCTAACATTTAAGTCAAATCCCGCTAGCTCATTCGGTTAAGGTGTGGGTCTCGTCAACAAGGTGACCCGGGTTCAATTCCCCTTAGGGATGAGCTAGTTGGGAGGAGACACCCAAAATCCAACCAGTTGAGGGTTGGTGTGGCCTAGGCCGAGTGCGATCCCTGGGTGATTTTGACGGCTTAGATGCCCCTGGGTCATGGTTTCTTAGACCAAAGGTCACTCCCGCATATCAGGGAGACTCTAGCAAACAAACAAAAAACAATATCTTTGAATTAAATAAATTCATTATATATTCATTGAAAGTAAATTTATTATTAATCCTTATATTCTTAAATAACATGATTAATGTTTGAATATTTTTCATCTCAATATAATTTGAATACATAAAACACAAACATTATTGCGTGAAAAACACACAAACATATGCATGTATTAAACATACATTTTAAATAAAAATATATCGCAATGCTTAAACTTACATTTTAAATAAAAAACATTTCTTAAACATACATTTTAAATAAAAAATATGGCAATTCTTAATTAGTTAAAACATTTTTATAAATGTATGATAAATAATACTTTTTAATTTTCAAGATTATTCAATGTTGAAAGATCACTTTCCTTTATATTATATTATGGATTAATTTAATTTATAAATAAATAAATAAATAATGGTTAGTTCAATGCTTTCTAAAAGTCATTGATTCCATTTATAATGGCCAGTTCAATGCTTTCCAACAATGCTTATTATTTTCTTATGTTTTTTATTACTTAGCGTTCTCCTATGAAAATATAACAATATTTTAATATACTCTTTTCCCCACTTTTCCTATGTTTTTAAAATTTAAATCTTGAAATAAGATAAAGTGATCTTTAACAACTAAGGGATTAATAAATTAGTAAATAAAGACTTGAGAGAAGTCCAAAAAGAGATTAAGAATGAAATTTGATTGCATAAAAACATTTAATTTAAACTGTTATATATTGTATCTTATCTAATATTTTAAGAAATATTATTATAAACATATTTTAAAAACTATATTATTTTATGATAATTTTTTTTATCAACCTTGATCTTTTAAAACTCATTCCATTCAAATGAGATAAACCACAATGATTAAAAAATCTCACCATAACCTCAATAGTAATCCATTACTTTGTTGATAGTGGAAATATATTTTTATATAATGATATCCTGAAATATTCACTTTTAAAAGAGATGATAATTACGCCTTTTCAATATTATAATTTTATTAAAGAAAAATATATCTATATCTCATTCACACTTAATTTAATATAAAATAAAATATTGAAATAACAAATATGGGCAGGATTCCAAAAGTGGAAACTTGTGAAATCACAATACTCATATGTACTAATGGGAAAAATTATTTCATTTCAAATATAATACTTGATTAGTATATCCAGTGGAAATTAAAGGGCCAAGAATATGTGACTAATTATTAATTATGATTTCGAATATATTACTTTATTACACCTACGGAAACTAAAGGATAAGACGATCTTACCAATTATCATTACAACCATAATTATCACGAAGAGACAAGAGATCGGATGCTTGCTAAGCATGATTAACGCTGAATTCATATATAATATCTTCCGTGCCTTGCTATACACTCCATATTTTCATTATTAGATTAGAAAATAAAAACAATATAGAACGCTATAAATAACATTTACATAAATGAATAAATGTTTGTAAGATAAATAATAATTTTATTTTTAAAATATGTAAAAGAGGGAAAATGTGTGGTTGGCTCATAATAGTTCTATTTTTCTTGATTAGTTGAAACCTCCCCGATTTAGTAGCCATCCAAGGAGTGGGTATTCTCTCCTTTTTCTTTAGAGAAAAAGGAGACCGCGCTCTTAGGATAATCTCCGAGGATTCCATTAATAAACAAATACCTTGGGGATATTTTGATGGGGCCTCTCAAGGAGTGTCTCTAGTCTGTGGGGGAGGGAGTGTCCTCCATCTCTTTGGTTCACATAGTTTTAAATTAAAAGCTGGACTGGGTGAAGGATCCAACAATTTTGCCGAGCTCTTATCTTTAAAACTACTCCTCTTGTTCGCATTGGAAAAAGGTTGCACAAGCATCCAAGTTTTTGGGGACTCAATGCTTGTGATAAATTAGGTGAAGGAGGTCCAATGGTGTCACAATCTTCCGTTGGTTGCTTTATTAGAAGAGATTATGTTAATTAAAAGAAGTTTTTGACTACTTTTCATGCCATCATGTTTACAGGGAAGGTAACATGTCTGCTAATGCCCTATCTAAAGAAGGTCTTCAAATGCCTGTAGGGCAATGGTTAATTTCTGAACAACAAAACGAAGGTCACTTTGAATATTATCACAAGCCTTTCATTGAAGGGATTGGTCTTCAATAAGGGCAACAAATTTGACCCAGATACTTTCTTGATACATTTTTTGTCTCCGACATCTATAGGCTCATGATACTGTTGTATAAGGACTTTTTAGCTCTATGTATAGACATATTTTTGGAATAGCAAGCTATGACTCCTTTTTGACAGTAATACATGCTAAGCAAATATCTACGATATATAACTTTTTTTAAATAAATAAAATTACAAATAAAAAAAAAATTTAAAAAAAAAATATTTTTTATAAAATTTCTATTTTTATTATTGTAAATAAAAAAAACTTTATATCAAAATTAATTAATTAGTAAAATGTTTTTCTTTCCCTTCAAATTCAAAATCTTCTCTCAAAACTTATACAATGCCTAATAATGATACCCTATTATGAGTCTTCCATAAAATTGTAAAATATTTAATAAAATGTATTTTTTTTCCCTCTTAATTTACAATCTTTCTCAAATATCCAATACCTAAGAATGATACACCACTATTGAAGTCAACTTAAAAAAATGCATTACTTTGACAACTATCATTAACCAAACAACCGAAGAAGATATAAACAATACTTATATAATAACCCTATGAAAGAGAAAGAAAATAAATACAAAAGCCTTGCACCAATTTTAACCTGAAAGGGAAAGAAAAGAAAGCAAGTTTGTTGGTTGGAGAATTGTTACTAAATTTCATTTTTTTGTGTGGGGGCGGTCACAGGCCATGGAAGAGAATGATTAGACTATTAGATTGGTACGTCACATCATAAAGGCCTAGGTTTTTATTGAGGGATAGTGACATTGTATAATAGGGGATGGAGAATTTAATTTTAAGTTACATAATATTTTATTAGTCATCACATCTTTTGTTTTATTGGCTACTTGAGGAACATTAGGTTACATAATATTTCATAAGTCATCACATCATCTTTTGTTTTATTGCCTAAGAGGTGCCGCATGTTCCCTAGACATGGCTTTAGAATAAGTATCCTCCTACTCAAAATATCTATTCGTCTAGAAAATCACTAATACTTTATGTCCTTATCACATGAATGAAATGGTTGAAAAGAGAGCTATAATTTATGTATGAAGCTGATATGATATTATACATTATCCTTGTACGTACCAATCTTCCATTTTATTTAGTCAAAATATGGTGATATCATCCATTATCCTTGGATGTGTCATTTCATCATATATACTAAATATATATAATATATTTTATAGTGTATGTAAGTGGGATATTTTTGAGTGGTTGAGTGTTATATGTTTAATGCAAGATGTTTTCGGGTCAATTTCTTGAGTTGGTTGTCTTTGTTGTTGTGGACCTCACTTGATGACCCTTGTCACGTTAAGCTTCGACAATTAATATGTCCATCATTTGGAAATTCCATGGAAGTGAAAATGATAACATGAGGTTTTCCTAGGAAAAGATAAGGAATATTGAAACACTTAATTTTTGATAACAAATGAAATGCTAAGCTTCCAACTATACTTATGAACAAAACAAAATTAAAATACCAATTGGTTATATGGCCAACTATAGTATTTTTTAACACTCGATTACAACTAACATCCAAGTAATGAGGGTTCCCTCACAACAAATCTCCTTCACACATAAAAGAACTACCAAACATGGAGTATTGAAGACTACCACCAGCAATGACATGCATGTAGTTTCTCCTCTAGCCAAAATCCACACATATGCTCCACAATAGGCTTAACATCTCTTCCACTAGTAGAAGCTAAGATTTATAGTTTGTCCATAGCTACAAAACTCTCCTAAGCAAAACCTTTGGGAACCTCAAAAAAATTTCTCTTTCTTGGAGACAAATTGTAATAACGTTTCCAAATGTGCATTAGTGACTCCTCTCACCTCCAAGCAATGTGTAAGTTCCAATAGTCACAAAATGCACTTCCCGATATCAAGATTCAATATTCTTAATCAAGTCTACATCTTGTACTCCATAGTCCCATGCTTTGCACCTTAACTTTCATAATAAAAACATTTGCACTTTCATTTATTCATAGGTTTCCTATCTCTTAGTTTTTTATTTCCTAGACAAATAAAACTTGTGCATTACTCATATATTCTCTAACACTTCTCATTATTTGCTCTTCTTCAAGAAGGTGAGTTATTACCTTGTCAAAAGCTTGTGATCACTACAAGATTTTGGGTGATTTACCACCCCCCAAAAAAGTCCAACACATATATCTACCTTGGCAATCCATTGCAATCTTTGCTTTTTTAACTAATGGCATCAACTTTGGATGGTAAAAGGTTTGTACAACATCCTTCAAAATGTCTATCACGACATCCACAAAAAACATCTAATGAAATGTCTCCAAATGCGATTGTTTTAGCATAAAGTAGTGTTGTGTTGGAAAATGGTATTGAGTCTTATGTAAACACCAAATACATGTAACCCAAAGGGTTAGCTCAATTTGTTGAAGCCAATATTGTTGGGCATTTGTTTAGTTCTATTCTAGGAGGTGCATAATTTGGATCCCCCTAGGTTATATAGACTAGTCTGAGCAACATGTTTATTACGGATGCCATCCAAAAATTAGGAGGCATCCCTTGGGTTTCCCTATGAGGTTTCCCTTGAAAAAAAAAGATATTGAATAAACATTTAAAGTATACCAAATAAACATTTAAATTAATAATAATGAAAAATAGTAAGGAGAGTTAAGTGCGGTGATGGTGGTGGGTGCATATGACCCTAAAGTAAGAAAAGACTTGGAATATGCTTGGGAATCTGTGCCACCATAAGTAAAGAGTCAGAAACAATTGTTGTCTTATAGGGCCTCATTGCTTTTAAACAAAAAGGAGTTTGCAAAGTCATGGTGATTGGTAACTTGGTGGGATTCTCCCTAGGGATGTAATGGGGAGGTTGAAGGGCCCATTAGAATAATAATAGTGGTGTCCATTTAATATAAGGTGGATTGGGTCCAATATGTTGGTTATTATTAAGGCCCATTGGATAGTTAGAATGTAATAAATGTAATGTGACCCCATTAAAGAAGGTTCACTAGGTACTTATCATTAAGGATTTCTATCTAGCTATAAATAAGTATAGAGACCTCCTTATAAGGTATGCATTAGATATTATTGTATTAGATCTTATTTCACTAAGAATTTTCCTCGATGCATAAAGTAAACATGAATTTATCGTTTAATTAAAAAATACATATCAGGTGTTTCCATCCATTGAGCGCATTTTGGTATACGAAGTTGTTGATATGTTTTTGCATTCATCTAAAAATTGCACTATTTACTTAACCCTAGGAAGTCTCATCACTAGTAGAAAAATGGGTGATAAATGACTAGGCAACCAAAAAAATTGGTCACCAAGTGAAATAAATGACTAAACCACCTAAAACGTTGGTCACCACAGTGTTTCTAAGTGAAATATGGCCAAATTTGAGCAATTTTAAGTGATCACAACTAAAAATGACTAAAATAAATGACCAATTTAGTCATGTGATAAAAAAATATGACTAATTTAGTCATGAGATAAAAAAATATGACAAAACACTCCAAGTTAATAATTATATAAGATGTCCATTGTTAAAATTTACGAAATTGTAAAAATTTATTGTCAAAATTGCAATTAAGGGGGTCTCTTAATCCATATGCAGTGTTAAAATTTATGAAATTTTAAAGCTATAGATGGATTAAGAGGACCCCTTTTAAGGGGGTCTCTAAATCCATCTGCAACATTAAAATTTACGAAATTGTAAAAATTCATTTTAAAATTGAAATTTATATCCATTGTCGGATTTCATCAAATAACTGCACCAAGAGTAGCAAGATGCTTACAACCCAGTATAAGGGAGATGTGGTAATATGTAACAATGTGTAACGTTATGTAGCATGACGTTCCCATAAAAAAATGCAAATGATGTCGGGTTAAACAAAAATATATTGATTCGATCTTAAACCTAGATATATCAAGAATCGAAAGGGATCAAATATCTTGAGGTGTAAGTTTTTTCTTAATATGTAAAAAGTTTAAGATAAAAAAATTACACTTCAAGAAAAATTGGATCCCTCTTGGTGCTTGATAGATCCGGTTTAATATGGACCTATGCTGGTATCATATAATTGATCATCCTCCCAAAATCATTAGATTGGTGCATGCATTGTATGTTTTTTGTTATCTAATGTTAATTAATTGTTTGTCTTGATTATTAGCTATTATAAAATATATGTTAGTCTTTATGTAATTATGAAATTTTTAATAAGTAAAATTGGATGGAAGAACTATGTGCCCACACTAAATTTTTATGATATTGTACGGCTTTAGATATTAAATTTAAGTATAATGCATGGTTAGGATTCCATCTTAGAAAATTCCACTTTCACATGTAAGAGGAAATGAACCATTAAAGGATTCAAATCCAAAATCCTAACCAAGCCACAAACCATTATCTATTAGCAATTATGATTGTTGATATTTGTATATGAACATCATTATTCCAATTTTTGCATATAAATAATAGTTTATATGTAATATAATCATTATAAGATATCATCATAGCAGGAGGGTTGCTCTAAGTGGATTTTAAAGATTGCTTTCAAATAAGGAGATAGAACCAGTCATCACCGTCATTGCTTTTGTCATGTCAAAGATTATCAACTTCCACAAACGGGGACAACTACTAGTACCTAAGTGAGAGATGCATCACCCGTCAAAAATAGTTTTGGAAGTGGGATAAGACACATTGTAATTCCCATGTGTGTGCTCGGCCATAGGAAGTTCTTGGGAAGTGCTAGATCCACCATAGTGGTTACAATAGTGAGTATTATTTCAGTGGTTCATGTGACCATATGGGGTGTTGGCATGATCCATGGACCCAATAACATTATCTACTATGTCAGATGCACCAAGCATATGTCATTCGAAGGGATGAGGTCAAGGACAATTGAGGATGACCATATATAAATACCATGATTGGGCATATATTAGTTCAAAGTGTTTCACTTGGATAATGGCCTCTTGTTCCATTTGAGGCATGGTGGTGACCACATCTTTGGTGATCAGGGGTAGGAGGAATTTCAAAAGCCATTCCAATAGGATTTTGTCTTTGATCACTATAGGCTTCATAAGTTTCATCATTAGCATCACTCATGGATGTAATCTGCAATGTCAATGGGCATGCTCTAGAATAAGTCAATAAGAATTTCCAATCTCATGTTTTGATGAACTAGTAATTGGAAGAGGGTGAGGAAAGCTTGAGCTATGGACTTGAAAGTGATAGGTAACCCAACTACTTTAATAAGGTACCATTTGGTGGAGGGACCTGTGAGTGTGCATTGGAATAACCTAAGAAGTATAGTATATTATGTGATGTTGTTAGAGAAGCACCACATATGAAATGACATGACATGGTTGGTAGGATATTCATGTGGTGGTCCTTCAAATTTAGGAATATCAGAAGGTAGTTTGGTTGGCATGGGAAATCAAGTAAGATCATGCAATATGGGATCATTAGTGAGGTTTACCAAAGATCGGAGATTTAGACTATTCATGTATGAAAGTTTAGGTGGGATGACTTCAATGATCATTGATCATCAGTTTGTTGTTGGACTAAAAGGGATACATTTTGTTAAAGGGAAGTTTGAGCCTAATAAAGACAACCCTAGCAAGGATGAGCATGAAATGGATACACTTGGATGTGAGGGATATCTAACATGTCTTGTGGAAGAAATGGAAATGAAGGAATCCTTCCAATTTGAGGACGAAGGTCATGAATCCTAAGAGAATGCCTAGCTACCTAGGGGTTTGTTATGTTTTCTAATCACATAATGTTCTCTGAGACACTAGGTGATAGGCCAATATAACGATGCTACCTCAAAAATAATGATATAGACAAAGTGACTATATCTAATCTAAAATTAGGATGCATGTGGTGCAACAATGTTTTATGAGTGTATTGCATCGACAGTACCGAGGTGCTTACAACTGAGTATAGGGGAAATGTTGTAACTCTTAACATTGTGTAACATTATGTAGCATGAAAACCCCATAAAAAAATGCAAATGATGTCGGGTTAAACAAAAGAATTGTATTATATTGATTTGATCTTAAACCTAGATATATCAATAATGAGAGGGATCAAATATGTTGAGGTGTAATTTTTTTCTTAATATGTAAAAAATTTAAGATAAAAAAAAATACAACTCAAGAGAAAATGGATCCCTCTCTATGCTTGATAGATGGCCTCCTCCATTTACTTGACTATAGAGCACCTCGGTGTGCAATAACTCAAACTAATCAAAACTTGAAGCCTCGATTTAATAATATATCATATCATATCATATCATATCATATCATATATATATATATATATATATATATATATATATATATATATATATATATATATTATAATTAATTTGTAATATTAATATATTCTAGTTATATATATTAATATAATCAATGGTATTTATATTAATATATCGTTAATATTATTATATATAGTTTAATATTAATATATAGTTAACATATATATCTATAAGTGGAGAATCAAAGAGATCTATGATTTGCTCAAGCACTCCAGGGTTTAACAAATCAACGAAGGAGATCTGCGGCCTCAAGGGTTTAAGCAAATCATTGAAGGAGATTTGCAGGAATCTCTAGGGAATTTCTCATCCATATTGATCCAGATCAACGACACCATTACACCATTAAGAAATCCCTCATGTCTAGGTTTTTAAACATTAGAAATAAAATAAAAGACCAAAAAATGCACCACTTCACATTATATCTAGTAACTACAATTGCAACTGTTTTGTGAGTGCTGAAATTAATATGACTTCCAAATAGTGGCACCAACATAACACATTATCAATAGTTCAGACCGACTCAGTTGAGAAGAATGCTACACTCTCCCCTCAAACCAAGTTTAGAAAAGATGTAATTTTGTAACCATCCAACATCCTGGCTGATAAGCCCTCAGCCTGTATAAACGCTTAATCCTGTGAACAAATAAGAAATAATTTAACAATGTCCAAGATCAGTAAATGATATTTTATTAAATCCCGTTGGACAATGAAGAACAAGAAAAATAAATATGTTCAATGTTGTAACTTGTGATCATGAAGCCGTAAAAGTCAGACCAACCCAAATCCATGATATATGTTTTGTGCTTTGAATCTAACAACATCAACTTAGTTTGTACCCAAACTACTTTCCATGTCCTATTTACCCTTGAATCCATCCAAGTCATTTAAGGTTCATTTTCAAAGAATCAATCATCAGACAGTTAAAAAAGCCATAAATATTTGGCATTTTTCCTTAGCAACTATCAAATAATAATAGATTTTCCAAAATAGGTTTGCACAGTAGGAAATTTCAAGTATGGTAACAAATAATGGCTGTATAAAATGCTGATAGTATCTTTCAAGGTTCATCCAGTCAATAATGCCTACAATCCATCCTTACAGTATTGCGATTATGTAAATGAGCTAAAATCCCCCCGTATTCCTGGAAACATACAACTCCAAGCACTTTTAATTCAACAATTCATAAATTATCTATTCAATAGTATGCCTAGTGGCTATTTTTTCAACAAACTGTCGCTCTACAATCTCCCATAAGCTTTGTTTCTGCTATATTAACTGGAAACAAAATCAACATCCTGTTGGCTTTCTCAAAGGAGGTTTCCCTGTCGAGTTATTTGTAGTGATCTTGCTCAAAGGAGGTTTCCCCCTCGAAGTGGCCCGCGATCAATAAATCTCTTTTGTGTTCTTTTATTTATGATATATCATGCATTTTCATTAATTAATTGCTGGAGGTTCCTCACATCTAGTATCATAGTACTTTCTTGGGCTCGTTGGGTGGAATTTCTGCCAATTTGTTTTGCGCATCTATATTGTTTCTTTCAATTGCAGGTTCGGATATGGGAATAATCCCTATCCGCTTAACTGTGGGAAGTACTTGGGCATATCCATAAAACTCATTGTGAGGAGTACCACAAGAACCCCGAAGTAGCTGTCCCATTGAGAGGACCTGCCAGCGAAAAGGGCAACGACCCCTACCTGATTGACTAGTTCCCACCTGTGAGGTAAACTAAGAGTTGTCGTTTGTGGAAAATCGGTTATCAGTTTTACCTGAACCATGGAGTGAGGGATACTGCCCTAATACGCAAACTGTCAGACAACACTGGTGGCCGAGTGAATCCCCTGAACTGTTAGGAAGCCGAGCATACCTGGGGTCCATATCTATTTTCAGCTGATAAATAACAGATTACATCTGTCCAGAACTGTTGCAGATCAATTCCGAGCCGTTGCAGATCCATTCCGGAAAATTCTGTTTTTCACCATATCTTCTTTGTTTTAACTCCGTTTCCCTTGAAAATTCATGACTCCCCTGCAATCCCATTCTGCATATTTCATTCCTGAGGACCCTATCCCAAATTCCACTTCCCGTCACATCTGTCTATTTTTAGTGTTTCCCATAACTTCTTCGATTTTCACCCAATCGCCTTCAAATTTTGCCACAGTGTTCATTTCCTATTTCTACTTCTTTGTCCCTCTTTGACAAATTTTCCCATTCTTTCACCCCGCTTCTGAAATCCCCATTTTATGCTTCCCTGTCCATTCGAAAGTGTCCAAAACCTAGTTAAACCCCAATTACCCATCAGAGTTTTTCCCAAATCCAAATTTCTGGTTATGGTTGTCACCTGTGCAGGAGCAAAAACCATGGAGGAAGAACTTGCAGCCCTCAAAACCAAACTCCAAGATCTGGATGAAAAATTTCTCGGCCTCCATCTTGAGCATTCAACCATGAACAATGAACGATAGCTAGAGTCTTTTGCAAACAATGGGTTTTCTTCTTCCAACAATTTTCGTGGGCCAAAGCTTGATTTTCCTCGATTCAATGGTAATGATCCGACTAGATGGATATACCAGGACGAACAATATTTCAGTCTGCATAATACTTTTGATGTCAACAAAGTTCCACTTGCATCCTTTCATTTGGAACAAGAAGCCCTTCAATGGTACTGTTGGTACATCAAGGATCATGGAGAGCCAAAATGGATAGATTTTTTCCAACTCCTTTTGCAATGATTTGGTCCTAGTGATTTTGATGACTTCACAGGAGCACTCACTAATTTTCGCCAAATTGGCACTATGAGAGAGTATTAGACAAAATTTGAGAAACTGGCCAATCACGCAGAAGGATTTCTTGATGAATTCTACAGGAGTTGTTTTATCAGTAGTCTAAAGGATGCAATCCGATCTGAGGTCAAAATGTTATGTTCCAACACAATGATGGAAGCCCCGGGGTTGACTAAGTTGGCAGGGGACAAGATCGTATCCCAACAACGCTCCAAACCCACTTTTGTTCCCTTCAGAAATGTGGGTTGCCAACGAACTCCCATCACGCCAGCTCCTCGACCAAATCCTATAAAGAATTTGTCTGAAGTAGAGATGCAGGTATGTAGAGAAAAAGGGCTTTGTTATAATTGTGATGAGAAATTCACTTGGGGACATAGGTGTGTTGAGTAAAAACTCTATCTCTTGGATGTCGATTCTCTACCTGCCTATGAAATTGGTGAAGAAGCTCCATATGCAATAGATGATCAGGTTGAGATTCAACAACTGCTTGTTGACCCTCCGTATCAGGACGACCACCCAGAGATATCTCTCCATGCTTTAGCTAGATTCACCACCTCCCAAATAATGCAGGTCAGGGATTACTTCAATAAGCTCCCTCTTACACTACTCATTGATTCTGGTAGCACTCATGTTGGCTGCTTTTTGGACAGACCCGGGTTTTAATGAAGCGCAGCAACAAAACCCCTTGGCGCACTGGCCCTCTCGGCAACGAGTTGCGCAACAGCTCCAGGTCTCACCCGAAGTGGCTATGGGGGGCTAAGGAATCAGATTTCCTTAACCTAGGCGACGCGAAGACTGTTCTTTCTTCCTCGACGATTCCTCAGAGCGGACTGCCTGACTCTTCCGCAGACCCCTCGGCGTAGCTGCGCTGAACTCTCGCTCAACAGCCTAGCTGCGCGACATCTCCGTTCCAGCACACGAGGTGACTTATCCCCTGCGTCGACGGTCTATATATCTTTTCTGCCCGTGCGCCCAGCGCAGTAATGCATTCCTCTATCGCTGCGGCGACAGCGTTCTACAGATTCTTCGACACTTAACGATTATAGTTACCAAGGAAGCTTCGAGAACGGACTCAACATATTCATAAAGATAATGCAACATTCATAGAAACACAGATAACAACTCAGACATTCATTCACGCGATCATTACCATAACAATAAGACGTAAAGAATGCACCTCCTCGGGAAACCACGTCCATGGGGAGTGTTTCATATATTAACTCAAAGGGGGCTTATACAATAATGCTGCGCACACAGCTGCAGCCTTAGATCTTTCCAGGAAACTCCACGCACACAGCTGGGAGCCCTTCTCTCGATCTAGTCTCTTCCTCTACAGAGATTACAATAGTTCAGACGTCGACTCAGACTGTCTGCAACTTGGGGATTAACTTCACGGTTATCCCAGATCTGACTCTTGTCTTCTAACAACACAGTAGAAAACAATCCTCATACAAAATAACCAACCTACCAACTAGCTAGCTCAAACAGCTAACCTGCGTCTCAGCATCTAAAGGCTGGCTAACTGACTAACATCTAACTTTTGCAATTACACATATATATAGGTGGCCATGACGGTCGCGCCTTTACAATTCTGTGGGCCTTTCCCAACAGTAATCCCCCAAAACCCTAACCACACACATGGCTAGGTGTACTGTAGGCGCCGCTTGCAGTCATGTCGCCGCTTCCTGCAGGTTCCGTGACTTCCGGCGCAGATTGCGGGTATGGGCGCCTTGTCCTTCACCTTCAATGCTTTGGTCCGTTGCTCCTCCTTGATCCGAGCAACCATAACTTCTGTACTTAGCCTTAAATGAGGGTAGCTGAGCCCTCTACTCCATCGCTTCATTTATTATGGTAGCTGGGCTTTCTATTCAGCCACATTCATTCTTCTATGACGTGCGCGCGAGCTCCGCGAGTTCCAGTCCGTAATCTGCGTCGAGCTCATCCATCTGGCACCGTACTGCGCACCGTTTCCTTCTTCCCAAAATTTGGTGTTTATTCAAAATTAGCACTTTCCCTTCAATACTTGTGCTTTTTCCTCAAAATTCGCAGCTTTACCATAGCTGCGGCCTAGGCTCCAACAACTCATAACTTCATTGACCCTTGGATCGCCAAATAGGATGATTGTTTTGTCCGTCCTTACTCCAACTTTGAAGTCATGATTGCCAATGGGGGCATGTTACCTTGCAAGGGGAAGTGTCGCAATGTGCGTATATCTATGGGAGATTATAACCTGCGCTCTGACATGTTTTCCTTTGACTTAGGTGGATGTGATGTGGTTTTGGGCGCTCAATGGCTACGCACACTTGGCCCCATCTTATGGGATTTTGCTGAAATTTGGATGCAGTTTTCAGTCAATGGGCACAAACACACATTGGCGGGCTAACAACTAGGGTCTCTTAGCATCATAAGTTCACATCGCATGGAAAATATCCTTAAGAATAATTTACATGGTGTCATCGCTCAGATCCATTCCATCCAGATGCACCCATCAGCGGTCTCCACTACTCCTTTGGATCTACAACAAATTTTGGATAGATATGCAGGTGTCTTTACTGAACCAGTGGGATTTCCACCTTCAAGACCATAGGACCATTGTATTCAGCTCCTTCCTGGAATTGTTCCTGCCAACATTAGGCCCTATCGCTACCCATTTCACCAAAAAATAGAAATTGAGATGCTCATTCGGGACTTATTGAAGCAAGGTATTATTCGCCCTAGTAATAGTTCTTCTTGTCTGAAAAAAAGATGGGTCATGGTGCCTATGCATTGACTTCCGAGCACTTAATCACCTCACAATAAAGGATACGTTTCCAATTCCTGTTGTTGATGAGATTCTTGATGAGATTCATGGTGCTCATTTTTTCTCCAAGTTGGATCTTCATTCTGGGTATCATCAAATTCAGGTTCATGAGGATGATATCCCTAAAACAGATTTCTGCACACATGATGGCCACTATGAGTTTTTGGTCATTCCCTTTTGCCTCACTAATGCTCCTTCCACATTCCAGGCATTGATGCATAAAATATTCCGGCCCTACTTGCGGAAATTCATTCTGGTCTTCTTTGATGATATCCTCATCTATAGTAAAACATGGGCTAAACATCTCCAACATCTGGATCTTGTAATGCAAATTTTCTCTGATCATCATCTCCATGCCAAACAGTCTAATTTTTTTTTTGGACAGGAGGAAGTAGAGTAGCTTGAGCATATTATTTTAGCACAAGGGGTTCGCGTGGATCCTACCAAAATAGATGCCATGAAAAATTGGCCGCATCCTCCGACACTCAAGAGCCTTCGTGGTTTTTGTTATTGACTGGATACTACTGCAAGTTTGTCAAGGATTATGGGAATATTGCAGCTCTATTAACTGCTCTATTGAAAAAGGATGCTTTTACATGGACACACGCTACTGAGTGTGCATTTGACAAACTGAAACAAGCTATGTGTACTACACCTGTTCTAGCTATGCCCTATTTTTCCAAGCCCTTCACTATTGAGAGTGATGCTTGCAACAATGGACTTGGTGCTGTTATCCTTCAAGATGAACAACCCATTGCGTTCACCAACAAATCCATTTCCGGTAAGAATTTAGCCTCCTCTACATATGAGAAGGAAATGATGTATATTTTGCATGTAGTACAGAAGTGGCTACCATACCTATTAGGGAATCATTTATGCATCAAGATTAATCACCGAAGTTTGAAATATTTCCTGGAACAACGGGTTTCCTCCCCAACACAACAAAAATGGGTTAGCAAACTCATGGGTTATGACTATGAGATCACTTACAATAAGGGTAAGGACAATCTTGTGGCAGATGCTCTTTCTCGCACATTTGATGACCATGTTTCTCTTTCAACTATTTCTATGCCTGTTCCAAATTGGTTGTAATATGTTCAACGGGGCTATGTCAATGACTCCTCATTATACCAAATCATCCAACGCTTGGCCAACAACCCTTCTATTGTACCGCATTACTCTTGGGATGGTGATTCCCTAAGATACAAGGTTCGTCCGGTGCTTCCCAGAGCACATATCTTCAACATGATGTCTTCTATGAACTCCATTCTTCTCCATCGACAGGGCACTCTAGGTTCCTTAAAACATATGAGCGGGCATGATGTAACTTATTTTGGCAGGAAATGAAAAGGACAATTCAACAGATGGTGGCTGAATGTGATACCTGCTAGCACAACAAGGGTTAAATGACACTCCTTCCGGGATTGCTTGAACCCTTTCCCATCCCTACACGTATTTGGACAGATATTTCTATGGATTTCATTGAAGGGCTCCCTAAATTTGGAGGGAAGACAATGATTTTGGATGTGGTTGATCGCCTCTCCAAATATAGTCATTTTTTTGCCCTCAACCATCCCTATATAGCCTCCTCAGTCGAACAAATTTTCTTGGACCAGATCTTCCGTCTTCATGGAATCCCTTCTTTCATTGTCTCGGATCGCGATGCAACTTTAACCAGTCATTTTTGGACAAAACTATATCGCCACACTGGAACCAAACTAAAGATGAGTTTAGGGTATCACCCGCAAACAGATGGCCAGATTGAAATGATCAATAAATGTTTGGAAAATTATCTTCGTTGCTTCACCTCCGAACAACAACATCAGTGGGAAAAGTGGCTCCCTCTCGCTGAATGGTGGTACAATACATCCTACCACACTGCATCTAAAATGAATCCATATGAAGCAGTCTATGGTCAAGCCTCACCAATTCTTCTTCCATACACCCCCAACAATTCACCAGTTCAGGCAGTTGACACGGTTCTTCGAAACCCCGATCATATTCTTCGCATTTTGTAGGACAATCTTCATATGGAAAGAAATCGAATGAAACAACAAGCCGATTAACACCATTCTGAGCACACTTTTCAAGCAGGTGATATGGTTTTTCTTCGTCTATAACCTTACAAGAAATCCTCCCTGAAACTCAAAGGGCGTCATAAGCTCGCTCCAAATTTCTATGGTCCATAGAAGGTTCTTCAGAAGATTGGGTCCATTGCTTATAAATTGGAACTTCCTCCTTATTCCTGCATTCATCCTGTATTTCATGTCTCTTGTTTGAAGAAAGTTCCTAGCACCAACATCCGAGGACAAATTATTTTACCAGAACTGGATAATGAAGGATCCATCCTTTTGGAGCCAGATTCCATCCTCAATAGGCGCACTCATCAGCTTCGCTCTTGATCTATCACAGATGTATTAATTCAATGGCACATAATGCAACCAGAGGATGCTACATGGGAACCACTCCTTCAGATTCAACATCAATTTCCACATATAAAGCTTTGAGGACAAAGATTTTTCTAAGGGGGAGGGGATGTTAGGAACCTGTGTCAACCCTTCTCTTTACTTTGTTAGTATATTGTTGTTGGAAGCATATGCTTTGTAAGTCGTCCCGTAGTATTCTATGTTCCATGGTATTGATCCATAGTTTGTATTAATGCATAGTATTATATGTTCCATGGTATTGATCCATAGTATTGGATGCATATGCTTTGTAAGTTGTCCCGTAGTATGATATGTTGCATGGTATTGACTTAGTATATAAGTATGTGTTCAGGCCAATGAAGGCATCCACGAGTTATTTGTATTGAGCTTTTTCAAAGGAGGTTCTCCCCTTGAAGTGGTCCACGATCAATAAATATCTTTCGTGTTTTGTTATTTCTGATATATCGTGCATTTTCATTAATTAATTGCTGGAGGTTCCTCACAGGGAAGGCATCCAGTTTTCATTTTGATTTAGGAAGGGTGCTATACCACTTTGAACATAACCTTAGGTGTGCTGACATAGAAGGGAAATTGTAGTGGATTAAATAAGCATTTAACATAGGAAAAATAAATCTCAATGGCATACGCATATGGAAATGGGATATGATCACAAAACTAAATCAAATCTTAATAGCAGATGCATATGGAAATGGGATATGATCACAAAATTGAATCATGGGTTTTATTTCACTGAGCACCAGCTATTCGCCTGATAGTAGAAAAGAAACTGCCGGATCATTATGCTCATTCTTCCCCTCATCTCGAGCCTCCGTGAGGATTTGCTGAAGAATATTTGTCATTCAAAATAGTCTGGCCTCAATGGTGGGGCTTGCTCCGATCTCCTTTCTTAGAAGGTTGCAAGCTAATATGTGTATCCATAGGTATGGTAGGATACAAAACCTTTTGAACAACACCTACAACTGCTTGTAATGGATTTATGTAATCATATGGAAGATTACCTATTGGGAGCTCCAAAATAACAATTCCAAAACTAAAATCATGAAGTTTTTGTTCGTACATTATTATATAGTAACGGACTCTAAGGGGAGATATATTAGAGGGCTCTTACCAAGTTAAAGTAATCAAATTAGAGAAATTTAAAGTGAAAGTAATATCCGTTATTGTATTAGTGTGGATAAAAACCCGGTGAGGAAGGTGGATCAAACAAGAGCCAGCCTCGCTGTGGGAAAGCTCATAAACAAGCCTTAACCATACCAAGGAGTAGGAAAGCCTTTATTTCTCAGTAAGGATCTATACCGATCAAGAAATAAGCATGCTCATAATCAAGCATTCCCACTGCTTTTTTCAATAAGAAATACCTCATAATTAGTCACTTATTCCTTAACTCCTTTCTTCTCCTCAAACTCAATATTGGAACGAGACCTGCCGGATTTAGATCAACTTCCTAATTTCGCTAGAGTTGTCATTCTTAGTTTTTTTTATGTTTTACTCCAATCATAAAATTAACTAATAGATTGGTTTGATTGCAAGCGTGTTGATTTTCCTTTATAGTCAAATCAATATAGATATATATACCCACCCCTTACTAGGATGGCCCATTTACTGGGAGATCCCACTACAGGAAGGAAATCCTTTTCCACGCACTTTTTTTAATAGAGCTAGTTCTATAGTAAGGAATATGAAAAATATAGTGAGGGACATGATCCATGAATCTTAGTGGGTAATTAACTCAATAGTTAAATAATAACCCAAATCTATTTCCTGATCCCAATAACCATACGAAAGCTAACCGAATACCTTAGCTTACCGAAGCAACTCGATCTACAACATTGTGGTCTTCGTAGGGTAACAAGGATACAGGGTCACGCGGTCGGTCGCAATACTAAGATACATATGTTATAAAGAATAAAACCATTTACTTTAATATGGAGACATGGAGACCGACGTTCTAACCAACTACTTTCTTTTGGCGTTGTATTATGGAAAGATCCAACCACCAATATGTTCCAGTCTCAATAGGCATAAATTCACGCTCAACATGCACTTGAGCAATGCCAAAAGCACTACTTTGACAACCTCATTTTCATCCATTGAGATTGGATGCTTTAAGGTCTCCGTGATAATTTTATTTTGCTGTAGGTAGGCTATACCAGTAGAGACATCAATTGTGCCTTTAAGAAGAGCTGGTAGCGTAGAAAAATGACTTTCTGCTTGTGCAGATTGTCAGAGACACTACCATAAGACATAAGTGTTGTTACAGTGTATAGAGGAAATGGGCTTGTGCAAGCACCAAAACACTGAGCCATAGCTTTATGCCAAACTTTCCTCATAATAAAATTTTTGTGTAAATTTAAGCTGCAAATCTGCCCCTAAACATCTAGGGTTAAGAACTTGAATACCAACATTTCGATCGAGCCAAATGCCACTTTATAATCAAATTTCAACACCTTGCTATCAATATCCCAATCATCTGTGCCATACTCTCAGAAAATCCACAACAGATTATTTGCAAAAGAAGAGATGGAAGGGTCAGTTTGTTGAATACCACCATAAAACCATCTTAAACCCCTGATCTATCAAGCCACAAGGTTCCAATTTTTTGTGGTGTAATTTTTTTTTTTATCTTAAATTTTTTAGACATCCAAAAAATTTTTACATAGAAATTTGATCCCTCTTGGTGCTTGATAGATCCAGATTTAAGATTGATATACTTGTTTTTATTTTTTTGGTTTTATGAGCCAACATGGTTTTTTAAAATTATTTTTCATTTGGTTTTAATTTTTTATTTTATGAACAGACATGATTTTAATTTTAATTACTTTTTACTTTTGACATAAAGCTAGGTTATGTGGCAACATCTCTGTACAACACCTCACTCCTCTCGGTGCAATTACTTTTAATTATTTTTTACTTTTGACATAACTGTACGTCCAAAAGTACCTTCTCACTTAAAAATTAAAAAAATCTCCATAACTCTTATACAACCATGATTTTGAAAGCAATGAATGAACTTAAACATCAAGATTTAAAATAAGCTTAAAAGAATTAGGCTTATTTGAAATCCCTGGTGTTCAAGTTCATTTAAAAGAGTTAGACTTATTTGAAATCCCTGATGTTCAAGTTCATTTATTTCTTTCAAAATCATGGTTGTATAAAAGCAATGGAGATTTTTTTTAATTTTTAAGTGAGAAGGTATTTGTGGAGCGATCGAGTTTTTCAAATGTCTTAGTGAAGGCACAGTGTAGCGCGTCCACTATAATGACCATCTTTGATTTATATTATTAGCTTAAAACTCCAAAATTTGATAGGTTGATGGTTATTGTGATCTTCTGTATTTTATCCTATTGTGACTTTCAATTATGGTCTGGGGTTTCATAGGTGCATAGATCCAGTGAATCCAATGGAAAATTATTGCTACGATGGTAATTCCAATATATAGCGCTATATGATATCTTCTCATGTATAAACAATTAATTGCTATTCTATGTATCTATTATACTCCTATGATCATATCTAACATCTAATTGTAGTGCATCTTGCACTTGAGTTGCGCCTTTGTTTTCCATCAAACTCTTATGGGAAGCCCTATTTCCACGTAGCTTCTATATTCATAAATGCTCTTAATGAAATCTGCGGCCTTTCTGTTGCATCACATCCAATGACAGGAAAATAATATTTTATTTCGTTTGGTTCTGCTTTCAAAATCTTGGAAGCCCGTGCAAAAGTTGGGATAAAAATTCCATTTTATGCAACAATGACCTTATCATCTCGATGTAGATGAGGAAGACAAGATCTCCTTGATAAGAGCCTTTTCCGACATGCCCAAAGAATCTCAACATATTCTTCTATACTCAAGCCCAACTTTGATGCTATTTCTGGAATCCCATAGTGTTCTAACAAGACATTTTTTTCTCGAAATTCATCATGAGGATCACTCATTCTAGAAAGATCACAATTCCCACAAGGTTTTATATAACAATAGCTCACAAGAAGCTTTGCATTCTCCTTAATTATAACTCCTTCAACCTCTTGATCTGTTTAAACATAAAATGAACCTTATTTTTTCCTTGGTACACCTTCAAATTCTGCATTATCAGTATCTTTTGTAAAATAAATTCTGCCATTGTGGTTTTTCATATCGTTCAAATAATCCATTGTATTCCGAGAAACATATGAGTACATAGTATCTTTCCAGATAACAAATGCATCTACGTATACATTAGCAAGCTACCTTTGGTGACACATCATTTTCTCAAAATGTAGAACATGCTAGTACTCATCTACTTTGTACCTATGAAATTCCTCCTCCTATGTGATTATGCATCTCTCCTCGAGCCCTGCATTGTGAGTTGGTAAAATTTATGCATTAGCTGGATTTTTTAATTATGTGCCTTGCAACATCAAAGGCATCATTTTGGACAGATCGTGATTCTCAACGCTTCGTGTTGTTGCATTGGTCATCTTTTGAATCCATAAAATTTAAAATCATGATATATTGGCCTCGGTGTTGTCTCACTTTTAAATATGGGAAACATCACGCATAGAGTAGGTTGATATGTCTTTAGCATTCATACACGTTTTTTATTAGTCCATATCTTAATGCATAGTGCATGATACATGGCTCAAGTGTAACTTGCTCGACCATTTAGCTTGGATCTTTTAGACTTGAATTGGCGATTTTTTTCCCCTGATCATAACCCTTTTGTTGATTTTGGCTTGGATGATGTGTTTTGTGTTGGCCTTCTTCCATGACAGTGCCTTGTGAGTTTGTAGTAGGATTAAAAATGGGTGGGGCTAGTATGTCAAGTTTGACCTTTCTTTAGGGGTTGGTCCTACTTGAGTGAGCTAGAAAGGTCTTGAAAGATATACTCAATTCATTCATACACCAAGGCTTGGTAGCAATGTAGAAAGTAGGTGTCCAAACCAAGGTTTTGCATCAACATATGCTACACGGATCCATAGCATGCTAACTTCAAATCTATTGCCAGTATGTCACAATATTCATTGGTAAAACTCATATTCAGTAGCAACTAGAAATGGTTTTGGAGCATCTTCCACAACCACTCAATCTTGTTGTCCACATTATGAGGTTGATTACAAAAATTAATACACCATATTTATTAAATGGATGCTTTGATATAGAAGCTTATAATAATTCCCTAGTGAATATGAAAATAATAAATGGTGTCGAGAGTGTTATTGTTGGAGGAACAACAAATGAATCCAATGAGTTGGGATGAATACATTTTTATAATCATGTGCATTATTAATTGTTTTGGTGATGCACTCAAAGTTGTTGAAAATACAGGAAGTAATTCAATAAAAATGCAATGGAGAAAGGCCTTGTTATTTCATTACATGTTGCATTTCACATCAATCCTTAATATGGGAAGACATCACATTAAAGGTTGGTATTACATTTCAAAAGTGTGCTTTCTATCATCACAACTATCATATGGAGTTTCTATTTCAGGTTAGGACAAAAAATTCCTCGATTAACAATACTAAGAGTCCAAATTTCATAGGCGCTAAATAATGCCTAGGAAATTATTGTATTAAAGAGTACATAAAATTGTATGGTTGTATGCAATGGAAATGATGATCATTGTCATGATACAAGGGAGAATTATGGATATAGAGGTGTCATCTCTATTACAAGTAACTTGGTTCCAAGTTTTATCTACAATGTTATATTCAGTAGGAAAGATGAAGCTTTGAACAAAAGGTTATTATCTAACATGGAGTGACACTTTTGTGAGCCTGGCCCATTGTTATTAATACAACTTTGCCACAACTTGGGGTAATAAGGCCTATATTTAGGTTACCCTAGACCCCTCTTCCTATTGATAAAATGATGCAATTTTGTAATAATTCTCAAGGTACAGGCCACAAAAATTTCATTGGAAATAAAGATGTTTGAGATCCAGAGATGAATATTTGATTCTCTTGGGTCAATATTAGAGGGTTAGCAAGATCATATGCTTTATTATAAATCAAACAATGCAATTAAGGCTCATTTGTTATGTATTTACACCTACAATATAAACCAAACTATATTCAAACCATAACCCTAATTTCCTTTATCCATGCCCTTCCCTTTCATTAACTTGGTTATGAAAAAAAAAAACAATTTTTTTTTTGGATGCCAAGTCCATTTTACCCTTTGTGCCCTCAAACTCACCCCATTTTCATCTGTATTATATTTCATTGTCTTATTGTTATAATGGTTATGGGGGCTCAACCATATTTTTTTAACATGCCCATGATTGAACGATATCAAACCAAGCCATAATTGAATCATATATGTTAAGCCTGAGCTTAATGTTAACAACAGAAGACCAAATTTCCCAAAGTTTTGAAGAAGCTTGATGATTTCATAAACTTGATAAATCATTGAGGTGATACATCATTATTATAAACAATTTCAAGCCATAGAATACTGCAAACAAATGAAAAAATAGAAGAATATGGCTATGTTCAATAGAAGAGAATGCATGGGCCATAGAAGAAAAAAATACCAATCTCCTCCACCTGATGAATATCAAATACCTATTCCCTTGTATGGTCACACATCCTTGAGATCATATAGAGGAGAGAGGATCATGGGGCAATTAGACTATTAGTTGAACTCATGTAGAACCAACTTCTGCCTAGAGTGAGAGGGATCATGGGGGCTTGGTCACATGCTCATTAATGACATGTACTTCTCAAATGGTTTGTTTGTTAGATGGTGTTTCACTTTCTTCTCAAGGATTCCCATTTTTTATAACACTTTTTATTACACTCTAGAGTGTCAATAGTCTATAGAGTGCTTTTCTAAAATACCTTTGTACTACTTTAATCAAGTTTTCATTGTTTTAACTTTTAAGGTATGGAAAAAAACCATGAAAGCTCACATTTTAATGAGTAAAACTTCATTCTTGAGAAATAAACCATCAATATTCATATTGAATAGGTTGTCAGTTATAGTTCAAAAATGTGAATACTACAAGCAACATAAGAAAATATATTGTGTAGAAACATGCATTGGAGTTGATGACTGCATTTGATTAAAACTTCACTTTGATTTATATTTGACTTCTTCTCATGTTCCTTACTCTTGTCATATAGTAGTCTTGAAAACCCTTCCAATGAAGGTACTTATATGATATCATAATGTAACTCTACACTACACATTTATTCATGTTGAGAATCAATGTGCTTGTTATTATTGAAGAAGTTGAGAATATACTCATCATGAAGATCCAAATCTCAATGGCACTTGAGATTTTGGCTAATGCCATCTCATAGATTTGGTTACAGGAATCTTCATCAACACAATAGAAATTGGACAACTTCTACAGTAAAGGACCATAGGTTTAGTAACAATGTAGAAGCATAGTGAAAGCATGCATCCAACCAAGGTTTTGCAACAACAAATTCCACATAAATATGTAGCACATTGACTACAAATATGGTGTCGTTATGTCCCAATATTCATTGCTCAAATTCAGATTTCATCTTTATGAGGTTCAATCATAATTAGCAATGGTTCTGCAACATCTTTCACAACCACTAAATCTTGTAATCCACTTTATGAGGCTTGGTAGCAACTACAATGGGTTTGCAACATCTTTCACAATCATATTTAAAACCAAATTAGTTGCTATCCTCTATGCCAAATTTCTTGGGTTAGACTTGATACATAAATAAAGTTAAGCATAAATTCTCACACTATGAATAGTTAAGGAAATTATACTATAGTTATTTGGAAGTTATATGTGATATGTATTTGAATCAAATTTTTGTGAATATTTATTTTTATGAATGTAGTTTTGGTTAAAAATTTTCGTTGCAATTTTGGTTATATGTTTTTGTCTATATATTTTGACAAAACATTCTTATATAGAAAGTTTATTATATAGTCTATAAGGGTGCTAGCTCAATGGAAGAGCAGCTACCTTACAGGCAGGAGGTTGGTGGTTCGATTCCTCCATGCCCTATCTAAATAAATCAACGACTAATCAAATGAATAGTTAACAACAATCAATGACTAAATAAATGACCAGTTAACAACAATCAATGACTAAATAAATGGCCACTTAACAACAATCAATGACTAAATGAATGACCATTTAACAATAATCAATGACTCAATAAATGACTAAATGTACTACCAAACAACGATAACTAATGACCAAATAAATGATCGAATATCGACAATTAATGACCAAATAAATGACCGAATATCAACAATTAATGACCAAATAACGATAATTAATGACCAAATAAATGACTAAATATACGACCAACGCATGAAGCAATTCAAGCAATTTATGACCAAGTGATAAATGACCAATTTGGTTGGGTGATAAGTGACTGCTAATTTATGACTAGTAGTCACGTGACCAAATTCAGTCATTTATCATCCATTTTTAGTCACTTATCACCCATTTTGTACCAGTTCATGGATATGATTTCCAATTTTTCCAAGTATGGGATTCCTTTGTACAGTCCACATCACTCACCCAGAGTAGGGTGTGGGGTTCTCATGCTCATATTAAGCGCCACACCCCCACACCAATTTTCAATGTGGGATATGAAATACCCCTACCTTCATCCCGCCCGCTTACCTTTTGCACTCTACTCAAACATTTTCATTTGCTTACTACCCATGCATTTAAGCCTTACTCGTGTTCAAATGAATTTCGTCAATTGTTGGATTTTGACATTCAATTTGAAGTAATTCAAGGAAGGTTCCCCTTATGATTGTCATGATGATACTCTAGGTGTAATTAAATACCATTGAGAATATAGTCATTCATTGTCAGTACAATATATGATGTCATTCATGGAAAAGGGAAGACAAAGGTAGTATGGTACCCAAGAACAAGCTCAAGTCATATTATAGAGACATTGTTAATTCTTTGGTGCATGGGGGTAAACAATTCCAGTGGTCCATGGCATATAAGTGGTATGTTGAAGAAGGGAAGTAGAAGGAAAATAAGGTTTGGATGTCTTGGTTGGTAAAGGTAAGGTGTGTCTTTTAAGAATTTGATTTATAATTGCTACCCTTTGATATGAAAACATAAGATCTCATCCCATTTTTTATAGAGTTTAGGAATTTTTTCATGCGAAGGTTTGGGCATATCACTATTGGTAGAGAACTTGATAGACTAAAATTGGAAGCTTGAACCCTTCTCATGGGGAAGGGATATTACTTCTATGGATGCCAATTCACCTATATTCATTTGTTTGGATTTGAGAAAGGCCTAGTTGCTAAGGATTGTTTGGGATAGGTTATTCCTTGTATTTAATTTTGAGAACACTACCACAAGGGTTGGTCTTCTTCAATGGATGAAAGAGGAAATAGTTCATTTCTACTCCCTTTAAATGCACTAACGTTATCGTAAGAATCATGATTCATTTATCCCAATGGGTTAGCTCAAGTGGTTGAGAGATGTGAGTTGTAAGCAAAAGGTCTCGGGGTCAAATACCCGGGTGGCTATGCATAGATATATAAGGGCCTTACTTGATGTCCCCACTGGGTTATGCTTCGTAATCAGAGTCGGCAGGGTGAGTCCCCTTCGGGTGGGCCCCTTGTGAATTCTTCCCGTGGATGTAGAAATTCCTCTCCGTGGTTGTGAACCACATTGAAAAAAGAATCATGATTCATTTTCCTTGTTCATCCAAAGCAATAAGTGTAGCTAATATATTTCATTCTTCTTATGGTAATGATTCATTTGGATGAAATATTTGCTACACTCATTCGATTCATTTGGATGTTAAGTGTAGTGAATATTTTCCTTGGCTTGATCATTTGGCTCATGGAGGAGTTCACAATGAACATACCCACATTGAGCTCAAATAAGCACGTATGATAAAGTGCTTGGTCATAACTTAGGATGTAGGCCTATGCATTAGCTCGAATACCCAAAGAAATAAGGAATACCTCTACAAAAGAGGAGTGTTAAATTCAATTGTTGATGCTTCACCACTTGTGAAAGAAAGAGGAGGAATGAGAGCAAGTTCTAGGGTTGGTTTTGTGGCATGAATAAGTAGGGATAATATCATTTCCTCTAGGAAATCCAATTTAATCACTTCCTTTGGTGGAATACATAAGAGCACATTTGGTGCTAGTGGTGATGACAAGAAAAAACACCCTTTGAGCCATGGGTAGTGAAGGAACACAATATTCCCTATGTATTACAAAGAAAGAGAGATAAAAAAGAAAATCAACTTAAAGTTCTTGAGATGGACATGAATGACACGGAGATAGATGATGAAGAGGATGCATTTCTTGCTTGGGCCATTGCACAAATGGGAAATGATATGTTGATTAAGAAGGATGATTTCCAACCTAGTCTTCTTACTTTCAAACATATTTTTGTTACTTTACTTCATGCTGAGTTTGATCCCCAATCTAGGAAACTATAGATTGGGAAATTTAGGGTCAGAGGAAATAATATGTTGGAGAAAAACAATATTGTACTAGATACCGAGAGTCTGGGAACAAAGGAAGCATTGAAAATGCACAAGGCCATGAGTGAAAAGATGCCATATTATGTGAAATAACAACCACACAAGAACATTGTCTTAAGTAAAAGGGTGGAATAATTGGAAGTATCCTTGGTTGTAGTACCCTTGTTCACATAAACCTTAACTATTCAGGCACCTAACTAACATTTGGATGAAGCCATTGGGAAAATGATTAAAAAAGGAAAGTCTCAAAAATTATTGCAAGTTGTCAAGAGAATAGTCACATGTAACATTGAGGATAGGGTAGATGTTTTGTTTGAGTTATGGGAGTTGGAAAATAGGTCCTCTTGTCTCATTACTAGGATCATTTCCTTGAGAGAATATTTCCAACAAGTCATGATCAATATTTTTGTAAGAATTATGTTGAAACTTTCATCATAAAACCAACCAACATGAATGCACATAGGTGATAGAAGGAATATCTTCTTTTAAAGAAAGATTGAAACAAATACAAGTTGGTTGAGATAGTCACGTTGATACCATTCAACAATTAATAGACAACTACAATGTCATTATAGATAGAAGCAGGGTTTTCTTTAAAATTGTGAATGCTATTAAGGAATTGGAAAGACCAACCATATTACATGAGGACAAGGTACTCACTAGAGATGAATTGGAATGACAATTGAAAAATACTAAGTTCCTGTTATCTGCTCAATTTGATTAGGTTCAAACTATCTTGAGAAGGATATCCAAAAGTGGGTAAATACCATGCTATTGATTTGGAAAATGATTCTTTTATTTAGGATAAACAAGTAGAGTTAAGTGAAGTTAATGATGAAATATTCACATTAAGGGTCAAAGAAGAGATCACTATGGGTCCCCTCAAGGATTATATCAAAACTTGAGGTGACAAAGTAGTTGTTGAGGTTTCTTGAAAGTGGTTGGATTTTTTGAGTGAACAAGTGAAGGTTATTTAAAAGGTAGCGAGCCGACAAAGAAAGAGAGAGATATATACTCCACAATTTTGTAAGTAATAAGATCTCAAGGTTTCCCTCACTTTTGATTTCCGCTTAGAATCATTGGTTCATTTAGTCTTTGTTAGGTGTTACTACTAAGTTTAGCCTATGATTTCTTTTCCTTGTTTTCTTTCAGGTTCTTGTTAGCAAGGTCTCCAAGTTCCCCATCACTACCCTCGAGGGTAAATGATTTTATTACTTTGTTTACTTAGGTCATTAGGAATCTAGAAAGGGTTTTCATGGAAAGCGTTTTTCTATACTTGTGAGCAAACTATCTAGGATTAAATTATTTTGAAAAGCTCGATGGAATGTTATTTTATGGTTGTATTATATTTGATCATTGCCTGAACTCTAGTTGGGGGGTCATATGTTGAGTATACAATCATATACATCTCTATGATTTTGAATGATGAATAATTTAAATCTTTTCGAACAATCTTATGTTGCCTATATGTGATTCCTCTTTGAATTTTTGTCTTGAGTTGATCTATCTTATTATATTGTGGTGGTTCACTCAATTGATTTGGTTTAAGAATTAGTATATTTACTTGATACTATGCATTTTATTGATTTCCTAGTCCATTCTTAGGTGGATGAAATTTTTTAAAAGGATTATTGCTTATAGAAGGAATAATATTCACTAAAATATGCGAGGTTTATATTTTTAGTACTCCCCAATAATCAAGAAGCATCCATAGAGAACCCATCATTGTTATACATGAGTACCGCCTCTCTAAAGACAGAGGGTGCTCTTTGGGAACAATAAAAATATTACCCTTATTATTGATCCCTTCCTCATGGAAAAAGTCATCAACATTTTGGTGACCATCCTAAGGAGGATATAAGAATTACCTCCCCTCTCTCATTTCAACAACTTTTCTGGTGGTGAAATGTCCTGCGGGGATACAGTACAACTAATATTTCATATTGGTTTTGGGAGATAAATGTAGCATATTAAATCAACTTTCTAATCTTGTGGTAAAAAAAACCCGAGACCCTATTGAGATCAAGCCATCTTGGAACTTTCTTAAACAAGAAGAATGTCAATAGGCCGGGTGAGTACCTTGACATCACATTAATTGATTGGCCAATAGTATCATTTTAGGTGGATTCAATATAACTATTTGATACTTTGTTCACCTTGGAAAATTTCCAAAGGGTCCTTACAAGAAACTAGAAGAAATCCCTTGAGTAGAATCAAGAATTGATCTTGGAAGGTGAAAGTTCTATTGTACAAAACTTTCTATGTTCACCACTTTTCCCATCTCCATATCCTTCACCTTTAGGCATCTGTTATGGGTCAAATCTACACTTCTCCGTCCGTGATCACATTGCTCTGTTGATCACACAAAAGGAAACTATGGATGGAAGAGCTAGGTTGACCCTGGATGAGTTATTGTTGAGATTACACTATTCAGCTGAAAATATTATTTTTCTACAGTTTTCATGACATGTGCGCTACTATTGCCACAGTGATCCTGCGTTCTGAACGCTGGTCTTGTTAAATACAACCCGTGCACATCCTCTAAATGTTGCAAACGCTGGTTGTCAAGTGCAAAAGTTGAATACTGTGCGCTAGTCTACTTGTATGAAACCTGCGCACATCTTAAGATGAAATGAAAAAATATATTAAGATTACGAATTGGGATTAGTTGAAGTTGGTTCTGCAACTTCCCCAACCTCCCAATTCAACCACCTCTCGAATTCAAATGCCTACCTTATCCCATAAATACAAGGAGGAGCCATGAGAGAGGGACCTAGAAGGAATGCTTTAACTGCTGTTACGCTGGAGGAATTCCCAAGTCATTGTGAAGAGCAGGAGCCTAGGACTCAGTTGCAGAAGTGTCTGAACATATCAACTATATATGTACTTATCTACATTTCTTTGAAAATAAAGGGTGGAAATACCCTTCCCGTCCCAAATTGAATGTCTACTTGATTGAATGTTTATTTGGTTAAATATATGATTGTAGTTGATGCTAATTTATTTCCAATTTATTTATTACAGTCAAGATACGCTGAGGAAGTTCAACTTTGTTTTACAGGTTCATCATTGCGGAAGATCAAGTGAAAGCTAGGACCAGCCATCGTTAAAAAGGTACAGGTTTCAAGATCTTAACCTCTTTCCATTTGTAGTAACTAATGCAAGACAATGAATGTATTTACCTGTCACCCCACTCAAGTTGGTAGTGTCGTATCCCCACTATAAGGTATTTTCCTGCACAACAGACTGGCGACTCCGCTGGGGAGTAACCGATTGTTTTTTCTACTCTAGGGGACCTTGCTAGGCCCTTTCTTCTAGTTTATTTCAGTCTTTTGTTCTCTGAGAGGTTTTATAGGTCATTTTTTCCTATTCTTTTTATCTTGATTCATCTCAGTTTGCTTACGCAAAACCTTTTTGTTTGCTTTAAGTCCCTGTGCGCTGGTTTGCTGTACTCACAGTAGCGCATTTTCTGTCATGTACACTGGTTTCCTTGAAACACAGCAGCACACTTCTTGTGACAGGTGCTGGTTCTTATACCACATAGTAGCGCACCTTTCCTGTAGGTTCAATCCTTTTACTAGGGTTTGGTTTCCAAGTGGTTGGGTCTACTTCTAGCATTCTGCCTTGCTTCTTTGACTGATTACTGAGACATGTTTGTCTTTTTTGAGTCTTGTTTGCCTCTTCGAAGTCCTATAGTTTTCCTTTACTTGCTTTAGCACTTGTTTAGGGTGTCTGTTATGCTTTTTTATACCTTTTTGAGGCTGTACGCGCCTCTCTGTTAAGCATTGTAGCGCACTTTTTGCCTTAGACGCTTGTTGTAGTTATACAAACCTGCATTCTCAACGCTTGTTGCTTGTAGCAACAATAGCGCACTTTTACCGAGTCTTGTCCTTTTGTTAGGGTTTGATCCTAGTTTGAGTTTTTAGGGTGGCTTTGAAGAGTTGTTTGGTCCAGATACCTTCTGAACATATGTTCATATCAATCTGAGTGAGTTAAAGCTTTATAGTTAGCTTTTCCTTTGAGTTTGTGTGTTGGTAGGTTACTTGTGGTTTGCTTACCTACTCCTTTGTTTGGTGAGTGTTTTTTTATAGGTTTTGGTGCTTAGGAGTATCCTTTTAGGTCTGTCTTTTCGTTGCAAGCGTCTCTTTTCCCTTTTTCTTTTACACTTTGTTCCAAACCTTGAGTTTGTTCAACGAAACAAATCGGTAGGTGGAGTCTTTCTCAAGTCTTTTCATTTGATTGTTTTGATCCATTAGGTTGTTTTTCCTTACTCACACTTTTTCATTAGGTCTTACTTGCTCCTTTCCAAGTTCTTTTTCTTTTGCAAATATTAGAAAAGACAAAAATTGAAATTGGTAGCTCAGTAGTGAGATTTATCATCTTTTTCGGAGTAGCATAGATTATTTGCTTTGAAAAACTAAAAGAAAATTACAATTTTTTTTTTATTTAGGATTGCCTAGTTTCAGTTTTGAAGAATATAAATGAAAAGAAAAGAGTCTTTTGTGAATTTAAAAGCATTATTTCACATGCACTTTGCTTTTTGTCGAAACCATTCCACACACTTCACTACCCTTATTGAGTAAAAAGTAGCCCTTAAAAAGAAATATTAATAAAATTTACTAGCAACTTTTTCTTTTTAGGTATACACATCATCGACTATCTTAGGCTAGGGTTTCGGGTTTAAATCACCTTAAACTACCCGAAATCGGCTTCATTACTCAACAATCGTAGTGAGATTATCTCTTAGGCAAATCCACCTCTATCAAAATATCCTGGGAACGATCTACTCAAACCGGAGTTAAGCACTAGGCCGTGGGCAATTGGAACTGTTGAGGATACCCCCTCACTTTCCTCTCAACCATAAACCATAGTTGATTCGCGTACGGGGGTCCACTAGTAATTTTAAGTGCTTTTGGATTTTGGGCTTTGCTACCCCGCCCATGTGTTTTGGCTGGGTTGATGATTGTTCCCTCAGGTTTTTTCATATTGGTGGTATCCTTAGTATCATAACCCTAGGGCTCTACACAGGTAGAGTGGAAGGATATTTCCACTTCACCTCGGATAGACGAGGAAGGTAACCCTTTGGCAGTAATCCTGGGAGGGTGGTTTGGTGATTCAAATGCTTGCACCCAGAGGACCTCCATTGGACGCCACGTAACTAACCGTCGATACTCTATTAGTCTGTTCTGGGCCCTCATCATCCCAGACTTGCTTCTGAGAGTATTTTTCTTGTTTGCCTGGTTTGATCACTTAGGAAATCTTTAGTGGTATGCTGTTTGCTCCTTAGTCATAGTGGCCACTAGGTTTTGTACTTCATTTTTTTTTATAGCTATGGAGGACCAACCTCTTCGTAGGTCTTGCAGGTTGCAAACCCTTCCCCCACTCATTGTGGAGCCTCCACCACCACCGCAATGCCGGAGGATGGATTCCCGTGGTTCATTCGAACTTACGGGCGAAACAGAAGTACTTGGAGAACCACAGCCTAGAGTTCAGGATCAATAGGTCTTTGATACTGTTGACGTTGAGGACATAACTTCTAGAGAGTTCAGTTATCCTTTCAACCCTCCCCTGACTGGACCCAACGATCCACTACTGGTACCTGTAGGATTTCTAGGACAAACTAAGTATAGTGCATACTGGTTTACCCCTGGTTACCATATGGCTACTTCCGGAGATGAAACTAGAGTTCCCCAAACTCGTTCTGCTGGCATGGTCATGAGAGCTCTCTCTCATTCTTTCGCAAGCACGTCAGTGTCTACCTCGTTGCAGGATACATTTACTTCAGCTCCTGCTTTTAGTTTTAGTACTAGTACTATAGGGATGTCTAGTTCTCAACCTTTGACAACCACTCCCCCTATTGGTTCTATTGCTGGACCTTAGATTCTTGTCACTTGGATATCGTCGATACCGTCTACTTCATCTCCCTTTATGCAACATTCATAGGGTATTCCACAAAATCTCCTTTCGGACAAGGTTTCCCTTGGTTTGGAGGGCACATAGCTCCCTCCATGCCCTTTGTAGGCTCGATGCCCACTCTATCCACAGCTATAGGAAGCTCGATGCCTGTGCCGTCCATTACATCTACACCTGGGTTCAACCCCTACACAGGTCAACATGTACATCATTCCAATGTAGAGACATCTCATATACCTGTAGGGAGTATACCTTTTTCACTGTTCAGTGGAGGAGGTGGTAATGCTTTTAACCCACATTATGGAGGGGCTAACACCCAACTGCAATGGACACACACTCAAGGGACTAACCCTCTCTCTTTTGGTTGGATCAATTTTAGCAATGCGTTTGCTTCACAACCAGTGGCTCGGGGAAACCACAACCAGCAGTACACGAGTCAGGCTTTAGGTAATTCTGCCTACCAAAACCCTGCTAACCAAGTGCCATCGGAAAGACCTCGTTTACCTTTTCTGGCAACTCTGAATTTGCCAGATCTTTCAAAACTTAAGAATGATCCGGTGTGGAATCACCCCGCATGGTCACTTGTCCCGACCAAATTGCCTTCTAACATCCCAAAGTTCGAAGGCAAGACTGGGGAGGATCCTGGTGATCATATGACTACTTTTCATCTTTGGTGCTCTTCAAATTCGTTGAACGACGATTCCATAAGATTGAGGCTCTTTCAGAGAACCTTGACTAGTGCTACAGCTAAAGGGTACATTGAACTGCCTGTGGCTACTTATGGCACCTTTTGGGATCTAGATACTATTTTTCTGAACCACTTCCAACTTCCTGTCCAGTATGTTGCCGGTACAGACCTTCTGTCAACCTTTCGATAGAACAAAGCCACTCACTTATCTGACCATATTCAGGAGTGGCGAAGGAGGAAGAGGCTAATTAAAGCTAACATCCCTCTAGAGTTCTTATTAGAGTGGTATCTCAAATCACTCCATCCTTACATTTCAAAGGAAGTAGCAACTTCTAGGGTGTCCTCCAAAGAAGAAGCCAGCCTTAGAACCCAACAGCTTGATCTAGTATATGCTCAGTTTGGGATCTTATATGAAATCATTCCTAACACACCGAGATCTAACACAGATCTAGGTAAACCTAAGCCTGGACCACATGCTGATGGCATCGTGGGTTCAGTAGATTTTGCAGCGTTTGATGCTTTAACGAAGAAGGTTCATGCCTTATCGGTCAAACAGTCTGCTGCAGAAGCAACTTCATTTGCATCCTCCCCTTCCAAAACGGAATCTGTACAACAAGTACAGATGAATTAAAAGGGCCCTCGGCATCCCAACAACAAAAAGAAGGGCAAGAAAGGGGAGGGAAACCACCAAAAGCCCCAAAATAATGAAAATGCTGAGGAGGGCAAAAAAGAGAAAAAGAAGGTAAAGTTTCCTTGCAAGCTATGCAATGAAGATCACCTTACCCATCAATGCCCTCTGATGGAAGAAGCCCAGAAGTTGCTCTGTGAAAAGAAACCTGCTGTCTTAAAAGACCCATTCCCTCACATGCAAGGTTCAACTTCTGGAAACTCTAGTGCTGGGGGCACTCATTATGCCTCAGCTACTGATCAATCTTTCATCAATATGGTTAATTTGGATGCTCTTTTGCAAACTCGAGCTAGAAACTATACCTCGGATCTGCAGCAGAAGGATGTTCCTGAGTCATCTACCCCTCTCCACATCGAGAGACCGGTGGACTCATTGCCGAAGATCCTGAAAGGTGTCTTCAAATGGGCTGTGCATAATCCCAACGCGTGGGCTTCCCCCAACTACAATGTTGTGGAGGATTTAGCCCAAACACCCTGTGTCATGTCTACTTTAGAAGTACTGCAAAGTTGTCCATTACAACATAGTGCATTGCTCGCAGTGATCGGGAGTGTAGACTCATCCAATATGCTGGCTTGTTTTGATATGAACGATATAAGTTCCAGTTGTCGTACCATGTCGTTCTCCAAATAGAGGTAATCCATGGTCCCAAGACCATTGGATGAGCTGTTGTAGATGAGGGCGCATCTACGTGTGTAATGTCCATTTCTTGTTGGAAGGATTTGGGCGAACCCGAGTTAGCTCCCTCGAATACAGTGCTTATTGCCTTTGATGGAAGATCTTTCCGTCCACACGGAGTCTTACCATCATTTGATGTTGAACTTGCAGGCAAGCTAGTGTTTGTAGAGGTGGAAGTTCTAGATGCTCCACTTGACTATAACTTGCTGTTAGGTAGGAGTTTGACGTATGCAATGAAAGCAGTGTCGTTGTCCGTTTTTCGGGTTATAATGTTCCCTCACGAAGGCAAGATCGTCACAGTCGATCAACTTTCGTTTTCTCGGAAGAATAACCATACTTTGTCGGATTCAACAATTCCGATGGTTGATCAGTCCCACCCAGTTACTGAGAGTTTAGGAGCAGGGCTCTATGGGTCATTAATAGGCACTTTTTTCCTACCTTCTCCTGTTCATTTTATTGGTTCTGAAGAATGTTCTTCGTTTGATATTTTCACGGTCATTCCAACGACAGATCCATGGAGTCTCCCAACTGAATCAAAACTAGTTGTGCCTTTATCTGTTGCAGAGGTGGCTTACTTAGATTCACAACATGCTGCAACAGAACATATCGTGACTCCATTAGTTTCTGTTGAGTCAGATATGGACTATGCCCCTGCATGGTCAGTGGACTCTATCCACTCTTTTGGCTGTCTAGACACTATTTTTCCCTCTGATGAGGAAATCTTGGAAGCAATGATTGGCCTAGACCATCCTTGGGAACACATGAACCACATGTCTTATTTTCTTCCAGATCTAGACAAGATTGAGAGAGGTGAGTTTTCTATGAGACCCGATGGGAATGTTGATTTGTCCGCTATCCCTTCTACTTCAAAAGACGATTATGTCGAAGGGAATATGGAAAATATATCAAGAACCATTCTGATCAACATTTCCATCAAACTTGGGGTTGTGGAAAATATTTTCATTGGAGCAGAATGTTCTCCTGAGGAGATCATTTTGTATACCAATCTCTTTAAAGAATTCTGTGACATTTTTTGCTAGGCATTGACCTCGCCATTGTTGAGCATGTCATCATAACGTATCCCAACGCTAAACCTGTGAGACAGAAGCTCCATCCAGTTAACCCTCGAAAAGTAGCTGCCATCAAGGCAGAAGTAGAGAAATTGCTCAAAGCCGGATTTATCTATCCGATAGCTATGACGGAATGGGCTTCAAATCCTGTTCCGGTAGAAAAAAATCAAGTTACCATTAGAGTCTGCACTGACTTCTGGGACCTAAATAAAGCTTGTCTGGAAGACAATTACCCCACTCCATTCATAGATCAGATCATTTATGCGTGTGCGGGCCATGAAATGTTTTCTTTCATGGATGGGTTTTCAGGATATAATTAGATACAGATAAAACCTGAAGACCAACACCTTTCATGGATGGGTTTTCAGGATATAATTAGATACAGATCAAAACCTGAAGACCAACACAAGACAACTTTTATTTGTCCTTGGGGGACCTTTGCCTATCGGAAGATGCCATTTGGCTTGAAAAATGCTAGATCTACCTTCCAGGGAGTAATGAATTTTGCTTTTCATGACATCAATCACGTAGTTGAACCTTACCTGGATGATCTCCCAGCGCGATCTCGCAAGAGACAGGAGCATCATGATCATTTAAGACTTGTGTTTGAACGGTGCAGATACTACAAGATTCGTTTGAATCCCAACAAATGTGTATTCTGCGTCGAATCTGGACGATTATTGGGTTTCATAGTATCCAGTCGTGGCATAATGGTGGATCCATTGAAAGTTGAGGCGATTGTAAATCTGCCTCCTCCTCGAACTCTGAGACAACTTCAAAGTTTGCAGGGCATGTCCAACTTCTTGAGACGCTTTATCATTAACTATGCCAAAATTACAAAAGGTTTCATGAGACTGCTTAAACAAGACACCTACTTTTTGTGGGACGAGGCTGCTCAAAGATCGTTTGATGCCTTGAAAGAGGCATTACTTTCAGCCCCCTTGTTAAGCCCGCCAGACTATGCGAAGGATTTCCTCTTATATCTGGCTGCATCAGTATACACAATCGGCATAGTACTTGTTTAGGAGGATGGCACGCTCCAAGAGCATGTCATTTATTATATGTCGCGTGCCCCGATAGCTCCTGAGATTAAGTATTCTCACGTAGAGAAGTTGGCATTAGCTGCTGTCTATGTGGTCCAGAGGCTATGCCACTATATATTATTGCAAACTACCACAGTGGTTGCGGAAGTCAACCCATTTCAATATGTTCTTACTCGACGCATAATCGGTGGGAAATTTAACAAATGGATTGTAATCCTGCAAGAATTTGACTTGGTTTTTCAGTCCGCTAAGTCAAAGAAATCACCGGTGTTCGCCGAACTGATTTCTGAGTTCCCTAGTGACATAGTACATGTTGAGGAAGAGTCATCATTCCCGGATGAAAATATCTTTCTCATTGCATCCTCTGACCCATGGTATGGGGATATCTTGGTATATCTCCAGAATTTGAGGTGTCCCACCACTTTCTCTCTAGTTGAACGACGCAAACTTAAGAGTCATGGGAAGAATTGCCTCATCATTTCTGACACTTTGTAAAGATGAGGGGTAGATTCCATATTACGCCGTTGTTTGACCCTGGAGGAAGCAGAATCAGTATTGAATGATGCTCACAGTGGAGCCTATGGAGGTCATCTTTCTGGGTTGGCAACAACCTAGAAAATACTACGTGCCGATTATTTTTGGCCCACAATCTTCAAAGATTGTGTGGAAGCTGTGAAACGCTTCCAGGAATGTCAGTTTTGCACCAGGAAGATGAGAGAACACCCAGCTCCTCTCCATCCTGTAATCACAGCAGGCCCCTTCACCAAGTGGGGGATTGATTTTATGAATTGTAATCCAGTTTCGGCTGGAGGTCATCACCATATCATTGTTTTCGTCGACTACTTCACAAAGTGGGCTGAGGCAATGCCTACTGTTAAGACAGATGGGGAAACGACCGTTTATTTCATTTTCAACTAGATCATTGCAAGATTTGGTATACCCAAAGAGATCGTGACTGATCACGATCGTCATTTTCAGAACAACATAATGACCAATCTATACACCATGTTAGGTTTTCGGCAAGAACATTTGTCTTCGTTTTACCTGCAGGCGAATGGTCAGGTCGAAGCGGTCAACAAAAAATTGAAGAACATCTTACAAAGTACCGTTAATGATAGTAGAATTAACTGGCACATAATGCTGTATCCTTCTCTTTAGGCCTACCGAGCCAATGTAAAGACTGCTACCGGGTTCTCTCCCTTCCAACTTGTGCATGGGATAGAAGAAGTCATTCCGGTTGAGTGCGAGATTCCTTCATTGAAGTTGGCTGTCCAACTACTACCTGACACTTCTGTCTTGGAAGAACGTTTGCTGCATTTAGAACATTTGGATGAGCAGCGCCGCGATGCGCTCACAGCAAACGAAGTGCATAAGAATTGAGTCAAGGGACAATACGATAAGTCTATCAGACCTAAGGTTTTTCTCGAAGGAGACCTTGTTCTGCTCTGGGATTAGGACAAGGAACCTTTAGGAGCTGACAAGTTTAAGTACATGTGGCTCAGTCCCTACATAGTTTCTAAGGTGCTGAAGAAGGGTGCATATGAGTCAATAGACTATGAAGGTAATAAGTTGCCCTAGCCTAGAAATGGGCTCTACCTGAAGAAGTACTGCGCCTAGGCATCTGTGATTTTTCATGTATTATAGCTGCACATTTTGTAGAGTTAGCTTTGTTTACGGTTGTCGTTACGTCTTATGCATCTATTGCTTTGTGTTTCAGATGTCGATTGAACACTTTATAGGGTTTGCTGATGGCGCTAGCCACCACACCCGTCAGTTGGCCGTAGTTGCTTGAGTTATTTACTCACCAACTGGCCAACTGGTTTCTTCGGGAGGGGATTGTTTAGGTCCCACAATGAACAATGTGGCTGAATACAGTGCAGCCATAGAGCTACTCCGAGATGCTCTGTTCCATGGCATTTCACACTTGGAGGTACGGCTTGACTCACAACTAGTTGTTTTTCACTTAATGGGTGTTTATCAGGTTAGAGATCCTACTTTGCTACGTCAGTTTTTGCGCGTTAAGTTACTTGAGAGACAGTTTGATTACATCACATATCAACATATTCCAAGAAGTTTGAATGCATTAGTTGATTCATTTGCAAACTATGCTTTAGATTGGAATTTGAATCAGTCACATACATAATAATTCATGCATAAAAGACAATAAAACACATGTAAATAACACCGATATTGTATATATATAATCCATATCAAAAAATAATATGAGTTTGGGTCATAAGTCTGTCACAGAGTCATGTCATAATATACAAAATTGGGCTCGATGGCCTAAAAAATATACATAGATATATCCTTCTCCTATGGAGAAGGAGGGGCCTCATCTGCCTCTACTGCCTCTCGATAGCAAATGACCAACCTAGCTACTTTCCTTAGTAGCTGAATCCATGCTGGGGGCACACCCACCACATTCTCCTGCATGTCGAGCAACATCCACTTGATCCTGTATGTCAGAATGTCATGAGTCAACCGACTCATCTTCCCCTCTATGTTCTCCAGCATGGCGTCAGTTGCTCCTACTATAACTGGTCTCACGAAAGTACGGGGGTGTCCCTCAGGATGCACTGGTCCAACATCTGCATATGACATTTTGTTTCAGTACTTCAAACTCATCATAAAAATAATATATATAAAATTGAAAAAATTTAATAATGTTTCAAAAAACAAACTTACCAGTCTCTCCCCAGGATGCTCTTGGAGGGAGAGCCATCTTAGGATCGTTGCGGAAGTCTATGCCCGCATATGGAAACTGCTCAAGAGTTGGTACCATCCAGTCCCACCACACCCATAAATCATCCTCACTATAGCAAAAGTTGCTCTCGCCACCACCCTGGCGGAGGAAGATCTCTCCCCATCGACCCATCAGTGGCTCACGGGGGTTCAGTGGGGGAAAAGCCATCCCCAGACTCATGGCAGGCACCCTTTCAAAGAAAAAGGTGCATAGTATGCTTCCGTACCCAAAATTATTCATCCTTCCGGTCTTACACCCCGAAAGTTGAAGCTTCATGTTCACCAGTAGACTTGAACACCAATCAAATACTATTCCCTGTAGGCATTCAATACCCATGTTCATAAAGTTCCTTGAAGCTATATTTTGCGTAGCACTTCTAGCCATCCGGTTGAGAATACTCAAGATCACCGTGAGGGGGAAGCTTGCAATAGTAGAAATAAGGACCTGACTGCCAATTTTCTCTGTACCCAGTACACAATATGTATTGATGTAATCCTGCATGGAGAGGGCACCCATATTGCGAGAGGACCCTTTGAGATTCATTATGTCTCCCCTTTGGGAGAGTCCCATGATGAAATAGATGTTGTCAACTGTCAATTCCAATATTTCCCCTTGGATATTGAATACCGATGCATCGGCATCCCAGTATTGAACAAGCCTCTCAAGCAAGCGGATTTGTGCCCACATGTTGACCGTTCTATAAAATTTCAACAAACCACATCTTTGCAATGCATGCAAGGTTAATGGATCTTGTAAAGCTTCTCGATCCATCTCTTCATGCTCCCTTTCACGCCATACCAATACCATCCTACCATTAAACCATCAAATGTTGGTCATTTTTAATTTTTTGCCCTAGTTTTTGGGGTGAACGCTATTGTCTATGATAGACAGCAGCGTCCCGAACGTGATTGTCTTACAGGTATACTAGTGCACTTTTGTGAAGTGTGCTAGTCTCTTGCAAGCAAACCAAAGCTCGCGTAGAAACGCATTTAAAAGTTGGCTAAAAAATGATTTTGACCACCAAATTTGAAAAACTTTGTATGTAAATGCAAGCTAAGGATGAGACTACTTACTTGGTGAAAGCAAAATTTAGATTGGTGACCCGGTTCGACCGCAACGAGCAAAGGTAGCTTGAGGTTTTTCTCCACTTTTGCCCTAATTTTCAAAGTGTGATATTTAATTTTCAAAATTGAAACTATTTATAGAAATTACTTTTTAATTTTTACCCACTTTTCCAAAAAGGGTATAGTTTTAGTTTTGTTATTTTAATTCATTAATATTTTTTAAATTTTGATGAATTAGACTACCATATATTTCGAATTATCACAATAATTTCAATCATCGAACTATTAAGACTTGTTTTCTTCATTGACAAGATCAGTATAGGTACCATATTGTTTCAATATTTTGTCATTTGAGAAAAGTTGTCCTGGTTACTAACTTTGGTTGTCGAGATTCTATTCTCTGGTAGATTATGAACTTATGATCCCTGAAGCTGTTTTAGTCATTTTAAGATCTTGTTTTGAATTTTCAAAAACAAACAAGATTGCCGAGTTTACTTGTTCTCTTCAGATTCGTTAAAGGAATTGAAGGAACATCTGCTTAAGTATAAGTTTAACCCTTTTCCGGACTTTTGCGGATTACTTACAAAAAATGAATACTCTAGTCATCCGTGGCTAGAAGAGTTCTTCTCTCATCATTTTAGAGTTTTTTCAGGGGAGGAGGCTAACTGGACGAAAAAGGACTTTTGGAGCCTTCTTTAGGGTTTTCAGGCTCTCAAAACATGAAAACACCAAGCGAGCATTCACCTACTCAGGCTCAATGTGAAATCCACGAGAGGGTGTATAGAGGATTGTTTAAGTTTTTCAGACTCTATAAACAGGAAAACATCGGCGAGCATATACCAACCCGGGCTCGATATTAAAATCCATGGGTAGGTGTATGGAGTTATTGTTTAATTTTTTCAGACTCCTTAAAATTGAAAAACACTGGCGAGCAAGAACAGATCTCGACTCAATATTAAAATCCATAGATCAGTATTATAGAGTATTCTTCTATCTCTTCTTCGAACTCTGTAAATAATGAAGAAGGTCCTGAGTCTTCCTCCCATGGGCTTGTTAAACTTTTACATGGTTGGGCTTATTGAGTTTTCTTTCTTGGACTCATTAAAACAACAAGAAGGACATTCTTTTACCAAAAAGAATAAGGGAAGAGAAGGGTATATCACATCTTTTCAGTTTTAAAGGCAGTTAAGTCAGTCATGTCCTTGAACACAACACCTATTTGAGTCCATCATTCAGTTGGTTTTAGTTTTTGACCTTAGGGTGAACCTGTTCTCCGAGTTTTCACTCCCTCGATTGGTTATTCTTCCAATCATATGGAGGATCTGCTAATGTCTCCTACATTGCAGGTTTATCACTTTCCCCTCATGTTAAAAAATGCCTAAGTCACTTTTGTGTCGTGCTCACTGTTCAAGGATACAGCCCGTGTCGGTCATTCTGCAGTTTACCTTGACTTCATGTGTCGGCCATCTTGGTTTTAGTTGTTTCATATTGTTACTTGTCCTACTCCAAATCAACTCAAACTTGTGAGTGTTCCTCGTGTTGGATCATGGAGGATGCCTTAAGGCCTCCCTTCCAGCGGACTTCTTCCCATCGACTTCAACTCATTATGCTCCGGGAATGAAGTTTAGAGTTTCGGTTGGTACCTTGGGGATTGCAGTCATCAATGGCAGTTTCCCTCGCTGTTGAATAATGGGAATACATCAATGTCTCTTATTCGACAGGTTCCTCAGGTGTTCGAATTCAAGTCCATTTATTCACACTTGTTGGAATGTACTAGGTACCTTGGACCCCATTATCTTTATCGATGGAAGTCCTCGCGTTTGTTAATGGTATACATAAATGACCGGTAATCAAACGATTACCCCCATGTTCGAATCCAACTCATTTATTCACATGGTTAGGGTTTGTACCTTGGGTTGTTTGGATGAGGACCTTGGGATTCTGATAGCATAACCATATTTATGTTATCACCCAAGCTGCGCAAGATTGAGGCTCACTCCTTTTGGCTCTTCATGAGACATCGATCCAACTTGTTGTTATGTCTATGATCTCTTATCTATGTCATGGATCCACGCTTGTATTTTAGTGACCATGCTATATATACATCTCCCAACTATGTATTGGAGATCATGTTGTATCACACTGAACATCTATATGATGTCAAGATTGTAATTGCTCACTAAACTTGATCGTTGTTTTCAGGTACTTTTGTGACTTGGTTCTGCGGTTTCTTGCTCCTCCTCTGACTTGGAATTATAATGTATTTTGGCCATCGTTTCCCTCTGACCTCACACATTAGGGGGCATTTGTTATAGGTAAAATATGAACTTCTCCGTCCGTGATCACATTGCTCTGTTGATCACACAAAAGGACACTATGGATGGAAGAGCTAGGTTGACCTTGGATGAGTTATTGCTGAGATTACACTCTTCAGCTAAAAATCTGATTTTTTTCTCCAGTTTTCATGACATGTGCACTACTATTGCCACAGTGATCCTGCGTTCTAAACGCTGGTCTTGTTAAATACAACCTGCGCAGATCCTCTAAATGTTGCAAACGCTGGTTATCAAGTGCAAAAGTTGCATACTGTGCGCTAGTCTACTTGTATGAAACCTGCGCACATCTTAAGATGAAATGAAAAAATATATTAAGATTACAAATTGGGATTAGTTGAAGTTGGTTCTACAACTTCCCCAACCTCCCAATTCAACCACCTCTTGAATTCAAATGCCTACCTTGTCCCATAAATACAAGGAGGAGCCATGAGAGAGGGACCTAGAAGGAATGTTTTAACTGCTGTTACGTTGGAGGAATTCCCAAGTCATTGTGAAGAGCAAGAGCCTAGGAATCGGTTGTAGAAGTGTCTGGATAGATCAAGTATATCTGTACTTATCTACATTTATTTGACAATAAAGGGTGGAAATACCCTTCCCGTCCCAAATTGAATGTCTACTTGATTGAATGTTTATTTTTTTAAATATCTGATTGCAGTTGATGTTAATTATTTCCAATTTCATCATATTTATTACAGTCAAGGTATGCTGAGGAAGTTCAACTTTGTTTTGCAGGTTCATCATTGCGGAAGATCAAGCGAAAGCTAGGACCAACCATCGTTAAAAAGGTATGGCTTTCAAGAGCTTAACCTCTTTCCATTTGTAGTAACTAATGAAAGACAATGAATGTATTTACTTGTCACCCCACTCAAGTTGGTAGTGTCATATCCCCACTATAAGGTATTTTCCTGCACAACAACATCCTTGATCAAAACATGAGGAGGTGAAATGGTGGATAGGGAAAGACTTGAAGATGAGCAATTATCCAAAGGAGAGCAACAATGGAATTTAAGAAGAAGTTCAAGGAAGAGTCTTCTATCTTTGATAGGGAAACAACAACCAATATAGCCCTTGATAGCAGGTTTTCTTCCCCCCTCTAATGGTGTTGGATCGATAAATATTGAGAAGCACCAATTTCTTTCAATGTGTGACATGTATTTCATAACTCACGATGACATTTTGGTAAGGGGTTTCCTTCAAAGCTTGATGGGCCTAGCAACATATTGGTTTTGGAATTTACCCTCAAGTGGTCGGGTGAGTACCCTGACATCACATTATTTGATTGGAAAATAGTATCATTTTAGGTGGATTCAATATAACTATTTGATACTTTGTTCACCTTGGAAAATTTACAAAGGGTCCTCACAAGAAACTAGAAGAAATACCTTAAGTAGAATCAAGAATTGATCTTGGAAGGTGAAAGTTCTATTGTACAAAACTTTCTATGGTCACCACTTTTCGTATCTCCATATCCTTCACCTTTAGGCATCCTTAATGAAAACATGAGGAGGTAAAATGGTGGATAGGGAAAGACTTGAAGATGATAAATTATCCAAAGGAGAGCAACAATGGAATTTAAGAAGAAGGTCAAGGACAAGTCTTCTATCTTTGATAGGGAAACAACAACCAATATAGCCTTGATAATAGGTTGTCTTCCCCCCTCTAATGGTGATGGATCGAGAAATATTGAGAAGCACCAATTTCTTACAATGTGTGACATGTATTTCACAACTCACGATGACATTTTGGTAAGGGGTTTTCTTCAAACCTCGGTGGGCCTAGCAACATATTGGTTTTGGACTTTACCCACAAGATCTGTAACTTGTTCTGATGACCTCAAGGATGTGCTTTTTACTTAGTACACCGAAAATATTGTCTATCATACCCCCCTCACATAGTTCACTTTGGTTCACCTGGATAAAGGGGAAAGAATAAGGGATTTTAAACTTGTTACCAACATTTTTGTACCATAGTTGGATTATCTGAAGAGCCGCCATTTGACAAACATGATGAGTGTTTGTGTTCTAGTGTATCAGATGATCCAGCCTTTGTGCCTAGCGAGTTTTGGCTAGTCATTTTGTTTTTTGTCTTGAGATGACCATGCCCCATAGGGTTTTTGTAAAAAGTGTACTAGTAGGGTTTGAGTGGCTCGGTCACCCATGACTGGTTTATTAACTAAGGTATTCCAGGGAGTTTTTTACCCTAACTAATTATACTTTGCTTACGGGCGAGGTATAATTGACATGGTTTTCTCCCGCTTCCTCCAAAGCTGGAATGGCCGATTTTGAGATTCTGGCCATAGGGGCTTATTAGAGTCCAACAAATAAATATGAACCTACTAGGCACTATGAGTTGATTCAGTGGTCATTTCCTAGGTCTGTAGAGGTTTTTAAACGTTGTCCGAATTTTTTTTACCGGACGCGTTGAACAGTTAATTATTTTATTTTTTTAATAATTATTTTTTCCAATAAAGAGGATTATTAATTAATTAAAAAATCAAAGAATTAATAATTGGAGATAATCCAATTTCCTCCAAAATAATCCAATTTGGATTATGAGGATTCCAATCGTCTCAGTCATCATCCAGTCAACAATCCAGTCAGCATCAATGATTAACTCCAGAAGAATTCGCCCTCCTCATGTGCAAATTCAAATTTATGACATGGCAAAGATATTAAATGTAAAAAGAGTTGAAGTTTGAGTTACATTAATGGGAGTGGGGGCGCCTTGCCTAGGTGGAGGCCACCTCCCACTCTCAACCACCAAATCTCAAGCAAATTCGAGTTAACTCCAAGCTTTTGTATGCCTTCATGTCAAAGAGTGAAGAGATATACGAATTGGTAATGTGTTACCCTTTTAATGGGTTGTTGGTTTGATATTTAATGAAAGGTGGGTGCCCTCCCTTGAAGATAGGACCACATCACTTATGTAACTCCACTTAATTCCTCATATCCCACGAATGGCTCATGCATTAAACCCTCAACCTTCACGTATATTCCTTTGTATCACGAGTTCCTCCACTTGGCATTCGTTCTTTGGATGATTAAGTGAGAATTAATGTTTTGGTAGGCGCCCTTCCTAAACTTGTGCAATCACAAGGCTTGGCTCCCATGCATTTCGAATCCCCATTCCCCACCAATTACTCATTGCATTAAACCTTATGCTCATGTGTTTCTCCTTAAACCCTCAAGCATATCTCCTTTGGAATTTGAGTTTACACTTGGCATCTTTTTATAGTGGTGGTGGAGTTAACAAGAGGGAGTGGGGGGCGCCTTGCCTAGGTGGAGGCCACCTCCCCACTCCTCATTCAATACCTACTCGAGTTATATGGTTGGATTCGAGATCCAAGCTTGGTCAAACTAATTTTTGATTGGATTTAGATAGAGATTTGATGGAATTTGATTATGTCAAGTGCCATTCGCTTTCATGGATGCAAATTCGACTTAGAGTGTTAGGTTAGTCTAGTTTTGTTATAAAAGGATGGCATTGCCTCCTTGTTTCACATGGATTTTTGTGCAAAGAAACTTTGTTGAAAATTGTAAGCTCTTGTTTAATAAAATATTTGAGATTTTGGAGGTCATTCGATTGGGATTTTTGGCATTGTGTCTTCATCTCATGTGAAGTAATATCTCTTTCACCCTAGTCTTATTTTCAAAATTTGATTATGATGCTTATTGAAGACTAACAATCTAGTACTTAGGATTCTAATCTCTTGCATTGAGTGTTTGTGTCTTCAGGGAATTCATCCAGTGGGAGCTATTGGCATCTAATACCTTCACCAATCAAGTGTTCCATTTATCTTAATATTTTGTTCGCAAGGTTGCGAGCTTCTCCAAGTACCTCTTTCCTTCTCCAACAAAGAACTTCATTCAAACTATTGGTCACCTTGGTCTACGAGCTTCTATCTTCCAGCTCTCTTTTTCTCCTTGAAATCTTTTGCCCTTTCCTTGCTAAGCCTTCTTCTTCTAGGGATTTTTTATCTCCCTACCTTCCTCCCTCTCATCCTGGTTTTTCCTCCCTTCTCCTCGCTCTCGTCTCTCCCAATCTTCCTCACCTTTCTCCCTTTCGTCCTACCCCTATCTTCCCCTTCATCCCTTTCGTTTTTTCCCAAGTCTCCTCCCTCTCCTCCCTTTCATTTCCTATCCTTGGCTCTCAAAGTCTTCCTTTCGTCCATCTTAAAGGAGCCCTAAAAAATCTCAAACAAACAAAAAACGAATTGTAAAGTGGTTAAGTATTAGACTTAGTTAGCTTGCATTTCTTAAAAAAGTTAGTGTTAGTGGTTAGATCTTAAAACATTACTTTTGCATTGATATTATCTAGGATCTAGTTTCATGCTACTTGCATTTTAGTTTACATTCTACTTAGTAGCTTTTTTTTCTTAGTTTGGTAAATAGATCTTGCATTTGTTAGATCTTAGTAGTATTTGCATTTAGATCTCACAAAAAGATAAATTTGCATTTGCATTCTAGAGTTAGTTTCTAGTTTAATTTTGACTTGCATCTAGTCTTTTCAATCTCATTTGAAAAGTTAAAAAATTAGCATTTCTACTTAGTTTTATTTGATTGATAATTTCTAGATTTAAGTAGTTCCATTATTATTATTTTTTAAATAATGCTAATCGTGCTTTGAAGTGAATCTTTTGTGTAGGTACTTGAAAAAGAGGAGAACCTTGAGAAGTTTTGAAAACAAGAATATTTTTACCCAAAGAAGAGCATCGTAAGACCATAAGGATGATCCAAACCAAGACATTATATACACTCTCCTTTGTAAAAGCCATTAAGGGCTTCTAAGTATCATTTCCATAGTTGTCTTATTTCTCTCAAAAGACCTTGCAAGGGTTTCATCCCCAAAGGCACTTGTAACTCAGTTAATAAAAAGGCTAGGTGGGATAAGGCCTCCCACACTTTGTTTCTCCTTCCCCATTTGGGGAAGACTGTTTCATGCATGCTTTCGTTAGACTTGTACAAATTTCCTAGATTAAATTTCATTTTTTGTACTTAGAATAATTCTCTTCCAAGTTTTTCCTTGAGAAAGTAGCTTGGGATTTGATCCCAAGTGCCACATAGTTTTGTGGCTACTTCTCTTTCCCCGTTAGCATCCTTGCGGACATCCAGCTAGCTTGAAGGTTTTCGGGACTAGCGGTTCTAGTGGTCACCTTGTTCCAAGGTTGATCCCACCTTGTTTGTTTATTTCTTGGTTAGTTGTTCAATTTGGCCTTTGAAAGTGTGCACTTGTTATCTCCTTTCATTACTTGTTTACTTTAGAAAGAATGCTTTTTCTTTGCGTATAAACTGCCTCTATTTTAATAAAGAACAAAGCCTCTTGAACTTGCAATAACCCAAGTCAAGAGCACTCTCTGTCGGAGAGTATATTAAACTTGCATTTTCTCTGCATTAGGCATATAGAATAACTAAGTTTCTTGAACCTTGTCATAAGACAAAGTCAAGAGCACTCTCTGTCGGAGAGTTGAACTGTGTGCTCTAATATTTTTAAAACATTTCAACTCACACTCCCCCTTTAATAATTTATCTTGGTTTCTATCTAACACCCGTATGCTCTGCCAACCTGAAAAGGTTGGGCTAGTACTCATAAAGGTGTTAGATTTGATAATTTTCGATAACATAATAAAATTTTCACCCCCACAACCAATGAACCGGCGTTGCTTTATCAAGACATACTCAGGTAGTGGGAAAATTTCCTAGACCTAGTGGGGCCAGAAATTACCGCTGTATAGACATCGACGTAGTTAATTCTTTAGACACTTACTCCTTGACATCTGGGCGGTCTGTCTTACCATCAGAGGGGAAGCCACTGAAGGTATACCTTTCCAGTCAATTTGCTTACCTTGTTGTTCTTAGCCTAATAATCAAGACCACTAAAACTTTCGATAAACCAAGATAATTTTCAAAACGATCTCATGAACGGTTCTCCAAGACTTGTACTTTCAGCATCCCCCAGCACTATACAATTGTTTGACTCCATAAGGCACTGGTCTAATTGTTATATTTTCATATATTTATACTGTTGGGCCATTTGTCCATTTAAGTCATTTATCTGTGGATGCTATCTCATTTTCACAAGTCTTTGATATACTGCTAATCTTGTAATCTTATATCGCAACGTGGATTGCATTTTACATTGTGCTTTATCTAAAGTAAATTTGTGATCTTTTCATCTTTAAAACTCCTAAACAACACCCATCCGCATCACCATACACTAAAAACACTAAAAAACATTGAGCCATATTAAAACTCTTTGTAGGGACTACCCCCCTTGTCTTCATTAGGAGTTAGCCTAAACGGAGGAGCTGGGATTTAGGTGGCAGTGCCTAGCTCATTGCTTGCCCCCAGGGCCACACTTTCCCCACTTGTAGTGAGGGAACAACTTTCGAAATATTTCTACTGCTGGTGTGCATCTCGGCGGACAACAAAACTCATATGTTTTTTCAAAATTTTCAACGAATACTGGAGGATCAACATCCAAATGATATGGTGATTTTTGGATTTTATAAGAATGATGTGCCTTCTAATGTGAATTATGCACCAAAATATTCTCAAATAAACACACTCGAGCAAGCCATGTGAGGTCCCCACAAAATGGAAGAAGGCATGGTTGAAAGCAATGTCAACCCTTATATCATATTGGGATGAGTTGAAAGAAAAATGGCCGGTCTATCAATCTAAGAAAGAAGACATTATATTTCTCGATCAATAGAAGAGAAAGGCATATATAGGGAAATTTTTCATAGACAACCTTCCCATGTGTTGTCTCGTTCATTTTTGGATGGGAGCTGCAAAATGATTGACAAATAGAAACACACAACAATAAAGCACAAGGATGAGTGAAAAGGACATGCCAAAGGCATAAAGGGATGCAAAACAAGGTGACTGAAAATGGTTATCATTTGTAACATGTATCAATGAGCCAATTTGGATAATGGATTGACATATTCATCCTTATCACTTTTGTAACTATTTTGGTATGGTCAACTGTAGCAACTAGTTTTGTATAAAATTTCTTTGAGGCTAGGGTAGAGAGGTTAATCAACTAAATGGTTGATCATGTGTCTTGTTGTTGATATTTGTTGTGAGTTTTTCTATTATGTTGCTGTTGAACCATGGTGTAATCATGAAGTATGAAGAAAACAAGGATGTTTGGGCCCTTCTAAAAATTCTATGTATGTATATTGTGCATGAATGTTAAGTATATTTATTCTACTTCTTTATTTTCTTATGGACCTTTCATAATATATATTCATACTTTTATGATGGGTTTCTATTTTGGTTATGGTGTATAATATTTATTTTCACACATATGAGATGCTTTATGAGTAGAATAAGAATGTATTCTAGTTTGCGAACATCCTACTTTGTTTCCCTATTCTTCTAAAAGTTTTGGCAGCACTTTGGGTGAGACATTCCTTCCTTTTGAGAGGATTGATAATGGAAACACATCTAGACTAGAATGGAGCTTTGTTGGCCCTCTTATCAAATAAATCCCAACAAATGGTTCTATCACCAAGATCATGCTTGCAAGGGAAATACTTGTAGGATGAGAAAAATAATTTACAAGTATGAGGTCCAAGATTGGTGGGAAAAGAGGTTTGAGGACTTTCTATTACAAGAATCTCAATTGCAAGAATGGAATCTACATATGTACAAAGAATTTCTACTATATGACGGACCCTTGAATGACCAATGTGAAGTATTTTGGTGTGAATTCCATCTAAGCTTGTATAAATGGTTGAAAAGACTTATGGAAGCCCTATAATATCGAGACTAATAGCTGAAATTTGTTTAGTGGACCATTTATAACCTTTCTACCTTGCACTGAGTAGATCATGAAATCCTTCGAGCTATGGTTTTTTCGGTAGAAAATGTTGTAAATGCATACATCAAGAAATTGTTGTAGAGAATCACTAATCCTTTTCTAAAGTATAAGTCTTTAATAAATGAGCCTATGGTAGATGGGTAAGAGAAATACAAATTTGGATAAAAATATGTTTGGTAGAAGAGGGGTTATTTCTTTTTTCCCTTATATATATGGCTGATTAGTTCTCTTGTACTAGGGGAGTGGTTGGAATGGTACTAACAAGATGTGGAACGTATAAAGGTGGAATAATGGGGTGGGATTTGATAATAGTGATAGGTTTGAATGGGTTATGATGAGGGAAGTAATCGAAAAATCGATGATGGTTGAATTAGATGAAAGAAATTGGGAATAGAACTGTATAGTTGCAAAGAGAGATGGGTGATGAAGGCAGTGACAAAACAAGGCTTGAAGAGTTGTGGAAGTTGAAGAGAAAAGACAAGCTGGCCAACTCATGGTTCAAGGAAAGAGGAATAGCTATGGAAGGAATCCCAACAAGAGGTGGTTTGGGTGGAAGAGTTTCAATATGGTGAGAAGAAGGAGGTAGAGAAATTTTGAATATGGATTCAACTATTCATACCGATGAAGCATAATTGAACTCAAAAGAAGTTGCAAAACAACTTGAAGCATCTGATCTAGTAGGAACCGAAGGTATTGATAAGTTAGATGGATTTAATGGGGATGTGCATCAATTATATTAAGATCTAGAACTCCTCTAGATGGAAGTAGTCTTGCATGAATTTAATGGAACCAAACTAGATCTAGCTACTTCTCAGGTACATGTGCATTATAAAGTATCTCCTATTTGTAATTCTTCTTTATGTTGGAATATTCTCACCATCATTTGTTTATATTTGCATGCATCCAGTCATCAATATGGTAGTCTCCCCAATACTTGGAGCCTAATTTTCAGCCCCCTAGAGCCTGTTTTAAGCCCTCAATAGCCCTCCTACCTACCTAGTGCGCCTTGTTTTCCTCACATGGATGACAAATGCACCCTACTACACCTACTTGGATTCTAACAGTCAGTTGCAGCATTGATTGCCTAGTTCATGCATTTATTTCTCAGTTTAACTTCCTGTAGCTTCCAGTTGTCTATATCGGAGTTCCACTTGACCTACTGACAACCTCATGAGCCCTCCTTGGAGTCTCCTTCCCTTCATTTATGCTCACATGGCTCAGTTAGACTCAGTTAGACTCATTTGACTATTTGTGACTACTACCATTGATTGGGTGATGTCTCCAATGCTATCCAAGCCACACATTGAGGAGAATTCGAATGAACTTAGGTGTATTCAAATTCATTTGATGGTATTGAGTTATTATTCAATTTCACAGTGCAATATTACAACTGATGTATGATTATACTGCATATTTTACCATTTCTGAGTTTATGAGTGAATATTGATTCTTCTTCTTCTTCTTCTTCTTCTTCTCTGCAATTCTTGAGTGATATTAGTGAGATTTACTCTAGATGTGTGATCTATCATGTAAAAAATCACATGGTATCAGAGATGGAGCCATCTATTTGAATTGCAGCAACAACAGTTGCAACAATTCATTGAGCACCAGAAGCCTCTGGATTTCCACAACAATTCCTGGTGCAATTGTCTTGAATTCACTAGAGCAATCCAGTGAGGTCTAGACAGGTGTGAAGGATACAGTCACTTGCACTCATTGTCCTACGACAGTGTTCATTCGAATTTGCAGCAAATCTCCATCAACAATTTCATTTGTTTTGCAGGTTATCTCCATCTTCAATTCGAATTCAATAGTATCAATGGATCTAAAACTGAAATCCTTCAATTATTTCGAATGGAAAGCCAAGATGGACATATTCATGAAGTCCAAAATCCTTTCTAGAGTATTGAATGGCACTACAGTTGAACCCACTGGTGTATTTGAGAAATCTAAGTACCTGGATAAACTTGATGAAGCAGTAGGACTACTACTCCTCAACATTTCCGAAGACCTCCATTTTCATGTCATAGATATGAAAACTGCTAAAGAAGTTTGGGACAAGTTCGAATCTCTTCTTGGACAGAAAGATGACTTGAAAGGTCACACGTTGGAAAATGAGCTTATCTCATTGAGCCCTTGCAGTTTCGACTCAATCACTGAGTTTCTTACCAAGTTTAAAAATCTGATTTCAAAATTCAAGTCATATGGAATAGAGAAATAAGAGAAGCAGCTAATCCTAGCCATTCTATCAAAATTGGGCCCTGATTACTCAGTATTTGTCTCTACCTTCTAGATAGTGAAGCTATCCATCCAAAAATGGAAGTTTCCCACTCTTGAAGACTTCATCCAGTCTCTCACACAAGAGGAGGAGAAGTTAATTCATATGGGAATGATAAAACCCAGGATGGATTCAACACTTGTAGCTACTGAAGTTAAGAGAGCGAATGAAAAAGGCAAGCAAAAAAATTCAGACATAAAGTCGAATGATCAGAAGCATAAGGAATCTCCCTATCAGTCAGAAGGAGGTTTGAATTCCAAGAAAGACAAGCAATATCACAAGGGGAATTCCAAATGTACCTATTGCAATAGAGGATTTCATCCCAAGAGCAGCTATATGAAGAATACTATAGATCTGATGGCTCAGCTACTTGAAAAGAATAACCTTCCAGTACCTGCATTTGCTAGGAAGAAAGGAGCTGAATCTTCAAAATCTGAGGACAAGGAGATATGCCATGCTCTCATGGCAAGTGCATCAAGAGAGTCCTCCTTCATCATAGATTCAGGAGCATCAAGACACATGTCTCCCTCCAAAGATATATTTACTAGTTTCGAATCCAATGTTGGTCCTTCAATCATGTTGGGGAATGATTCTGAGGTCTCCTCTAAGGGGATTGGAAGGGTCAAGATTGATCATGCGTACTTCTCAGATGTGCTCTATGTTCCCACACTTACTGCCAATCTACTTTTGGTTTACCAGATGACCCATATTGGAGAGTCCAAGGGGGTGATCTTCTCTCCAAATGAGGTAGGAATACAAGACATGGTATCAGGATCTACCATTACAAAAGGTGTTGCAAACCACAAGTTGAAACTCTATGAGTTCTCTCACTTTATACCTCTCTCCAAACAATCTTCTCTTCACACTCATGCAAATGAAGAGAGTAGGCTATGGCATGCAAGATTTGGGCATATCAACTACAAGTACCTGCAAGATATGCACACTCAAGAGTTGGTTGAAGGAATACCCAAAATCAAGTTTTCTAAGGGCAACTGCAATGGTTGTTTGATGGGAAAGCATCCAGGAAAAAAGTTTGAGAAAGGGAAGGCAAGGAGAGCCTCTCAACCTCTAGATCTGATTCATAGTGATGTTGCAGAGCCATTTCCAGATCTATCTTTAAAAATGGAAAGGTATATTCTTACTTTTATTGATGATTATTCAAGATTTACATGGGTATACTTTCTCAGATTAAAATCATAAATGTTTGGATACTTTAAGTTTTTCAAGTCTTCTGCAGAAAATTTTTCTGATAGAAAGATCAAGGCCATTCTCATTGATAATGGAGGAGATTATGTCAAGGGTGATTTCCAATCCTTTTGTGCAGAAGAAGGCATAAATATGAAACATATTGTTCCCTACACACCACACCAGCATGGTGTTGCAGAGCGAAAGAACAGAACATTAAAAGAGATGGAAACCTGCATGCTAAAGTCGAAAGGGTTGCACCCTAGTCTTTGGGAAGAAGCCATCAACTGTGCTTCCTACCTTCAATACAAAGTTCCTCACAAAGGACTCAAAGATATGAATCCTTTCAAAGCATGGATGGGGTACAAACCTGATGTATCTCATCTCAGAGTGTTTGAATCCAGAGCATGGGCATGGATTCCAGCAGAGAAAAGGAGAGCCCTAGATCCACAGAGCAGAGAGTGTATTATGGTGGGTTATGCATTGAGTGCAAAATCCTACAATCTTCTTGATCCTTCTACTATGAAAACATTCCTTGATAGGAGTGTATAGTTTGAGGAATGGCCACTTCATGATGCTCATCCTGTTGAGAAAGAGAGCTTTCCTACCACACCACCATTGATTGATGAGAAAGAGAGCGAAGCTTCATCTCATGAGAGTTCAGATTCTAAATCTGAAAGTGAAGATGATGAAGAGCGAATGCTAGATCCAGATCCACAAGAACCTGAATATCTAGCACCTGATAGTGAAGATGAGCAAATGGAAGATCCAGATCCACAAGAACCTGATTATCTACAACCTATAGATCCTCCTCTTCCAAGATGGGAAGCCACTACTCTTCAATCTGCCGGAGATCTTGTTGGTGATCCACTTGATCAAATGAGAACCATATCAGGTTTTCAAAATGGAAGGTTTCATCCTTCTCACATTATTGATCCATTTCTTGCCGATAGATCCTTCTTCGGTGGAGAAGTCCACTTACCTTTTGGGGCGAGTGATGTACATTATTGATTATCCTTCTACAGTCTATCTTGGGGGGGGATTCTTCCCACTGATTTTCCCTCTTACCTCACTTTATTTATTTAGATTGTTGTATGGGGTGACCTTTGGTCTCAGTTACTAGGGCCCCACAAGTTTTCAGTTAGTTCCTCATAGTTTGGCTTGTTGGGGGGCGGTGTTGTAATATTCTCACCATCATTTTTTTTATATTTGCATGCTTTGCATGCATCCAGTCATCAATATGGTAGTCTCCCCAACATTTGGAGCCTATTTTCAGCCCCCTAGAGCCTGTTTTTAGCCCTCAGTAGCCCTCCTACCTACCTAGTGCACCTTGTTTTCCTCACCTGGATGAAAAATGCGCCCTACTACACCTACTTGGATTCTTGTTACGGAGAAAAACTTCCTATGGCTCGGGGCAGACCACAACAGATAGATGAATACCAGAAATCAACTCAATTCTCAATACAATGCTATATAAATGAAAATGCTAAGATGTGGATAATAGACCGACCTTCAACCGTATGTTCGTAGTAGATCCCCGTTGAGCTTTTAATATCTACATGTGAACCTGCAGCTTAGTCTCAAGAACAAATACAAGCAAGTGCATATAATATATGAAAGATATTAGTATAAACAATAGCATGGTCCATGATATAATAAGAAAATGCAACCTAATGTAATTAAACAAACACTTACAAGATCACTTGGATGAGAAAATGAGTATTTCTATTAATGAAAACAAGAAGTACATGATACAACCTCTTGCCAACAACTCATCTGAACCAAGAACTAGGTCCCTCCACTTGTGCCTCCACCACTTCAATCCCCCATGCAATGGAAAACTCAAGATATGGAAGAGTTTGGTAGGTGAACATAAGAGGTTCACAACAACAAGGATTAATGGATGTAGACTCAAGTCACGGAAAAAATCTAATAGAGTTTCTATGCTCTCTCTTTCCTCCTCCTTCCATGCACCATAGGAGCTCAATATATAACCCTCCAAAGGTAGGTGAAAGGTCGAACCGAGTCATTTCGGGATACATGGAGGGCCAAAGGTCACCCTAAGACCGCTTTTTGGAGTGAAAAGTGAATTTCTATTGATTTTACCATTTAAATCGATGTACACGGGCTATATTGGTACAACCTGCATATACGCTAGGTATAGTGTAACAACTAGCGTACAAGAACAAAAATAGGGAACAATGGGTTCCTGGAGGAAAAAATGTGGATCTAAGTCAATAAAATGAATATTGAAGGTCAATGAGTGCTGATGCTCACAAGGTGGAAAAATACGCTGTAACAGATTCTCCCTAATGTGTGAGGTCAGAGAAGGTACTGTGATGACCGAAATACATTATAAATCTCAGAAGTGGAGTGATGGAGACACAAATGGAAGGAGTATCCCACTTGTCATATACAATGATATCTCTGAATACATGTCGGTACAATACAACAATCTGATACAATGGCCATGAATATGCAGTATATAGTGAATACATGTCATAGGCGATCATAACCATGACCCATATACAGTAAGATACGGTCTCCAGCTGAAACGGAAACTTACTGGTGCAAACTGAAGGTACAAACTACTGATGTATGTGAATGACATCTCATAGGTACAATCACGATCATGAGTAGCATATTGAATGCCACTGAAGTCTGGGGTCTTCTACACAAATCATCTACGGTGCAAGTCCCATCAAATGAATAAAGGTGTTGAAGTCGAACGTGATGCGACATCGTCTGATTACCAGTCAATGATGTATATCGTTAACAAACACGAGATAACCCACCAATAATGAAAATGGGAATCAAGGCACAGAGTACATTCATCAAAGTGTGAATAAAGGTGTTGAGGTCGAACACTATGACGAATCCATCAATCAAGAGGCATTGATGAATCCCCAATTGTCGATGGCAAGAGAACCTACCACTAATGACTGCAAGCCTCAAGGTACTCGACCGACTCTAAGTCTCAATTACGGAATAAATGGGTTGAAGTCGACAGAACAAAACTAGTTGGAGGGAGGGCATTAATGCATCCCCCATCAACCAACACGAGGTAATAACTACGCTGAAAGATTTGGAAGAACTCGGACGAATAGATCGAACTAACTCAAAAGGGATGGCCGACATGAAATAGTCAAGAGATATGAGGAGTGGCCGACTCTGGTTTCAGAACTTCCTTTGAACAAGAGCATGAGCAGATGGACAAACTCAGGTAGCATAGACTCAAGAACTAGATAACAACAACACTTTGTGACACATGAGGCATCGACAAAGGGATCCACAATGACTGAAAGCTTAACAAGCCGGTAGAGTAAGATCTGAGAAAACGAGTACAGCTCCTAAGGTCCTACTATAGTCCCGACTCATAATGAATGGAGTGGAGTGAATTCTCTGTTCAAAGGCGACACAACAACTGCCAACAAGAAGTAGTAAATATTTTCCTATCCTCCTTTTTCAGTTATTTGATTTTTTTGGTATTTTTTCATATTATGAAAGCTTGAAAAAGAATAAAATTTCTTATAGTACAACAGGTGAGGGAATGAGTGTCAAATGGCAAGAAAACTAGTCCCAAGTAGTGGAACATACCTATGATCGATGCAAGGAAGCATGTGCAAGATGTGGACACTCGAGGGGGGGGGGGTGTTCTCTCACGGTAAAGGGTCATCAAATTGCGAAAGGCAAATAAAAGCTCTGCTTGGCTCGAAAGGGAAAGTGCTAAGGCACATGGCTAATAATTGAGTAAGCGGGAGCCGACACAAGGCTCAGGTGGTAAGGAGGATGATGCAATGTAATCACAACTTGACATAAATAGGGGAGTCCTTATGGGAGATGGCCAAAATAAGACAAAGTAGAGTATGAGTCTTCGTCGCAAAGTCATGGCGTGACTACAAAGGACTCCCAATCCTAAGGAGAAACAACGACATGGGCGCCAAAAGGCATAAAAAGGGCTCTAACTAGGGCACCCATTGTCGGACAAGCCCTACCGCCAAATAATGACACTTCTATAACAATGTGAAGGTTCAGTGTCAGTTAAAAAGCGGGGTCGCACCTAGGGTTAATGAACATGGTCATTAGGTCAAATGCAAAATGTAGGCGAAAATGACATCTAACCTATATGATGGGTGTAAAATATACCTGCCGAAGGTGCGAAATGGTAAAAAAATCACTCTCGTTGGAAAAATCTGTTAAAAAAGGTCCTCCAAGACGACATATTAATTCAAAATAGCTCAAAACAGAAAAAAACTATAGGATAGTGGGTTTTAAAAAACTATAAATAGTAAAAAGAAATTACTTTCACCATTCCATTTTCACTTTTCACCCAAAATAGTGTTTTTTGGTTAGTTTTTACTTCTATCTTTAGTTGCTGATTCTGGGAGCTACGGGCATCGGATCCACGAGCCGTCTGGATCAGGTTAGTAGTCTCATCCCCCTCTTCCTTTCCATGGATTTTATTTCATTTTTTAATGGTTTAATTTTTATCTTTGCAAATATCTACACCTACTCGGCTCTGTACGCGAGCTATAGCTTCATGGGTCACGGGTAGGGATTCTTGGACGCAGTCAAAGCAAACGTTGACCGCGTACGGACACAACTGTCCACAAGTTTGACCGTGTACAGCGCCGTCAGGGTGGTTTTTAACACATGGAAACTAAAAAATTGCATTATTTTTGCCTCCAGGATGGTCCTAGAGTGGAGAGAAAGGGAACATGACATTGTTGATGAGCATGGACGCCAAGATTTACCCCCCCAACAAGTGTTACAAGCATGCGGTCTATATAAGTTTTGGAGCATTGGGGGTTTAAGGGCCCAAAACCAATTGCTCCACAAGTTGGTCGATTACTGGGATGCAGATGCACAGAACTTCATTCTAGATGGTCAACCACTTTTGTTGGAGGTGGAGGATATCTATTTCATCACATGTTTGTCCCGCCAAGGGGATGTGGCAAGCCTCAAGTCCCGTAATGTAGGAGGTGGAATCATGATTAATGATTACATAGACATGTATTGCATTCCTGGCATCCAAAAGGTGGGCAGCCAGATTCCTATTGAGTCCATTGTGAGCCTGAGTATGAAGATTATAGTTCTTACACTCAGGAGGATATCAGGTTCAGCTACTCCACATCAGGCTTCGAGGCCGATGATATTCTATGCAGCAGAATGTATGAGACCGACTGTGTACGACTGGTGCACAACGTTGTTGGTTACTATGAAGAGCCAGCTAACAGAGTGCAATCTTGGGAGGGAAAATAACTTCGGTTTTGGAAGCTTGATTCCGAGGGTTGAATTCCCTCCGCACGGTCTTCGAGATCTCGCCCAAACTTGGTGGCCATAGGTGCTGACGCGACAGGGTGGTGGTCGACATGCATCACCATATTGAGAGGAGTTCTTTCACTGGTGGGCACGACAGGTCATCGCCATCAATGTCTATCCATACAAGGGTATAGAATTCAACAGAGATAGATACATGCCACTCCCACCAGGGGCCGCGTTCAGAGACATAGATATGACTACTCTTTTTAAGTTTTGTGTATTTTAATTTTTTTGGATTTTTGATTATAAGTGAAATGAAAAAATATTTTTGGTGTGGTATCATATATTAACGTTTGACTGTTTGCTCCCAGATCGGGGTTCGTGAAGACCTCAAGGATTCCCATGGCATCACCATAGAGGCAGGGGAGGAGAGATTGTAGGTGCGGCGGCAGAGAGAACATTGGAGATGGTATAGGTTAACCTCTCCCGTATGACTGCTCGGGTACCACTGATAGAGGTAGATCATCTATCGGAGGCGATGCAACGACATGTGGTTGGGTTACTAAGTGTATGGGTGTGGCTGCTGCGGCGTGTATCCAATGCCATACACTATTATGGTCAGACTCATCCCACCGAGGCAGCAAGACCTCCCCGTAGGGTTTAGATGCCATGGGGTCTCACTATTTTTTTACTGGATTGTATATTTTTTAGAGCTATGGGCTCTAGTTTTGTACTTATGATACCACATTTTGGACATATTATTAATGAAAAACTATGACTATTTGGTTCCACTACTGTGTATGTACAAATGTATGAATGAATGTTATTTGTATGCTTCTTTTATTGATGTGACAAATTCCAATCTAGGACATAATAAGAATATTCATCAGGTACATGATTAAAACACCTTGGAACATGAATGTATGTAATAAAAACAAATTGATGCTCCAAGAGTCTTACCCTTAAGAACCTCCATAGTAATGTATGATCCCTCACACGGTATTGGCCATTCAATTGAGACACAACCAGTTGCGAATCCAGGAGGACCTCTAAAGACTGAATACCATGCGAAATGGCATCACAAAGTAGCTCAACAATGACACTCTACTCAGCCACATTGTTGGATGTAGGACTGGGACAAGCACCTCCTGAAGACACAATCTGATGGTCAGGCGAATAAATAATCCACGCAACAGAAGCTAATCTCTGCATATGATGACTAGCTCCATCCGCGAATCTCAAGAACACTAGAGATTCCACTGACATCTTTCAACCAAACAGGAGCGAATCAACAGATCCGAACAATCAAAAGAAATATAAACTATGTACAGAAACAACTATACAATAGTATACAAAAGTATCAGCTCGAGCTAGAAGCTCAAGCATAATACCGCTTGAGGTAGAGCCCATTTCTAGGCTCCTTCAAGGCATTCCCTTCATAGTCCTCCAACTCGTAGGCTCCTTTCTCAAGGACATGCCTCACAATGTAAGGACCGTGCCACATGGGGTTAAACTTGCCTACTCCCAGGTGTTCTTTAGCTTGGTCATAAAGGAGGACCAAGTCACCTGCAACATATTTCTGGGGACAGACAAACCTATCATACTGAATCTTAACACGACGTTTGTTGGAATCTATAGCCACAGTGACATCTCGACACTGCTCGTCAAGCTGCTCAAGGTGGATCAAACATTTCTTAACATCTGAGGTGTCAGGCAGGAGCTCTATAGCTAGTTTCAATGAAGGGATTTCACATTCAATCAACAAGATAGACTCCACACCATGTACTAGCTGAAATGGTGAGAAATCGGTGGCAGTATTTACTGCTGTTCGATATGCCCACAAAGCAGGATATAACATAATATGCCAGTTGCTCTTGCTTTGCTGGATGGTTCATTGGATAATGGTATTTAAGGACTTATTTACTGCCTCGACTTGACCATTCGCTTGGGGATAGTATGAAGATGAATGATCTTGACGAAACCCCAGCTTAAGTGATAATGTGCCATCATCTTGGTCTGGAAATGACTTCCATGGTCAGTGAAAATCTCCATTGGGATACCAGATCGAGCAATAATCTGATTGAATATGGAGTGGGATGCTGTAGCACCATCGAATTTTATGGTTGGCATGGCCTCAACCCATTTGGAAAAGTAGTCAATGGCCACGATAATATGGTGATTCCCCCCAGTCGAAGATGGTTTGCAATCCATGAAATCAACCCCCCACTTGGTGAAGGGACCGACGGTGACGACCAGATGAAGGGGTGTAGGATGCGAGCGTACATTCCGAGAGAACACCTGGCAAGGGTGACATCTCTTCACGACATTCATACAATCTTTGAAGATCAAAGGCCAGAAGTAACCAGCTCGCATGATACGTTGGGATGTCACAAGCCTAGATAAGTGACCACCACACGCCCCACCATGGCAGTCATTAAGCACTAACTCTGCTTCTTCATGAGTTAAAAAATGATGTAGGATGGAGTCTTTTCCCCGACGATACAAGGTGTCATCGACGATGACATAGTCTTTAGCGTGATGTCTCACACGCCGTCGTTCATCTCGCTAATAATGCAAAGGAAACTTCATAGTTTGTAGATATATAATGATATCCCCATACCAAGGGTCCGCGGACGAGATAAGAAATAGATGTTCATTCACAAATGAGTCTTCATGGGCAATTTTCTCATCAAGTCTCGGGAAATCCGACATAAGCTCAGCGAAAACGAAGGACTTCATCGATTTCGTCGAAGCAAAATCAAGATCAAATTCCTTAAGGATTACAATCCACTTATTATACTTCCCCCCAATTAGGCGTCGTGAGAGCACGAATTGAAATGGATTGACATGTGCTATAACGATGGTTTTCCTAAGCAAAATATAATGTCGTAACCGTTGAATTGCATGAACAGTTGCAAGGGCCAATTTCTCAATGTGAGAGTATCTCAGCTCAGCGTCTACTAAATTTCGACTAAGGTAATAGACAACGTGCTCTTGGAGCACATCATCCACCTGAACCAAGACCATACCAATCATCTCTTGAGACGTAGCCACATAAATAAAAAAATCTCTAGAAAAGTCGGGTGGACCAACAAGAGGGGCCGATACCAAAGCTTCTTCAAGGCATCGAAAGACTTTTTGGCTTGCTCATCCCAGATAAATGGAGTGTCTTTCTTCAAGATCGTGTGAAACCTTCGGTAAGATTGGCATAATTCATGATAAATCGTCGTAGGAAAGTGGCTCTCCCTTGGAGGCTCTGAAGTTGAATCAAGTTACGCGGGGGAGGCAACTGAAGTATTGCCTCAAACTTTAGAGGATCGACTCTTATACCCTCTTTTGAAACTATGAACCCTAGAAGGTGACCCGTTTTCACAACAAAGATGCACTTGTTGGGGTTCAAACGAATCTTGTAACACCAGAATATTTTGAAAATGAGGTGGAGGTGCTTGGGGTGGTCCAATCTCTTACGAGAATGGCCAGCAAGATCATCCAAGTAAGCCCCCACCATGTGCTTAAGGTCATGAAAAGTGTACGTCATAGCTTGCCGAAAAGTAGCTCCAGCATTTTTAAGGCCGAAGGAAATCTTCCGGTATGAAAATGTACCCCAAGGACATATAAAAGCTGTCTTATGTTGATCCTAGGGTTTAATATGGATCTGATTGTATCCTGAGAAACCATCCATAGACGAAAAAACCTCGCTTCCCACACACACATCCAAGATTTGATCTATGAATGGAGTGCGAAAGTTATCTTTCGGACATGCTCGGGTTCAGATCTCTAAAATCGGCACACTCATGGATGGTTCCCCACTTCTTATCCATAGGAACGGGATTGGACACCCATTCAGTAAGGGGAACCGGGTAGATGAAACCAGCTTTGAGTAGTTTCTCCACCTCTTCCTTGATCGTGGCTGCCTTTCTAGGATTGAAAACACGAAGACATTGTCAAACCGACTTAACATTAGGATAAGTTTTAATCTCATGCTCGACAATGCTAGGGTCTATTCTTGGCATCTCCTCATATGACCAGGCAAAAACATCCCGAAATTCCTTGAACAACTCGGTGTATATGCGGATATCATCGGGAGAACAATTAACACTGATATAAACATTCTCAATCTTTCCAGGAGTGTGAGAGATGTTGATCGGAATGGTTGGGGAAATGTTAGCCATATTCCCTTCCGCATAAATCCCATGTGAATCCAAAGGAGCCACAGGGTGACCAACCTTCTCTGCTAGAGTCGATCGAAACTCTTCTTGCTCAATAAGGTGAAGATTGGGAAGAAAATATGATCGATGATGTAGATCTTCCTAAGGCTTATCACTACCATACATGGTTTTGATGATAGCTTCATCCAAAGGAAAAGTACCATCAAGGCAATCATGCGAGCAAGAGGAGTCGACTTCCTACGTGGGAAGCATAAGAGATCTTCCTCTCCGGTCCTTGAAGAAGAGAGATCCAGTTCTACAGTGGCTTGTTGAATCTCACGGTAAGCAAGCTCAGCTATAGACAAGGGCATATCCATCTCGATGTGCGCAATGTTTCCAGACGAAGAACTCATCGAAGGTAAATTCCATGAATCATTAAAATATGACGTCCGGAATGGTACACCCTGTAATGAGGACGGGGCACTATCGGAAACGGTTCCTATAAAGGAGATTGGTGCAACAAATTTGAAAGATCCCATCAAAGAGGAATACAATCCTACACCAATATTCCCAGTTTTTGGCTGAGAATTTTTGATCTGAGGAACTTCTGTTCCTGGTGATGCAATGGTATTGGAACAAGTAAAATCGAGCTTATCGACCGTCACAATCTTGCCTTCATGGGGAAAGTAGATAACTCTAAACATAGAGTACACGATCGCTCTCATAGCGTAGATCCAATTCCTACCCAGCAAAAGGTTGTAGTCGATGGGTGCATCAACCACCTCGACTTCAATTGGCACAGCCTTCCCACCCAAGTGGATCTCAAGGGAGGGGATAATACCATGCGGTATGAATGAATGACCATCGAATGCAGTCAACATGGTCATAGAATTCAACAAAGGAGGGGAACCTAGATCCTTCCAACAAGCTAATGACATTACCGATGTGGAGGCACCTTCGTCAACCACAGTACGTTTAACGATCTTCTAAAGGCACCTCACATGGACTTGAAAAGCCACACGATAAGGTAAGCGAGGCTGTACATCATTAGTATCGAACTTGATAATACTAGGGATACCCTAATCTTGAACTCCCAAAGCACATAAAAGGGCAGTCCTTTGTGAAGGACAATCTTGGAGAACCTCGAGAGACGAAATGGCACATAGATTTTGGCCCAAATATTCTACAATGGAGTAGTTCTGGGCGACTTGGGCATTGGGGTTATGTGTCGAATGCTTAAGAACACCTTTCGATATCTGTGGCATGGCACTTGGCTTCTCGATATGCAAAGGAGAGTTGGGAGGAGGGGGTTCATTCCCCATATTCGGTTGTGGTTCACCATAATCGCATTGGCGAGTAGCAATATTAACCTCAAATTGAACCATGTTAACACATCCAAAGCCAACAACATGGTTAGAAGATGTCGATGTTTCATAAGACCCATTACCGACGACGGAAGCACTTGAAGCCATATTTTGGTGATGTGGAAGGGGATCTTTCAACACAGCTGGGCTCTGTGCAAGATGTTTCGAAGCTTCTTCGATACGAGGACACAAATGTGTAAGGTGATCTTCCGAACAAAGTTTACAAGGAAATTTCACCTTACGTCTAGGTTTGCGGCCCCCACCAGCATTTCCGCCGTCCTGAGGAGGGTTGGCATTTTCCTTCTTAGGATTATTTCTATTGTTCCCATTATTTCCACCCTTGCGGTTATTTCTCCCCTTCTTCTTTCCACCAGGTTGTTGGTTACCAAATGGGTTCGCTGATTGTATAGAGTGAACATCAGACGATTGGGTGGAAATGGATGGGGCGTGAGCCTGTCCGGGGGTAGATTGGTTAATAGAAAAATTATGCATTTGATTTGTAACCAAGTCTATGGGACAAGTACTTGTGGATCCAACGATGCCATCAACATGTGGTCCATGAACATGATTGGGCTCATGACGTGATCGCAGTGCATTCAGAATAATGTCGTACAAGATACCAGACTGAGCATAGACTAGGTCTAGGTTCTGGGATTTGAAAATAGCTTGTTCCTCAGTCATAATACCTGACAATGAAACATCCTTCGAAACGTAAGGAAGTAAAGACTTAAGGAACCACTCCAACAGAAACTCTGGAGGAATGTTGGCTTTCACTAGCCTCTTTCACCGGCACCACTCCTGAATATGGTCAGATATGTGTGTGGCTTTGTCCTGATGGAAAGTGGGAAAAAGTTCGATGCCAGTGTCATATCAAACCAGAAACTGAAAGTGGTCTAGGAAAACCAAATATAAATCGTTAAAACTTCTGTAAGTGCCCCCAGGCGACTCGACATACCATTTCGCTGCTGCCCCCATGAGGGCGTGTTGAAATAGTCTTAAATGAATAGAATTGTGGTTCAAAAAATTCGAGGAGCACCATAAGTGAAAAGTAGTAACATGATCATCGGGATCCTCACCATTCTTTCCTTCAAACTTTGGAATGTCAGAAGGGATTTTGGTAGGGACTGGAGGCCAAGTATAATCGTGACACACCGTATCTTTTGTGAGCTTCAAAAGATCTGGTAAATTCAATTGAGCAAGAAACGGGAGTTGCGGCTGCGAAGCTTGATTATAAGCTCCCAAAAGAGGCTGATTTTGTGAATCGTAAGGTGGGATTGTGTTCATAAAAGTCGACGTCTGAGGCACCGACGAACTTTGGTAGTAACCATGACGGTGACCGTAAGGATAATAACCTCCGCTAAATTGGCTTGTATAAGGATACACAGGCACATGTGAAGAGTAATCTCCACAAGGGGAGTTGAAATAAGGACCAAAACTTGCTATATGACTATGAAGATTACCGCCATGGGTATGGGGTATATAATCACTAATCATGGAAGGAGCAGTTGTTTGATGGCCATAAGTAAATGTTATTTTCCCACCCCCGGGAACTGTAGTACTAGGAGGAGGATGATTCAGAATCATAAAAGCATTCATGGGTACAGGCATGTGTATGGAGGCATAAGGGTTAACAGATGGTAAATAGGTCATAGTACCAATGCCTACGGTAAAACCTCCAATAGGAAAAATATTTGTACCAACACTAGGGGTTGTCGTAGGAGGTGGCCCTCCCCCAACATATGGAGTAGATGGAGGGATATGACCACTCCAAAACTGATATGTAGTAAAAGAGGGAATAGTTCCCCCAACCCCAAGGCTAGAGCTGGAATTACTACCGGAAATAATGAAGGTAGTAGTTGGAAAAACAATGGGCATACCTAATGAAAAAGGATCTGTGGTCGTAGGGATGGACGTAGAGTCGTAACTTGGCATACCATAACAGAAACCTAGTGTATGAGTATCAAAAGGAGTCGTACTAGTGGGTGTGGATTCCCCAAACCCAGGAGGAGTGTTGTATGATGAACCTCCCCCCCGTCCAGTCCTAGGAGTGTACGAACAGGGAGGGGAGTTCCTCTTGGTTCCACTAGATGGAGTCATGGGGACTCCTGTCGTTTTATATGGAGAACTCATGATAGGAGATTTCTGAAGCCCATGAGATGTAAATGAAAGACCAATGGTCGTCTTCTGATGCTTCTTAAAAGACTGTGACAGATCGCTAGCTGGTAAACTTGCCAATCGACGAGATCGACGAAGATACAGATCTCGATCCACAATGAATCCAAAAAACCAAATAATGTAAATGTCTCCTAACGACCAAATAGAACGTCAAAGAGCACACACCTAAAGAAACTACTGCCAAATGCACACAAACATGACTAGCTCAAGGGACCTCCCGACACTACAACCGGTATGTCTCTCCTAGGAGAGGCTTGAGACTCCCAAACTATAATCGAAGGTAAAAAAATCAATTATAAGGGCCCCAAGACTTCACTGCGTGCACATGGTCAAATCCCTATACAACAACAATTGTGTTGTCCGACCCCTATCTAACTCAGGATACTCATAGTATAACTGCTGCAATCACCCTTTGTGATACCTAGGTAAAGCAACTAAGGCCACCATGTATAGCCAATGCTCAGGCGGAAAGTCGCAGGTGGGATCCGTCATATGGGTAGGGTAACTAAGCCCGAAACTCAAGAGGGTCAAATCCCCCAAGAGCCCTCGTACACGAACAAATCCTGGAAATATCTCCCACATTCAGCTAGTATTGGAGGGCTATCTCCGCAACCAACCTCCCGTGACCTCGTGCTTAACTCTTGTTTGAGTAGAGCTTCCTGAGAACACTGATGTATACCATGGGTTTCACCACTCCCTGTTCAGACACATAAGTTTTCGTTTAATAGTCTTGGATTGTTAACTCACAATGATCTATTCCAAGACTCTAAACCTATACTAGTTGGTGCACCCTATAAAAGAGAAAACCGTTTCTAATCAATTTTAAGATTAAGCGTTAATTTTAATGGCTGTAATTACTCAAAGGATATGGTCGTGAAACTAATGACGTGAATAGACTCAATGAAATGCACAACTGAAGAGCACTAGACACAACTATCAATGAAAAACATGCCACTACCATGAAAATCAACCAACGTTTCGAAAATAAGAAATGCAATCTCTTCAAAATTTCATGCACAAGCAAGTCCTAAATGAAAGTGCAAGCACTCTGATGCAAAATGAAATGACATAAAGCAATTTTTTTTTTATATTTTCATATATGAATGGAAATGAAAATGAAAATGCAAGCAATATTTTTGTATTTTTCAATAAAATGAATAAAAAATGCAAGTAAAATCAGAACTATTCAGTAAAAATGCAGAGCATATCAAGCAGACAACCCAACAAATCCCAAACAATAAGATTCAACCAAGCTAATGAGCTATAAAAATGAAAAATGGTTGGAAACCAAAATCTCAAAAAATAAAGAAAGAGGAGTTTCGGGTCAATAAAAGAGCATGGAACAGTCAGGAAACATGCCTACTAAGACTCAGGAACATTCAAAATCAACCCAACAGCAACCAAAGATCATAAACAAAACAATCCCGGAGTTGTACGCAGTTGTTCATAGAACAATATCGTCTATATGCTGGCTACTGTACTAACAGTAACAGGTAGACACGGGCTAACCAAAGCTGATCCGCGTACAGGGCAAGGTAAGTGGACCAAAAATGAATCAAACAGCCCAGAAAAAGCAAGTTTTCTAATGTAGATCCCCACATCCAGTCAATGACACAGAAGCTCAACAAACATAAACTCAAAATAAGTAAAAATGCCTAAAAATCCCCAAAATGGAGGTTCCTCCCCAGTGGAGTCACCATTTCTGTTATAGAGAAAAAATTCCTATGGCTCGGGGCAAACCACAACAGACAAATGACTACCAAAAATCAACTCAATTCTCAATACAATGCTATATAAATGAAAATGCTAAGATGTGGATAACAGACCAACCTTCAACCAACTGTTCGTAGTAGATCCCCGTTGAGCTTTCAATCTCTACACTTGAACCTGCAGCTTAGTCTCAACAACAAATACAAGCAAGTGCATATAATATATGAAAGATATTTGCATAAACAATAGCATGGTCCATCATATAATAAGAAAATGCAACCCAATGCAATTAAACAAACATTTACAAGATCACTTGGACCAGAAAATGAGTATTTCTATTAATGAAAACAAGAAGTACATGATACAACCTCTTGTCGACAACTCATCTGAACCAAGAACTAGGTCCCTCCACTTGTGCCTCCACCACTTCAATCCCCCATGCAATGTCAAACTCAAGATATGGAAGAGTTTGGTGGGTGAACATAAGAGGTTCACAAAAACAAGGATTAATGGATGTAGACTCAAGTCATGGAAAAAATCCAATAGAGTTTCTATGCTCTCTCTTTCCTCTTCCTTCCATGCACCATAAGAGATCAATATGTAACCCTCCAAAGGTAGGTGAAAGGTCAAATCAAGTTGTTTCGGGATACATGGAGGGATAAAGGTCACCCTAAGACCGCTTTTTGGAGTGAAAAGTGAATTTCTATTGTTTTTTACCATTTAACTCGATGTACGCGGGCTATATTGGTACATCGTGTGTATACACTAGGTATAGTGTAACAACTAGCATATAGGAACAAAAATAGGGAACAATGGGTTCCTGGAGGACAAAATGTGGATCTGATTCAATAAAATGAATACTTAAGGTCAATGAGTGCTGATGCTCACAAGGTGGAAAAATACGCTGTAACAATTATAGCAGTGAGTTGCAACATTGATTGCCCAGTTCATGCATTTATTGCTCAGTTTAATTTCCTCTAGATTCTAGTTGTCTATATCGGAGTGCCACTTGATCTACTGACAGCCTCATGCTCCCTCCTTGGAGTCTCGTTCCCTTGATTTATGCTCACATGGCTCAGTTAGACTCAATTAGACTCATTTGACTGATATTTGACTATTTGTGACAACTACCACTGATTGGGTGATGTATCCAATGCTATCCAAGCCACACATTAAGGAGAATTCGAATTAACTTAGGTGTATTCGAATTCATTTGATTGTATTGTGTTATTATTAAGTTTCAGAGTGCTAGCTTACAGCTGATGTATGATTATACTACATATTTTACCATTTCTGAGTTTATGAGTGAATATTGATTCAATTCTTCTTCTTCTTCTTCTTCTTTGCAATTCTTGAGTGAGATTAGTGAGATTTACTCTATCTTTGTGATCTATCCTGTAAAATATCACATGGTATTAGATATGGAGCCATATATTCGAATTGCAACAACAATAGTTGCAACAATTCATTGAGCAATTGTCTTTTATTGAGTACCAGAAGCCTCTGGATTTCCACAACAATTCTTGGTGCAATTGTCTTGAATTCACTGGAGCAATCCAATGAGGTCTAGCCAGGTGTGAAGGATCCAATCACATGTACTCATTGTCCTAAGGAAGTGTTCATTTGAATTTGCAGCAAATCTCCATCAACAATTTCATTTGTTTTGTAGGTTATCTCCATCTTCAATTCGAATTCAACAATATCAATGGATCTAAAACTGAAACCCTTCAATTATTTCGAATGGAAAGCCAAGATGGACACATTCATGAAGTCCAAAATTCTTTCTAGAGTATTGAATGGCATTGCAGTCGAACCCACTGGTGCAGTTGAGAAATCTAAGTACTTGGATAAACTTGATGAAGCAGTAGGACTGCTACTCCTTAGCATTTCTGAAGACCTCCATTTTCATGTCATAGATATGAAAACTCCTAAAAGAGTTTGGACAAGCTCAAATCTCTTCTTGTACAGAAAGAGGACTTGAGAGGTCACAAGTTGGAAAATGATCTTATCTCATTGAGCCCTTGCAGTTTCGACTCAATCACTGAGTTTCTTACCAAGTTTAAAAATCTGATTTCAAAATTGAAGACATATGGAATAGAGAAAGAAGAGAAGCAACTAATCCTATCCATTCTATCAAAATTGGGCCCTGATTAATCAGTATTTTTCTCTACCTTCCAGAAAGCGAAGCTATCCATCCCAAAATGGAAGTTTCCTACTCTTGAAGACTTCATCCAGTCTCTCACACAAGAGGAGGAGAAGTTAATTCACATGGGAATGATAAAACCCAAGATGGATTCAACACTTGCAACTGTTGAAGTGAAGAGAGCGAATGGAAAAGTCAAGAAAAAAGTTTCAAACATAAATTCGAATGAGAATAAGCATAAAGAATCTCCCTATCAGTCAGGAGGAGGTTTGAATTCCAAGAAAGACAAGCAATCTCACAAGGGGAAATCCAATTGTACCTATTGCAATAGAGGATTTAATCCCGAGAGCACTTGTATGAAGAATACTATAGATATGATAACTCAACTACTTGAAAAGAATAACCTTCTAGTACCTGCATGTGCTAGGAAGAAAGAAGTTGAATCTTCAAAATATGAGGACAAGGAGATATGCGATGCTCTCATGGCAGGTGCATCAAGAGAGTCCTCCTTCATCATAGATTCAGGAGAATCAAGACACATGTCTTCCTCCAAATATCTCTTTACTAGTTTTGAATCCACTGTTGGTCCTTCAATCATGTTGGGGAATGATTCCGAGGTCTCCTATGAGGGGATTGGAGGGATCAAGCTTGATCATGGGTACTTCTTAGATGTGCTCTATGTTCCTACACTTACTGCCCATCTACTTTCGGTCTACCAGATGACCCATACTAGAGAGCCCAAGAGGGTGATATTCTCTCCAAATGAGATCAAAATACAAGACATGGTATCAAGATCTACCATTTCAAAAGGTGTTGCTAACCACAATTCGATACTCTATGAGTTCTCTCACTTTCTACCTCTCTCCAAACAGTCTGCTCTTCACACTCATGCAAATGAAGAGAGTAGGTGTTATCACTAAAAGATGTTCCTTGACTGCAGAAGGAGCATGGCTAGTGAATCTTTAAAATTGGTTTAATGGATAATTGAGTTGATAGAGTGATGGAGGTATAACAGTACAGAGACCAGGCTAGTCTTATCATTCAGTAAAACAGTAGATGCACATACATGCCAAATTTGTAATAAACCTACAAGATATGAACTTGCAAAAAGGAAGAGTCAAGTTTGCTTTATGTTAATTAACATGTGAGGTATTCACAAGGATTTGAGCAATAGATTAAATCTATCCACAAGACGAGTCATGAACAAACACATACCATTTATAATTTTAAGGATTAAACAAATAGGCTCAACGAATGCAATCACTTCAAAGAAATTCATAACAAAATTGAAAGTAAAACATGCATGTATTCATAAAATATAAGTAGTAGTCTGATCCCCAATATTTCCCGTTACATTCTCCATTATAGCCTTAGCCCTCAGCTGGAACTCTCCTTCTCCTATTACAAGTGATAAAATATATACAAGATGGATCTAACAACTAATCCCTACATTTTGGAACAAATGTCTATTAATAAACAAAAACTGAATGAGATCCTCGAATGAATGGAAAATTATAATATTTCTCCATGAAATCTTTCATTAATCTTAGACTGACACGTTCTGCTTGACATGCACTTATTTTGGAGATTTGGAACTTGTTTTAGAAAATAATCTGCCACCTGTGATCACCGAATGCTCAAATACTGCTTACAAATCTTGGAATTATGGAACTGATTAAATGCTTTATTATTGCCATCAAACCTGGAATAATCTCCAAATGCAAGCATTCCATGTGTGAGTTGACTTTGTCAGTGTTTTGATTGTTCTGCTTTGATTCGCAGATGATGTGTTCTCTGATGAAGATAAGCTTCATAATGACAGCTGGGAAAATGTTTGGTACTTGGCGTTTCATGTGATGACCACTCCAACTGTAGCTACTCATTTGACTCCAATATTTCTTGCAGCCCACTGATGACAGTGAAATTTCACTTGAAAATCCTTTATGCAATAAAGGTGTAAGTAAAAATCCAACGCAATTATTGGATCTTCTGTTTTTCAAGAATTTGTAATTTAAGCTCAGCGCAATCAAACCTTTGAAGAGCTTCTTTTGGATAATGCACCATTATAAAATCATCTAGATTATTCTCGATGACAAACCCATAGAGGTATAGCAATTGCTTATTGCCTTTATTACCATAGCTTATTCGTATCTCTTCCTCACCAGAAAATGCAACATTTAGACCAGCTATGAGATACATTGAAAAAGGAACTCTGGTTACTGATCCATTCACATCATCAACTTCCCATAATCCTTTGCCTTGGAGTATGGAGTATGGGTCCTCTTACAAAACTTTGATTTCAATTAAGAAATTACCACCTTCAACTTTCAGACTCAGTTTTGCAAATTTATTTGATAAAACTGAAGAAATCATCTCAGTACCTATTCACTAACTCATAATGTGAATGCTCTGTCTTAGACGAGACAATCTGAACTCTTGGGCATGTTCATTTCGATGACGAAAACTAGAGTTCCTCACTATATACATGCTGCCAAAATCCAAGAATTTTATGGGACAAATCTGGTGACAACATCTGGCTTTGTTTGGGGATGGCATGCTCCCTTCAAGCTGCCAAGAACTTGCAGACCCGTGCCTTATCAATTGGGCAATGGAGTCTTTATCTCAAATCTCTGCAACTTATTGAAAAACTTGAAAAACAAATTGCTGGATGAATGCCATACTTTAAATTACTCTGTAAACTGAAGGAAATGCTTGAAACATCAATCTTATTTATTTACAACTCCAATCCTAATCATCTGCTTCCTTTCGATTAGGTAAAATCATGCTTCCAATGAAGCCATACAAATGTCTGACTAACTTGTGAAACTTTTGATTTGGAGATGATGAATAAAGGAACCCATGGAATACCAAAATGCATTTCAAAAGAACAGAAAAACCAACCTTCATTTGACAAAAACAATCTGACATTTGAACTACTCAAAGATTCCATATAATCAACAAATGGATCAACGAAGCTATTGTTGATGTATATGTAACTTCGGAATGTATTTCACATATGTATATTGTACTCCTATAGAGATGGTATTATTCCTCTATACGAAAGTGTTTGTATTCCTATAGAGATGTTATTATTACTCTATACGGAAGTGTTGTCATTTAGATTGTAAGTGTCATAACTTATACTTGATGGGTTATTAGACCACCTTGTTGGGGTTGGCCCTGTATAAGTTATGCGGGTCGAAGGGTTATTAGACTACCCTATTGGGGGTCGGCCATGTGGGGAAAAGGGTTATTAGACCACCAAGTGTGGGGTCATCCCGGATTAAGTTAACCATGGGTTAAGCTAGACATGTAGGCCCCATTAGTTTATTGGGAAGGACAGATCAAGTATAAATAGAGATCGGGAGATCTCTATTTGATCATTCATTCACACACTTATCTCATTCGGAAAGTGGTGCAATTGTGAGGAGGAGGCTCTGCTGCTAGGAGAAGACTCTCTCTTGTATTCTGGTTGTATCATTGCTCTATCTATATCTTAGGAAGTTATTGGGGTTTTTCACCTTTATGGTTTTCCCCAAGTAAACTCTGTGTCTCTTTGTTGGGGCCAAGGTCGCAGCTATAGTAAAAGCTGCGAATTTTGGGAAAAAGCACGAGTATGGAAGGAAAGTGCTAATTTTGGGACAAGCACTAAGTTTTGGGTAAGAAGGAGACGGTGCGCAGTACGGTGCCAGATGGATGATCTCAGCGCAGATCACGGACCGGAAATTGCGGAGCTCGCGCGCACGTCATCAAAGAATGAAGGTGGCTCAGCTACCATAATAAATAAAGGCGATGGAGTAGAGGGCTCAGTTACCCTCATTTAAAGGCTTAGTACAGAAGTTATGGTTGCTCGGATCAAGGAGGAGCAACGGACCAGAGCATTGAAGGCGAAGGACGATCGCCCATACCCACAATCTGCGCCGGAATTCACGGAGCCTGCAGGAAGCGGCGACGTGACTGCAAGCGGCGCCTACAGTACACCTAGCCATGTGCGTGGTTAGGGTTTTTGGGAATCACTGTTGGGAAAGGCCCACAGTTTTGTAAAGGTGTGACCGTCATGGCTACCTATATAGAGGAATCATTGTAATGGGTAGAGGGTTCTTCCTCCCTTCCTTCAGTTCCTTTCTTTTGGAGAGTTAGAGAGTTAGATACTAGACTGTTAGAGAGCCAGTCTAAAGGATAGATCATGTGTTGATTATCCTTCACTGTAATTTCTACCCGGTGTGTAGAACTAGAGAGAGGAAATCGGATAGCCGAGGAGCTAATCCCTGAGTTGCCAGACAGTCTGAGTCGACGTCTGTGCCTTTGTAATCTCCATAGAGAGGAGACAAGCTTGAGAGAAGGGCTCCCAGCTGTGTGCGTGGAGTTTCCTGTAAGTTCTAAGGCTGCAGCTGTGTGCGCAGCATATTGTATAACTCTATCATTTTCTGGTTAATATAACGCTCCCGTGGACGTGGTTTTCCTCGAGGAGATGAGCTTCACTTATATCTTCTTGTTATAATGTTTGCGTGAATGATAACTATTTAGAGTTCATTATTTGTGTATGCAAGACTTCTGTCTTATCTTTGTGACTGTTTGAGTGAGTTGGAAAGATCCCTTGATAACTATAAGTGTCTTAAGTACTAAAGAGGTAGTAACGCACGGTCGCTGCGGCGAGAGCAGACTGCGTTACTGCGATAGATATGGGCGAAGGGCGAGGAAGTGTTTAGCGCGTCGACCCAAGGAATAGTTGCCTGCTGCGTAGAGAGAAGAAACTGCGCAGTAGACCTGCCAAGGAAGGGACCCACGCAGCTGCGACGAGCGGCCTGCGGGAAGGTCCGACCGCCGATTTCACAGGAACCATTCAAGGAAGAGCTATCTCCGCGTCACCCCGGTTAAGGAAACCTGATTCCTTAACCCCCCCATAGCCACTTCGGGTGAGACCTCGAGCTGCCGCGCAGCTCGTTGCCGAGAGGGCCAGTGCGCCAAGGGGTTTTGTTGCTGCGCTTCATTAAAACCCGGGTCTGCCCAGAAAAGCAGTCAACAAATGGTTCCGTTGCCGGGACAGCGAGACTTCTTATTCCAGTGACGCGCGAAAGAGAGGAGTCAACAAATGGTTCCGTTGCCGCGTGAGCGAGACTTCTTATTCCAGTGACGCGCGAAAGAGAGGAGTCAACAAATGGTTCCGTTGCCGCGCGAATGAGACTTGTTATTTTGGCAACGCGCGAATGAGACTTGTTATTTTGGCAACGCGCGAGATAAAGCACCCAACAAATGGTTCCGTTGCCGCGTGAGCGAGACTTCTTATTCCAGTGACGCGCGAAAGAGAGCAGCCGACAAATGATTCCTTTGCCTTGCGACTTGTTGCTGTAAGACTTACTAGTCACGCGACATCTGAGACTGTTGCTGAAGACAACATAAGGTTCTGTTACACTGAGACTTGCTCAGCTAACAAATGTGTTACTGGAATCCTACAGCTAAGGAAATTGGAGATTGGTTTGATTTAAAGGCTAAAGAGTTTGCTGAACAAGAAAATAGAAGCCCTACGCTTCAAACAGAAGATTGGTTACAGAAGTATATTTATGCTGACCTTTACGAAATTTTCTTTGTTACGTTTGCATTGGAGTTACACGCTTGGATAGCCAAGTTAGCAGATTCTAGACCTACGCTGCATGTTGATCGACCCGTCACGTGGACGCCTGAGCTAGTCAGTATTGTGAAGCGGATCGACAATTCTGTTTCCCGCGCAGTAGACTTTTGGTTGAATAGTCTACTGAAAGGTTTCATTACTGAATTTGCAGTTGATACAAGAAAGAGTTTCAGTGAAGCTGAGAGGAGTTTCTTCCAAGTACACAGAGGTAAGTTCTTAAATTCTCTGAACTTATGGATTAAAATGCTTCTGTATGAAAAAGGAAAGCTATGTATTGCTTCTGATGAATAGCATAGTCAAGTAATGTCCGTAGATTCTGATAGTGATCCTGAAGTTATTGGTTGCACTCGTAGTGGAAAACGATATAAAGTAGGCCTTGACCAATATCCTTTTGAGTCTAGCCCAGACAATAGCCAAGTCCCTAGAGCAAGCCATATAGAAAGACAAGGGAGTGCTCATATCCCGTATTACCCCTTTACACCGCAAAAACCAGACGGAGCTCAGTATAATCCTACAGTAACACCTTCTAGTAGCCCACACGCTACTTCTAGTACCTCTGTACCACCTTTGTTTAACCATCCCGGAGGCGCTGCTACAGTACCTCCACCTCAAACCCGTGCAAGAAGGATGGGTGATGACATGAAACTACCAACTTTTAGAGGAACAGGGATAGAGGACCCTGAGCAGCACTGGTTCTTATGTGAAGCCATTTGGACAATTAAGCAAATTAATGATGATGCTGTTAAACTGGTTCAGTTAGCAACCACACTAAGAGAAAGAGCCTTGACTTGGTTCATGAAATACTCAGCAGCACAGAATAGGACGCTTGCTGAGGTAAGAAATGCCATGATTAGAGAATTCAAGAAACCTAAGTCAGAATCACAGTGTATAACAGAGCTCAAAGACATCAAACAGTTACCTACAGAATCAGTATGGGACTTTGACCAGAAGTTCAAAGCTTTGATAGATCAAGTAAGCTTCGAGTTTGCACCACAGCAACATAAAGAATGGTTCATTGCTGCGCTGCTCCCACACATTAGACTTCCTCTTATGCAACAGAATCTCAATACTCAGGAACAAGCTCTAGAAATGGCTATGAAACTAGAAGCTTCGCCAATTGCAGGAACAAGCAACGATGTTGCGCATTTACAGAACCAATTAGCAAACTTAACCTTGCAAGTGCATGATATTAAGAAAGGCAAGGAGATTAAGGAAGAAATTTGGTGTACAAAATGTAAAGCCCAAGGTCATTCAAAGGACCATTGTCCTGTTTTCATAGACTATATTGCAACTGGAGCACCTAATCCTTTACCACAGGCACAAGGGCCTTGGTGTGAAATCTGCAGAACTAGAGGTCATAGACCACAAGAATGCCACTTACTTCAGAAATATGTACAAACTCCAAAGAATCTATATTGTAATTTCTGTAAATCAGTAGGTCATGATGAGAACAATTGTAGAGCATATGATCTTATGATAGAAAGAAAGCATGATGTTTATAGGGTACAAGCAGAGACACAAGGACCCACAGCAGGTCCACCTTATGACCAACCTCGGGACGCCCGAGCAGCAAATTACAGAGGACGCGGACGCACAACAAATTTTGGTCGTGGAAGAGGACAGATCACTTGTTATAATTGCGGAGAACAAGGTCATTTTGCTAGGGATTGCCAAAATCCTACAACCCTCTGCAGATATTGTAAATCTTCTGACCATATCATTGAAGAATGCCCTCAGTTACAGGCTAAGATGCAAGCAAAGACACCACAGGTCAATCAGAATATCCAGTTGATTGGAGCCGAAAAAAGAGAACCAGACCCTACAGTTAATATAGTGACACGCAGTGGAGCTACCACTGGTGCGCAAGAGATGGGAACGGGAAAGCAAGCGACGTAATGGGTGCGCCGCGCTAACATTAAACCAGCCCCACTTAACCTACAGAAGCAAAAAGAAGCATTTAAGCAAGCTCAAGAGTATTTCTCAGATCCGAGAGCTTCAAGTTCTGCCGCAATTCCGCAGAACAATAGTAGATCGCAAGTGCTAAGACAAGACAACCTGGTACAAGAACAGGCCACTATAGCTGGAAGACCTGATGACGATAAGGAGCATGCACTAGGCAGTGTTCATGCGTTCCTGCGACAATGTTTAAAATTGTTGCGCAATGAACAAGCAACTCTAGAACTCCAACACCTGTTGGATCAGTGCCAACACTCTACTTCGACGAACACACCACAGCGTGCTGTTCACCAGATTAGGAGTCATATTAGAACTGGAAAAGAGATGAGGCTTACAGCGCAGATTGGAGCATTTGAAATGGACGAAGTCATGTTAGATTTGGGCTCAGAAGCCAATGTTCTCACTATGCAGACATGGGAACAGATGGGAAGCCCTCAGCTTACAAGATCCCCTATCCAGCTAAGACTCGCAAATCAGCAACGAGTCTCTCCATTGGGCAGATTACCCAATGTACCTATTGATATTGAAGGAGTAAGAAGCTCTGCAGATTTTGAAGTAATCAAAATTATGGATGATAGTAGACCATACCCAGCGCTGTTAGGAATAGACTGGGCACTTGATAATTTGGCTGTCATTAACCTGAAGAAAAGACAGATGACCTTTGAGGATGACCAGATCAGGGTCATCGCACCTCTTGATCCTATTCAAGGACCAAGATATATAGAACCCATTCACGCAGAAGAGGAAGCGCGCCACATGGAAAGCTTGTATCAGATGACCACTAACCACAGTGACTATGTCAACCCCACAGCAGACGGCCATATCAGCTGGCGATGTGATAGCTCGTGCACATCAGATTCAGATGCAGGATTGGAAAACTGGCAGAACCGTCTACATGAGGTTTCTGCAAGACGTTGCGCCATGATGACTAAATCCATCCGATGGATTGGCACAGAATTAATTGATACTCCAACTTTTGATGGCTTAACTGAAGTAACTAAATTCATACAGGAATATGAACAAAAGCTTCCAGAACCGCAGCGCATCCAGGCACTGGATATAGCATTGCACGCTACACCCGCAAGATGGTGGATTGCGCACAAGGAGAATATTCATACATGGACAGACTGTCGCAGATTCATACTGCGCAGATTTCAGGACACCACAGCCGAAGCGCTACACAAATATGAAGGACAGAGTGACCCCAGGTCACACATCGAAGCATGCATCCAGCAATGGTCAGATATTCCGGAAGATGAATGGGTTCACCAATTCATCCACACATTAGATACAATTCCAAGGAATTTGTATACTGAAATAGAATTGCGCAAAGGCACTCTTACTTGGGCTCTTATGATAGAAAGTTTTCAACTTACATTCAGCTTTGAGTCAGAGCATCCAAGCATTGATCAGGCTCTGAAGTGTATTAAAAAGAAGGTATTTGAACCAGGTCTAGTAACAGAATATTCCCAACCAGATTGGGCTGTCCAGATAGAACATGCCCTGGAATGCTATAACTTCACCGCTGAAGATGAGGAGGACGATCCTCGCAACATCAATATCCCAGAATCAGAAGGGACGCGCAATATTGAAGGTCCTGAGCTTGATATTCCTGCCATCACAGAACACGTCAAGCTCAAGAAAGTTAACATTGGTACAGAAGCTGACCCAAAGTTTGCTTCTATAGGAGATTATTGGGATGATGAAACCGTTGCGCATGTTTCAGATTTATTACGTGACTACCAGGATATCTTTCCTACCAAGTTCACAGAAATGAAAGGCATCCTAGGAGACTTAGGAGTGATGCGCATACCTCTGAAACCAGACGCCAAGCCAGTAAAGCAGCGCCCATACAGGTTGAACCCGCGCTACAAAGAAAAAGTCAAAGAAGAAATTGATAAGATGCTTGCAGCAGGTATTATTGAGCCAGTAGAGGAAAGCGATTGGATTAGTCCTATGGTGGTCCAAGAAAAGAAAACGAAAGGTGAAATAAGAATTTGTGTCGACTTGCGCAAACTCAATGATGCATCAGCGCACGACCCATTTCCCACTCCTTTCACAGATGAAGTACTTGATAATGTTGGAGGACAAGAGGCTTACTCTTTCACTGATGGATTTTCGGGATATCATCAGATTAGAATCCATCCGGACGACCGCCACAAGACTACTTTTGCAACTGAATGGGGCTCATTCCAGTATACGGTAATGCCCTTTGGTCTTAAAAACGCACCTGCTATCTTCTCTAGAGTTGTTGTTGCTGTTTTTAAAGAATTTATCCACAAGTTTTTAGAAGTCTATTTTGATGACTGGACTGTATTTGGTTTACTAAAGAACCATATTGCGAATCTGCGCATGATGCTAGAAAAATGTAGACAGCATCAGATTTCCCTTAACTTGAAAAAATGTATATTCTGTGCGCCCTTTGGTATTTTGTTGGGACATATTGTATGCAGACAAGGACTCTTGATGGATCCTGCGAAGGTTGCCATCATTGCTAATTTACCTGCGCCCAACTCAGTTAAGCAGTTGCGCACTACATTGGGACATACAGGATACTACAGAAAATTCATCAAAGGATATGCAAGGATCACAGCGCCTATGGAAAGATTGCTGAAGAAGGATTCGAAGTTCCAATGGACAGAGGAATGCCAACAGAGCTTGGACACACTTAAAGAAAAGATGATCACAGCGCCTATTCTAGTTTTCCCAGACTGGAGAAAACCTTTTCATGTTCATGTTGATGCTTCTTCCATAGCATTAGGAATCGTGCTTACACAGTCTGGAGAAGGAAGTATTGACCACCCAATTGCTTACTCCAGCAGAAAGCTATCTACAGCTGAGAAGAACTACACCACTACAGAACGGGAAGGACTAGCTATGGTGTATGCCCTACAGAAGTTCAGACACTACCTGTTAGGAGCTCACTTTAAAATGTATACTGATCATTCTGCTTTGAAATATTTGGTCAATAAACCAGTTTTAGGAGGAAGAATTTGCAGATGGCTACTGCTCTTTCAAGAGTATGATTTTGAGGTTATTGTAAAGCCAGGCAGATTGAATGCAGGGCCTGACCATCTATCCAGAATAGAGTCAGGAGAGGAACCTACGAGTCTGGAGGACAATCTGCCTGACGCACAGTTGTTTTATATCCAAGCAGCAGACGAATATTATTCTGATATTCTTAAGTTTCTCACTACCGGACAAGCGCCGGCTGAGTTTACAATCCAGCAGAAGAAGCAACTTGTTGTCAGAGCCGCAGACTTCACTTTGATAGTAGGCCAGCTTTATAAGTTGGGCCCTGACGAAATTTTGCGCAGATGTATCTTACCACACGAAAAGAGCTCTATCATCGCAGAAGCGCATTCAGGTACCGCAGGAGGCCATTTCGCAGGAAAGCCGACTGCGCAGAAGATATTAGCCGCAGGACTTTGGTGGCCGACATTGCACAAGGATACTAAGGAATTCTGTAAATGTTGCGATGTGTGCCAGCGCACAGGAAAACCCTCAAGGAGAGATGAAATGCCGCTAAGACCCCAGATCACACTGCGTGCTTTTGATAAATGGGCCATTGACTTTGTAGGACCTATTAACCCACCAGGAAAAAGAACTGGCGCAAGATATATCATTACAGCTACTGAGTACCTCACCCGATGGGCTGAGGCGAAGCCAGTTAAGAACTGCGACGCTGCTACTGCCGCGTAGTTCATTTTCGAGAACATTATCACTAGGTTTGGATGCCCAGTGATCCTCATGAGTGATCAAGGTACACATTTCCTCAATGAGACTATAGAGGCCCTTACTGAAGAATTTCAAATTAATCACCATAAGAGTACACCCTACCATCCTCAAGCTAATGGTACGGTGGAAGCATTCAATAAGATCCTTGAGAATGCCCTGACGAAGATCTGTAATCAACAAAGAGATGATTGGGACCTTAGAGTCACAGCTGTATTATGGGCTTACAGAACCACTTGCAAGAAATTAACAGGTCACACACCTTTCAGCTTGGTGTATGGACAAGAAGCAGTTATGCCCATGGAATACATTGTTCCCAGTCTCCGAATTGCGCAAATTACAGAAATGGCAGATCCTGACACTATGAATGAAAGACTTTCGCAACTGCTTTCTTTAGAAGAAGACAGACTTATGGCCGGATTTCATCAACAGGTACAGAAGGCAAGACAGAAAGCTTGGCATGATAGGCACATTAGGCATAAGCACTTTGAAGAAGGAGACTTGGTACTCCTTTATGATAGTAAATTCATCAAGTTTCCAGGCAAGTTTCGTGTGCATTGGTTAGGTCCTTTTCAGGTAATAAAAATAACAGACGGAGGCGCAGTTCAGCTTGCGAAGCTGAATGGAGAACTACTACCTACAATGATAAACGGGAGTCGGCTTAAGCTTTATTGCGACGGCCACTCCGCCCTGTCGACATAATATATTACTCAAGAATGCAGATGCCCAGTGTAGTTGAAAGAGACATCGCATTTAGTCTACACGGAAGCTGCGACACACCCTCAGTTTCCAGCTTCCTGCGCAGTTCCTTGAAATATCCGCGCATCCTGAATAAAAATTGCTTGAGCAAAGCTTAGCAGTCCGCTCTGGCGAAGTTTTGCTTTGTGGACCATTGGACTATCGCTCTTGCGAAGTCCCCTTTCATAATTGGCCGCTGAAAAGAGTTTTGTTGTGGACCCCTAGAGGCACGGTTTCCTAAGTTGAAATGACCCGCCGGAAATTTTGAATTACAGCAGTTATGTAGCCGCGTTTGAATAAATGAAGGATAAGGCCGCTATTTAATTCTACCCGTTCCGACGGATTCGGCTTAATCTCCGAAAGATTTGCATTTAACTCAGGCGCCGAAAGCATTAGCTTCTCCCGGAAGGCTATCAGAACCCGTCAATCACACTAAATGCACCGCTACGACAAGGAGGATAGCGTGTTGTCAACTCATCTGTAGCCGCCTATAGCTACGTAACCCCACTTGGTCGCATTTACTAACCCCGCTGGCTATAAATACCTCACACTTGTATCAATTTCGGGTTACTGTCTCGAGTTGCATAAGTTGTGTTTGAAGATCTGCATTATTGTTTTCAGAGCCGAGTGTGCAGACTATTTTCCTTTGTTTTCAGAGTCTATACCCTACGCAGTTCCGCCATTTGCTGTCCAGAGTTTTGTTATTTACATTGGTTCACAACGGAGAATTTATCGACTGAAGAAGTTGTTCGTCAATTTCTACGCCGAGGCTCAGATTTCGGCATGGCCACTCCGGTGACGCCGTCGGCCTACGTACACCCTGGTGCTACTGATTCCAGAACATCTCCAGGCACACGAGCATCTCAGCAGCAGCCGGAGGAACCTGTTCCAGAGCCGCTCGCGTCTATGGTGAACTACCTTCCGCCGCGTCCAGATGATGCGCCGGATGTACAGATTCCGAAGAATGCAAAGTATCCAATTCCGCTACCGCCACTACCGGCTAGTGTGCGGGTAGAGGGCCAACTATTGGGAAACATTCCATTGGTTAAATTCTCTGATTTTAACCTTGGAGACTATAAGACATATCCTCAGTTTCAGTTGGACCGATATTTGGATATCGTCCATAATCCCACCAGAAACGTTGATGAGTTTATCCCGAAGGGATTTGCAGCAAATCTTGAGCGCCCTGGACTCTTGAATTTGTTGAAGCTACCGCACTTTGGGAGTAGCAATGAAGTGAACGCAGTCGTTAAAACACTGCTATCCTGCGTTCATGGAGGTTACCTTTGGCTCGGGAGGCCAATTGATCTAAATGTTGATTTGATACACCGTATCACCGGTCTATCTAAGGTCGGGAAGGATCCCAATATCCATTTTGCGGGAAAGGAGAAGGACCGAAAATTAGCTGCAAAGCTGGTCCAGAAATATAACTTGACAAGAGGAGGTCGGGCTTATGACCTCACGACAGTTGAAGATGAGGCACTTCGCTTCACAGGAAGTCTGCTTGCAGGCAGACTTCTCACCAAGTGCCGACCAAAAGAAGTTACTGGAGCTGTCGTAGAGCTCGCTATCGCAGCTGCGGAGGGAGAACAGTACAACTGGTCTCTCTTCCTGCTGAATTCTTTTTTGGCTGATTGCCTGAATGTGCAGGACAATGCAGGCCAATCATTCCATTTTTCGTGGCTTCTAATTCTATGTGCTCTCGTCGGGTGGAAGGAGCCCCCGAATACTCAGTTCCGTCCACGCCGCGCAGGAGAGGTTGCCGGCATGCGCTACATCAACCTCTGGGATTCCCCTAATCCCGCGAAGCGCAAGATGAACCGCGCTGTTTTTTGTGAGTACTACTATCTCCTCCGAGATACCATACAAGATATGCCAAGGCTGAGCGCAGAGACAGCCACATTGTATGACGGGAAGTTGGCTTTTACTGCCGACATCCATCAACTCTACCTTCGGCCTTGCGACATTCCAGGTGACTGGGCGCTAGGTCTTTACAGGATGACCACCGAAGATGTCGAAGAAACCATTAAGTCGTGGTCGGACGAATGGAGAGCAGCAGCTGACATCGCACCTGCGATGCCACCCGCCGCTGCGCAAGAAAAAGATAAGGGCAAGGAAGCCCCTGAGCAAAGAAGCGATGAAGGCTCAACAGAACCAGCCACAAAGAAGCAGAAAGTGTCGCATCCCACTGAGGCCATTCCCTCGGAGGTCGACAAATACTTGAAAGAGCAATTTCGTGAGATGAGGAACATGCATGCTCACATCCGAGGTGCTCTAGACTTACAATTTGTAGAACTAAAAGGTCTCGCAGGAAGGATTGCGCAGACCCATGCGCCAGCATCTACTTCGCAGGCGCCACAAGAAATCCCAACTGGTGAGCGAGTTGAAGAACTCACAGAAAGGCACACTGTCGTGCATATTCCGCCTACCAGCATGACACTTCCAGATCCCCTAGCTGAACTGCAGGTAAGCACAGTTGGACCTGTAGAAATTAATTTGTCTATGATTCCTATAGAAACTCTACAGCTAGTATAGGAGAAAGTTTCTCTTGAGTTGAGAGCTAGAGAGCTCTCTACTTTCCAGGCAAACCAACGACTGCAATCGCAGGAGATAGAGCTGAAGGAAAGTCATAAGAATATCTCTGCGAAGCTTGCACTCTATGAGGCGCAAGACACCGACATCAGAAACACAATAGAAGAGATTGCTCAGGAATTGCCGGCTTGCGAGATTCAACCAGACCTCCCTCTGGTTGCAAAAGTTCAAATTATTGGCGAAAGGGCGAAAACCCTGGAACAAGAAATAGCTGCCATGGCAGAAGGCCATAAAACCCAGATTGCTGAGCTAGAAGCTCGCGTTGCTGCGCATCTTACGGATGATGCGCAGGTACAATTCGAAGCATTGAGCAGAGCTTCCACACGAATGAAAGGTCGAGTACAGGAAGCCAAGAACCTGATGGACCAGGCTATGGAAGCATGGTCAGAGCTTGTGAACCTCCCTTTTAAAGTGGGACTATCAGAACAGGTGCAAGCTGCAGAACAGTCTCTCACTGTTCTGAATGAAGAAGCCAAGTCCTTAACAGGCTTGCCAAAGATGAAGAAAATGGGCGAAGTGCGCAAAATGCAGCAGCAACTGCACAAGCTCAGAACTGAAGATGAGAAGCTCACCAACAGCATTCAGCCATTCATGGATGAGTATGCTGAAATCGTTGGCCAGATTGAGACAAAAATCAAAGAGATTGCCGAGTCTCAAGAGATCATTGATACACTCACTAAAGATGAAACAACCGCAGAAACAGTACAAACAGCTGATCAGTGTATTGAGGAATTGGACTCCGCTATTGCGAAGTGGCAGAAAACATTCGCGGAGATTCAAGCAAACGCAGATGCGCACATCCAAAGACCACGCGCTAGTGCGAGTGGCTCGAGGGCGAGCCACAAGTGAGTGTTGGGGGCCTGTTGGGGCCAAGGTCGCAGCTATAGTAAAAGCTGCGAATTTTGGGAAAAAGCACGAGTATGGAAGGAAAGTGCTAATTTTGGGACAAGCACTAAGTTTTGGGTAAGAAGGAGACGGTGCGCAGTACGGTGCCAGATGGATGATCTCAGCGCAGATCACGGACCGGAAATTGCGGAGCTCGCGCGCACGTCATCAAAGAATGAAGGTGGCTCAGCTACCATAATAAATAAAGGCGATGGAGTAGAGGGCTCAGTTACCCTCATTTAAAGGCTTAGTACAGAAGTTATGGTTGCTCGGATCAAGGAGGAGCAACGGACCAGAGCATTGAAGGCGAAGGACGATCGCCCATACCCACAATCTGCGCCGGAATTCACGGAGCCTGCAGGAAGCGGCGACGTGACTGCAAGCGGCGCCTACAGTACACCTAGCCATGTGCGTGGTTAGGGTTTTTGGGAATCACTGTTGGGAAAGGCCCACAGTTTTGTAAAGGTGTGACCGTCATGGCTACCTATATAGAGGAATCATTGTAATGGGTAGAGGGTTCTTCCTCCCTTCCTTCAGTTCCTTTCTTTTGGAGAGTTAGAGAGTTAGATACTAGACTGTTAGAGAGCCAGTCTAAAGGATAGATCATGTGTTGATTATCCTTCACTGTAATTTCTACCCGGTGTGTAGAACTAGAGAGAGGAAATCGGATAGCCGAGGAGCTAATCCCTGAGTTGCCAGACAGTCTGAGTCGACGTCTGTGCCTTTGTAATCTCCATAGAGAGGAGACAAGCTTGAGAGAAGGGCTCCCAGCTGTGTGCGTGGAGTTTCCTGTAAGTTCTAAGGCTGCAGCTGTGTGCGCAGCATATTGTATAACTCTATCATTTTCTGGTTAATATAACGCTCCCGTGGACGTGGTTTTCCTCGAGGAGATGAGCTTCACTTATATCTTCTTGTTATAATGTTTGCGTGAATGATAACTATTTAGAGTTCATTATTTGTGTATGCAAGACTTCTGTCTTATCTTTGTGACTGTTTGAGTGAGTTGGAAAGATCCCTTGATAACTATAAGTGTCTTAAGTACTAAAGAGGTAGTAACGCACGGTCGCTGCGGCGAGAGCAGACTACGTTACTGCGATAGATATGGGCGAAGGGCGAGGAAGTGTTTAGCGCGTCGACCCAAGGAATAGTTGCCTGCTGCGTAGAGAGAAGAAACTGCGCAGTAGACCTGCCAAGGAAGGGACCCACGCAGCTGCGACGAGCGGCCTGCGGGAAGGTCCGACCGCCGATTTCACAGGAACCATTCAAGGAAGAGCTATCTCCGCGTCACCCCGGTTAAGGAAACCTGATTCCTTAACCCCCCCATAGACACTTCGGGTGAGACCTCGAGCTGCCGCGCAGCTCGTTGCCGAGAGGGCCAGTGCGCCAAGGGGTTTTGTTGCTGCGCTTCATTAAAACCCGGGTCTGCCCAGAAAAGCAGTCAACACTCTTGTGTGCTTGCATTATTGTGTCCATGATTGATATGCTGTAGATTTGCTATACATGTTGTTCTCTCAGTTAAGATCCTAGATCAGATTGAAGTAAATTCTGAAAATTTATCATGGTATCAGAGCTAGCCTGAAAGAAGGCATGGTATGGCATGTATGACACTTGTTGCACTTGCAATGCTTGGGATTGATATAGCAAAAACCAGTCATCGTAGAACTTTCGCTATAAATCCATTTTGGTGAAGTTTTCGGATCTGAAACTTCTACAGGTAGAATATCAGATTCCCATGTACCTTTTGTACAAAGGACAACTTCTAATTCTTTGTACTTTGTGTTTTATGATCTGTACAATATAGGGTTTCTGCCTCTTCCAGATCTCAGTCAAAAACAAGTGACCTTGGTAAAAAGGTCATAACTTGGGCTAGGAAGCTCCAAATGAAATTTAGTAAAATGTGAAAGGTAGTGCATGGACTGAAATTTCTCAGGTAACTGTTTCAGAGGCCGAAACGGAACTAGTGACACTTGGCACGCTGTACAAGTTTGCTCTCCTGTTTTATCCCATAAACAGGTCACGTTGGGACACTTGGAATAACTCTCTCTCAGAGAATCCCTTTGAGGTCAGACCTGTGGGGTTGGAAATATGACAGGTTGGGCTACCACAGAAAATGTTTTCAAACCCTATGGATCTAAAAGTACGGAGTTACACCAGAAACAATTAGGTACATATTTCTGTCAAAACAAAATTATTTTTGAGCACCTTCATTCATGGCTTCCGGAATTTAGGGTTTCGGAGAAAGTTGGAATTTTTGTAATTGGAGACTACGGCTGAATGCTACTCATAAAAATAGAAATTTATAGACCAAGATCAGAATTTTTGGTTGGGCAGAAGACTGGGCTTGATCAGACCCTAGTTCGGGACTTTGATTGGAAAAGTGGAAAATTAGGGCTTCTGCAAAAATGAGAATTTTTGAAATATGTGACCATGGATGGAATCTCCTCAAAAAAATAGAAGCTTAGAGCTTTGAATCAAACCTTTTGATTGGGAAGAAGAGTGGCTTCATCAAACCCCAGTTCGGGGTCACGTCCAGTGAATCCAGAAGTTTCAAAGGCAAAATTGAGGAGTGAAACTTTGTAGTTTTCAAATTCTGAATATACCAGCTTGATTAGCTCATCAAGGGGTATATTTCTATCCTTTCGGAAGTTTGAAATTCAAAGTTTGAATTTTTGGGGTTTCTCTGACAAACCCTAATACAACTCCAGATCCAGTTCCTGCAAATCAAGTGGATTGATTTAATCCTAGAAGAGGATGGACTAGTCACCTGCATAAGTGAAGAAGTTCCTATTTCAGAGGGAGATGAGGCTAAGGCCTTACATAAGAATATTACAAGCAATCTCGACAGGTATGACTCATCCAGGTATGTCTCGAGATTTGTTCATGATTAAGTTTATGATATGTTTGTCTTCATGTTATTACGGTTAGAACAATCTTGATTTTAGACTTGTCGTATCACCTTAACAAAATTATGAATGCATTCATTAGGGTGTTGACACTTATGATTGTACTAATGAATTATGGTGTTGTATGAGGTTTATGTTGTCCGCTAACATGAAAGGTACACCAAGAAAGACAAATCATGTTCTAGTTCAAGAACATATGATCATGATGACATGAAGACAAAGATTCATCCATTGTCATGGATCATCTACTTACGAGGTATGTATAACTTGGTTCTACAAGGGATAACTTATGAGACATGAAGGTTACTAGCACAAGTCATTGAAGAGAACCAAAAGACATGATGCGGGTATGTTAGACATAACTAGTTATCATGCTAATCCAGGTATGTTTTTCCTATATCAAGCTAGAATCCTACCTTGTGTTAGGATCTTATACTGTTGTGTTGTTGATAATGATGATTCATGAAGGTATAGGTTTGAGTAATCACGGGTTTAGGCATATTATGTTTCTTACTTTAATTTATGATATGACTAACCATAAGAGTCCTATATAAACCTTGGATACTAATGCTTATTATTTCCGTTTGAAATGATCATGACTATACATGCTTAAGATTATTGTGTTTTGATAGTATTAAGAATATACTAATGAATGTATGATTATGTATGAGACCTCAATGATAACACAATGATGATACTAATAAGCATGCATCGTGATTAAGGATGGATATAAGTTCAAGGACAGGTAATCCAGGAAGCAAAGATCAAGAGGGAGGACACTCCAGTTGTTCCTGCAAGGAAGCAAAGATCAAGAAGGAGCACACTTAGTAGTTTCTGCAAGGATGCAGATATTCAGAGGGAGTTGACCACTTCTCACAATCCACAGCAGAATGGAGTTGCAGAAAAGAAGCAAAGATTGAGAGGGACTCAATCCACCAACCAACCAAAGATACGTATTTGAATTATCATTTCTTACATATTTGTTTGTTTAAATAATGTTATTCAATGATGTATATGCTTATGTTCCTAGACTTAGGTTGTGTATTATGCATATTAGAATAATTGCATTAATGAACAATACACTACTAATATGCATGTGATGGGTAAGTGGCCTATGGCACTATGCAACATTCCATTGCCACTTATCTAGAATGAAACCTCTTTGTTGACATGTTGGGAGTAGTGCAAACTCTTAACAATGTTTTGGTAGAGATTGGAAGGCATCTAGAAAGTTACAAGATATGGATAAATGTTGTATTAAAGCATTGGCTAAGATAATTGCATGACTGTATGACATATTTCTTTATGTGTAAGAGTTTGTTCTGAAAACTATAAGATGTTTTATAATCATGCAATTTAACTTGTTGTGTAGGAAAGATCGTATACCATCACCTACAAAAGAAGGACTACAACATTTGTTTAACAACAAAGTTATCTATTAAAAATATTGAAGATATTGAGTTCCCAGGATCTGGGAAGAATGCCATGATCGAGGAGTACCAGTCGATCATGAATATGTTTGGGATACAGTCCCAAGACCTGAAGGGGAGTCTGCAGTGACTTCCAAAAGAATCTACAAGATCAAGCATGCTGCAGGTGGTAGCATAGAGACTTTTGCTCCTGTAGCCAGATACACTTCCACTAGATCCGTACTTGCTCTGGCTGCAGTGATGAAAGGGAAGATACACTAGATGGATTTCAAGACAGCTTTCTTGAATGTTGTAGTTGAAGAAGAAGTGTATGTGGAGCAACTACTTGGTTCTGAGACACATGACAGGGAGTCATATATGTGCAGAACTTGGTATGGTAGGATAGACATCTTTCTATCCAGTTTGGGCTTTACAAAGAGTAAAGTGGATTCCAACCTTTACTACAAGGTTGAGGAAGGAAATCTAGTGATACTACTTTTGTATATGGATGACCTGTTTATTACAGGTGAAGATAGATTGATTGCTGACACGCAGCGGAAGCTTGCTGCCGAGTTTGAGATAAAGAACTTGTGGATGATGCACTATTTTCTAGGTATGGAGGTGTGGCAGAGTGCAGATGGACTCGTCCTTAGACAAGGGAAGTATGCAGTAGAGATCCTGAAGAGGTTTGGGATGATGGACTGCAAGGCCATGACCACACCTATGGCATCGAAACTGAAGCTTCTGTGTGATGCTTCATCTAAGATGGTTGATGTCACTATGTATCGTCAGATGATTGGGTCCTTGATTAACCTGACGAACATGAGACCATATATTTGCTTTGCGGTGAAAACATTGAGCCAGTTCCTGACAGTTCCGAGGAGTGTTCACCTGGTTTCTATAAAGCATATTTTGAGGTACCTGAAGGGTACGGTTGATTATGGGCTCAAGTATGATGCGAATCAGAAGTTTAACCTGCAGGGTTATGTTGATTCAGATTAAGCAACTAGTGCTACAGATAGGAAGAGCACTTCTGGGTGCTGCTTCAGTATGGGATCAAGTGTGATCTCTTGGTTTAGCAGGAAGCAGTCCTGCATAGCACTGAGTACAGCCGAAGCAGAGTATGTTGCAACTTGTTCGGCTAGTTGTGAGGCAGTATGGCTTCAGAAGCTACTGTCTGAGTTATTTGATCTATCGCTAGAGGCTACTGGTATCTTTTTGTGACAACCAAAGTTGTGTGAAGCTGTATGAGAACCTAGTGTTTCACGATAGGTCGAAACACATAAAGATCAAATATCAATATATCAGGGATATGGTGCAGATAGGAGCAATGAAGCTCCTGTACATTGCGATGAATGAGCAGATTGCAGATGTGTTGACGAAGCCACTAGCCATAGTGAAGTTCGAGTACTTCAGAGAGAGGCTTGGTGTCCTTTAGATCGATGACACTTCGAGGGAGAAGTGATGGATACATTTGTTGAAGCCATTCCAAGCATGTTGAAAGGAGGATCCTTCACATGGATGTGGATGTAAGTGCTGGATAAATGAACATCAGGATGATGTTCTAGTTTCTGCTCGGTATGATCAGTTGGATCATTTACATTTTTATGTATGTATGCATCATGTTGGATGCTGGATATGATCAGTTGGATCATTTATATGTATTTGTATATGCATCATGTTGGATGCTTGGACCATGTATCTGTATATGTATCAGGTGGATACTTTGTATGATTAGGTAGATCATGTATGTTGATATATATCAGGTGGATACTTTGTGTGATCAGGTGGATCATGTATCTATGTATGTATCAGGTGGATCATGTATGATGATATGTATCAGGTAGATACTTGGTATGCATCAGGATGATGCAGTGATGATGATCAGGATGATGATATGTACATCAGGATGATGTATTGTGAGTATCAGGTTTATACTTTGTGGCCGTGGAACAGGTTGTGCAGATAAGCATATAATTTGGCCCTGGGATTTTTGCAGATAGTCTTGTAAGGTTTTGCCTATGGCATGTACTGTGGCCCTAGGATATCTGGAAAACGCTCTTTCGAGGTTTTGCTTTGGAAGGACATATAATTTGGCCCTGGGAGATCTGCAGATAGTCTTGCAAGGTTTTTCTTATGGCATATAATTTAGCCCTGGGATATCTGGTAGATGCTCTTTCGAGGTTTTATCCTATGGCATATAATTCGGCCCTGGGAGATCCGATAGGTTGAGCTGTGTGCTCGTAATAAGTCTTGGGATGCTCTTGCAAGTTTTTGCCATGACCACATGTAATATGGACCTAGGAGATTTGATAGGTTGGGCTATGTGCCCATAATAAGTCCTGGGATGCTCTTGCAAGGTTTTGTAGTAGGTGTCACATGTAATAAGTCCCGGAGATCTGGACCGGATGAAAAAGGCCTCGGATGCTCTTTAGGGTTCTTGCTAGTCAAGAGACTCTTTTAAGGTTTTGTGACAGTCACATATAATATGTCCCTGGGAGATCCGACAGGTAGAGCTGTGTGCTCGTAACAGCCTGGATGCTCTTGCAAGGTTTTGTGACGCACGTAATAAGTCCTGAGATTTCCACAGTATGGCCAGTGATGATGAAGACCTGCAGGTGGTGGGCCTACATCCAGTATGAAAAAGGACTGGCTCTTTAGAAATTCCTATGATGAGTAGATTCGGAGATTGATTGAGATAGTAGCAGTAGTGACGATGATGATGACTCAATGATGATTATCCAGTGACGATTATATAGAGAAGAAGACTTGTGCTAGAAGACCTATGTCAAGAAATACCTTCCTAGTTAAGAGGGAGTGTTGATGTATATGTAACTTCGGAATGTATTTCACATATGTATATTGTACTCCTATAGAGATGGTATTATTCCTCTATATGAAAGTGTTTGTATTCCTATAGAGATGTTATTATTCCTCTATACGGAAGTGTTGTCATTTATATTGTAAGTGTCATAACTTATACTTGATGGGTTATTAGACCACCTTGTTGGGGTTGGCCCTGTATAAGTTATGTGGGTTGAAGGGTTATTAGACCACCCTATTGGGGGTCGGCCATGTGGGTTAAAGAGTTATTAGAACACCAAGTGTGGGGTCGGCCCGGATTAAGTTAACCATGGGTTAAGCTAGACATGTAGGCCCCATTAGTTTATTGGGTAGGACAGATCAAGTATAAATAAAGATCGGGAGATCTCTATTTGATCATTCATTCACACACTGCTCTCATTCAGAAAGTGGCGCACTTGTGAGGAGGAGGCTCTGCTACTAGGAGAAGACTATCTCTTGTATTCTGGTTGTATCATTGCTCTATCTATCTCCGAGGAAGTTATTGGGGTTTTTCACCTTTATGGTTTTCCCCAAGTAAACTCTGTGTCTCTTGTATGCTTGCATTATTGTGTCCATGATTGATATGCTGTATATTTGCTGTACATGTTATTATCTCAGTTAAGATCCTAGATCAGATTGAAGTAAATTCTGAAAATTTATCAGCTATAACAAAATACTTCTTGCTGCTGTTTCAGTTTAAGATCAAAATATCTATGTATATCCTCTTCCTCATAATGGCTTCCACATATAGTGTCATAGCTGAAGGGTTCGATAGGTGTTGATTGAGAAAGTTGCTCCTTTAAATCATTTGGGTACTCATCATAAACAAGTTGATCTTCCTCTTCTGTGCTTCCATAAGATGCATAACTGTCATACACCGGTTCTGGCTGTTCATAGCTGATGAACTGAATGTTTTCACGAATTTGCTGGTCAGATGATGTCACTATAGAGACATCGGGCTCAAGATCATCATCACTATATTCATCATAAATTGGAACAACATGATTAAACCCTAATGGGGAGGATGAATATTTCTGCATATTATTATCATCAATATGACCTTCAAAAAGATTTGGAACAACTCTTGTATCATAATCATTACTATTAAAAACATCCATATTGATTCCAAACGCATTTAAAGTATCAAGATTATCAACTTCAATATCAGAATTTTGAAAATCCTTTTGCTATAAAACAGAATGGGGAAAAGATATAGCTGACAACAAATCATCTTTTTCTTCTTTAGCCTTATCATCCTCCTCATTTGAATTTGAAGTAGTAGGTATATCTAGAGCATTCTCAGTTACACAATCATGGATTTTACCATCAACTATGAGTTGTAAATCTTCCTTAGAAGTAGCAATAGAAAAAATTTCATCCTCATCTGTATCTTTATGAATATTTTCATTTCCATCCCCACCACTAGAAGAAAAATCATGCCGAATATATGAATGAAACTCCTCACAACAATTTTCAAATAAAAACTCATTTGAAAAGTACCATTTACAGTGTTCATGGAATACTGTATGGAAATCCTTCAAGGATGAAATGCTGGAAGGAGGTAATGAGAAATACCATTCATGTGCATCACCATCCAATAGATACATGAACATCTTCGTGCTGTAGATCTAGAAGATTCATGCACTCATGAAACTTAATGAGGTGATTTGCAGGAATGTCTTCTTTCCTTTCTTTGAAGATAGGCATAAAATATCCTGATTCTGTCATATTTGGTACTGGATGTGGGAAACCAGGAACTGCATAAAATTCAAGAGGTGCAAACCTCCGAGCCACAATGGCCTTCATTCGATCATGTGATGTCATTTTGGATCTTCGACTAGTGGAGTCGCCCCTGGATTCTTGGGAGTCGCCCATTGAAGAAATCTGCAGTCATATAAGTGTCCACTTCTTGTTCATTGTCAAGAAGAGGATCTAATCAATATCAAACCCCAGGGAAGATGACTTCGTTTCTCCATTCCCCGACAATGACGCCAGAAGATGTTATCACTAAAAGATGTTCCTTGACTACAGAAGGAGCATGGCTAGTGAATCTTTAAAATTGGTTTAATGGATAAATGAGTTAATAGAGTGATGGAGGTATAACAGTACAGAGACCAGGCTAGTCTTATCATTCAGTAAAACAGTATATGCACATACATTCCAAATTTTTAATAAACCTACAAGCTATGAAATTGCAAAAAGGAAGAGTCAAGTTTGATTTATGTTAATGAACATGTGAGGTATTCACAAGGCTTTGAGCAATAGATTAAATCTATCCACAAGACGAGTCATGAACAAACATATACCATTTATAATTTTAAGGATTAAACAAACATGCTCAACAAATGCAATCACTTCAAAGTAATTCATAACAAAACTGAAAGTAAAACATGCTTGTATTCATAAAATAGAAGTAGTAGTCTGATCCCCAATATTTCCCATTACATTCTCCATTATAGCCTCAGCCCTCGGCTGGAACTCTCTTTCTCCTATTACAAGTGATAAAATATATACAAGATGGATCTAACAACTAATCCCTACATTTTGGAACAAATGTCTATTAATAAATAAAAACTGAATGAGATCCTCGAATAAATGGAAAATTATAATATTTCTCCATGAAATCTGTCATTAATCTTAGACTGACACGTTCTGCTTGACATGCACTTATTTTGGAGATTTGGAACATGTTTTAGAAAATACTCTGCCACCTGTGATCACCGAATGCTCAAATCCTGCTTACAAATCTTGGAATTATGGAACTGATTAAATGCTTTATTATTGCCATCAAACCTAGAATAATCTCCAAATGCAAGCATTCCATGTGTGTGTTGCCTTTGTCAATTTTTTGATTGTTCTACTTTGATTCGCAGATGATGTGTTCTCTGATGAAGATAAGCTTCATAATGACACCTGGGCGCATGTTTGAAACTTGACGTTTCATGTGATGACCACTCCAACTGTAGCTACTCATTTGAATCCAATATTTCTTGCAACCCACTGATGACAGTGAACTTTCACTTGAAAATCCTTTATGCAATAAAGGTGTAGGTAAAAATCCAACGCAATTATTGGATCTTCTGTTTTTCAAGAAGTTGTAATTTAAGCTCAGTGCAATCAAACCTTTGAAGATCTTATTTTGGATAATGCACCATTATAAAATCATTTGGATTATTCTCGATGACAAACCCATAGAGGTATAGCAATTCCTTATTGCCTTTATTACCATAGCTTATTCGTATCTCTTCCTCAACAGAAAACACAACATTTAGACCAACTATGAGATACATTGAAAAAGGAAGTCTGGTTACTGATCCATTTACATCATCAACTTCCCATAATCCTTTTGCTTGGAGTATGGAGTATGGGTCCTCTTACAAAACTTTGATTTCAATTCAACAATTACCACCTTCAACTTTCAGACTTAGTTTTGTAAATTTATTTGATAAAACTGAAGAAATCATCTCAGTACCTGTTCACTAACTCATAATGTGAATGCTCTGTCTTAGACAAGACAATCTGAACTCTTGGGCATGTTCATTTTGACGACGAAAACTAGAGTTCCTCACTATATACATGTTGTCAGAATCCAAGAATTTTATGGGACAAATTTGGTGACAACAGTAGGTTATGGCATGAAAGATTTGGGAATATCAACTACAGGTACCTGCAAGATATGCACACTCAAGAGTTGGTTGAAGGACTACCCAAAATCAAGTTTTCCAAGGGCAATTGCAATGGTTGTTTGATGGGAAAGCATCCAGAAAAGAAGTTTGAGAAAGGGAAGGCAAGGAGAGCCTCTCAACCTCTATATCTGTATCATAGTGATGTTGTAGGGCCATTTCCAGATCTATATTTAAACAAGGAAAGGTATATTCTTACTTTTATTGATGATTATTAAATATTTACATGGGTATACTTTCTCAGATTAAAATCATAAGTGTTTGGATACTTTAAGTTTTTCAAGTCTTATGCAGAAAAGTTTCCAGATAGAAAGATCAAGGCCATTCGCATTGATAATGGAGGAGAGTATGTCAAGGGTGATTTCCAATCCTTTTGTGTAGAAGAAGGCATAGATATGCAACATATTGTTCCCTACACACCATAGCAGAATGGTGTTGTAGAGCGAAAGAACAGAACATTAAAAGAGATGGAAACCTGCATGCTAAAGTCGAAAGGGTTGCACCCTAGTCTTTGGGCAGAAGCCATCAACTGTGCTGCCTACCTTCAGAACATAGTTCCTCACAAAGGACTCAAAGATATGACTCCTTTCGAAACATGGATGGGGTACAAAACTGATGTATCTCATATCAGAGTGTTTGGATCCAGAGCATGGGAAAGATTCCAACAGAGAAAAGGAGATCCCTAGATCCACAAAGCAGAGAGTGCATTATGTTGGCTTATGCATTGAGCGCAAAATCCTACAAGCTTCTTGATCCTTCTACTATGACAACATTCCTTGATAGGAGTGTACATTTTGAGGAATGGCCAATTCATGATTCTTATCCTGTTGAGAAAGAGATCTTGCCTACCACACCACCACTACTTGATGAGCAAGAGAGCGAAGCTTCATCTCATGAGAGTTCATATTATGAATCTGAAAGTGAAGATGATGAAGAGCGAATGTTAGATCCAGATCCATAAGAACCTAATGATTTACAACCTAAAGATCCTCCTCTTCCTAGATGGTTAGACACTACTCTTCGATTTGCCAGAGATCTTGTTGGTGATCCACTTGATCAAAGGAGAACCAAATCATATTTTCAGAATGGAAGGTTTCATCCTTCTCACATTACTGATCCACTTCTTTCCGATAGATCCTTCTTCGGTGGAGAAGTCCACTTACCTTTTTGGGTGAGTGATGTACATGATTGATTATCCTTCTACAACCTATCTTGAGGGGGGTATTTCTTCCCACTGGGTTTTCCCTCTTTCCTCACTTTATTTATTTAGATTGTTGTACAGGGTGACCTTTGGTCTCAGTTACCAGGGCGCTACTAGTTTTTAGTTACTTCCTCATAGTTTATCTTGTGGGGGGGTGTTAGAATATTCTCAACATCATTTTTTTTATATTTGCATGCTTCACATGCATTTTGCATGCATGCATGCATACTACATGCATCCAATCATCAGTATGGTAGTCTCCCTAACACCCGGAGCCTATTTTCAACCCCCTAGAGCTTGTTGTCATCCCTCATTAGTCCTCCTACCTACCTAGTGCGCCTTGTTTTCCTCACCTGGATGACAAATCCGCCCTACTACACCTACTTGGATTCTAACAGTCAGTTGCAACATTGATTGCCCAATTCATGCATTTATTGCTCAGTTTAACTGTCTGTAGCTTCCAGTTGTCTATATCAGAGTGCCACTTGATCTACTGACAACCTCATGCACCCTCCTTGGAGTCTCCTTCCCTTGATTTATGCTCACATGGCTCAGTTAGACTTAGTTAGACTCATTTGACTGATATTTGACTATTTGTGACTACTACCATTGATTGGGTGATGTGTCCAATGCTATCCAAGCCACACATTGAGGATAATTCGAATGAACTTAGGTGTATTCGAATTCATTTGATTGTATCGAGTTATTATTCAGTTTCACAGTGCCAAATTATAGCTGATGTATGATTATACTGCATATTTTACCATTTCTGATTTTCTGAGTGAATATTGATTCAATTCTTCTTCTCTACAATTGTTGAGTGAGATTAGTGAGATTTACTCTTGTTGCGTGATCTATCCTGTAAAATATCACACTTTATGTTCTTCATTTCCTAGTAAATTAGGAGGTGGTAGTAGTAAATTTGGAACATTGTTGGGAAGTAGTAGCACTAAAGTTGGAACATTGGTATAAGTAGTAGTAACCTAGTTGCGACATTGTTGGAAGTAGTAGGAATTTGAGACAATATAATGTAGTCCAAATTAGTATCGATCCTATATATTTTAAATCCAAAGATTATTTAGGAAACCTAGGCCTAGTTGCTTAATCTTGCTAGGGTTTGCATCGAGTAATGTGGAGGGGGAACATGGAGAATCCGCAATGCGATACGTATATTTTTGGAGAAAAGGGGAACTAGATATCGAACAACCTAGGTCTCTCTATGAATCCATATGGAGGTCAAACGGAGTTTAGTATGCATCCAAGTTGAATTTTTTTTTGACAACTCTTAGAGGGAGAGAACTACAATGGTACATGAAGTTTGTGGATTCTCCTCCTAGAGGTGTGGCCCTTACCTTACCAAAAGTGAAGCAACAATACATTGTAGAATTCCAATTGCCCAAGTTTGAAAAATAGGTCATAACCAAGTTAAAAGAATTAGGCATATGGTGGGAGATTCATCCTCAAAATATGCTCAAAGATTCCTCAATCTCATGGGAAGGATATCTTTCCATATTCATGATACCCATAATGAATAATGGTTATTTAAGGGTTGATCCCCTTGACTTGGAGTCTCTTGATGAAAAAACATATTGACACTCTAAGGGAAGCATTGAAATAGTCCATGAGGATTGAATCAATTTTAGGGTACCCTTGTAATATTAAGACTACAACAATGGCTACAAGTCTAGATTTATCTCAAGTCTAGATTCAAATTGTAACATTTAGAAACAAGATACATGAACTATCATTTCCTAAAATTTCAAGGGAACAACTTTGGTGTACAAGATGTTAGATAGAGGAGCAGTATGTTTTTGAATGTCCTTGGTTGCATGGGGGGTGGGGGGGGTGTGATCCCCTCAACCCCCCCTATGGGACGTTTTGTAGGAAGACCCATTGGAGGAGTTGCACAAATCACTACTATAGGACTGACCCATCAATGGTCATTGTGATTTGATCGGTATTGTTTCATGTTTCAATATTGTTTAATATTTCTAATCAAAGCACAAACTACTCTATTTATTTAACCAGTCAATCATTTAAGAATTACAAATACGCCATTAGCAATTCACATAACATGGAATATCATAGAAATCATGTAATAATAACATCATATAAGAAGCTTACAACATCTTATAAACAATTTAAAATCACAAGAAAAATACCTTGATATAAGAATGGTGACAAAGTCCAAACTAAAGCAAGCTTCCATCTTCACCTCGAGTTGATTCCCTTTTCATTTCCCAAAGTGGAACCACAATTTTACCTTCCAACAAAATAGGGTCCTAGCCGGCTCCCTAGCCCTAGGAATCCATCCAAATGGCCTCCTGGCCCTCCATGCCCAAGCCCCCCAAAGAACATAACAATGATGCACTAGTAGGCTATGTATCAAATCTTCCAAGAGTTCTCAAACTCTTCCAAATCTTCCAAACTTCTCATCCCCAAAATATCCAAAATTCCCATCCCTAGAAAAATATCACCTAAATATACTTCAAGAGAAAAGGACCTCGCTCTTTCCAATCTCAAGTCTCCTGTTTATATCGAAAGTCCTCCTCCTCCTCCTCATCCATCAATAAATTCCTATAAAATAATAGTCAACAATCAATAAATTTATTTTCTTAAAAAAATCAATTTGATTTAAATAAATAAAATATTAATAAACATGGTTGCAAAGTCTTACCTGTCATGATTCTATCTTAAATGCAACTAGGACAACTCTTTTCTAAAAAATTGTGCAATCCTATCTATCCATTTATTTATATTATCCTCTCATACATAAGTCAAATAAGATATTTTCATATACTATATTATACTATGACATATGTTATATTATAAGTATATAATTATATATGTCATTCAATAATCCAATCAATTTATATAAATATAAAACATATTTTTTACACCAAAATCCCATCATCATGAGTTATGTGTCCTTGACTTTCCCTAATCCCCAAAGCATTGATGCCAAATTGACTAGAGGAAGGGAGTTGTCATGGTTTTTTCCTTATGTTTTCATGCTGACGTACCTTGCACATTGAAAAAGTGCGTCACTGACACCTTTTGCCTTTGATCAGCATGCGTCATCCTTAAAGGACGCAGGTTTCCTGTTGACAAAGTGCATCACTGCCAGTTGGAGAGGAAAAAGAGAAGCTTCGAGTGCCTTCTAGAATGAATATATTCTTGGAGGATTATCTCAAGAAATCAACAAAGGTGGAATTCGATCCCCTAACTCCTTGGGATGATCCCTTAATCTTCTCCATCAAATCCTCAACCCCTTCTATCCCTTTTGGCCTACATATACAAGCCTCCTCTTCATAGTTAGAGGAGCGTCAGATCCTTGATGATGCACTTTGAAAATTGACAAAGCATGTCACTAACACCTTTTTCCTTTGATCAACATGCGTCATCCTTAAAAGACACAGGTTTCCTGTTGACAAAGTGTGTCACTGTCATTTGGAGAGGAAAAAGAGAAGCTTCGAGCACCTTCTAGAACGAATATCTTCGTGGAGGCTTATCCCAAGAAATCAACAAAGGTGGCATTCGATGTTAATTTTTTAGAATTTACTTCAATTTGATCTAGGATCTTAACTGAGAGAACAACATGTACAACATATCTACAACATATCAATCATGGACACAATAATGCAAGCACACAAGAGACACATAGTTTACTTGGAGAAAACTATAAAGGTGAAAAACCCCAATAACTTCCTCAGAGATAGATAGAGCAATGATGCAACCAAAGTACAAGAGATAGTCTTCTCCTAGCAGCAGCTTCTCCTCCTCCACAAGTTTGCCACTCTCCAAAGAGTGTGTGTGAGAATAGAAGGATGAAATAGAGTGCCTCCTGCACTCTATTTATACTTGACTTGACTTGCCTAATAACCTTTACTGGGTCAGCCTTAACTTAACCATATAACATAATGCTGACTGGGCCGACACCCAATAGGGTGGTCTAATAACCCTTTGACCCACATGGAAGACCCCCAATAGGGTGGTCTAATAACCCTTCGACCCACATGACTTATATAGGGCCGACACCAACAAGGTGGTCTAATAACCCATCAAGTATAAGTTACGACACTTACAATATAAATGACGACACTTCCGTATAGAGGAATAATAACATCTCTATAGGAATACAAACACTTCCATATAGAGGAATAATACCATCTCTATAGGAGTACAATACACATATATGAAATACATTCCGAAGTTACATATACATCGACACTCCCTCTTAACTAGGAAGGTATTTCTCGACACAGGTCTTTTAGCACAAGTCTTCTTCTCTAGATCATCATCACTGGATAATCGTCATTGAGTCATCGTCATCGTCACTACTGCTGCTATCTCAATCAATCTCTGAATCTACTCATCATAAGAAGTTCTACAGAGCCAGTCCTTTTTCATACTGGATGTAGGCCCGCCACCTGCAAGTCTTCATCATCACTGGCCATACTGTGGAATCCTCAGGACTTATTACGTGCGTCAAAACCCAGCTGCAACATCCCAGGCTATTACGAGCACACGGCTCTACCTATCGGATCTCCCAGGAGCACATTACATGTGACCGATCAAAAAACCTGGCTGAAGCATCCCAGGCTGTTACGAGCACATAGCTCTACCTTTCGGATCTCCCAGGAGCACATTACATGTGATCTCACCACAAAACCTGGCTAAAGAATCCCAGGATGTTACAAGCACACAGCTCTACCTGTCGGATCTCCTAGGAGCACATTACATGTGGTCCACCACAAAACCTGGCTGAAGCATCTGAGACCTTTTTCATCCTGTCCAGATCTCCTAGGAGAAAATTACATGTGGTCATGGCAAAACCTGGCTGAAGCATCTGAGGCCTTTTTCATCCTGTCCAGATCTCCCAGGAGCAAATTACATGCCATAGGAAAAAACCTCGAAAGAGCATCCCAAGATGTTACGGGTACACAACTCTGACCTGAAGGATCTCCCAGGGTGCTATTATATGTCCTCCCAGAGCAATGTCTCGAAAGAGCATCCCAGGATGTTACGGGTACACAACTCCGACCTATAGGATCTCCCAGACATGCTCATCTGCACAACCTATCCACAGCCACAGAGTATCAACCTGATACTCTCCATACATCATCATGATGTACACATGATCGTCCTGATCATCATCACTTCATCGTCCTGATTCATGTCAACTAGAGAAGCTCGTCATCCATGATCATCTTGATCATACAATGCATCCACCTGATGCATACCAAGTATCTACCTGATACATATCAACATATACAATGTATCTACCTGATACATACATAGATACATGATCCACATAATGTATCCATCAGCATACATGATCTACTTGATCATACAAAGATACATGATCCACACAATGTATCCATCAACATACATGATCTACCTGATCATACAAATATACACGATCCACACAATGTATCCATCAGCACCCAACGTGATGCGTACATACAAAAATGATCCAACATATCATATCCAGCATCCAACATGATGCATACATACATAAATGATCCAACTGATCATATCTAGCATCCAACATGATGCATACATACATAAATGATCCAACGGATCATATAGAGCAGAAACTAGAACATCATCCTGATGCTCATCATCCAACACTTACATCCACAGCCATGTGAAGGATCCTCCTTCCAACATGCTTGGAATGGCTACAACAAATGTCTCCATCACTTCTTCCTCGAAGTGTCATCGATCTGAAGAACACCAAGCCTCTCTATGAAGTATTCGAACTTCACTCTGGCCAACGACTTGGTCAATTCATCTGCAACCTGCTCATCCATCGCAACATACTCTGCTTCAGCTGTACTCAGTGCTACGCAGGACTACTTCCTGCTAAACCAAGAGATCACACCTGATCCCATACTGAAGCAGCACCCAGATGTGCTCTTTCTATCTGCAGCACTGCCTGCCCAATCTGAATCAACATAACTCTGTAGGTTAAACTTTTGATTCACATCATACTTGAGCCCATAATCAATTGTACCCTTCAGGTACCTCAGAATATGCTTTACAGCAACCAGGTGAACACCCCTCGGATCCGTCAGGAACTGGCTCAATGTGTTCACCGCAAATCAAATATCTAGTCTTGTGTTCATCAGGTGCATCAAGGACCCAATCATCTGACGATACATAGTGATATCAACTAGCTCAGATGAAGCATCACACAAAAGCTTCAGGTTTGATGCCATAGGTGTGGCCATGGCCTTGTAGTCCATCATCTCGAACCTATTCAGGATCTCTACTGCATACTTCCCTTGTCCAAGGAAGATTCCAACTGCACTCTGCCACACCTCCATACCAAGAAAGTAGTGCATCATACCCAAGTTCTTCATCTTGAACTCGGTAGCAAGCTTCCATTGTGTGTCGACAATCAATCTATCTTCACCTGTAATAAATAGGTCATCCATATACAAAAGTAGTATCACTGGATTGCCTTCCTCAACCTTGTAGTAAAGGTTGGAATCCGCTTTACTCTTAGTAAATCCCAAACTGGATAGAAAGCTGTCTATCCTACCATACCAAGTTCTGCACATATATGACTCCCTATCATGTGTCTCAGAACCAAGTGGCTTCTCCACATACACTTCTTCTTCAACTACACCATTCAAGAAAGTTGTCTTGAAATCCATCCGGTGTATCTTCCATTTCATCACTGCAGCTAGAGCAAGTACGGATCTAATGGAAGTGTGTCTGGCTACAGGAGCAAAAGTCTCTATGCTACCACCTACAGCATGCTTGATCTTGTATATCCTCTTGGAAGTCACTACAGACTCTCCTTCAGGTCTTGGGACTACATCCCAAACATCTTCATGATCGACTGGTACTCCTCGATCATGGTATTCTTCCCAGATCCTGGGAACTTCAATATCTTCAAAATTTTCAATAGAGAAATTTGCTGCTGAACAAATGTTGTAGTCCTTCTTTTGTAGGTGATGATATACGATCTTTCCTACACAATAAGTTAAATTGCATGATTAGAAAACATCTCATAGTTTTCATAACAAATTCTTACACATAAATAAATATGTCATACAGTCATGCAATTATCTTAGCCAATGCTTCAATACAACATTTATCCATATCCCGTAACTTTCTAGATGCCTTCCAATCTCTACCAGAACATTGTTAAGAGTGTGCACAACTCCCAACATGTCAGCAAAGAGGTTTCATTCTAGATAAGTAGCAATGGAATGTTGTACAGTGCCATAGGCCACTTACCCATGTATATTAGTAGTATACTATTCATCAATGCAACTATTCTAATATGCATAATACACAACCTAATTCTAGGAACATGAGTATTATTGAACAATATTATTTAAACAATAAAATATGCAAGGAATGATAATTCAAATACTTATCTTTGTTTGTTTGTTGGGTTGACTCCCTCTCAGTCTTTGCTTCTTTTCTGCAACTTCATTCTGATGTGGATTGTGAGAAGTGGTCAACTCCCTCTGAATATCTGCATCCTTGCAGAAACTACTGAAGTGTGATCCTTCTTGATCTTTGCTTCCTTGTAGGAACAACTGGAGTGTACTCCCTCTTGATTTTTGCTTTCTTGCAGGAACAACTGGAGTGTGCTCCCTCTTTATCTTTGCTCCCTTACAGGAACAAATGGAGTTTTTCCCTCTTGATCTTTTCTCCCTTAATTACCTGTCCTTGAACTTATATCCATCCTTAATCACTATGCATTCTTATTAGTATCATCATTGTGTTATCCTCGAGGTCTCATACATAATCACACATTCATTAGTATAATCTTAATACTATCAAAACACAATAATCTTAAACATGTGTAATAAGCATTAGTATTCAAGGACTCTTATGGTTAGTCATATCATAAATTAAAGTAAGAAACATAATATGTGTACACCCATGATTACTCAAACCCATGAATAATCATTATCAATCATGCCATGTATACTTATATAAGAGATCCTATCACAAGGTAGGATTCTAACTTGATATAGGAAAAACATACCTGGATTATTATGTTAGCTAGTTATGTCTAACATACTCACATGATGTCTTCTTGTTCTTCTTCAATGACTTGTGCTAGTAACCTGCATATCTCATAGGTTAACCATTATAGAACCAAGTTATACATACCTCGTAAATGGATCTTCTATGTGATCCATGACAATGGATGAATCTTTGTCTTCATGTCACCATGATCCTATGTTCTTGAACTAGAACATGATTTGTCTTTCTTGGTGTACCTTTCATGTTAGTGGACAACATAAACCTCATACACCACCATAATGCATTATTACAATCATAAGTGTCAACACCCTAATCAATGAATATCTTCTATCATGCATTCATGATTTTATTAAGGTGATACGACAAGTCTAAATTTAAACAAGATTATACTAACCGTAATAATACGAAGACAAACGTACCATAGACTTAATCATGAACAAATCTTGAAACATACATGGATAAGTCATACCTGTCGAGATTGCTTGTAATCTTCTTATGTAAGGCCTTAGCCTCATCTCCCTCTGAAACATGAACTTCTTCACTTATGCAGATGACCAATCCATTCTCTTCTAGGATTAACCTAATCCACTTGATTTGCAGGAATTGGATCTTGATCTGGATTAGGGTTTGTCAGAGAAACCCTAAAAATTTAAACTTCTGAAAGGATAGAAATATGTGCCTTGATGAGCTGATCAAACTGGTATACTCAGAATTTGAAAACTGCAAAGTTTCACCCCTCAAATTTGTCTTTGAAACTTCTGAATTCACTGGACATGAACCTGAACTAGGGTTTGATAAATCCCACCCTTCTTCCCAATCAAAAGGTTCGACCCAAAGATCTAAGCTTCTATTTTTCTGAGGAGCTTCCAGCCGTGGTAACAGATTTCAAAAATTCCCATTTTTACAGAAGCCCTAATTTTTCACTTTTCTGATCAAAGTCCCGAACTAGGGTCTGATCAAGCCCAACCTTCTGCCCAACCAAAAATTCTGATCTTGGTCTCTAAATTTCTATTTTGATGAGTAGCATTCAGCCGTGGTCTCTGATTACAAGAATTCCAACTTTCTCCGAAACCGTAAATTCCAGAAGCCATGAATGAAGGTGCTCAAAATAATTCTGTTTTGACAGAAATATGTACCTGATTGTTTTTGGTGTAACTACGAACTTTTCGATCCAAAGGGTCTGAAATTTTTTCCTGTGATATCCTGACTTGTCATATTTTCAACCCCATAGGTCTGACCTCAAATGGATTCTCTAAGAGAGAGTTATGCCAAGTGTCGCAACGTGACTTGTTTATGGGATAAAACAGGAGAGCGAACTTGTATGCCGTGCCACGTGTCACTGGTTCAGTTTAGGCCTCTGAAAAAGTTACGTGAGAAAGTACAGTCCATTCAATACCTGTCACATTTTACTAAATTTCATTTGGATCTTCCTAGACCAAGTTATGACCTTTGTTCCAAGGTTACTTGTTTACGACTCAGATCTAGAAGAGGCAGAAACCCTATATTGTATAGATCATAAAACCCAAAGTAAAAGGAATTAGAAGTTTTCCTTTGGACACAAGGTACATGGTGATCTTATCTTCGACCTGTAGAAGTTTCAGATCTGAAAACTTCTCCAAAATGGATTTATAGTGAAATTTCTACGATGACTTGTTTTTGCTATATCAATCCCAAGCATCGTAAGTGCAACAAGTGTCATACATGCCATACCATGCCTTCTTTCAGGCTAGCTCTGATACCATGTTAATTTTTCAGAATTTACTTCAATCTGATCTAGGATCTTAACTGAGAGAACAACATGTACAACATATCTACAGCATATCAATCATGGACACAATAATGCAAGCACATAAGAGACACAGAGTTTACTTGGGGAAAACCATAAAGGTGAAAAACCCCAATAACTTCCTCAGAGATAGATAGAGCAATGATACAACCAAATTACAAGAGATAGTATTCTCCTAGCAGTAGCTTCTCCTCCTCCACAAGTGCGCCACTCTCCAAAGAGTGTGTGTGAGAATAGAAGGATGAAATAGAGTGCCTCCCGCACTCTATTTATACTTGACTTGACTTGCCTAATAACCTTTACTAGGTCGGCCTTAACTTAACCACATACATAATACTGACTAGGCTGACACCCAATAGGGTGGTCTAATAACCCTTTGACCCACATGGCCCACCCCCAATAGGGTGGTCTAATAACCCTTCAACCCACATGACTTATACAGGGCTGACCCCAACAAGGTGGTCTAATAACCTATCAAGTGTAAGTTACGACACTTACATTATAAATGACGACACTTCCGTATAGAGGAATAATAACATCTCTATAGGAATACAAACACTTCCGTATAGAGGAATAATACCATCTCTATAGGAGTACAATATACATATATGAAATACATTCCGAAGTTACATATACATCAACATTTGATCCCCTAACTCCTTGGGATGATCCCTTAGTATTCTCCTTCAAATCCTCAACCACTTCTATCCCTTTTGGCCTATATATACAAGCCTCCTCTTCATAGTTAGAGGAGGAAGGACTAGAGCATCAAAATGCTGGTGAAATTTTGCTAGAGTTGGAACCCTTTCATCCATTGGAGGCAAGATTGGATCTTTAAGGCAAAGGTCATTTGGAAAAAATTGCAACATCCAGGCTTGGTTGTAATCTCCTCTTCTTTTATTTTCATTAATACAGTAATATACATTCTTTCCATAAATATTTATTGCACATTTTAGTCTTTATAGTTATTTTCCTTGACTACTAGTTTATATTAACCAATATTGCATATTATTATCATCTGTATGTTTCCACTTGTTTGTTGTATCTTGTTTTGCAGCTGAAGATAAAGGGCTACATCAATCAAGGAGACATCACTAGGGTTGCAAGGTAAGTCATCCTTTACATCCTTTGCAATTTGGTCCATCTAGGAAAGTTGGTATGTTCTGTCAAGATTTGTTCTAGATATAAACCATTTATACTAGGGAGATTGTTTGGTGTCCGCACTAACATATTTGTCCGCAAACAAAATTGGTGACTTCAACCGGTGGCCCACTACCAGCCGACAGCCTACCACCTCCACCACCACCTCCACCACCACTTGTCTCACCTCCACCTCCATCGTCTGCAGGAACCCCACATTCAGGAGGAGGACCCCCATCGGGTGCACCTCCTAACCCGAGAGGACCACCTCCATATGGCTAACTCTCTATGGGAGGAAATTATGATCAATCGATCTATGGTCCTACTAGTACTCAAATTCCTTACCAATATTACCAGTATCCACAACAAAACTGACAGTTACCATTCCTGGCTACTTTAGATATTCCAGATCTGTCATGTTTGAAAAACGATCCCATTCAACATGGCATTAATTGGACACCCATTCCTGTGAAATTTCCATCGAGCACACCCAAATTTGATGGCAAACTTGGTGAGGATCCCAAAAACCACGTAATGACCTATCATTTGTGGTGTTCCTCAAACTCATTAATGGATGATTCTATCCATTTGAGATTATTTCAAAGAACCCTGACCAACACAGTCGCCAGATGGTACATCGAATTACCACCACACTCTTTTGCTGATTTTCAATCATTAGCTATGGATTTTCTTACACATTTCCAATTACCAATTCGATATGAAACCGTCACAGATATTTTAACTTCACTTCAGCAATATACCTCTAGTCATATTTTTGATGATATTCACGAATGGAGGAGGAGACACCGACTCATTAAAGATACCATTTCGTATCATTTATTGGCCTATTGGTTTAACAAGTCATTTTTACCTATCATATCCAAAGAGGTTTCTATGGGTGGGGCAATTATGGAAGAACAACTCATTTTGGGTGCCTAGTACTTAGACTTAGTCTATGCTTAATCTAGCACATTATACGACATAATCCCAAATGCCCCTTGCCCTACATATGACCCAATGCAATCCCCCATGGGATCACATGCTGATGGCATCATTGGTTCCATTCATACCCAAACGGCTACTCAATTGGTTGGATAAAAAAGACACATGGCTCCAACCCCCATATCCTCACAGTATGGTAATAACACCAATCATTCACCCAATCCTGCATCCACTACAAAGGTGAATTCAGTCCAATATGCTTCATCTCAGAAATCCAGTAGTAAGAAGAAAAAAAAGGTAAATCCAAGAAATATGCCAATCAGCAGGAACCCAAGAACAACGCAGACCCCGTTGACACCCAACCAATAAGGAATGCTAAGTATCCATGCTTACTGTGTGGTGATGACCACTTCACGAAAGAATGCCCACATTGTGAAGAAGTCCAAAAGTTCCTCAAAGGGAATCCTCCACCTGCAGTTTTAATGGACCCCTTCCTCACACAACAACAACAAATGGTTGCACAACAACCAACTCCTCGTTAAGGAGAACGATCCACGACCGCTCATGTTCTCATGATGCATAGTGAAACAATCAACTTATCCACAAGGACACGCACGTATGATTTTGTTCCCAATAAGGAATCTACTGGAGGTAATATTGAAAAATCCTCGACGTCTGCATCCACTATCCCTCCGTTAGAAGGTCCATTGACCATAGACAAACCTATACCATATACAATTTTGCATCCGCTCAAAAGCACAATCCGTAAAGTAGTTTTCAACCCCAATGCTTGGGTTGCTCTAAAATACAACATTATAGAAGATCTATCCTAGGCACCATGTGCTATGTCGAACCTAGAAGTATTACAAAACTGTCCCAATCAACGTAAGACTATGCTATCTGCTATTGGAGCAGTGGATCTAGATTCCTCTAACACTATCATGTTTAGATTGGAATACTTTAAGCTGAGGCTTTCCCACCAATTTGCATTTCAAATCATCACGAGCAGTGGATCCATATTCCTCTAACACTATCATGTTTAGATTGGAATGCTTTAAGCTGAGGCTTTCCCACTAATTTGCACTTCAAATCATCACCAATGTCTTTGGGAAGAACACCCATCATACTATCTCAGACAAAGGAGCCTATACTTTTTTAATGTCTTTGTATTTCTGGAAAGCCATTGCCTCTCTTGAATTTATTCGTTCCCCTACCACCTTGAAAGCATTTGAAAGACATAGATTCCAACCCCACGGGCTTCTACAATCTTTAGCCGTTGAGTTGGGAGGTAAGACTATTTCCATTAATGTGGAAGTAGTTGCATCTCCATTGAATTACAAATTATTGCTTGGTCTAAATTGGTTCTATGTTACGACGGTGGTCGCCTCTTCCGTCTTCCGCATCGTGCAATTTCCCTATCAAGGTAAATTGTCACTATCGACCAACTGGATTTTTGTACACCTGACATCACTACTCATGCTATGGATAATGTCCCTCTTTTAGGACACTCTTCACAAATATATGAGAGTGTGGGAGTAGGAATCCTAAAAGACTAATATCTGATGGGATTCTTTCCAACACTTGATCCGCCATCACATGTGGCCACGGTGAACATGATATCATCGATGATCCCATCCTCCTCCAACTCGGCAGACCCTTGGATTGTTACCGATATTAAATAGTTAATCCATGAAGGTGGTTCATGATTTTTGGCAAGCGAAGCGCCAAACATTTGTTTCGCAAACCCTCGATCGAGGTCTTTTAAAGCCCTTGATCGAGGTATTAAAACCTCGATCGAGGGTTTTAAAAGACCTCGATTGAGGGGCTTTTTATAACCTCTAAGAAATATCCCGCAGGGGGGAGAAAAGGTATCCCCTTACCAAAAAATTCAAACCTTCCCATTGACCTTCTATGGAAAAAGAAGAAGCCAGAACTCCAAAAAATGGTTAAGTATCAATGAATTTCAAATCAAATGATCAAGCCGCAATGGAAAAAAAATGGAAATGGAGGTATTCCTCTTTCAAAAGAGGTTGAACGGTCAAGATTGAAGAACAAAGCTAGATCTACGGCTGGGAAGCATCCGGCAACACATCTGACGGAAAGACATTCCGACTTTCTGAGCTCGCATTGCGGAAGTTGAAGCAGTAAAATTTTCAAAGTTGTGAGTTGGAACTTCATATTTCCGAATCCCGCATTGCGGAATGCGGATTGCGGAGGCCCGATTTCTCCAAGGGCGCAAAGATGAGTTCCCAATTTCTGAATCCCGCATTGCGGAATGCGGATTGCAGAGGCATGATTTTTCTGGGGATGCAAAATCGAGTTTCCGATTTTTGAAACCCACATTGCGGATTGCAGAGGTAATTTCTGCAAAGCCCCAAATATTGAGGTTCTGAATTCCATGTTCCACACCATGGATTGCAGATTGTGTTAAGTTGATTTTGGCGAATATTGTGCAACGACATTCTAATTCCTGAGTCCCGCATTGCAGAATGCCAATTGGAGGGGCATGATTTCTCCAAAGGCATGAATTTGAGTTTTCAATTTCTGAATCCCGCATTGTGGACTGTGGAGGCATGATTATCTTGAGGGTGCAAAGTTGAGTTTTGGAAACCCGCGTTGCAGATTGTAGAATGCAGAATTGATTTTTGCGGATCGCGGACTGAAGATGGCTTATCAGAGAAGACTACGACCGCGTGAAATGAAGAATTTGATAGGGAAAATATCCAATTGTTCCACGAATAGGAGTCGGTCTGAAGGAAGAAGGAAGGCACAATATGATTATCCCAGCAAATCAACCCGAAACAGATCGATCCGAAGGACAACAGGTGGTTTTCTACTGTCCGAATTTGCACTGACAACGCACTAAAGTTTCCCATCTATGCATCTAACATATCAATAAACTGTTACAATTTACCAGTTTAATAAACGACCACATATGGCAGAAGTGTTCTAGAAGTTTAGATATTTTGTAAGCCTATAAAGGCAAGTTACGAATAAGACCCAAGGGTCGGGATTTTGAGATAAAAAATATGAGTATGTGATAAAACCAAGCTCTTTGATTAATGTGAAGACCTAATTTTGGAGCATAGATTCTTGTGATGAGTGTTTTGATATTTGTTATTCCTGTGTATGTTTCCCTTGCTAAATGTTTCCATTGATGTTCTTCTTCTGTAGTGTCTAGATCAAGATTGCATGGTCTTAAATTCATCTTTTATGCTTCATATGCATATGAATAGACAATCCACCTTTTCTTCTTGAAGTTGCAGGTTAGAATTCATTCATAAATGCTCTAACTCTGTGATGGATTTTGTTTCCCTTTCTACTACCATCTGCTGATATATTTTGACTTGAAAAAACCTCATCTATCTTGCCTCTGCCTCTGAAGTTATAGTCCAAATTAGTCATCTGTGACAGAAAAGCCATTAAAGTTTGACTCCATGCCCTATGATACACTTGATTCCAACCAACTAAAAAAACCCTAAAAATCCTTATCTGAAGGTATAGCCACCACTTTTTATGCACAAACAACTAATTCAAAATATATTTTGCATGCTGAAAGAATTAAGAGAGAGCCCTCTCTGTGTTTGGAAAGGCTAGTTTCCACCCACAAAAGTTGTGATTGAAATAGTTACCTCAGTGATCCCTTCTACTACAACCCAGAAGAATCCTGAGTGATAACAGGATTTAAAATACCTCGATCGAGGGTTGAAACAAGACCTAGATAGAGCTATCAAAACCTCGATCAAAGGATTCTTTAAGCCCTCGATCGAGCAATTGGTCGATCAAGTTGTTGAGAAAAAATGAAAAATATAAAAAACAGGCCCGCGGCTTAAAGAGACCTCGATCGAGGGCTTGAAGAGACCTCAATCGAGGGCTTGAAGAGACCTCGATTGAGGACTATGTAAAACACTCGATCGAGGTGTTATTTATCCCTCGATATAGGTATTTTAAAAACCTCGATCGAGCAAATACCTTGATCGAGGGCCTAAAAAATAGGCCGAGATCCCTTTTCACTACAGGCATAAAATTTTGTCTGCCTTTCAGAGGCTTAAACTATGTCATTAAATGCACATTAATGGGTGGAATTGATAAAGTTGGATTCGCCAATGAATCCTCTATCCATGTAAATATAATATGAATTTTTATCTTCGTATGTCATTTGTTTTTAAATTTATGCTAAAGCTTACCCTAAAAAACCCTGTTGACAACTTCGAATGAACTCAAAGATAAATCAACAACATTCAAAATACACATCCAAAAAATTTGAAAAAATATACGAGCGCTACATCAGTGCGTCCTCTTCAAAAGAGTATTTTTAGCTTTGCAAATTATGTAAACAATCAAAATATTTGGAGCACACATGCACATGTGTGTAAAATGCGACTGCAATATTCATTGGTTAGTTTTGAAAAATAATAATAAATATATTTTTTCGAGGAAAATCAAAAGAAAAATATGTACACACTAGTGCATTATGTCTAGATCATGTTCACATATTTAATTTTTTTAAATTATTAATTTAACATTAAATTATTTTACACACACACACAAGCCACTTGTTAATTTCTCTTCAATTTTTTAAGGACACATGTTTCATTAAATGAAAATTTGACACGATAAATGACATTGGTATATTTTTAAAAAAATATCATTGGAAAGCCAACATAATTCACTACATTTTGTTTTTTAACCGCATGTCGAAATTCATATGGAAAATATGAGTTTCGAGGGATTCAATTTAATACATGGGTAAACTTTCCATTTTTCATCGCCATATTTGGCCAAAAAGAGTCACCCATCTTCATGGAATCATTAACATTGATTTGATTGGAGATCAGATGCCTCTCAACCCAGCTAAAGCCACTTATGAGGCCATCCAATCGACGACTGATTCACCTGATGACCACCACTTGGTGGCATCTTGACTCAGGTTCTCTTCCATCTTGGCGGAACTTATCCTCACCATCTTTATATCATCTCCTCTAGACCTTTCACTCTGATGAATCGATCATGGAGATCATGATCTTGAATGAGCTTCCATGGAAAGACAATCATCATCGATCGTCCTTCCTCCCGCCTTTAGACACGGAAGATAATGCGATTCAAACTATCATTTCACTGGATGTCATTGCCAACCCTCAACCTGATATTATCACCAAAGATATGGTAACCAAAGGGAATTTGGAAAACATTATGCCTACCACTACCATTGACATATTGGTGAAACCCGACGTCATAGAACATATCCACATTGACCAAACTTGTTCTGTTGAAGAAATCAAGTCTTATACGACCTTGTTCAAACGATTGAGCGACGTGTTTGCACGGAGCTACGAAGAAATTCCCGAGATTGATCTTGCTATCGTTGTGCATGAAATCAAAACATATCCCGATGCAAAACCTGTCCGGCAAAAAAACCATCTAGTGAACCCTCGAAAGACTAGCTATCAAAGCATAAATTGAGAAGTTGTTGAGACCTGGTTTCATTTATCCCATCCCCTTGACAGATTGGGTCTCTAATATCATTTCTGTTACCAAAAAACAAGGAACCATTAGAGTTTGTATTGATTACCGGGATTTAAATAAGGCTTGTCCTAAGGATAATTACCCTACCCCATTTATCGACCAAATCATTGATAATTGTGCCGGTAGTGTTATATTCTCATTTATGGATGGATTTTTGGTTATAATCAGATTGAGATCCACCCAACAGATCAACACAAGACTGCTTTCATCTTCCCATGGGGTACATTTGCATACTGCAAATTACCTTTTTGCCTAAAAAATGCTGGTGCCACATTCCAGTGGGCCATGTAATATGCCTTTCATGATATTAAGGATTTTGTGGATCCCTACCTCGATTATTTTCTTGCTCATTCCAATCATCGTGAATTTCACCTCGATCATCTGATAATCGTTTTCCTCAGATGCCAACGGTATAACATCTACTTAAATCCTCACAAATGCATATTCGACATGGAGGCCAGACGTCTCCTTGGCTTCATTGTCTCAAAAGACGGGATCCTCATTAATCCCCTTAAGGTAGTGGCCATATTAGCCCTACCCCCACCTATGAACATCACTGAACTTCAAAGTTTGTAGGGGAAGGAAAACTACTTGCGCTGTTTTGTGTGTAACTATGCGGAGAAAACACATGGTTATATGTGATTGTTAAAGAAGGACATCCCATTTATCTGGGATGACTATGCCCAACGTTCCTTTGAAAATCTCAAGAATGCCATTACTCACACACCCGTGTTATAGCCACCTGATTACACCAAGGATTATATCCTTTATATTGCTGCCTCTACTTCGACTATTGGCATGGTGTTAGTGCAGAAGGATATAAACGCACAAGAACGTGTGATTTGCTACCTTATCAAGGGTCTCATGGACTTTGAAACTCATTATTCACATGTTGATAAGTTGGATCTGGAAGCCATCATCACTATCCAGAAATTATGTCATTACATTTTGCTCCAGACTACTACTATACATGTCAATTCCAACCTCATGTACCACATCTTAACTCGTTAGGTACTAGGGGTAAAATATTCTCATTGGATTGTGATTCTCCAAAAATTCGATCTATAGTTTGAAAAGGAAAAATAAAAAAGTCAATAGTATTCACGTATCTCATTTGCAATGTTCCCCGTATTGATCAAGAATCCGAGCCCATTGACTCTCTCCTCGATGAGTCATTGTTCTTGATCAGTACTTTCGATTCGTGGTATCGAGATATCACCTTGTATCTCCAAACACAATACTTTGGAACTCACCTATCTTTTGATGAACACTGTTGTATCCGTCATCATGAAAAATATTACCTCATCTTAGGTGACACCCTATATCACCATGGCATTGATTCAATCTTATGACGATATTTAACTCACAAAGAGGCCGAGCATGTCTTGAATGACTGCCACTTGGGGGCATGTGGTGGTCACCTCTTTGGGGTCGATATATCCCATAATATTTTATGTGCCGGATACTAACTGGCCATCCATATTCAAACATTGTATGGAAGCATTCAAGAAGTGTCCTCCTTGATAGCATTTCCACCATAAAAAGCGCACACACCCCGCCCCGCTCCATACTGTTATCTCCATTGACCCCTTTGCAAAATGGGGCATTGTGTTCATGCAATGTAAGCCTACCTCGACTAGGGGGCATGGTTATATTATTGTCGTCGTAGATTACTTCAAAAAATGGGATGAGGCTATTCCTACATACAAAGAAGACGACGAGACTGCCACACTATTTATGTTTAATCATATTATCGCTAGATTTGGAGTCCCACCAGCCATCGTCACTGACCATGGATCACATTTCCAAAATCATATGGTATCTGAATGAAGCACCAAGTTGGTATTTCATCATTGTCACGTCCCCATTTTGACCCCCTTCGCATTAAATCGTAAATGATGTAAATATTGTTACTTAATCATGGTGAGGAGCTCAAGGCCAAGGCCCCACCATTGATTTAGCGTTTTATGTATCAAAAATTAAAAATAGATGCCTATGGTTCTTGTGCTAGATAGGCACAATGTAACTTAAGACATCATGTAAATACGAATTTTAATGAAAAACCCACAACTAGCTATGCAATGCAACAAAGAGATGGGGGCATGATTTTACAAGGAATAGGGAGGGAAATTATTCAAACCCTTGAGCCAATGGTGTTAATCCATGTGTCAATGAGAAAACCCATAAACAACCAACTACCTATTTTGGGTTATGGACCCAATCATTTAATTCTTCCAGAAATTGGTTGAGGTAGTTAATGCCTTGGGAATGAAGAGGTATGGCAGCCAATTTCGTGTATGGGAAAGCCATCAACTTGGGAAATCGTATTTTGTCTCCTTGGGCAAGAAAACACCCACGAAATGATGCCCAAAGCCATTCTGAACCCCTAGCCTTGGCCCTCTCATGCAGTCGGAACTACTGGGTCTTTCCCCATCATGTTTTTCACCATTTTCCCTGCATTTTCCATGCATGGGAGCTCGTTTTTGCTTTGTACAACAGCTGGGAGAGAAGGGCCATGATTTGGGACTGTGATGGAGTCGTTTTTGCCCCAAAATGCCCATGGACATTTTTCTGAAAACAATTTCTACTCTCCAGGGTTGTTCCCCAATTGCCATTTCATTTTTGGGCTTTCCCACGTTTTTTTTATTATTTATTTTTATTTATTTTTTATTTTTTATTTTTCTGAATTGGTAGAAACCTCCTCTTTGGGCATCCCACTGAAGAAACATTTTTTCCTCATGCCCAACAATTGTGGTTTTGCTGTTATGTGCATCCCTGTTTTGGTTTGAACCTGTGAGCAAAAGTTTTGGAGTGGTAGTGGACAAAATTGGCTTGATAAACCTAGTGGGGAGAATAACCTCTCAAGAAGATCAAGAGGGCTGGCTACTCTTCTATGCACACCTGGGACACTCTATAATTGGAAGGTATGGCCTGAGGGACTGTGAATTGGTGAAGGGATTACTTCCTTGAGTGGGGTGTGTAGGCATTGTGGGTGCCAAGCTAAATAGATCTTGTAGAGGTATCCCTAGCTCTGTGGTTGAGCACACTAGCTTAGCAATTCTTCCTTTCCATTTCCTAGCAGCCTGATAAACCCAATTGTAGATTGGCTTGGCTCATCTTGGTGTATGCTTGGCTATGTGTGAGTCTGCTGTTCCCTGGTTCCTTGTAGAAATCATGCCCAGCTCGAGGGTGGCAGTTGTATCAAGAGGTTGATAAGCACAACTGGCCTATGGTTGGGTGGAACGTTGCAGATGCATAGCTGGTTGCTTGGGACTACTTTGTTAAGATAAGTATTCTCTTTTATAAATTCTGCAATGTCTTTATTTAATGGCTGTCATAGAAATTTTGAATGTATGTTAGATATTAAACATGATTTTTAATTCCGTTGTGTTTCTATAATATGCACATGTATATGTCTTTTTATCAATGAGTTTTTACTTAATGGATATGGGGCTAGATGCCCAGTTTTAGCGTCACGATCCTCTCCTTTGCACTGGTATGATGGGAGGGGACGTGACAATCATGAAAATCAAACCCCTACTATCCTGAATCAAATGAACAAGTAGAGGCCATTAATAAGGTCTTGAAAACCATGATTCAATGTATGGTAGGCACTCATAAGTCAAATTGGAATGTGATTCTTTTTTTAGCCCTTTGGGAATATAGAAATTATGTCAAAACCACCATTGGATTCACACATTTTCAATTGTTGTACGGACTAGAGGCAATATTTCCTATTGAGTGCAAAATTCCGTATTTGAAACTAGCCGTTGAACTCCTACCAAACAGTACCGCTGAGGAAGATATATTCTTATACTTAGCCAGACTTGATGAGACTCTCCGTGATGCAGCCCTGGCCAATGAAACACATAATAAATGCATCAAGTCCCAGTATGAAAAATACGTAAAGCCATGTATCTTTAAAGAAGGTGACTTGGTCTTAACATATGACCAAAAACATGATAAACTAGGGGCAGGTAAACTTGAGTTTATGTGGCACGACCCATACATCGTAAAACATGTCTTGGAAAATGGAGCTTACGAGTTGGTCAATTACGACGGAATATCCCTAGGGAGCCTCGAAATGGGCTCTACATAAAATGGTACTATGCTTAGGTCATCCCGCATCGATACTCTCTATATATTGTATATAATATGTGTTTGATTTGGTGTGACACTGTTCAATTAGTGTGTTAGGGTCTTATTCTGATTATTGCTTATACCATGTTCTTCTTGGATGTGCAGATGGAAACCTGTTACGTATTTGCGTGCGATTCTATCTGGCATACCCGCAAACTCGCCTCGATAGCATGGGTACTCTATTCCCCTGCTGGTGAACTGATAAACTCAAGAGGAACTTGCCTAGGTCCTGCAACTAGTAACATTGCCTAGTATCACGCGGTGATTGGATTGTTAACCGATGCATCTTCCCTTAGTGTGGACCACATTGTCATATATATGGATTCCCAATATGTGGTCTCCCATATAAAACGAGTCTATGCCATCTGTGACCCTACACTACTTCACTTGTTTTGGCGAGTACGTCTATTGGAAAGGACTTTTGAGTTCATTCAATACCAACATGTCCCGAGACACATGAATACGGTTGCGGATTCATTGGCTAACTTTGTATTAGATTGACATATTGCAAATTTTTAAACATTTTATTAAGAATGTATATTGGCACGACATGTAAATTATCCATTAGTCTATAAGCAAACGTACATAAGATATTCATTCATCATAGAGACACATTGTATAAAACCACTAGGTAATGTTTTATATTAAGTTTGGTAAAATGTTTTACGAAAAGGTACCGGTACAAAAATATGAAGCCCGTGGTTTTCAGTCTATCATATCTACAAAAAATCTGAAGCTCATATATTTTAGTACATCAACCCATATACATGCTACCACTAGTGGTGCTCATGGTAACATATGATGTCCCTTGCCTCCTGATGGAGTAGCCATCCAAAGCGACTGGAAGCTCCAGCTGTCTAGTGCTGATAATGCCACGGCAAGTCATTTATGGAGATATCAGGAATATCTACGGTCAATCGCTAGAGGTTCTCCTCGATCTTGTCCAACTCCTCTGCAGGGTCACGATTGGCCTCTACCATCTCCCTGACTACCCCTCGTCTTTCAATAAGCGATGATCCAGTAGGTCTTGAATCCCCAACCTCTGTGTAGCAATGCATAAAGTATCAATACTAAAAAAAAATAAATCACAAAATGAATAAAAAATAAAAAATGAAGAAAAAATTTCTCTTCTTACCTAGGTCACCCTAGTGCTCTCCCTCCGAAATCACTAGGTCCGGATCTCCTCAGAAATCCTCTCCTGCGTATGTGCAGGCCTACACCATAAGAAGCTAGATACGTAACCACTTGAAGAAGGTAGGCCGATAGGTGATCATAGGCCCACCACCACCATGTCGGGCCATCACCTCAGTCCACCTCAACATGCGTGGATCTCGTGGCTCAATATCACTAATCTCCACCTTTGGATGGAATAGGGGGACCCTCTCTAGGAATAAAGAGACTACGATTGAACCATATTCAAATTGTTTGCGATCCCCACTCCTATATTTGGTCATCTGTTCCTTGAGGTTTGTGAGGAGCCCCTCACACCAATTGAAAAATGTAGGTGCCATGCACTCAATGGTGTAAAGCATATGGGCCTTGGTAGCCTGATGTGGGGCTCTTCTACCTGCCACTCTCTCAATGGTGAACAACACGGTTCTCAAAGGATGATCTCGCACATTTTTTATGGGAATATTCCCACCTAAAATTTGGGTTCCAGGAGTACAAAATTGTGCGATCAAATCCTCAGTGGTTCTATCTCCTCCCCTAGGAACGAATTATGATACCAGGGATCCACACCTTGACAAACCTGTCAAGAAATAGATATCCTCAATATCCAATGTGAGAATATATGTCCCAACCTGAAAATGTTGTTGATCTGGGTCCCACATTTAGATCAAGTGATCTAATAATTGTAGTTGGTCCCTCATCCCTTGAACTTGGAATAACTTCAACAACCCACATTATCTCAAAGCATTGATCGAATGAGGATCATTGGTCGCTTGAACATCCTCTAATTCGTGTTCTCGTTCCTTCCATTGCACCATATTGATTGATGAACCTTGCATAAACATCAATTTAAGAGACATTAGGTCCATCTCATGGCAACCAAATAAATTCTTTGCTTGCAATTTTGATTTTTTGGATCACTTCACTGCCGACGCACCCCAAATTTGATGACAGAGCATTAGCGATGCACTTACACTTTACAGGATGTACGTCACCACTGAGTGACACACTTCCCGAAAGGGAGAAGTGCGTCACCCAGGGTGCACACTCTACCCCATGAAATGACCCTAAAAACCACTAAAATGTGCATCAAAACATAAATTTTAACCATGAAATTGAAGAGAATAGGGAGTAGAATTACCTGGTCCTAACGAAATCTCGAATGGTTGACCAAATATCTCGCATTCTTCACCACAAATTTTAGCTAAAAAGGGATTTTTACTCACCCACAACTTGGTAAAAACACAAATGGTAAATATTTTTCACTTTTTACCCCTTTTATGTATTTGAAATAGAATATTTTAATGTTTTATTTCATTTTATCCTAAGTTATTTTTACCAAGTCAATTATATTTTATGTTTTGAGTCCTATAATCATTCTAACACTTGTCGTGGAGTTTACAGGTTAAAATTAATGACTTTTGGCTATGACAGAGGTCCTTTTTGACTTTTTCATGCTCCTTGTTAACTATGAAAAAGCTTCCGAGTGATTTTTACACCATGATCGTGGTCGTCAAAAACCTAATAAAACGGTGTCGATCTTAGTCTTTGTTCCTTATCATGCTCATAAATACATGAGAATAAGTAATCGAGTTTATTTTTATCTCTTTTTCGAGCTTGTAAAAATGTTACAAAAAACGAACCCCCTTGGAGTTTTCTTTAAGCCCCTTTCAGACTCCCAAAACATGAAAAGTTTTCCAAGCAAATTTCTCTCTTTCACGCTTGTAAAAGGATGCAAAAGGTCGTCTACACAGTGATATTTTATCCCTTTTTTGGACTGTGTACTATTTACAAAAAAAGTCTACTTTAGTCACTTTTTTCTAGAAGGTTCTCACAGGTATGGTTTTATCCTTTTTTGGACATCTAGGACTAAACCTATGAAAAACTACATTTTGGAGTCCTCTTTAGTCTCTCTAAACATGAAATGACGTCGAGTTTTCCTTCTATGGACTCATTAAAATTCAACATTGAAGGACCCTTATAGGGATGAAATCCTCCTATATTAGGTTCGTAAAACACGTGAGATTGGACTCATCCTAAGGACAAGCTATATTGAGCATCTATTACCCTCCTCAAGCTCGTTAATAAATAAATGTGTACTCATCAATCATGACTAGGAATAAGGAAAGAGTGTGTATCTACCCGTATTAGTGGAAGCTTACAGTCATCCTTGAACATGGTACTTGTTTGCATCTCAATGAAACAACTTGGATAATCTGCTTGTCTTCAAGTCATACCACTTCCATGAGTCGTTATACTCCTTTGGGTCATTCGAAGAATGCATCGATCATTTGTTGTATTAGGTCTTGGTGTCTATCTCATCATGTCAATGCTGCCAAGTCATGCCATTCCATGTTCAAGGGAAGTTTTTTCTCGAGTCAGGCTCTGCAGTCATTTTACTTTCCTTTGTGTCAGTCACCTCTGAGTCAGTCTCAAAAGTTACTCTACAGTCCGATCTGCTTCAAAAAATATATTTGATCTTGTTCCGTGTCGATGATGGGGGAAAAATCATGGTCATCCTTCAACGGGTTTATCCTTGTCAAATTCAATACATCATCCAAGGATTAAACGTAGAAACCAGTCGAGTACATTGGGCTTCCATGCCTTAATGGCAGGTTACCTCGCTTTCAACAGTAAGTTTACATCATTGACTTCTGATTGAAATATTCCACCAAATGTTCGACCTCAACTCATTAATTCACATTCGATGGTTTCAACCATGTTCAAATTCTACACATTGTAATCACATGATTAGATTTGTATCATTCCGGGTTCGAGGTGAAGACCCTGGGGTACTTTCGTTATGTATCTTACCTAGGTTGCAATGGATATTTTTTGAGTCATATCACACAGATCCACTCTTGTATTGGTCGTGGCTATGTAATTATCTCATCATGGATCTACGTTTGTATCTTAGTATCCATGATTGTGTTCATTCAGTCAGTACTAACATGGATTTGCAATGTGTTGGTTGACAGCCATGCTTTGAGTTGTTTGGGACACGTATCTCAGAGTCTATTGTACTGCAGAAGTCCTTGTTCAACATTTCAACCGATGATCTTTGCCTTAAACTTCCATACATGAAAGCACTTCACCTATCCTATTTATATAGCTTCATGATTTGGGGGGCATTCTATTACACCAAAATATCATCATCATGAGTTATGTGTCCTTGACTTTCCCTAATTCTTAAAGCATTGATGCCAAATTGACTAGAGGAAGGGAGTTGTCATGTTTTTTCCCTTATGTTGTCATGCTGACGCACCTTTCACATTGACAAAGTGCGTCAGATCCTTGATGACGCGCTTTGCTGTAATATCCCAGATCTGGTTGGAGATGATATTATTCAAAAATTAAAACTTAGAACACAATTTTTCACAAGCAGGAACTAGTTAACAAAACTAGTTGAAAGGAAGCGGGTCTAGGACACAAGAAGATTCCTCGAGGGTTAGGAATTTAAAATATTCAGGATATGCAAAATGTATGGGTGAATGTGCAGCAGAAAATATATCAGTTTCAAGGCTAGATTCTAATTCATATGCACAAGGTACTGGGTCCATTTACGTTTCAACAATAGCTGCCGCTGAAGTCTAATCCGAGGCTTCCTAGGCACATCAACATATGCATACTAAACTCATTTGATCACACCTAAAGGTAACCAAATGGAATATATTATATATTAAATCCCTAATTAAATGTTGGACAACATTTCTGTGAATTTGGGAGGTTCTGGTTGAGTTTGGAATCAAAAGAGGTAAATGCGCTATGTTGGACTGCTTAACTAGTAGTTTTCCAAGTTCACCCAAATAGGTTGAGAGGCCTTCGAATCCTCAAGGAAAATGTTGGATATGATTCATTATGGTTCATGATTCATAAATTACCATTAAGATAGAAAAATGGTTTATAGATAACTTTGAATTACAAAAACTATAAAACTAGTCAAGAAAAAGAGCTTAAAGAGCTAGTCTTGGAAATACTTGATTCAAAATGCCCCCGAGGCTTTAAAAAATCACTTTTGAATTATATTATGTATGTTAAATGATATTATTGATGTAATAAAATATAAATTAAATATCCTGAGTAGAAATTAGAATATTTTTAATCTTCAAATCTTCGAGGGGTCTCCAATTCTAGAGAAATCTTACAAAACCTGAGAGAATGAGTATGATAGGAGGATACGAAGGTGAAAGTATGCACTGGATATGCAAGTATGATGAATTAGGAGCTGTTATTTTTAGATGGAGGGTGCACTAATATTCATGAACTTTTTCAGGGGCGCAATCACTTAAAAGGATCACCTCCTCTAGATGTAACTTCTTCAAGAACTCTCTCCAATTGCACTCTAGCTGAGGATATCTCTACGGATGTCTTAGATTATTCAATAATGGAATAATTCAGGCCCGTAGATAATCATTCCATGGCTCTGTATCTGATCATGGATAAAATGGAACAATCATTTCATTGGGGTTCATCTCCCAAGCTTGGTTGAGGCACATCACTCAACTATGAGAAGCAAAATGATCTCAAGACAATAAAAAAATGAACAAAACATGTGAATGGTGTGAAATAGCCTCATTTTATAACTTAGGTAGCTTCTTGGGAAATCCATTGGCATGTGTGAGAGGTGAGGGCGCCTTCTTTGAGAGAATTAGCAACATTTCTTACCTTATGAAACTTGCTTGATTTGTGTCTTCAACTACTTTTAGCAATTGTTCCCTCATCTTTTTTGGATGTTGCCTTCTTTTTCAAAATGGTTGCTTTCTATACTTTCTTTCTCTCTCACTTTCCCGCTTTGTGCTTTTACCGATTTTTTATTGATTTTTCTAGTTTCTATCTTTTTATGCCGCCACCTTGATTTTAGTTGAATCCTTGTTGTTTCTATATTTTTCTACTTGAGTTGGTGAGGTCCACCTTGTCCTCATGCGCCCTCCTAGCCATGTGTACATCACCACTTTCCAAAATTTTGACTAATAATAATAATGGAATAATTACAGAATAATTAAAAATGAAAATTATTAGATTGTTAATCACTATAGGCCTTGTACCAAAATTTATCCCAATTAATTACTTATTCTCCACTTAATTCTTCTTCCTAGACCCTTAGGGATGGAGGGTCCAATTATTGACCAAGTGGCCACGAAGGAAGGAACATGACAATCCTACCTCCGTAAGAATGATTGTCCTCAAGCAGGTGAAATCTTGGATGTTGCAGAATCTATTCATTCTCCCAGGTTGCATCTTCACTAGGAAACCCCTTCCACTGCACTAGATATTCTTTAATGATCATGTTCCTCAGCTTCCTTTCTATAACCTGCAAAATATTTTCTGGATCTAGGACCAGGTGTCCTTCATCATTGAGAGGAGGCAATTCTTCTAAAACTATTACTTGCTGGCCTACTGCTTTCTTCAAGCATGAAACATGGAAAACATTGTGTATCTTGATTCCTGTAGGAATATCTAGTTCATAGGAAACTTCACCAATTTTCCTTATGATATTATATGGTCCATAAAATATTGGCTTCAATTTTTCAGCCGCTTTTGATTTCAGATAAGATTTCCTATATGGATGCAACCTCAGATAAAATAAATCGCCCTCTTGGAAGGTTCGATCTGTTCTATTTTTATTTTCATTTACCTTTTGTTGGTTATGCGAAACCAACAAGTTTTCTTTGAGTTCCCTGAGTATGTATTGGCTCTCCTGGAGCCAATCCTTTTCCTTTTGGGCTCTGCAATCCCCAAAAATAATATTTGCAAATGTGGGGGATTCATACCCATATAGAGCTTTAAATGGTGTCATCCCAATGGAGAGATGTAATGTAGTGTTATAACAAAATTCCCCCAAGTGTAGCCAAGTGACCCATGCTTTCTGCTGCCCGGTAACATAATTTCTGAGATAACCTTCAAGCCATTGGTTTATCCTCTCAATTTGGCCATCAGTTTGAGGGTGATAACTCGTGCTAAGGTTCAGACTAGTTCCAACTATTTCAAACAAAGTTTGCCAGAAAGCACTAGTGAATTTGCTATCTCAGTCACTTATTATCGTCTTGGGAAGACCATGCAATCTGAATACTTCTTAAAAAACAATGCAAAAACTTGACTGGCTATAATAGTTGATGTGATAGCAAAAAATTGAGAAAATTTAGTCAATCTATCAACCACTACAAAAGTACTTTCCTTAACTTGGGATTTGGGAAGCCTGGTGATGCAATCCATGGACACACTTTCCCACTTTTGTTTTGGAATTGGAAGGGGTTGTAGGAGGCCAGCATGATGAGTGTGCTCAACTTTATTCTATTGGCATGCAGTACACTCCCTTACATGCTTTAACCCATCATTTTTGAGGCCCTTCCAATTGAACCTCTCTCTCACCTTCCTGTAAGTTTTCAGGAATCCAGGGTGGCCCGCCACTAGTGCACTGTGGGAAACCTCCAATTTTTTTTCTTTTAAGCTCGATCGAGGCACTAAAAATATTCCGTCCTTGTAATATATTACATCATTAATGATCCACCTAGCAGTTGGAATTATTGTCGTATGTCAACATCGACTTTGACAAGTTCATCGACTTCGACAAGTTCAACGACTTCGACAAGTTCATCGACTTCGACATGCATCGTTGACATTTGCGATGATGAACTACAACATATTGTCTCTCTGTATTCCAATGGACTATAACGGTTGAACTTCTGAAACCATTCTAACTTCTCTTGTAACTGAACGTAACGGGAAGACAACCCAAGCGTTCTCAGTACTCTATTTAAGCATGTAAAATATTGTAATATACAACTAGAGAAGAAGTAACCAAAGATTAGTTCGCATTCCTGCATACACTACTACATTTTTGTCCATTAGGGGGGTTGTATTCCGCCCCCAAAACTGACCTATGGGGGGGGTTTTGGCTTTGTCGGTGGTTTTGGAAAACCACCCCTAAAGGCACCGATGTTAAAATTATTTCCCTTTAAGGGAGGTTTTTGACGAGATTGGAACCACCCCCAAAAGTGACTTTTTGGGGCGGTTTTTGACCCCCCTTGTAGAGGTCTACGGAGGCGGTTTTAAACCCCCCTCGTAGAACCCTTCATAGAGACCTACGGGGGCAGTTTTGAACCCCCTTCATAGAGACCTATGAGGGCGGTTGTGAACCCCCCTCATAATATCCCTCATACAAACCTACAGGGGCAGTTTGGAATGCCCCTCGTAGAGGCCTATAGGGGCGATTGTGAACCCCCCTTGTATAGTCCTATAGGGGCAGTTTGGAACCCCCATTGCAGAGGCCTATAGGGAAATTTAGAAGCCCCTCGTAGAGGCTTATAGGAACGATTTTTAAACCCCCTTGTAGAGGTCTATAGAGGCAGTTTGAAACCCCCCTCGTAGAGGCCTATAGGGGTAGTTTGGAACCCCCCTCGTAGATTCCTATAGGGGCAGTTTGTAACCCCCCTTGTAGATTCCTATAGGGGCGGTTTGGAACCCCCCTCATAGAGGCCTACAGAGGCAATTTGGAACCCCCCTCGTAGAGGCCTACCATGGCAGTTTGAAAGCCCCCTTGTATAGACCTATAGAGGGGTTCCAAACCCCCCTTGTAGAAGCTTAAGAGGGCATATCAAGACCTCCCTCATAGAGATGTATTGAGGTGGTTTAAAATTGCCCTCGTAGCCACCAATAGGGGCAATTTAGAACCCCCCTCATAGCCACCTACAAGGTCAATTTCAAACCCCCCTCGTAGCCACCTATAGAGGCAGTTATTAACCACCCTCATAAAAAGCTATAGAGGTGGTTATGAAACCCCCTCCTAGAAATACATTGGAATATCATTTATTAATTTATGGTAGGGCACAGAGGAATTGAACCACCAACCTCCTACTTGTAAGGCAAGTGCTCTTCCATTGAGCTAGTACCCTTTAATAATTTTAAGTGTTGTTGTGTCAAAACCTGCCTATCGTGTATGGTATATGACATATACTAGATTGGTTTGAGCTTGTGATTCTGCTGACTTTTAAACCTGTGTTTGTCAAAATGAGACCACACTCTATCACGAAACTAAAAATCAAGAGGGACCTGATGTATGTCATGCAATGCCTTATCTTTCACATGTGTCTGCTAAAGTATGTCATGGACTCTTCTTTGTATTTTGGCCAAGATGCGCAAAGGAAGAAGCCTCATCTTCCTCCTTTAGGTGGGTGAAGAGAAAATAGAAGCTCAAGCGGCAAGAAGCTGAAAGACATAGCATACCTCAAATGGAGAATACATTTCTCTATCTGAGCCACAAGATGTACAAGTAAATATCCCATTGTTCATTCTATCGGTGGTAAATGTGGAGAGAAAGCAACAAAGTCTTGTTGACTACCTTGGTCTGTCCATCAATTTGGGGATGAAAGGAGATAAAAAACATTCAACTGACATCCTAGAAGCTTCAATTCCTTACAAAAATTACTAGTAAATCTAGAGTCACAATCAAAATTATGGCCAATGGAAGGCCAAAATGGCTCTAAAGATGCTGGAAAAACAACTCTGCACGTTACTGTCATCAATAAATTTTCTGCAGGTATGGAAGATTGCCACCTTAGAGACTAATATGCAAACTACAACAAATGCATAGTCATGCTTCCACTGAGTGGTAGGTAAACTGCTGATTAAGTCCATGGAACTAGATTTCCCTTGTCTGGAAGGAATTGGTAACAATTGCTATAGCCTCACTATCAGGGATGGATGCCTCCAAAAGTTTGACTGGGACTTATTCCTCTAAGTGTGCATGATCTTAATGAGATTGTGCTGATTGGCATTCACTACATAAAATATTCCTAGCTGTGCTGGAAGATTCTATTTGAAGGCGTTGGGACCCGCCTACTGTGTGATGGTATATGGCACATACTGAATTGTCCCGAGCTTGCCATGCTGTTGATTTTTGAACATGTGTTTGTCCAAATGATACCACTTTGTCCCGAAACTAAAAATGAGGAGGGACATGATGTTTGTCAGGTAGTGCCTTCTCTTTGGTCCATGTCTGCTAAAGTATGCAATGGAATCTACTTTTACTTTTGGCCAAAATTCATAAAGGAAGAATCCCTCATCTTCCTCCTCCTGCCAGTGGGTTATGTACAAAGCAGGGAAAGAAGCTAGAAGCTATAAAGTGGGAAAGAAATTGAAAGACATAACATACCTCAAATGGAGAATGACTTGTTCTAGCTGAACTACAAGATGTGCACGTAAATACCCTACTACTTGTTGTATTGGTGGATGAACCAAAGTCCTATTCACTACCATGGTCTGTCCATTATTTTGGCAAGGAAAGGAGGTATAAAACATCAATTGAGAGCCTAGAAGCTTCCATTCCTTACAAAACTTGATAAGAAATCTAAATTTTCAATGATAATGATGGTCAACGAAAGGACAAAAGGCTCCAATCATGCTGGAAAAACAACTCTGCACTTTATGCTCATCAATAGATTTACTGCAGAGTCAATATCCCCTTATGGACATGTCCCCAAAGGTCAAATAATGTCCTTTGTTGCATATTCAATAATGAACTTTGGCGCTACTTGGACAATGCCATCTCTTATTTGTTGCAGAGTCAACAAGGGAGCAAGACAAACTCGTTCAAATGTGCTCTATGAATTCTTCAAAGTCCCATGCCCTTGTTGTAAATCAAGGCACTAAGGATTCAAAGGCATCTAACAACAACATGCAGAAACAAAATAATAGAGACAAGAAGGACAAGGAGCAGAATTCTAAAATCTGCTCATGAGACCTCTCAAACAAAAGCTGAAAATCCCAAGTCTAAGAAGGTCAAGTGCACCTATTGAAATAATCTCAAGCACGATGAACACAGGTGCATGAAGAAGTAACTTGATCATCTTACTTATCTTCTTGATAGCTTAACATCAAGGTGCACGACTCTATCAAGAAGAATTCATCAGCTAAGCAATCTTCTAAGGAACAAGAAAAGAAAGGGAGAAAAGACCAACCACTTGCACTTGTAGAACTGACATCTCAAGCATCTTCTTGAGTATTTGACTTGGTGCTTCACACCAAATTGCTTCATCACAAGATTACTTTGCATCTTTGGATCCTTATACTAAACCAAGTCAGATCCCTGTAATGCCTGTAGGAGGAAGTGGTATTTGTCATTCAGTTGTTGTAATTCTTCTTTACTTGCTTGTAGTCATGTGTTATTGCCTTCTTCCACTGTGTCCATATGGAGTTCTATAAGTTCCTTGGTGTGCCAATACAAATCCAACGTGAGGGAGTGCATGGTGTTCCTACTCCTAGAGAACGTTGTATCATGGACAATGCTAGCAAGCTCCTCATCTATTTTGGAGCTTTTACTAGCCCCTCTCTTTTAGGTCTTCTCTTACCTTTTCATCTGGCTTGTGAAACCTTTATATTGAGGTTTCTTTGTGCTTTCCATTAAATCCTATGACATTTTTCTTAGCCTCAGTCTAGTTCTTGGTTAGTCTAGGTGGACAACTACTTGGCTTCTTCTGTGCTTTGAAGGTTGGTGGTCGACCTCTTCTAGCTTATAGAGCCTTTCTTGTATCCTCTGCATTGCTTGCTGCATCTTCCTGGAAGTATTCCTTATCTTACATTACGTGACCAAAAATAAATTAAAAATACAATAAATATATATAAAATATATATACATATGCTATTTCATCCATCTTAGACCAAGTGCAGTGCCCGAGTATCCTTGAAGGTTACTCAACCCATGTTTGAGTACATACCTTCTAAGGAACGTTTCTTGTCATTTTGTGTATTGTATTAAATTTGTTAATTTTGATGATGGTGAGTTCAATTTTTAGGTTACACTTATTCAAGTGTTGCTCCATGTTATTGTTCAAGAGTTGGATATCTTTCTGGTCAGTTCCATATTAGTTCAAGAAGAGAAGGAAAAACAAACCCCAACCATTAAATTCGGCCTTCACATCCCGAATTCTACATGTTTTCAAAATTATTTTTGTTTAGTCAGGTTCCATCCTTTATATCAAGAGATATACTTTTAGAATTTTTGTTAGCATCATATTTTAACAATCATGTCCAGATTATGAGCCCATATTTGAGAAAATTTCAAGTTCTAGGTGGATATGTGTTTCCATCTATAGAAACACTTTTTTATTGGAACACAACATAGAGGTTAATGAAGGATCATAAAAATGCAAACTTAATAGTATGTAAAAAATTACTTTCTCGATAAGGAAGTGGATTGAAACATGTAATACTTGTCAAAAGACAAAACATGTGCTGAAAAAGATAGTATGCCTCTTCACCCAACATTGCCTCAAGAATTGTTCTGGAGTTAGGGTTGGATTTTATAGGTTACTTAAGCTACTTGTAAATATTAGTTTTATTATTCAAATTCATTGGCCTCTTTCTTTCTAGCTTCCTGTGAGTTTTCACCACACTAGAATACAAAATGTCAATGAAACTACAGACAAGTGTCTAATAACATACATTGATATCCAATTATGTTTATCGATCAAATATTTGAGATATTCAAGATGCTGTCCAACGTTCTATTTCCAAAGAACATTGGAAAATAAAAATCTACAATAAAACACAAAATTACCATATATATAACTCCTCTGCGAATAAGGGAAAACAAAAAAACTGCTATTTGTATCAAAATATACAATCCAAACAAACCATTGCAGCTAGAACGAGGTCATGAAAAATTGAAGAAAATATCTAAAAAGAAAACTTGTACTATCTTCCTAAACTGAAGAAACAAAAGATTAAAAAAATTCCACCTTAACGATGAGTTTATACTCTGATGTAAATTGTGAAAACAAAAATCATGCAGTGAATCTAAAAAGCTAATTTATCATCAATTTCACTACACAGCTAGTAGTGCTAATTATAGTCCCAAATCCCAAGCATTAATAAAACTTAAATACCTTTATTCTTCTCCTCAGCCCTTACAACATACAATCAGGGTCTCATGATATGACTGCCCATAAAAAGAAATGTTATTGAGAACAAAAAGGGGGAAAACACTACACAAGAGGCCTCATCTTATTTTTTGTGTAATCACATTATTGATTATTTTCTAGACAATGCTTATTTACAAATTTAGAAAATTTCTTTATACACAAGGGAAGATTGGCTTTGACACAATCTATGTTGGGAAACCACTAAAGGCACTATTCCACTTGTTGATCTTAATCAAGAGCCATCAGGGGAAGTTTCTGAATCTACATAAATGAATTTTGTACACAGACCAAGTCAGAGTGAATGCACAAGCTAGTATCTGTTGCACAGATTCATCTAAAGATCAAGCCATGGAAAGTGATGATTTCCACATATGGAAGCTCTCATACACAATTTGTATAATCCATCAAGACCACATTGAAATTCCTCCATTTCCTTTGACATTTACTAGCAGCCCTTGATGAAGGAGCCATGATTCCTGTGGTAAGAATGAATATGGACACTGTTTATGAAATATTGACAAATTTAAGAACTTAAAATGCTTTCAATTCTCCCAATATCCATTCAAATCTAGTTTTTCTCCTTCACCTAGAGCATTTTCTTGTGGCAAAAAGTCAAAATGAGGAGAGACTCATTGTTTTAAACTATTTTCCCACTACAGCACATGCAAGACACAAGTTTGGCACATGTTCTTTTCAAGGCACATGTCAGGTGTTCAACAAATGGAATACATACACACAAGCCCTAGACACAAATTTGACAAATGTTCTATTTCAAGGAACATGTCAAACTCATGTCCTAACATGCCAGGTGTTCAACACATGAAATATAGACACAATGGCTATGGGACATGCCTGTTTGTTAGCCAAAAAAGGTAAATGTCAATGCTCTCCCTATATCTCCCTTTTTAACACCTATAATCACACCACTCAAACTAGCCCCAATTATCATAAATGTTACTTCACCAATCTTGTTTACCAAATTTTTGCATGATATCACTACCCAAGGAAAACCCCTCCACTTCTTCCCAGTATTAGACACATTAGCTCTGAACATTAGGTGGCATCTTAGAAATCCATTTCAAGACTTGTCAATGATGAAGAGCAATAGTTTCCATCCAGATGGAAAGGAGGTGAAATCCCATCAAATGTATTATTATATCCTATATCTATGGGAAATTAAAATTTGATCACAGAAAAAATTAGTATAGTACTCGTGTTTCATTTACACTCCCACTCTTAGAAAGCAAGGATGACTTATCTATTGGCAAGTAGTTGAAAATTGGACTAAATTTTCTCACCAACTTAACTTGTGAAATGATGAACCAAGTTACTCACCATTACAAGTTTGTGAAATCCTAAACAAGAAAATTCAGATGTTGCGGCCATAAAGGCAGAGTGCTACAAATTAAGATCATCCTTAACATTAGAGTCCTATCCGTGTCACTGCAAATTTTCTTTGCATTGCAACTACCAAGTTTTTAAATAATAAAACCAAAGTCATAGATCTACATAATATGATTATTTACAAAACTAAAATCAGTGCTCCTGTTTCAAACACTTTACAGGCTAATTCCCAACTTTCTCCTAAGATTTGCAACCAAAAATGTTGAGTGTTGTCATAGATGTCAAAGTGGTTGTGGGTGTGACAATGATGATGATGTGTCATTGATGTCAAAGTGGTTGCTGATGTGGCAGTGATGATGAGGTGTTATTGAGGTCAATGGTTGATTGATGTATGATTGCCAAAGAGTCCCTGAAGCAGTGTGTCAAGAGGAATGGGAGCTGAAAAATATGAGCAAGTCCAGTAAGACCACTATTTGTCTCAATCCAATTGAAGGAAAAGCAAGCCCAACTCATGAGGATTATGTTATAGGTTCCAAATTGTCATTAGCTCATTTGCACATATGAAAAGCAACTCTAACTACAGGAATTCAGGATTCCTGTAAAAACGTGTTAGTAACGCCTTGGAAAGATTGTGAAATAACCTTAACAACCAATATGCCCAAACATATTGCTTTTGTAGACCAAATGTATGCCTTGAACATAGCTCCACAATGGTTGTAAGTAAAGGTGCATCGATGCCTTCAACTTGCTGAGAATTGAGAGGTTTGTTGTAGCTAACAATCCACACAAATATTTAACAACATGTTATTTCAATGGACAGAGCAAATGTATAATCAATGTGGGGTACTTACTAGATTCAATTAAGAGAATCTATGCCTCTGGTTGATCAGCAGTGCACTCAAGGGGAAATCAAGCTATATCACATTGGTTTTCATAGCACACATGCAGAGAACCTAGCCTAGTAATGAGTTAGAGGTCAAATTGAACTGGAAACTTAAGGCATTGACATCCATTGACTTCCTAACCATGATGAGTCCACAAAGTGCACACCAAATAAGTTTAAGATTTTTTGAATAGTTCAAGAACATTCACATTATGGTCATCTCACAACAAATTAAACCAATTGGGTCCACACAAATGCATATATATGTGTTAAGGAATTCAGTGATTAAAGTGGACAAGAATGTGTGGGTGAAAATGCAGAAGCTCTGAAATCATAGTTTTGGGTTCGCTGGAGGCTGGAGGTTCTGAGCATATTAGACACAAGTATGGGTTTAGGACTGGCTAGCATGTCAATTTTGATTGCAAGTATGCGAAGATAAAGTGTTTTTGAAGATTCTGGAATTTCACAAGAAGAAATTCGAATATACAAGAAACTATTTGGCATTCGATTTGATGGACTAAGATGTGATTTAAGGATTTAAATTGCAGAGATCACAAGTGTTTGGGTTTTGAAATCAAAGCTATGTATCTCCTCATTGAGCTTTGAGACCACAGGTGTTTTGAGTTCTGAAATCACAGCTATGATATGTCTTTGTATTTGAAATCACAAAGCACACTCATTAAGCCATAGATTGCAGAGGTATACCTTTTGTTGAGCTCTAAAATGGAGTACTAATGATTATGATGGCATGGAGGTAAAAATTGTTTGCTTTAAAAGTTAGTGTGGATCAAACTTTTTTTGATAGGATATGGTGCTGCAAAGGAAGTTCTGGGCATATATGCGAATAACTGAATTTATGGCAATAGACATGATGATTTGGATATAGTAAACTACATGAGGAAAAATACAGGGTTTAATGGAAGGAATCTTTGGTCTTTAAATTACAGAAATGTATCTCTGAATGAGTTAAACAAAGAGGTTGGTGTTATAGCTTGAAATGACACCTCTCCGTCCGTGACGACACTTGCTTCCCTTGGTCGCATGACGACACTTCTTGAGATCAAGTTCAGTCACACAATAGGAAACTTGTGGATGGAGGAGTCATTTGGGACACTAAAAATTGTTGAAATTACCTCACTCCTGACCCATTTGATGGTTACAACCCTTAGGAACATTTTTCCAGACCAAACCATCTCCCGAAAATGAGCAGAAAAGCCTGTTTTTGGCCATTTTTTCACATGAGCGCTGCTCTACCTTAACAAACTAGTGTGTGTACGCTACTCTAGTGTACAATAGTAGCGCTCAACCCTCTTGAGCGCTACTCCACTGTGAAATAGTAGCGTACACCGCTGTTTTGGTCAAAATCATGAAATTTGAGTAAGTTAAGTTGGTTGGGAAACCTCCTGAGCGGTTATAACTTCCTTTTCTCTCCTTCACTGATTATATAAGGAAGGTAGAAGGGCCATGTGAGGGGACCAAGTCTACAATATTGTTATGCTGGAGGAATGGAGACCCTCATCCCCCTATCTTGTGCTTAGTTTTTGATAAACCCTAGCACTGCTGATTAGAGGTTGGGATCCTTGGAGAATAGAAGCAAGAGACCTTGAATCTAGGTTTCGTGAAGTGCCAAGCTTGAAGGAAGGTATAATCTTATGTACTTGCTTCATTCATTAATAAAGATCAGACATTCTTTCCTTTCCAAATATGACCTATACATGTGTGTTTCAAATTTGATTACAATTTGTTTATAATCTGATGTCTTATTCTATTATGAATATCAATCTTATATATGTAGTGAAATGTGTTTGAGAAAGGTATCAAGTTGTTTTGCAGGTCTAGACATTACGGCACTAGATAAGCATTGAAGAGCGAGGGAGGCAAAGCTAGGATCAACCTTCTGAATAAGGTGCCTACATCTCTAAACCCTAATCTCTTCATTTATTTGTTGTACTTGCAGAATGCTTGTAAGTCTATCTTTATCACCGTAAGTTGGTAGTTTCTCCCCTGAACTATAGGTGCATTTTCCCCACAACAGAATGGCGACTCCGCTGGAGAAAGCCTAATTGCTTAGGGGTATCCAAGGTCATTTCTTTAGTTTTGTTTGATGGTCTTTGTTCATTTTCTTGATTAGAATCAGTTATTAGGCTCTGTTTGACCCTCCTAGGCTTCTTACAGACCCTTCCCAGCCCTTGCAAACCCTTGTGGACCCAGGTGTGGGAGTTTTAATCCCATTTTCCCAACTTTCTCCACATGTACGCTACTGTTTGTACAACACAATAGCACCCATACGCTACTTTTCCTCTGCACAGTAGCACCCATCCTGCTATGGACGCTGGTATGCCTCATACACAGTAGCGCCCACAATTTGGGTTTGAATTTTTTGAGTTTTTGGGTTGTGGACCCAAATCTGGGGGCTGTGGTTGCATTTTTTGGGGTCCTTGATGACCCTAGGTCTATGTTAAACCAATGTAAGTGGTCTCCAATCCTTGTACTAATCCTACATTCATGATTTGAACCTCTTTTGATCAATTTGGGCTTGTTTGGAAAGTTTTGGGGCTTGTTGACCCAAGTTGGGGGGTTGTGGACCCGTTTGGTGTTTTGTACCCTAATTTGAGTCTGACTGAACCTGCTTGCCCCATTTCCACTGGATTTGAAACCTCTTGAGTCTTCTTGACCCTGTTTGTATCTATTTGAGTGAAATTTCTCTTTTAGATTGGTTTTTTATCCTCCCTTATGGTTTTAACTTTTCTTTTGTAGTGAAAGCTCAAGTGTTTTGGCTATTGTTCAAGACCTTGTTTGCATTATTTATGTGCAGACCTGACTTTACCAAACCATACTTTATCGTAAGTCATTTGATTCGTTTGGGTCTAAAAGTAGTTTTTGTACTCTTTTCCCAATGTTTGGCATCCTTACATCAATAAGAATTTGAAAGTCATATTTGGTAGCTTTTACTGTTTCAATAAAGAAAACCTGAAAGTCTCTTTGCTTTGCTTTGATAGTAGGTTAGTTTTAGTTTTGTTTCTTACCTTTGGAAAGCATAAAGAATTTTGATTCATTTTCTGAATAGAGTACCTTGCAAGTGGCTTAAAAGATTTTAGAGTGCTTTGCATAAAAAAGAACAAGTTTTCTTTGGCATACCTATTTGTTTGAGTAGTTGCATTCTTAGGTTTTGAGTTTAATTTTGTACATTTTAGACTTTATTTTTACCTTTTTTGCATTCGAAAGATTAAAAAATTGCATTTGCATATGCATTCTAGATCATAATTTTAAGACTTGCATTGAAAAGAAAAGATTTGTTTGGTGGTAAATATTTCATTTTCAGTACTCTATCTCTATTATAACCACTCTCACACACCCACTACCTTTTTGAGTAAGCAAGTAACCTTTAAAATGAACTCTAATAAAATGTACTAGTAACATTTTCTTTTCTAGGTTACACTACACCAACTAGTATTGGTTAGGATCTTGGGTTTAAAACACCTTAAACCACCCAAGGTCACACATTACGCAAAAATCGTAGTTGGACTATCACAGGTAAACCCACTTCATTCAAAGCTTGCCTGGGATCTATGTAGTAGGTCTTGTGAGATCAGATACCCCTCCTACTTTCTGTTTCGAGCATATACCAGGATTGGATCATGTTTGGGGACTCTTTTGAGTTTTGGGCTCAGTTACCCTGCCCATGCCTTCTGATTCGACTAGAGACTGTTCCCCTAGGAGTTTTTGGTGTGGTGGTATCCTTAGTATCTAACCATAGGTTCATACACAGGTGACAGCAGAGGGTATATCTGCTGTACCTAGGACAGACGTGGGAGGAAATCCCTTGTAGGTCTTTGGGAGGGTGGTTGGGTGATTCCAGCGCTTGCACCCTTAGTCATTGTATTGTGGACCCCGGGTAACTGTTCTTCATCCTTCGTTGATTTGTTCTGGGCCCTCATCATCCCAGACTCTTCTCCGGAAGGTATCTGTTTTCCTGGTTTGATTTACCTAGGACCTTTTTAGTGGTGTGCTCTTTGTGCTACTGGTCTTAGTTTTCCTTAGAGAACTTCTTGCTCATTTGAGTAGGAAACTATGTCTAGCTTTCCAGCGAGTGCCAATCAAGGTACCCCTCTTCCAGGGTATCCTTGTGATGTTCCATTCATTGGAAACATTGGTGCTCCCTTAATGGCTACTCTAAATCTTCCTGGATTAACTATTGGGCTGCCGGTTTGGTTGTTTTCCACTCCGAATGACTTGCATGCTCCTGACACTTCTTTTGTAAGCACCTCAAATCAAGAGCATCAGAACCCTGTGCCTCCCTTGCCAGTAACATCTTCTCCTCCTGCTTCTACCTCATGTGGCGGAAGTAGCAATACTAGTAACCAGTAGTCTAAAAGGAATAGATGTGGGAAGAATAGGAAGAAGATGCCAAAACAAGGGGGCGACAACCCAGCCTTTGCAAGTCATGCTGGGGGCAAGCACCTTGCCTCTGCAAGTCATGCAGGGGGCACCTACCCAGCCTCTGGAGGTCATGCTGGGAGAAAACTTTTAGTCACTGAAAATCATACTGAAAGTTTGTCTTCAACCACTTTTAGTCATGTTGGGGACACGTCATTGATCACTGCTAGTCATATTAACGACAAGTCACCAGTTCCTGTGAGTCATACTAGAGACACCAGATCAGCCACTACAAGTCATGCTGAGGGAGTTGACATTGTCGACAAACCAAACAAACAAAAGCTTAAGTTCCCTTGCAAGTTTTGCGAGGGAGATCACCTTACTTACTTGTGCCCTGTACTTCCAGAAGTGCAAAAAGTGTGGTCCTTAGTTCAAAAGTCTTCTACTTCTGAGCAACTAGCCACTGCAAGTCACGCTGGGGGAAAGCTGTCAGCTAATGCTAGTCATACTGAGAGTACTGACGTTCTAAAGGAGTCTCGATCTATAGGATGAAAACCAAAGTTCCCTTGTAAACTTTGTAAGGGAGATCACCTTACTCACCGATGCCCTACCATTCCAGAGGCACAAAGAGTGTGGTCCATGTCTGAAGGAACCTCTGTTCTTGAGTTGTCTATAGATTCCCTGCAGTCAGATCAACCTTTGGTTGATAAAGTGGTTGAACCAATGCAATCTTTGGTCGACCCCACTCTTCCTTTGGAGAGTGAAGTGATCGAATCGATGCAATCTTCGACCGATCCCATCAGTCCTTCGGAGATTGATGCACCTACTGCTAAAGTCTTCTGCATTACCAGTTTGGATGTTTTTGAAAAAAGGGACACTTCATCTGTGCCATGTGAACCCCTACCAAGCCCTAGGACCGTTTCCTTTGATTGGAATAGTCTAGCCGAGCCTCGTCTTCCTTCTTCGATACCTTTCCAAATAAAGGTTGATATCGGGAACCATACAGTTGATCGATGCATTGTTGATGAAGGTGCTTCTGTTAGTATCTTATCCGCTTATGCTTGGAGAGATTTGGGTTTCCCTAATGTTATTCTAGCTGTTAATTGGCCATTGACCTTCGATAGAAGACCTAGTGAACCGATCGAATTCCTCGGTCAGACACTTGTTACCTTGGGTGGAAAAATAGTCTTAGTTGATTTTATGGTTTTAAAGGACCCTATGGACTTTGATATGATCCTCGGGCGTGATTACGCTTATGTTATGCATGTTGTGGTGTTTACGCTTTTTTGTGTGATGTATTTCCCTCATAACGAAAACATTGTCACCTTCGACTAGCTTGCATTCGTTGATTCTCCTTATTACCCAACTGTAGACCAGTCAGATCCCTCATCATTAGGCACTACTATGTCAAATGGGATTTATGTGGCATATTGTTCCTTGAGTTCAACTGCTACTGAGAAGAAGTCTCTGAGTTCATGCTTACCTTCTCGGGACTTGGTCCCAGCTTTTGACCAAGTGACACCTCCATTTGAATGTTTAGATATGTGTTATATTTGGGATGATATACTTCCTTCTGATGAAGTTTTCCTAGTGTCCATAGTACAGTCTGCCATTCATTTGGATGTTGATCCAGTCACAGTTATGTCCAGCCCCGGTTTGACCTTAAAGTTTGATCTTCCCACTGTTGAGTCTTTGGACTCTTTTATAGATCCGCAAATTGGTGTTCCTGCTGAGTTTGATTCGGCTTCTAGAATTTTCAACTCCTGTGATGATGAATTTATTTCTGCAGATTCCATCATGTCCTAAACTTTGATCTTCATCCTGAAGTTGATCTTGTTGATTGTAAGTCCTCGGGCTTGGGTACCATAGAGTCTTCATTTGAAAACTCTGCCTTGTTTATGCATGTTGTTGATGATAGTGAAGTTGAAAGTATTTCTACCATAGTGACTTATATCAGGTCTTTCTTTACATATGTTCTAGATATGATCTTGGTACTGATGTTTCTTGGAGACAGGATTCTTAGCTAGATGTATACTTGCTTATTGGTCCTTTTCGACACCTTGTGCGACCATGTCAGGTATATTCAGAACCTTGCATATAGGTTTAGGCTTCCCTACTGTTATGTTGCATTTGAACCTTTTGCCATCCGAATTCGCCATAGGGTCGAACCTGTTGGATATTGGTGTGTTAGCCATCTCTTTATGCATCGTGCACCAATCCGACAGCAGAGCCTACCTAACATGGGTCACCCCAGTTAGCACCCTTATGCCATTTTGGTGCCCATGCTGAGTTTTTCTCATAGGCTTGGGAGCCTTTTTAGATTTACCATGACTTTGAGAATAAGCCTCATATCTTTCTTCCTCATATATTTCTGGCCATCCCTGATAAGGCTCTCATCTTTGTGTTTGAGTTGCATATGCATTTGTTATGATCCCGCTTGTGCTAATGAGCTTGATGTCGACTTCCACGCTTTTAGCTCGTTGCATAAGCCTCCATATTTGATCTCTTTTCCGCTAAGCCCTGTATCATTTTACCTTCGCAATTTGACACCTTTTACCTGGAGGAGACACACCCTGAGTGTCCTTATCTTTCCCATGTTCCTTGCATTAGGCATAGCTTTGTTCCATGCACTTGGAGCTAGTCTCGCATGTCCCTGACACTCGTCTCCTCCCATGTCGAGCATTCTTCTACCTTTCCTTCGAGCTCGTTAAAAACAGTAAGTAGGTGTCGAGCATTCTTCTACCTTTACTTTGAGCTCGTTAAAAACAGTAAGTAGGTTTCGAGCATTCTTCTGCCTTCACTTCAAGCTCGTTAAAAACAGTAAGTAGGTTATGAGCATTTCTTCCACCTTTCCTTCGAGCTTGTTAAAAATAGTAAGGAGGCTATGAGCATTTCTTTCATCTTCACTTCGAACTCATTAAAAACAGTAAGGAAGTTATGAGAATTTTTCTGTATCTCCTTTGAGCTCGTTAAAAATAGTAAGGAGGTCACGAGTTTACTTTTTCGGGCTCGTTAAACCTTTACGGAAAAGATCCCTATGGAGTTCTTTTAAGCCGTTTTCAGACTCCTTAAATAGGAAAAGTTTGCCGAGCATAGTTGTCCTTTCGGGCTCATTAAAATAACTGAACTGACATCCACTTAGGTATAGAATTACCGCTTTTCCGGGACTTGGTGGATAATTTACGGAAAAGGTATACTCTAGGTATACTCTAGTATGCGCTAGAAGAGTTCTTCTTTCATTATTTTACACTTTTTCGAGGAAGGAGACTAACTTTATGAAAAAGGACCTTTGGATTCGTCTTTAGGGTTTTCAGACTCTCAAAATGTGAAAACACCAAGCGAGCATTCACCTATTCGGGCTCAATGGAAAATGCATGAGAGGGTAAATAGAGGATTTTTTAAGTTTTTCAGACTCTATAAACAAGAAAACACTGGCGAGCATTAACCTACTTGGGCTCGATATTAAAATCCATGAGTAGGTGTATAGAGGATTGTTTAAGTTTTTCAACTCTATAAACAAGAAAACACCACCGAGCACAGACCAATCCGGGCTCGATATAAAATCCACGGATAGGTGTATGGATTTTTCTTCTAGGTTTTTCAGACTCCTTAAATATGAAAATACCGTCGAGCATGCTTTAGTTCTTTGTCAAGCTTGTTAAAAAATGAAAAAGGAAAGGGAAGGGAAGAATGTTAAAATATCTTTCATTATGATGGCAGCAAGTCAACTATCTCATTGAACAAAGCACCTGTTTTGAGTCTATCAAACAAGTTGGGTTCTAGTGTTGACCTTAGGGTAAACCCGATCTCAAAGTTCTTACTCCTCCGTTGGTTAATCTTACAATCATATGGAGAATCTATTAACGTCTCCTACATTGCAGATTTGCATCGTGGTCTCTTTGTGTTAAAAGCTGCCTAAGTCACTCTTGTGTCGTGCTCACTGTTCAAGGATATAACCTGTGTCGGCCATTCTGCAGTTGCCTTGACCTCATGTGTCGGCCATTCCTTGGTGTCAGTATGTTTCATCATGTGTTCAGTCCTACTCCAAATCAGCTTATACCTGTTGAGTGTCCCTCGTGTTGGATGATGGAGGATGAATTAAGGCCTCCCTTCCAACGGGCTTCTTCCCATCAATGGGAATACTATAGGGATCAATGTCCCTCACATGTTGAATCCTATAAATATTGTATCCTTGTTAAATATAAGAAAAGTCTTATGGTTTTTCCCCTTATTGAATTTCCACGTAAAACATGTGTACTGTACTTTTCTATTGATCTCTGTTGATATGGTTAATTCTCTGCAGTGCTTATGATTGATTATGTGATGACTGGTTAAAGTGGTAAAGAGAAAAAATCAGTAAAAACTTGTTCAAATGATGCAAACCATGGTCAATTACGTAGTTTTACGAGCATTGGTGCAAACTAGCATGAAACCCTTTTCTTTGAATCTAAAATCCTGGTTGAAGCAAATGTACTCCTAAAGTTGCAAGACAACACACCTGGTAAACCATTTGGTACTCGCCCAAGGGTCCCACATTTTCCTTTCCTCTTGTCTTCTCTGTTGCAGTCAAGACGTCAGCTGAAGTTTCCAGAAGAACAATTGGGAGATGAGGATTTAGATGAGGCTTCGGATACAAAAGATGGGTCAGAGAATGATAAGATAACTCCTTTCAAGCGTTTAAGAAAGTCTCAACTAGATAAATTGAGTAAAGAGAAAAGGAAAGCATACTTCGATCAGTTGGAGTACAGAGAAAAAATGTTCATGAAAAGACAGTTGAAAGAATAAAGGTGGCGTCGAAGATTTATGAAGAAGATGCCTGGAGCTACCAAGGAGGGAGTTGAACAATATGATGGCAACATGGAAGAGTAAAATGTTGGTGCAACATCTGTCATGTATCAATGCCAGATATGGCTTTGCCACCATCCTTTGATGATGATAATCCTACCCATAGATACCGCTATCTTGATACTTCATATCAATGGCTTGTGTGGCCTATTTTGGAAACTCATGGTTGGGACCACGATGTTGGGTATGAAGGCGTGAACTTGGAGAAGATGTTTGTGATTCACAATAAAATTCTTGTTTCAGTTTCAGGTCAAGTTACAAAGGAAAAAAAAGGAGGCCAACCTGCAAATGGAATGTGTTGGGACTTTGAAACATGGAGATGTAAAAACGACTTCAGCAAAACTGGATATTCAAATGCTTGGTAAGGAGCTTGCATACACTCTGTGTATAGAAACCATGTTTAGTAATTTTAAGCACAATAAAACAACAACAGGACTTGCCATGACATTGTTGGGTGATTCCATAACTGGTGGTATTAAGCTCGGGGAAAAATTGATGATTGGAAAGAGGTTTAATTTGGTTTTAAATGGGGGTGCCATAACGGGCCGTGGAGATGTAACATATGGAGGAAGTGTAGAAGCTACTCTGAGGGACAAGGATTACCCAATAGGCCGTTCACTTTCTACCTTGGGAATTTCTATAATGGAATGGCATGGGGATCTTGCAATTAGATGCAACCTGCAATCTCAATTTGCAGTAGGATGGAGTACAACAATGACTTCCCATGCAAATTTGAATAATCATGTTGCAGGGAAAGTTAGCATTTGTACAAGTAGTCCAGAGCAACTTCAGATAGCCTTGATTGGAATCATTCCAATTTTTAGGACTCCTAGAAATAGATTTTTTGGGTCATCTGATCATATGCAATAGATGCGCTGGATCATATGAAGTAGATGAGTGGGACACAACATGTAGATAAATATAGATGAATAGGAAAGACCAAGTAGTACTTCTTGATGCAGATCTTCAGATACTAACCCATGGCAGCTCTTTGAATTCTGTGTAATATGCATATTGTTACAATGTTATAGTGGTTAATGTTTCCTTTTGTTTTGTCAACTTTGTATGTCTTCCAAGGTAATACTACCATGCGAGAAATATTCACAAACATTGGTGTGAGTGATGGGACAAATGCAAAAAATATGCATCTATAGTTACCTCGTCTGTTTTCAGGAGATTAAAAATTGTAATAAAGAGCAACATAGTAAGAAGTCCAGTAATATCACTCCCGCATCTTAAAATGAGCCCCTAAAATACAACCTCTCTATAAATGAATTTGAAGCCTTAAAAGTTAAAAATGGCGTAGTGCCAATCCAAATAGTGATCCTAAAAGCCAATAAAGGAAATGCCACAACTATTATGTACACTACAGATTACAACTTTAAATGGTTTGACCTCCTTTCCACCATTACATGTAAATCAATTAATTTAATGGCCCGAACTAATTGCAAGGATAAGTGGATCATTATCCATTGCATGCTCAACACAGTTAATATTTACCCAAGCATCCATGATATTCATTTGTCGCATCGCACCCCCAACATTATGAAGGCCTTGGTAATGGGATGGTCAGGCATGTGTGGAAATAATTCAACCAACCCCCATCCTGACTTCAATTTTAGAAAACTTCCCTTGGTTCTTGTAAATGGTCTATTCTCAAATTTTTGTGGAGGTTTACTCTTGGATTAGCTTTAGGAGGTAACATTCTCTGTTAGTCCACATTGTATGTTGGTTCAACCTCTTCCCAATCTTTTTCAATTACAAGTGGAATTCTTAGGGTTTTGGGTAGGCATTCAATATATGTTGGTTCAATATCTTCTTGATCCTTTTCATTTTCTAGTAGAATCCCCAAGGACTAGGTAGGATCTTTCTTAGGTTGTTGAGACAAACGCCATTCAAAGGAATGTTTGGTTGTTTGTGGTTCTTCTAGCACCTTTTCCAATATCGTTTATCTTACCCTTATTACCCCAGCCTTGTGTCTTTCCATCACCCTTGGCTACGATATCTATGTTGGAGTTTCAGTTCATTGTGGAAAAAGAAAGGAAGGTGGTGACAATGGTTGCTTCACATAGTCATCCCAGTAGATGCTCTAATTGTGAGCATGTAGAAATGAAGCAAGCTATAAGGAGGCATGCAAATCATTGTGGTGAGTTTCACGAAAATATTTCCTCTATTATGAGGAGGGGCTTCCTCCATGGCATTTTTACTCTTTAGTTAACGAAGCTAACCCGATCCATCTTAGGTCACAATTTAAAATATGTGTTGTGAGAGAGATTCTACAAAGGGCCTTCGTGTGTGTCTAGAGGGTCAACACTTGGCATGGCAGGTTACACTATGGGCTCTGTGGGTGGGTGATGCTAATTGCTATGTGATGCACAAATTTTTTATTCACAAAGTTGCTATATATAATTGTTTTATTAATATGCATTAAATATATTAAAAATGTAATGTATTAATACTACATTTAATTAAATTTGACATTAAAATTGTTAATATATTTTAACATTTTAATAATGATATATATGGGTGAATTTAACGATGAATCTTATTGAAAAATAAGTTTGAATTTGAACCAAATTTTATTGTTCGCGAATTACCACACCACACATTTAAAAGAATTAACTTAGGGTGACAAAGAATTTCAATTCCATGTTTTACAATGACACTGAAAAGAGTGCACATATATGGAATATATGCCCTTACAAGTTTTAAAATTAAATAGGGATGAAGCAAATAGTTTTGAGAAACAAAAAATTTCTAGTATCAAATTTTCAAAAATAGATTGGAGCTCATAACCTTTATGGAGATTTTTTTAAAAATGCATAAGTAAAGGACTATATATGGATAAGGAATAACTAGTTGAAATTAGAGTTGTGAGTCTAGATGCCTAATGATGTATGATCCTTTAGATGTTGACATGGTTCTAATTGCATGACTCATGTTGCACACAAATTTGAAACTCTCTAGGTGGTTGACTATATATAAATCACTATGATGCACATTGATCTACTCAATGGTCCCTTTGACAAGGTGGAGAATGTAGATTGAGCCACATTGCTAGCATGGCATCAATTGTCTATTTTCATGGGAATGACAAGGTTTGCATGGATTAGTGATAGGGGCTACATGAAGTAGGCCATAAATAGTATTCCATCAAAGAAGCATATAGTGGTGGGAGTTTGATCAATAAGACTAGCCTAGATCCAAATCCTAGGCTCTATCAAGCACCGAGAGGGATCAAATCTCCCCAGGTGCTCGACGCTTGATAGAGCCTAGGATTTGGATCAATTTTTTCTATTTCTTATGTCGGCTATAGTAATTTTTTTATTTATTTCTTTTGTTTTTACTTCTTATGGCTACTATAATATATTTTTTACTTCTTTCTTTTATTTCTTATGTTTCTACTTTTTATGTCAGCTATAATATTTTTTACTTCTTATATTTCTAATATTTTTTTTATTTCTTATATTTCTAGTTTTTATGTCGACTATATTTTTTTTTTACTTCTTTATTTTGTGTCGGGTATAATATTACGTTTCTACTTTTCATATCCACTATAATATTTTTTTAACTTTTTTATTTTATGTCGGCTATAATTTTATTAATGGCCGACATAATATTTACTATTGTTTTTTTTATTATTCTTTTGTTACTCGTGTAACGTTACTCCACAAACGTTACAAGATATCCCTCATACTGGGCTGTAGAGCACCTCTCAGCACAACAATTAAGGGACAAATGGAAGTGAAAGGAGGCCAACAGAGAAATGAAGTTGATAGGAAAAAGGGTATAATGGTGGAGAAGAGGACTAGACAAAGAGGAGTTCGATTGGAGAGAGAGGGCCTAAACTAATATTTGAGAGGGAATGAACCTCCTTTGCCTCCAATATTTGAACAAGAACCTCTGCCTAAACTTCTTCCTGCTCCAGAGATAGACCTCTGGCCCCAACCTGTATTATCAAGGGCACAAATGTAATTTATTGGAGGGACCATATTGGGTCCATGGGGATGTATCTGCATCATATTTCTCAGTCTAGGGACAAAAAAGTCTACATTAGCAAAGAGGTGAGCATGAGGGACATCGATATTGAATGGAGGATTCCTTGGCCTAGGCATGCCCAGTTGTATCTGATGGTTAGACATCATTATCCGCTCTTGCAACAATGTATCCTGGAATTGGATTTGATAGGATCATAAGCAAAAATAATTGTAAAGTTAAAAAAAACTATTACAAAGTTAATCTTAACAATGGAGATTAGAAATATTATGTAATTGAATTATCAAACTTATAGATGCAGACATCCCCTGAGGACCACCAAATTGATGAAGAGGACCTCCCAAACCCCTAGGCATAAAAGGTCTTGTTGAACCCATCAGACAAGGAGCCAAATTTGCATGTGGAAGCCCAAACATATGCATGTCAGGACCTTGAAAACCTGTAGACCATGAAGGATGTGTCTTTTCCCAAATTAAATTTGAGCTATGTATCTGTTTGATTAGGATGTTTCTAGAAATTAGACATGGATAGTGAAGAATCCAGTTTGGCTGATCAAAAGTAAGGTGCAAGATCTGGTTCCTTTCAATTAGAAGCAAATGAGACATATTCAAGTTTTGGCATATCATTAGTAATCAAATCAATAAATGATGGAGGGTTTTGTTCCATTGAAACAAAAATGGTTGAGATTAGATCAAGTTGAAACTTGAAATGAAGAGAGAGAGAGAGAGCTTGCTAACAGGGGTTGGCCTTTCTCATGCAAATTCCATAACTGGATGTCATAGAAGGATAGCTTAGAAAATGTCGCATTCACTTTGTATGCAAAAGGATTATCTTGATTGTATTATAGTCAAATGTAAGGATTATTTCCATAATGGTAATGGATATATTATAAATTGCATCTGTATAGTATGGAAGCTCCTAATTTAGAAAGATCATTGAAAAGTCTAAGAAAGGAAGTTAAGACATCTTAATGGTGTGTGATTTCCACAGGAAGTATCATATCTTCCATATTTTGCAATTGGAGAGGCTATGTTTGATCCTTTTGTGACAACTATTCCTTATTTGTGACATATATTCTCCTCATTCCTGGCTAGATAGATTTGCAGATATGCCACCTTCAAAAGCCAAAGAAGGATCAAATCCTTTGAGGTGCCGAGATGTTTACAACTTTGAGTAGTGCATTGTTTGCTCCAAAAGTTTTAAAGGTAAGTTTTTGTTGATATTGCTTCCAAATCATAGCTTCCTACCTGTTGATGCCTTGAAATTCGTAGCATCAATCAGCAAGGGATTCTCCCCGGTAAGCAAGCCCAATAAGATCGCTCACCGTTTGGTGTGGGGAATCTGTCCGGTTAACAACCTGATTACCTGTAAGATTTAAAGATTTTCTTTCTTTCACCGGTTGCGGCTCGATCTGCCATTTATGTCTTTTAATTTTAAAGATGATATGCAAGTGCTTTTAACTAAATGCATGCAATTAAACAAATCTGATCTACAACTATTTAAGCAAATTAATCTATCCTTGCAAGGAGCAAACTGAAAGTATGAGAAATACGATGAAAGAAACATCCAAAGATATCACAGATAGCTGAGCCGTTTACCAGACGGATTCCCCACACCAAACGGTGAGTGATCTTATTGGGCTTGCTTACCTGGGAGAATCCCTTGCTGATTGATGCTATGAATTTCGAGGCATCAACAGTTTTTGGCGCTATAAGGAGGGCCACCAGTGCATGGTTGGCAGAGGAGATACATTCGTTAGAAGGAATCCCACTGAAGACCCGCTTGAAATAACTATCCCAGACAATTTCGATTGAATCAAGAAATCAAGAAGATCCCAATCCCGAAATCGAGCAATAAGAAACTCTGTATGCTGTTCCTTTTGTAGAAGTAGTAAATTTCAGAAGACATACCCATTCGTATGTTAGAAAACTTGGTGGTATGAATGTGATTCCCCTACTCCCCAGAAGAAGAGCTCCTAGGAGGGAAACCCAGTACATAAGGGATTATGTTCTGGTTCAGAATCTAGAAGAATTGGTGGATCTATCTTTAGAAGAAATCATAGAACCTTTTAGAGAGATCAGACCTGAAACCCCTCCAAATCAGGAAGAACCACATACTCCATGTAATTCTCCACCGCACACCCCACCACATTCTCCACCAAGAGTCATGGCTGTGCCTGTGTGGAGAGAAAGAGGGGTGTTGAATTTAGTTGGGCCATTCCATGATTTACACAAGAATCTGGAAAAGGTACTACCTAAATATGATCCTGGGAAAGGCATCTCTACTGAAGATCACCTTAAAATATTTTATTTAGCTTTGAATCTTTTCAATGTGCAACACGAAGATGTAGTCTGTAGACTGTTTCCATATACTTTCAAACCCAAGGTATCTTCCTGGTATTTTAGTTTGCAAGCTAGTTCAATATCAAATTGGGAAGAATTCGAGAAGTGTTTCTTAGGTAAATATGGGAATTAGAAGACAGTTTCTACGGTCATGAAAGAATTGTTATCTATGAGGATGGAAAAGAAAGAAAAGGTTCAAGAGTTCAATCAAATATTTACTACATTTTTAAATAATTTTAGTGATGCAACAAGACCCGCTGAAGAATCTTTAGTTGAATATTACACTACAACGCTTGATCCTCCAATAGCAATGTTTGTCAAAAGAACGAAGAAAACTACCTTGATAGAGAACTTTGAAGAAGCCAAGAAGGTAGAGGAAGAAGCAGACAACATTGCTAAACATTCCCATTGAGATGGAAACAAAACCAACAACCAGTAAGAAAACCCTGCTACTAACCAAAACTAAGGAGGAACCATTAATAGATATGGAAAACGTGGTAAAGATGATGCAAAAGCTGTCTAATAAAATTGTAGATCTGGAGAAAGATAAGGCAGTTAGCACATCTAGAAAGCCATTCAAACCTTTCTACAAGAAAAAAGATGAAAATGGACAGCCTCTTCCACCTATAAACAACTCTGCTATTTTAAATTTAAATGAAGTAGGAATGGACCATTTCTGCACTTTCCATCAGGAAGCACACTTTGAAAAAAGTTTCCCATAGTGGATAAACTCGATGAGTTTGGTGATGAATCAAATGCTGGATGCACAAGTAATAGATCAGGAAGATCCTCAGGAAGAGCAGATCCTTGAACAGGAAGATCTTGCTCCCGATACTACAATGTTCCTTTGGGATTGGGTACCCACACAAGAATCTTCATTCGAAGATCTTGTTGATGAATTTCAGACCGAACCAATTAATGTTAGTACTAGGAGTAAGGGCCCGGTTCTCGATCAAGCCCTTGATGTTTCTAATACTAACCTTGCAAAAGAGGCACCCAAGCGACACATAACAATCATTCCACCAAATCCTAAGATGAAATCGGCACCTACAAAAGAATCAAACGCAAAAATGACCAAACAACCAAAGCTTGCATCGAACAAAATAGAAAATTAGGGGAAAGTTTCAAAAGATCATGACATGGGATATGATATAATCGAAGACATTAAAAAGGAAAAAGAAAATGTCTCTATATTCGATATGTGTAGTTTTCCCCAACAAAGAAATAAGTTGTTGGAGGCTTTTGACCCACTATTTAGCACTTCGTTAGAAAACATTGAAGAAAACCCTGAAATAAATGAAGCCAGTATTGGCGAGAAATCTAGATCCCAAACGTTGCCTTTTCTCTTAACATTTGAAATTTTCAATCATAATGTGCATAACTATTTGGTAGATTCTGGGGCTTCTTCAAATTTCATGCCTTTTTCAATTTGCAAAAGGATTAACGGACAACCAATACCATCCCCATCTCAATCATTCAGTTAGATAGTACTGCTATTAAAGTCATTGGAGAAATGAAGGATGTACTTATTAGGTTGTCAGTGGATCCTAGAGTGTGCCAATTTATTGATATAATGGTATTTGATATTCCTGAGGCTTATGGTTTGATATTGAGCAGGGACTGGTCTACGAAACTGAATGGTTATTTCGTAATCGACTGGTCTCACTTGTGGTAATAGACAAAATCATATTAAAATACTGAGAGAACCTCACATGAAGCAAAATGTAACTCAATGGGAGTAGAAGAACGAAGTTGTAGCTTTCTCGTCTTGAGTTTTGGGAAATCATTTCTTAGAGATTCAGCCGGGTAATTATCAATCGAAAAATGTTAGCCATGAATATGATGAACATTCCGATCTCCTTCAGTTTTCTTGGACTGATGATATTGATTGTAACATAGTATAATTGGTCACTGACTTAGGTAGTAGTGTTACTAACTTAGTTAAAACATAAAATGTATTTTGGGTTCTATACTTTGATGGTTCAAAAACTCAAGAAGGATCTGGAGCTAGTTGTGTTCTAATTGATCCTGAAACTAACAAACACTTTTTATCTTGTAGACTAGAGTTCGAATGTACTAACAACACCGCTGAATATGAAGCTTTAGTCCATGGGTTAAAGAAGGCTATTCGTTTAAATGCCAAATACTTGAAAGTCTTCGGTGACTTAGAAATAGTTGTTAGACAGGTGAGGGATACAATTCATTGTCTTTCACCACATTTAAAAGGTTATCAGTTTGAGGTATGGGATTTAATTTCACACTTTGATGCTTTTAATATAAATTCTATCCCTAGATTACAGAATGCTGCAGCTGATTTGTTAGCTACTTCCGCTTCCAGATTAGTGCCTACCAATAATAAATGCTCTATTGAATTGATTTTCAGGCCATCCGTCCTGGACAACATTACAAATTTTAGAGTATTTGATGATGATAATCAGATCATCACTTTCCTAACAAATGAAGATGCTTTCGAGGAAGCCATAATCGACAAAGAAAAGCACGATCTGGATTTGTAAGGAAAAGATGTTGTTAAAGGAAACTTCATTCCCAAAGGAGTGAGAAATCTTGAAGGTTTGTTCGATATATAGAACAAGTTCAAGAGGCCAACAAATGTCAAAACTAATAGCTCCTCCATGCAGCATGAATTGGTAAACCTGGGAACAGAAGCTGAGCCAAAATATGTCAATCTTGGTAAATGTTGCTCGCCAGGTGAGAGGGATAAGTTCATCAAACTGTTTCAGCAGTATAAAGACATTTTTCATGGACTTATGAAGATTTGAAAATGTATGATACTCACATTATACAACATATAATCCCAATGAAGCCAGGTGGTAAGCCATTTCAGCAGCAACTAAGAAGAATGCATCCAGTGCTTGAGCCCTTAATATAGAAAGAGTTAAAGAAGTTGTTGGATGCAAAGATAATTTTTAAAGTCCAATACTCTGAATGGGTCACTAATTTAGTTCCCGTACGGAAGAAGTCGGGAGAGATAAGATTATGTGTGGATTTCGGAACTTGAACAAAGCTTCCAATAGAGACAACTACCCTGTGCCTCCAATGGAGCAAATTTTACAGATGGTGTCAGGATCAAAACTTTTTTTCTCTACTAGACGGTTTCTATGGTTATAATCAAGTACTAGTAGTAGAGGAAGACCAACTCAAAACTACTTTCCGTATAAAGTGGGGAACCTTTGCATATCGCAGGATGCCATTCGGCTTGATAAACATGAGAGCTACTTTTCAACGAGCCATGGACATTGCTTTTCGAGGATTGGGTGGTCATTGTGTTGTAGTTTATCTAGATGATGTGATAGTTTTCTCAAAGAAGAGGGAAGACCATGTTTTCCACTTAAAGCAGATCTTTGATCATTACAGGAAATATGGTATTTCTTTAAATCCCAAGAAAAGTGTTTTTGCGGTTCTTGAGGGTAAGCTCTTGGGTCATATCATTTCAAAGAAGGGTATCTTGATAGATCAAGAGAGAGTGCAAGATATCAACAAGATTACCATGCCCAATAAAAAAAAATCTATGCAATCATTTATGGGCACCATTAATTTTGTTTGAAGATTTGTGCATGACTTTGCTCAGATCATTAAACCTTTGCAGCAAATGGTAAAGCATAATGTATAGTTTAAGTGGATAGACTTGGTTAAAGTCACATTTAGAGAAATCAAAGCTGCCATAGGTAATGGGCCTTCTTTAAGGAGTCCATATTTCGAAAAGGATTTCATTATGTACACCTTTGCTTCAGATAACTCTCTCGCAGCCGTGCTCACTCAGAAGGAAGGATCAGGAGACGGATATTCAATTTCCTTTATGAGCACTGGTCTGCAGGGCGCTGAAATGAACTACCCCATTGTATATAAGCAAGCATACGCAATATTCAAAGGGTTATGCAAATTACTCATTGATAACCTAGTTGATGAGGAGCTGGACTAGGAGAATGAAGCTGAACTGAATATGATTGAGGTGTGTTCCATTTTCACCCCTCCCGAGTCTTGGTATAGGGACCTAGTGCACTATTTGCAACAAGGATATTTGCAGGAGCACTGGAGTTCAAAGCAAAGAAGGGAAATCAATCTGAAATCAGTAGCATATCAAATCATTAATGGAGTTCTTTTTAGAAGGAATTATGATGGCATCTTTCTCAAATGTCTGGATAAAGACAATGTAAATAAAGTGGTCAAAGAATTATACGATGGCCCTGCTGGGGGACACTACTCTGGAGATACCACAGCTTACAAAATACTTAGTGATGGATATTATTGGACCACCTTATTCAAATATGCTCATGCCTATGCCAGGAATTGTGATGTGTGCCAAAGAAGTGCTTGGAAATTGCCGAAAGCAGCAGGACCTCTGCAGCTAGTCATTATCTCTGAACCATTCGAGCAATGGGGCATAGATGTTATTGGAGAAATAAAGCCTAATTCTTCGCTGTTGCATCGGTACATCCTGAAAGCCACAGACTATTTTACGAGATGGACAGAAGCTACTCCGCTACACAAAGTTAATTAAGATGCAGTTATCAAGTTCGTAGAAGAGAACATCATAACCATGTTTGGTGTTCCAATTTCCCTAGTTTTTGATAATGCAACTTATTTTTTATCTTTAAAAATAAATGAGTTTGTTTATGAGAAAGGAATTAAATTACACTATTCAACCAATTACTATCCCCAAGGAAATGGATTAGCTGAATCTATAAACAAGAACCTCATCCGAATTCTTAAGAAAATTGTTATTGAAAATTAGAGAAGTTGGCATACGACCCTCCCAAATACTTTATGGGTAGACAAAGTCACCCCCAAGAATGCCTTAGGAGTTTCCCCGTACACCCTAGTCTATGGTAAAGAATCCATACTCCCTCCGAACATATTACTCCCATCCTTAAAATTGGCCCAATCCTCTCGAGGTTCCGGCAGCCAAGTCTTACAATCAAGAATTGATACCCTGTTGAAGCTTGAAGAGTCACGACAGAAGGCCAAAGACCATTTCCACCAACACCAAGACATAGTCAAAAGGTTGTTTGATAAGCAGAAATCTGGCAAGAGAATTTTCGAAGTAGGTGACTTAGTTCTGAAGTGGGATCACCCACACGATAAGGGAATGCACACAAAGTTTCAACATTTATGGGTTGGCCCTTACCAAGTTTTTGAAAAGCTTGACCCGTCGACGTATAAACTGAGAGACTTGCAAGGGGAGGAGGTAAATATCCCTCTCAATGGCCTCGCTTTAAAGTAGTACTTTGCATAGTCCTAGCAATCTTTTTTGTACATAAATAAACAATGTTTCTTTCCTTTGTTTATCTTTTCTGTTTGATTCTGATTGATTTATTTTAAGTCTCGTTAGTTAGCTTGGTTTGATAGTTCTCATTTGATTTTTACCCTGCTCTTTGCTCAAGTTTTTCTTTATTCTTTCTTTAATAAATCCTATCCCAAATCTTGGCTTAGCAAAAAGATAGGGCTCTGAGCAAGTCTCAAAATCTTGAAAGGCAGAAATCTACTTATGAAGAAAATGTATTTTTGTAACCTTGCTCTCGCTGATTGGTTTCTAGGAATGGAGAGATCCTTTTTCTGTTTGGTCAAAATAAGACCGGTTAAATAACTAAGATTTAGCATTTCCTTTTTACTATATTGAGGCTCCATTCACTCTAACATTAATGCTTATATGAGAAAGTTCACTATGATAGACCCATGGAGAGGAAGCATGTCTCACAAATGTATGGTATTTAAAATGATCCCATGCTACAAATCAAATGCCAAAAGGGCTTATATTAAAGAGTCTGTTTTCCAGAGATTCTCGCCTCAATTAAAACACGGTTGAGAAAAGCAAAAAAACATTCAATCAAGGAAGCTGTTCAAATAAATTAGCTCAGCAAGGTTCTTTTTCGTCTGTGAAGCATGACAATCAAATAAATCTCTCACTCACACAAAAGGACATTATGGATTAAAGAACCTAAATCAAGTGTCGAAATTTGAAGAAATTTATTTCTGGAAGGCTCAAATGACAAAAGTCGTCATTTAAGAAACATCCAAAAATGATGCAAAATAGCATGGGAATGAGGAACAAACGAATATGTCTGTGAGATATTGTTATGATCATGTGGAGTCTTATTTTAGTTGGAATCTTAAAGACATATTTTAAAAAAAATGAACTCCACACTTTGGCCCTAAGAGAGTTGTAAAGAAGTCTGAGTCAAAGTTGCCTTTTCCCCAATGACCATTGTGACAAAAGTGATCACTCCATTCACAGAAGCTGAACTATGAAGCCATTTTGTTATGCATGTAGCTAGCAGTTTGTAAGTTTTCTGACCATGGGAAGAGTTTTTTTCAGAGATCTGTTGTCACCAGTGAATCGCCAATTGTTGTTGCTGCAAAATCCCCTCCAAAATTTTGTAAATATTGATTGGGGCCCCTCCTTTTATATTTTGAGAAAGTTTTGCTTTGGATTCAAGTCCCATCCAAAAAGCATTTTCATACTTATTTTTTGAGGAAGGATCAAGTTCTTTAAGTTTGTTTTTTCTTAAGTAAAACTCACCTTTCGTAGCCGAAACGACGGCACAACTCGCCGAGTTAAGCCGCAACGGTCGGTTTCCTTTGTTAAGTTTCACAGCCTTTTCCTATTTCGGCGCAACTCATTGAGTCCTGCCACAAAAGGTGAGTGTTTTTGTTAAGTTGTAAAGTTTTCTTGTTTCGGCCTAACTTGCCCAGTCTTGCCTCAATGGTCGGATGAACTCGCCCAAGCTCACCGAAGCCCGGCCTTTTGCCTTGTCTTTTCCCATTTTTTTTGTGAATTTTGGAAAGTCTCACCGCGTTGTGTCAACATGATCGGCAACCCTTTTTGAGTTTTCGTTGGAGCCTTTCGTCGTGACAAAACTTGCGAACCTAGCCCGGAACGGCCGACTCCTCTCGTTTAGTCTTAAGTGTCTCGATGTGTTTCGGCAAAACTCAGTAAGTTTCACCGAAATCATCACATGTGAACCATAAGAAGTGCCGATAGAGGAAAAGAGATAGAGGCGATTGACAAAACTAAAGCCGAGTCGGCGAATCAAAGCAATGATCGGCTAAGTTTTTAATCTTGCGCCGAACTCACCAAAACCCGCCGACCCATTGCGCGAGTATTTGTCCAGTGACGCCGACACTGATCGCTCCGACTTGCTGAGTGGTGCCTATTTTGATGATGAGAAGTTAATGATGAGGGACGCGAAAGGGACACCGGTCCCCTCGCCATAATAGTGTTTTAATGCCCACACTTACCTAGTCATGTTAGCATTAATTGCTCAAGCGTGTGGGGGTTTTATATATAGAAAGTGGTGTTTTTGGTTTTTTATTGTTGTTTATCGTTAAGCTTTGCAAACCCCGTTTGAGGTTGCTCCCACCATACGAGGACAACCATGTCCACAGCTTTGTCAACCACATCAAACACAATAATCCGTCGATAGGTAAGTGAATCTATCCTCCATCGCAAGCTCTTTTATCATTTTTTTAGCAGCTAAGCATATGCTATTTTCATTAAAACCTTTTGACAGCTCCTCCCCTCACCGTGGCCACCTCTATCCCTTTTGGAGTTTTCCCTGTGCCCACCTAGTCACCCTCCAAGTTTTTAAGCCCCGTTGAACTTTGCTTCCTTTCCCAACAAACTGTCCGTGAAGTTTAACCAGTCAAACCAAAGCAGTGGGCGATGCCCCGGTCACAACCACCCGAACTTGTTTTCTAACATATGTTCTGTTATGTTTGGCCTTATGCTTCTAACAAAAGAATCCATCACAGTGGCATCGTAGTCTCACTCTCTCCAGTTGACTTGCAAGAGGAAACTAGCTCTGTCTTGTTGTTTTAACATAAAATTAATGTTTATTTTAAACTACTGCTTGAAATTTGTTTTAAACGCAGTATCATTTTAAGGAATTTTAACAATGCTATTTCACCCATGCTGTGCGTGTATGATGATAGGTTTTGGCTCAATGATTGATTATATATTCTACTCATGCATGTTTTTTTTTCTAGGTTTAGACACGATGCCGAAAGGAACCAAGAAGAAGTCTAAGATGTCTGAGCCCGAATTAGGTGGCAAAGCTATTCTAGAAGCAAGGGTTGAAACATTATATGAGGATACCAAGCCAATTATGGGCATTGCCCCTGAATTCAAGTGGGGGGAACTGCACCACATGATAAGAGATTGGGATATTCCCGGAGCAGTCCTGGAGGAAATGTATTTGTACCAAAACATTAGAAATTATGGCATCACAAACGCGGCCACGCGGCCAGAGCTTTTCCCTTGCTCAAAAGTCATCGGATGGATCCTAGCGCATGCTAATGCCCAATCAAGAGTTTTGTCTGACAGCATGGGAGAGGATTTTTCCTCATTCCACCCAGCACATATTTCAACAGCCTACAAGTTGCCCCATCCTCAAACTCTGTTGAACGATGCTTGGCTCGAAAGAGTCAACATGGATAACTTGGAATTTGCCAGGAAGTTGTTAGAAGCCACTGTGATAGATTCTTTTGTTGTCGTAGGCTAAAGGAGAGTGATGAATATGAAGTCCAAGCGCTAAGGCCTCCTTTCAGAATCATTTCCCTCATGCTAAGTAGAATATTTGGCAGAGATGATGGAACTGTTTATAAGCTGCATTGGATTCCTTTAATCCACCATGTAGCTTTCAAAGGTACAGTTTTCAATTGGGCAGACATCCTCTCAGACAATCTGTCATCATCCGTAGCCGCTGCCAAGGAAGTGTTGGTCCGGAAGAAATCAGAATTATACATGTCATCATACCTTGTAGATTGCATTTTGTCAAGGCATCATTTCCCAAAGTTAGGCCATATGTACTGTTGACTCCCTAGTTTATACCGCTTATAAGATCCCGTGGGCCCAGAACTACAAAATCCATTACAAGACCATATGTGAAGAGTTTATCATGCCTTTGTATGAACTAATGTTCAATAGTGAGCCAAGTTTCCTATCTGAGAAATCCATGGCAGTCATGGAAAAATATGGTGATTTTTATCTTTAAGAGGAAGGCACCTACATAAGAATGTATGGAGGTCCCTAGCCACCATCTCTCCTACCCAGGTATGCTACCGATTTTGTGGTCCACAAGGAGGCAGTGAGGTAGTTTTTTATAGATGGAATTGGAAGCTTCCTGAATAGATTGAAGAAGGCCTCTTTCCCACCACTTCCCTTCTATGTCGGAGCATATAAGTTCTCCAAGGTCAAATTAGCTGAAAACTTTGTTAAGGAATTAAGGGATTTTCACTTTGGGGAGAGGATTTTTGTGAAGAATGACAGTCTTAATAAGTTTGCAGACCATTGCAGAGAAGTCAATGTGCACTTTGAATATGCACACTACTATGATGAAGACGAATAATTTCTCAAAAGGGTCAGCAACATGACTGAACTATGAAGGCGCCTCCACCTCAAGGGCAGAGCTAGTTCTAGCTCCACTGCTGCCCAAGTTGCCAAGGAGGTGGATTTGCAAAAGGAAAGAGAGGAAGTCGAAGCTCTGACGAAGGAAGAGTAAAGGCTCAAAGAGGAGGCTGGAAGATTCCAAAGTGAAGTAGTGGAAAGAGCACAGAAAGAGCAGGCAGACAAGCTCCAAGATGAATAAGCTCAAAGGGCCCGAGAACAAGAATTAGAGAAGATTAGGAAAGAAGAATCCTACAGGCTAGAAGAAGAAAGGGAGAGGAGAGAAAGAGAAGTAGCTAAGAAGCTACAACAGGCCGAAGCAGAAGAGAGGCAGCTGAAGGCCGAGGAAGAAGAAAATCTAAGGAAGGTGGAAGAAGAATATAAATCCAACAAGGATGCAGTGGCAGGAAGCCCAAGCATGCAGGACATGGACATAGACTTGTTCCAAGTGTCCCAGGCCATAACTGCGGAAAGCTACTTCCCCATAGGAGAAATTCCACTCGTTCCTTTTACCTCGTCAAAGAGTCACACTGTGACCTAGTGGGACAAATTTGATTTTGATAAGAAGAGAAAATCCATTATAAGAAAAATAGAGATGAGGATGAAGAAACCTTTTCAACCGGACATCATCACTAGGTGAGAAACCACTGTCATACAGGGAACGCAGAGTGCTCCTGGTTTCATAGCATCCGTCAATGTGGCTGTTTCCCAGGAAAGTGAATACAATGCCCACAAACTAATGAATGATGTGGAAGTGGGCAAGAAGAAGGCGCACAGGTTGCAACTTACTCTGGTAAAGGAATGGGACTATAAAGAGTCAATGGTAAAGAAATATGATGCCCTCTTATCATAGAAAAATGAATTATCAAGTAAGTATCGACATCTAGAGGAAGAAAAGGAAGCTTTGGCGATTCAGATGATGATATTAGAAGGAGAGGAAAATGATCTCGAAAACAGGACCATTCAGTTGGAGTCAGGGCAATAAGATGCCGATCAACATATAGAATAATTAAGAACTAATGTTGAGGAGTTGGAAAAGGGTAAAGAGATGATGATAGAGAAGTTAGAGCTAGTAGACAATAAGGCAGGTGATTTGAGCCCCTTCCATAAGCAGTCCTGTAACATACTAAAGAAGATACATGAGTCACAGGAACTTATCACGGAAGAAGTTTGCAGAATGAAGGCGATGGTTTCTAGGATGAAAGAAATCAATTCCGAGGCCAATAGGCTCAAAAAGAAATATGCATGTGTAAAGGAAGATATCGGAAAGCATATTGAATGGAGAGAATGGAAGTCAGGATTCCCCACAAACCTCCCTCTCAAATCTGTGGCAGATTTTAAATCAGACGCAGGCTTTATGGAGTTCTCCAAGAATTGTGGTGTAAAGTTAAACTCTGTAATCCAAGCCACCATTGGGAAATGCAGCAGTCTCTATCTTAGAATCCAGACAACAAAGGAAAGGTGTCAAATGGTGGTTCCCCAAAATCTAGAGGACTTTCCAGACAAATACCAACGCTTGTATGAGTTGAAGAATGAGCTAAGCACAGAGACTGAATATGTGAAGAAAATAGACATGTTAACAGTAGAAGACCTTCACCAGATCAGGAAACCCTCCATTGACACTCACCTTCTTGAAGAGGTCCCCTAGGCTGCAGCATTAGAAGTAAAAAACATTGAAGCAGAGTTAGCCAAGCATGAAATCTCCCTGAAATTCATGCTCCCTACCCCTTCCAACACCATTGTAAGAGAAATGGGCATGTGGGTTAACTATATAACATAGGTGGATAAATAAACTGAGGTGGAAATGCCAGCTGTAACAGAGGCTCTAACCGAGAGCTAATTTGGCATTACACAATTATCTAATTATGAGCTGGAAGTTATTTTGCCTTTTTATCTCGGTTGTAAAATTAAATACAACTGTATTTTTGTTTTTGTTTCTCTTGTAAAGCATTTGGGGAATTATTCTATTTTTTGTAAAAGGGCACTAAAAGACAATTCAATAAATTCCTTGGGTTTAGGGGACATGTAGAAGCTCTTGGAGCATTTTGTAATGCTATAAATAGATGAATAAACAAGAGTAGAAGGACTTTTGGCAGGTGAAAGGACATTTTTCCTTGTACGTGAATTATTTTGCTACAGATATAAAGAAAGCTCCATTTTGCCTGGGAAAGCCTGCATTGTGTTTTGCTTGGATTTATGTTGAATGATTGCTGAAGTATTTGTGCATCTTTCATATGTACACTGTGAGATCTTTCCTAACTATCATGAATTAATTCTCTATTATGAATGGTTTCATTTTCCATGCAAATACCCTGTGTTAAATGAGTAATGGAATGTTTTAAATCAATCAAATATATCTTTGATATCTTTTACCTTCTACTGGAAATGCATCTTTATGATTAAATAACTATCTGTGAGATCTTTGGATGTTTCTTTCAGCGTATTGCTCATACTTTCAGTTTGCTCCTTGCAAGGATAGATTAATTTGCTTAAATAGTTGTAGATCAGATTTGTTTAATTGCATGCATTTAGTTAAAAGCACTTGCATATCATATTTAAAATTAAAAGACATAAACGGTGGATTGGGATGCAACTGGTGAAAGAAAACAAATATTTAAATCTTACACGATAGCTGGGCGGTTAACTAGATGGATTCCCGACACCAAACGGTGAGCGATCTAATTGGGTTTGCTTACCGGGAAGAATCCCTTGCTGATTGATGCTACGAGTTTCGGGGCATCATCAGTTTTTTGCGCTAGAAGGAGGGACACCAGTGCATGGCTGGAAAACGAGATCCTTTTGTTAGAAGGAATCCTAATAAAGACCCTCTTGAAACAAGTATCCCATAAAATTTCGATCCGGAATCAAGAAATCAAGAAGATCCCAATCCCGAAATCGAGCAGCAAGAAACTTTGTATGTTGTTCCTTTTGTAGAAGTAGCAAATTTCAGAAGACATACCCGTTCGTCTGTTAAAGAACTTGGTGGTATGAATGTAATTCCCCTACTCCCCTGAAGAAGAGCTCCTAGGAGGGAAACCCAATACACAAGGGATTTAGTTCTTGTTCATAATCTAGAAGAATTGGTGGATCTATCTTTAGAAGAAATCACAGAACCTCTAAGAGAAATCAGACTTGAAACCCCTCCAAATCAGGAAGAACCACATACTCCACGTAATTCTCCACTGCACACTCCACCATATTTTCCACCAAGAGTCATGGTTCTTCCTGCGTGAAGAGAAAGAGGGGCGCTGAATTTAGCTGGGCCATTCCATGATTTTCCCAAGAATCTAGAAAAGGTACTACCTAAATACGATCCTGAGAAAGGCATCTCTCCTGAAGATCACCTTAAAAGGTTTTATTTAGCTTTGAATCTTCTCAATCTGCAACACGAAGATGTAGTTTGTAGACTGTTTCCCTATACTTTCGAACCCAAGGTATCTTCCTGGTATTTTAGTTTGCAAGCTAGTTCAATATCAAATTGGGAAGAATTCGAGAAGTGTTTCTTAAGTAAATATGGGAATCAGAAGACAATTTCTACGCTCATGAAAGAATTGTTATCTATGAGGATGGAAAAGAAAGAAATGGTTCAAGAGTTCAATCAAAGATTTACTACATTGTTAAGTAATTTTAGTGATGCAACAAGACCTGCTGAAAAATCTCTAGTTGAATATTACACTACAGCGCTTGATCCTCTAATAGCAATGTTTGTCAAAAGAACGAAGGAAAAATACCTTGATAGAGAACTTCAAAGAAGCCAAGAAGGTAGAGGAAGAAGCAGACAACATTGCTAAACATTCCCTTGAGCTGGAAACGAAACCAACAACCACTAAGAAAACCCTGCTGCTAACAAGTACCAAGGAAGAACCATCAACAGATATGGAAAACATGGTCAAGATGATGCAAAAGATGTCTAATAAAATTGTAGATATGGAGAAAGATAAGGCAGCTAGCACATCTAGAAAGCCATTCAAACCTTTCTACAAGAAAAAAGATGAAAATTCCCAGCTTCTTCCACCTATAAACAACTTTGTTGTTTTAAATTTAAATGAAGTAGGAATGGACCATTTATGCACTTTCCATCAGGAACCACACTCCAAAATTTTTTTCCCACAGTGGATAAACTCGATGAGTTTGGTGATGAATCAAATGATGGATGCAAAAATAACAGATCAGGAAGATCCTTAGGAAGAGTAGATCCTTGAACAGGAAGAGCTTGCTCCCGATAGTACAATTGTCCTTTGGGATTGGGCACCCACACAAGAATCTTTGTTTGAAGATCTTGCTGATGAATTTCAGACCACATCAATTAATGTTACTACTAGGAGTAAGGGCCTGATTCTCGATCAAGCCCTTGATGTTTCTAAGGCTAATCTTGCAAAAGAGGCACCCAAGTGACACATAACAGTCATTTCACCAAATCCTAAGACGAACCTGACACCTACAAAAGAATCAAACACAAAAATGACCAAACAACCAAAGCTTGCATCGAACAAAATAGAAAATTAGGGGAAAGTTTCAAAAGATCATGACATGGGATATGATATAATCGAAGACATTAAAAAGGAAAAAGAAAATGTATCTATATTCGATATGTGTAGTTTTCCCCAACAAAGAAAGAAGTTGTTGGAGGCTTTTGACCCACAATCTAGCACTTTGTTAGAAAACATTGAAGAAAACCCTGAAATAAATGAAGCTAGTATTGGTGGGAAGTCTAGATCCCAAACGTTTCCTTTTCTATTAACATTTGAAATTTTCAACAATAATGTGCATAATTGTTTGGTAGATTACAAGGCTTCTTCAAATGTCATGCCTTTTTCAATTTGCAAAAGGATTAACGGACAGCCAATACCATCCCCATCTCAAATCATACAGTTAGATGGAATTGCTGTTAAAGTCATTGGAGAAATGTAGGATGTACTTATTAGGTTGTCAGCGGATCCTAGAGTGTGCCAATCTATTGATATAATGGTAGTGGATATTCCTGAGGCTTATGGTTTGATATTAAGAAGGGACTGGTCTACGAAACTGAATGGTTATTTCACAACAGACTGGTCTCACTTGTGGTTGCCATACCATAATAGACAAATCAGATTAAAATACTGGGAGAACCTCACATGAAGCAAAATGTAACTCAGTTGGAGGAGAAGAACGAAGCTGTAGCTTTCTCGTCTTCAGTTTTGGGAAATTATTTCTTAGAGATTGAGCCAGGTAATTATCAATCGAAAAATGTTAGCCATGAATAAGATGAATTGTCCAATCTCCTTCAATTTTTTCGGACTTATGATATTGATTGTAACATAGTAGAATTGGTCAATGACTTAGGTAGTAGCATTACTAACTTAGTTAAAACAGAAAATGTATTTTGGCTTCTATACTTTGATGGTTCCAAAACTCAAGAAGGATCCGAAGCTGGTTGTGTTCTAATTGATCTTGAAACTAACAAACACTTTTTATCTTGTAGACTAGAGTTCGAATGTACTAACAACACCGCTGAATATGAAGCTTTAGTCCATGTGTTAAAGAAGGCTATTTGTTTAAATGTCAAATAATTGAAAGTCTTCGGTGACTCAGAAATAATTATCAGATAGGTGAGGGATACAATTCATTGTCTTTCACCACATTTAAAAGGTTATCAATCTGAGGTATGGTATTTAATTTCGCACTTTGATGCTTTTAATATAAATTCTATCCCTAGATTACATAATGTTGTAGCTGATTTGTTAGCTACTTCCACTTCCAGATTAGTGCCTACCAATAATAAATGCTCTATTGAATTGATTTTCAAGCCATCCGTCCCAGACAACATTACAAATTTTAGAGTATTTGATGATGATGATCAGATCATCAGTTTCCTAACAAATGAAGATGCTTTCCAGGAAGCCATAATCGACGAAGAAAAGCACGATCTGGATTTGCAAAGCAAAGACGTTGTTAAAGGAAACTTCATGCCCAAAGGAGTGAGAACTCTTGAAGGATTGTTCGATCTGCAGAACAAGTTCAAGATGCCAGCAAATTTCAAAACTAATAGATCCTCCATGCAGCATGAATTGGTAAACCTGGGCACAGAAGCTGAGCCAAAATATGTCAATCTTGGTAAATGTTGTTCGCCAGGTGAGAGGGACAAGTTCATCAAACCGTTTCAGTAGTATAAAGACATTTTTTGCATGGACTTATGAATATATGAAAACATATGATACTCGCATTATACAACATATAATTTCAATGAAGCCAAGTGTTAAGCCATTTCAGCAACAACTAAGAAGAATGCATCCAATGCTTGAGCCCTTAATACAGAAAGAGTTAAATAAGTTGTTGGATGCAAAGATCATTTTTAAGTTCGACACTCTAAATGGGTCGCTAATTTAGTTCCCATATGCAATAAGTCGGGAGAGATAAGATTATGTGTGGATTTTCAGAACTTGAACAAAGCTTCCGATAAAGACAAATACTCTTTGCCTCCAATGGAGCAAATTTTACAGATGGTGTTAGGATCAGAACTTTTTCTCTGGTTATGATCAAGTATTAGTAGCAGAGGAAGACCGACTCAAAAATACTTTCCGGACAAAGTGGGTAACCTTTGCATATCGTAGGATGCCATTCGGCTTGATACACGCGAGAGATGCTTTTCAACGAGCCATGGACATTGCTTTTCGAGGATTGGGTGGTCATTGTGTTGTAGTTTATCTAGATGATGTGACAATTTTCTCAAAGAAGAGGGAATACCATGTTTTCCACTTAAAGCAGATCTTTGATCGTTGCAGGAAATATGGTATTTCTTTAAATACCAAGAAAAGTGTTTTCGCGGTTCTCGAGGGTAAGCTCTTGGGTCATATCATTTCAAAGAAGGGGATCTCGATAGATCAAGAGAGAGTGCAAGCTATCAACAAGATTCCCATGCCCCATAACCAAAAATCTATGCAATCATTTATGGGCTCCATTAATTTTGTTCAAAGGTTCATGCCTAACTTTGCTCAGATCATTAAACCTTTGAAGCAAATGGTAAAGCATAATGTACAGTTTAAGTGGACAGACTTGGAGAAAGTCTCATTTAGAGAAATCAAAGATGCCATAGCTAATGCACCTTCTTTAAGGAGTCCATATTTTGAAAAGGATTTCATTATGTACACCTTTGCTTCAGATAACTCTCTCGCAGCCGTGCTCACTTAGAAGGGAGAATCAAGAGATGAATACCCAAGTTACTTTATGAGCACTGGTCTGTAGGGCGCTAAACTGAACTACCCCATTGTAGATAAGCAAGCATACGCAGTATTCAAAGCAGTGAAAAAGTTCAGGCCATTTATTCTAAAAAACAGAACTAAAGTCATAGTACCCCACCCCACTGTTAGATCTCTTTTCGTTCAGAAGGAATTCGGCGAGAGGAGAGGAAACTGGGTCACTGCTCTTCAGAAGTATGACTTGGAATTCAAACTAGCTACAATTATAAAAGGTCAAGGGTTATGCAAATTAATCGCTGATAATCCAATTGACGAGGAGCTGGACTGGGAGAATGAAGCTGAATTGAATATGATTGAGGTGTGTCCCATTTTCACCGCTCCCAAGTCTTGGTATAGGGACCTAGTGCACTATTTGCAGCAAGGATATTTGCCAGAGCACTGGAGTTCAAAGCAAAGAAGGGCACTCCATCTGAAATCAGCAGCATATCAAATCATTAATGGAGTTCTCTTTAGAAGGAATTATGATGTCATCTTTCTCAAATGTTTGGAGAAATAAGATGCAAATAAAGCGGTCAAAGAATTACGCGATGGTCCTACTGGGGGACACTATTATGGAGATACCACAGATCACAAAATACTTAGAGCTAGATATTATTGGACCACCTTATTCAAATATGCTCACGCCTATGCCAGGAATTGTGATGTGTGCCAAAGAAGTGCTGGGAAATTTTCAAAAGCAGCAAGACCTCTGTAGCCAATCATTATCTCTGAACCATTTGATCAATAGGGCATAGATGTTATTGGAGAAATAAACCCTAATTCTTCGCCGCAACATCGGTACATCCTGATAGCCACAGACTATTTTATGAGATGGACGGAAGCTGCTCCGCTGTGAAAAGTTAATGAAGATGTAGTTATCAAGTTCGTAGAAGAGAACATCATAACCAGGTTTGGGGTTCCAATTTCCCTAGTTTCTTATAATGCAACTTATTTTTTATCTTTAAAAATAAATGAGTTTGTTTATGAGAAAGGAATTAAATTGCACTATTCAGCTAATTACCATCCCCAAGGAAATGGATTAGCTGAATCTACAAACAAGAACCTCATCCGAATTATTAAGAAAACCATTATTGAAAATCAGAGAAGTTGGCATACAACCCTCCCAAATGCTTTATGGGAGACAGAGTCACCCCCAAGAATGCCTTAAGAGTTTCCCCGTACACCCTAGTCTATGGTAAAGAAACCATACTCCCTCTGAACATATTAATTCCATCCTTACAATTGGCCCAAGCCTCTCGAGGTTCCAGCAGCAAAGTCTTACAATCAAGAATTGATACCCTGCTGAAGCTTGAAGAGTCACGACAAAAGGCCAAAGACCGTTTCCACCTACACTAAGACATAGTCAAAAGGTGGTTTGATAAGCATAAATATTGCAAGAGAAGTTTCAAAGTAGGTGACTTAGTTCTAAAGTGGGATCACCCACACGATGGTAAGGGAATGCACACAAAGTTTCAACATTTATGGGTTGGACCTTACCAAGCTTCTGAAAAGCTTGACCCGTCGACGTATAAACTAAGAGACTTGTAAGGGGAGGAGATAAATCTCCCTCTCAATGGCCTCGCTTTAAAGCAGTACTTTGCATAGTCCTAGGAGGATTTTTTGTACACAAATAAAAAATGTTTCTTTCCTTTGTTTATCTTTTCTGTTTGATTCTGATTGATTTATTTTAAGTCTCATTAGTCAGCTTGATTTGATAGTTCTCATTTGATTTTTACGCTGCTCTCTGCTCAAGTTTTTCTTTATTCTTTCTTTAATAAAGCCTAGCCCAACTCTTGGCTTAGCAGAAAGATAGGGCTCTGAGCAAGTCTCAAAATATTGAAAGGAAGAAATCTACTTATGAAGAAAATGCATTTTTGTAACGTTTCTCTTGCTGATTCGTTTCTAGGAATGAAGAGATCCTTTTTCTGTTTGGTCAAAATAAGCCTGGTTAAATAACTAAGATTTAGCATTTCATTTTCACTATCTTAGGCTCCATTTACTCTAACATTAATTCCTGTCTGAGGAAGTTCACTATGATAGACCCATGGAGAGGAAGCATGTCTCATAGATGTAAGGTATTTAAAATGATTCCATGCTACAAATCAAAATCCAAAAGGGATTATATTAAAGAGTCTGTTTTCCAGAAATTCTCACCTCAATTAAAGCACATATGTGAAAAGAAAAAAAAATTCAATCAAGGAAGCTGTTCAAATAAATTAGCCCAGCAAGGTTCTTCTTTGTCCGTGAAGCATGACAATCAAATAAATTTCTCACTCACACAAAATGACATTATGGATTGAAGAACCTAAATCAAGTGTTTAAAGTTGAAGAAATTTATTTCTGGAAGGCTCAAATGACAAAAGTCGTCATTTAAGAAACATCCAAAAAGGATGCAAAATAGCATGGGAATGAGGAACAAACGAATATGTATGTGAAATATTGTTATGATCCTATGGAGTCTTATTTTAGTTGGAATCTAAAAGAAATATTTTTTTAAAAATGAACTCCACACTTTGTCCCTGAGAGAGTTGTAAAGAAGTCTGAGTCAAAGTTGCCTTTTCCCCAATGACTATTATGAAAAAAGTGATCACTCCATTCACAGAAGATGAACTATGAAGGCATTTTTTTACGCATGTAGCCAACAGTTTGTAAGTTTTCTGACCATGGGAAGAGTTTGTTTCAGAGATATGTGTTCACCAACAAATCGCCAATTATTGTTGCTGCAACATCCCCCCAAAATTTTGTAAATATTGGGGCCACTCCTTTTATATTTTGAGAAATTTTTGCTTTGGAGTCAAGTCCCATCCAAAAGGCCTTTTCATACTTAGTTTTTGAGGAAGGATCAAGTTCTTTAAGTTTTTTTTTTCTTAAGTAAAACTCACCTTTCCCGGCTGAAATGATGTCACAACTCGCTGAGTTAAGCTGCAATAGTCGGTTCCCTTTTTTAAGTTTCACAACCTTTTCTTGTTTCGGCACAACTCATTGAGTCACGCCGCAACAGGCAGGTGTGTTTTTTAAGTTGTAAAGTTTTCTCGTTTCGGCCTAACTTGCCCAGTCCCGCTGCAACGGTTGGATGAAATTGCCCAAGCCCGCCGAAGTGCGGCCTTTTTCCTTGTCTTTTCCCATTTTTTTGTGTTTCGGAAAGTCTCACCGACTTGTGCTACATGATCGGCAACCATTTTTGAGTTTTCGTTGGAGCCTTTCGTCGCAGAAAAACTTGCGAACCTATCCCGAAACGACCGGCTCTTCTCGTTTAGTCTTAAGTGTCTTGATGCGTTTCGGCAGAACTCAGTAAATTTCGCCGAAATCATTGCATGTGAACCATAAGAAGTGCCGATAGAGGTAAATAGATAGAGGTGACTAGCATAACTCAAGCCCAGTCTCTGAATCTAATCAACGATCAGCTAAGTTTTTAATCTTGCACCGAACTCATTGAAACATGTCGGCCCGTTGCGCGAGTATTTGGCCATTGACGCTGAAACTGATCGCTCCCACTTGCTGAGTGGCACCGATTTTGACGGCGGGAAGTTAATGATGAGTGGTGCGAAAAGGACACCGGTCCCCTCGCCGCAACGACGTTTTAATGCCCACACTTACTCGGTCATGTCAGCTTTAATTGCTCAAGCGTGTGGGGGTTTTATATATAGGAAGTGGGGTTTTTGGTTTTTTCATTGTTGGTTATCCTTAATATTTGCAAACCCCATTCGAGATCTCTCCCACCATATGAGGACATGCAGGTCCATAGCTTTGTAAAGCACACCAGACCCAATCATTCGTCGATAGGTAAGTGAATCTATCCTCCGTCGCAAGCTCTTTTATCATGTTTTTTAGAAGCTAAGCATATGTTGTTTTCGTTAAAACCTTTTGACAGCTCCTCCCCTCGCCACGAACACCTCTGTCTCTTTTGGAGTTTTCCCTGTACCCGCCTAGTCACCCTCCAAGTTTTTAAACACCGTTGAACTTTGCTTCCTTTCCCAACAAACTACCCGCGAAGTTTAACCAGCCAAACCAAAGCAGTGGGCGATGCCCCGGTCACAGCCACCTGAACTCGTTTTCTAACTTACATTCTATTATGTTTGGCCTTGTGCTTCTAACAAAAGAATACAACACAGTGGTGTCGTAGTCTTACTCTCTCCAGTTGACTTGCAAGAGGAAACTAGCTCTGTCTTGTTGTTTTAACATAAAATTAATGTTTATTTTGAACTGCTGCTTGAAATTTGTTTTAAACGTAGTATCATTTTAAGGAATTTTAACAATGCTATTTCACCCGGGCTGCGCGTGTATGATGATAGGTTTTAGCTCAATGATTGATTATGTATTCTACTCATGCATTAATTTTTTTTTTCTAGGTTTAGACACGATGCCGAAAGGAACCAAGAAGAAGTCTAAGATGTCTGAGCCTGAATTAGGTGGCGAAGCTGTTTTAGAAGCAAGGGTCAAAACATTATATGAGGATACCAAGCCAATTATGGGCATTGCCCCTGAATTCAAGTGGGGGGAACTGCACCACATTATAAGAGATCAGGATATTCCCGAAGCAGTCCCGGAGGAAATGTATTTGTACCAAAACATCAAAAATTATGGCATCACAAAAGCATCCACGCGACCAGAGCTTTTCCATTGCTCGGAAGTAATAGGATGGATCCTAGCGCATGCTAACACCCAATCAAGAGTTTTGTCCGACAACATGGGAGAGGATTTTTCCTCATTCCACCTAGCACATATTTCGGCATCCTACAAGTTGCCCCATCCTCAAACGCTGTTGAATGACGCTTGGCTCGAAAGCCTCAACATGGATAACTTGGATTTTACAGGAAGTTGTTGATCATAGGTAAGCAACTGAGGCTAAAGGAGAGTGATGAATATGAACTCCAAGCGCTAAGGCCTCCTTTCATAATCATTTCCCTCATTCTAAGTAGAGTCTTCGACAGAGCTGACGGAACTGTTTATAAGCTGCATTGGATTCCTTTAATCCACCATGTAGCTTTCGAAGGTACAGTTTTCAATTGGGCAGACATTCTCTCAGTCAATCTATCGTCAGCCGTAGCCACTGCCAATGAAGGGTTGGTCTGGAAGAAATCAGAATTCTACATGTCATCATACCTTATAGATTGCATTTTGTCAAGGCATCATTTCCCAAAGCTAGGATACATTTGGAACAAGTCTGAATCCCCAATTTATAATGCTTATAAGATCCTATGGGCCCAGAACTACAAAATCCATTACAAGGCCATATGTGAAGAGTTTATCATGCCTTTGTATGAACTAATGTTCAATAGTGAGCCAATTTTCCTATCTGAGAATGCCATGGTAGTCATTGAAAAATATGGTGATTTTTATCTTTCAGAGGAAGGCACCTACATAAGAATGTATGGAGGTTCCAAGCCACCATCTCTCTTGCCTAAGTATGCTACCGATTTTGTGGTCCACAAGGAGGCAGTGAGGCAGGTTTTTATTGATGGAATTGGAAACTTCTTGAATAGATTGAAGAAGGCCTATCTCCCACCACTGCCCTTCTCCACCCACGCTTAAACTATCCTATATTACTTTTGCAAACAACGCTTGTGGCCGTCGATCTCCATCAAGCTTCTATAACCGTTGATCTCTATCAAGCTTCTAACAATCTAGAAATAGTATGAAAATAATAGTGGATAGAAGAAGGGTTGGTTGCCCCTTCATTTTTGAGGGAATTGTGCAAATATTCAACCTACTAAGTATAGGCTCTCAATTCATGTATATCCTGAATGGTGAAGATTACAATAATACTAAGCACAAGAAGGGTTGGCCGACCCTTCATTTAAGCTGAAAAAAATGGTGAAAACGACCCCTGGTAAAAAATCGCAGTAAAATCCACATGGCAGGTAATTTTCGAAGATGAAAAATAATAAAAGAAAACCGAAACAAAATCAACATATTTATTAATTTCATCGAGTAAAATTTGGGCCGTAAGATTAAGACAAATCAACGGCTGAGATCTAATCTGTGGAATGCGGAAGATGAGTTGTGAGGGTTTAATTTTTTGGAAATATATACAATGTTCTCGCAATCCGCAATCCGCAATTGCAGGTTGTCGGACTACAACTCGAAATAAAAACAAACCTAAGTTTTCGCAATCCACAATCCGCATTGTGGGTTGTGGGTTGCGGAAACGCATGTCGCAAATCCATTATTGAAACAGTTCGCACATCCGCAATCATTTATAACTAAATAGCCACTTCAACAAGCTATAGCATGATATGATGGTGCGTGCATTTTTCTCAAACCATGAATTATGGCGGGCATTGTCTGAGAGCAGTTTTGACTACTTTTTTCATACTTTGTCAACTTCCAAAGTTTCACAAACTTGTCATACTTTTCCAGAATGATGTCAGATTGCAACACTCACTCAATGATAGCACCAGAACACCATCATTTGTCTTTCCAACCTCATCACACATTCCATGTCATCACTTCCTATGGTGTAAGTTCTCTCTTTGAGGCTCACATGTATGAGATTTTGTCCTTCCAAAATAGAGATCAATTCATGTATAACCAGAATGGTCAAGATTGAAAAAATATAAATCACAAGAAGGGTCGGCCAACTCTTCATTTAGTAGATAATTGTGAACACCAATATCCAACAATTCACCTGTATCTGGACTGGTGAACACAAGAAGGATCGGACAACCCTTCTGGTAGCCTAGAACTAGTATGAAAATAATATTGGGAAGAAGAAGGGTCGGCCGCCCCTTCATTTATGAGAGAATTGTGCAAATATTCAACATAAAAAGGATAGGATGTCAATTCATATATATCTAGAATGGTGAAGACTGGAAAAATACTAAGCACAAGAAGGGTCGGCCGACCCTTCATTTAAGCTGGAAAAAATGGTGAAAATGACCCCTGGTAAAAACTCGTAGTAAAATCCACATAGCAGTTAATTTTCAAAGATGAAAAATAATAAAAGGAAACTGAAACAAAATCAACATATTTATTAATTCCGTCGGGTTAAATCTAGGCCGTAAGATTACGACAAATCGACGACTGCAATCTAATCTTTGAAATGCGGAAGTCAAGTTGCGGGGGTTTAATTTTTTGGAAATATATACAACGTTCCTGTAATCCGCAATCCGCTTTTGTGGGTTGCAGGACTACAACTCAAAATAAAAACAAACTTGCGTTTTCGCAATCCACATTGCAGGTTGCAGAAACGCATGTCGCAAATCCATTATTCAAACCCTTCCCGCAATCCGCAATCATGGATAAATATATAGCCACTTCAACAAGCTATAGCATGATATGATGGTGCATGCATTTTTCTCGAACCATGAATTATGGCAGGCATTCTCTCAGAGCAGTTTTGACTACTTTTTCCATACTTTGTTAATTTCCAAAGTTTGACAAACTTGTCATACTTTTCCATAATGATGTCAGATTGCAACACTGACTTAATGATAGCACCAGATCACCGTCATGTGTCTTTCCATCCTCATCACACATTCCATGTCATCATAGATGCCATGTCATCACTTCCTATTGTGTGAGATTTTGGCCTGCCAAAATAGAGATCAATTCATGTATAACCAGAATGGTCAAGATTGGAAAAATATAAATCACAAGAAGGGTCGACCGACCCTTCGTTTAGTAGATAATTGTGAACACCAATATCCATCAATTCACTTGTATCCAGACTTGTGAACACAAGAAGGATCGGACGACCCTTCCGGCAGGCTAGAACTAGTATGAAAATAATATTGGGCAGAAGAAGGGTCGGATGCCCCTTCATTTATGATGGAATTGTGCAAATATTCAACCTACAAAGTATAGGCTATCAATTCATGTATATAATGAATGGCGAAGACCGCAAAACTACTAAGCACAAGAAGGGTCGGTCGACCCTTCATTTAAAAGAGAAATGATTTTTTTTTAATCTACGAAGTTTGGGACAACAATTCCCCACTAGCGACTTCCGCAAAATATCGTAGGGATCAGGACATTGCCTATGTTATAACATGTAAACAATATTTATCCTGAATTCCAATTGCTGACAAGATGGATTGGCCACCCCTTCTTTTGATAGATAATTGTGAACACCAATAAACGACAATTCACCTATATCCACAATGGTGAACACAAGAAGGATCAAACCACCCTTCTTGCAGTCTAGAACTATTATGAAAATAATAGTGGGTAGAAGAAGGGTCGGTCGCCCCTTCATTCATTTATCTCGAGCCTCATTCAAAAATGGGGTGTTGGTTAATGACATTAAACTTCAAATGAAAACAATTTTTTTTTTTCACAATTAGCATTGCGGGTTGCGGAAACACATGTCGCAAATCCGTTATTCAAACAGTTCCCGCAATCCACATTGTGGGTTGTGGAAATGCAGAACAAAAACATTTACAATACTCTTCTCGCAATCCGCAGTTGTGGGCATCAAATCCGCGATTATTGGAAAAAATTTACAACCGAAATCAGAATGGTCAATCATGGAAAAATACTAAGGCTAGGCCGTCATTTCATGTATAACCAGAATGGTCAATCATGGAAAAACACTGATATCCAACAATTCACCTGTATCCAGAATGGTGAGCACAAGAAGGATCAAACGACCCTTCCTGCAGTCTAGAATTAGTATGGAAATAATACTGGGAAAATCGAACGAATGGGGGGGACCATCGAAGGAGAGAATTGGAGACACTATGTACTTGGAGACTTGTAATGTTTTACAATCTTTAAAGAATTTCAGTTAGTTTCTATTTTACTTTCTTTTGTTATGTGTATCAAGTTTCCTTGATTCATTTTGGTTTTTCATACATACATCTAATAACTCTGTTTTGTATTGTTAAATCATAAAACATATAAATCTGTGTGCTTGATTTATCATTCATATGATTTATATGCAGGTTATGCACCAGTCAATTTATTTCCTTGATTCATATTGTTTCACATTCTACAATCACAGCGCAGTCATTATCGTCATAATTTAATTTGTTAATTAGCTCATCATTGACAGGACAATCACATTCTTTTTAATCCTTTGAATAAAATAACACAAGAATCTTTACTCTTAAAAATCTGCATCAACTCTGCTCGGGAATATTTATTCATAATTGAAGGGCTCAATACAAAACGAGTATCTCTTCACGGGTTCCAACCCTTACTACATTGCCAAAAAAAATCTAATCCTTTGAATAAAATAACACCGGTATCTTTACTCTTGAAAATATGCATCAACTCTGCTTGGCCATCTTTATTCAAAATTGAAGGGCTCAATACAAAACAAATATCTCTTCACGGGTTCCAACACTTACTACATTGCCAAAAATTGTCTTTTATACATTGTAAAACCTCTCGAGGTAAAACCCTAACTGCTTCATAACTAAAAATAGAAAATTATAAACTAACTATTACATTCCATTTCAGTCAAAATTTATACAATTTCCAAAATTTCTCAGAATATAACATTTGATGTCTTTCTATTGGCTGTAGCTGCTGATAGGGCTTCTTTCTCGAACAGTAGTCTTCAAGTGTGTAAGGTGTACTTCATTTTCCCATATCTCTCCACTGTCTTCCATTGATCTGTAGAAGGTACCTCATAACTAGTCATCTCCTCAACCAGAACTTTCATCTCTATGTGCTTTGCAATGGAAGTTGGAGGAATATTTTCAGCTATCATGGCCAGCTGGTTTAGAATTTCAAAGTCAAGGGAGAGTTTCTTCAGTAGAATTTTCCCTGCTAGAACATGAGTCAAACCTTGAAATTGCTCATGGTTCCTCCCGATGTTATATAGTAAATCCTTATAATTGTCCTGGGAAATTAATTCATTATTTTCATCCCAAAAAGAAGGCAGTCCCTTTTGTATTACCTTTTCAAATCCCTTTTTGAACACTTCAACCTGTTCCTTCATTTGTTCTGCACTAGCTTGAACATTCTCAATGTGAGAATGTTGCCAAGGACTCTCCTAGCTGAATTTATGACTGTTACCCTATTTTCGATAGCCATTGCTTTCAGATCACCTTTTGTCAGATTATTTAAGAAACTTATGATACCCTGGGCTATATCTTTTGGTATCTTATCTAAAACTTCTCTCATTGCTTTACAACTTTGTAAGCTATCATTTGCTATGGCTTTCTTTGTCTTCATAAAATCTAAATAAGGCCTCAATTTTGTAGCCTCATCGATGATTGAATCCCAAATAAAATGCTTTGCATCTTGCAATGCTAGTTATCCTGTCACTTGACCTATCATCCTCTGATTTCTGCCTACCAAATCTTTATTGTTTTTTGTCAACTCTTTTATTTCATTTTCCTTTTTTTGATTTTCCTCTTCTAGCCTTTGTTTTTCTTCTTTTAGTTCTATGATCTCCACCTCTTTCAAGCTATCTTGGGACATAACTTGAACTATATCATCTGTGATTACTTGTTTGTTTCCTTGATTTGTTCCTCACTTCTCTTGTGTTGTATTTGCCAATTTGGCCTTTAGATCTTCAATTTCAGTCTTAAGACTTGATCTATCTTTCTCCCAACTTTCCTCTTTTTCCTCAAACTTGAGCAATTTAGCAAGACATCCATCCAATTCTTGAGATAAATTTTATTTTTCTTGTTCTAACACAGTTAATTCAGAGGCTTGGATTATCTGAGTTGTTGGAATTCTAACCTTTTGCTGATGTAATTGGATATTCTTTTCTTTCTCAGCTAAAATATTTTTAATTGCCTCCCCTCTATTTGGTTAAGCATTTCTCTTCACCATGTCATCTTGCAATCTTTTTATTTGCAGCTGATGAGCTTTGTTTTCTGTTTTCTCTTTCCTCAACTATATTTGCATCTTGTTCACTGTTTTCTGTAGTTTTTCCACTATTAAAGTAGCTTTCATCATATCAACATAAATCACCTCTCCAGTCTGTCTATGTAGGTGAATTTTATCAGGGGTTGTTATCTTCTACAAATTCAATATCATTTCTGTGACCTTATCATCAGACGATACGACCAAATTCAAAGTATTTTTGTCTGGATCTCTGCTAGTCATCAGAGTAATTTCTAAATCAACACCATTCCTGACTTCTGGAAACAAATTATGCATTGATTCTGCTGTTGTTTGTCTGTCTTTGCCATATTTTACACATATTTCATCTCTTGAATGAAATTTGCTAGAATCACCTGCAGCTCTTGCGTTGTCAAATTCATATTCCTGTACTTGACTTCCAATCCCTTGGTATTTTTCTTTCTTCATTCCATTTTCTTTGTTAGATACAACTACTTCATCTTGCTGGATTGATTTTAATATTTTGGCTTCTCTTTCTTCCTCCACCTTCATATCAGTACTTTCATAAAAACTTCTTTTACTTGTTGCTTCAACCTTTCCTGGGATAGGTACCATCTCAGGTACCAACTCAGCTAAAACTTTATCCAAGGTAGAAGGATTAGCGTGTGAACTTCCTGAAACTTCTGTGTGTGATTCATATTGTACTAAATTTGCCATATTCGCCAATCCTTCAACCTCTTGGTGATTAAAGGCTTTATTTTTGTTCTCTTTCCTTCTGTCAGAAATAACATGACAAGGATCATAATTAATAGTTGTCGCTTTCCTAAAACTCAGCGCTTCTAAATGTTTTTGTACAAAATGGAGAGCATTCTTGTTCTTGATGATAAAAGGACCAATTTTTAAAGGGAACTTTATATCTATAGCTTTCTTGAAATGTAGAAAATGGTCATTTTATACTGTCAATTTTTGTTTGATAAACTCTAAAGCAAAAAATCTTGGAGTCAAAAAGGATGGTAGAATATAGGGCTGCTTAACAAATCCATAAAGTCTGATTACTGTATCTTGCTTCCCTAAAAACCAGTCTCCAATTTCTTTTTTTGGGCTTAATTGCATCAGGGTCTTCATCTCTGATAATACTCTAGGCAATTTTTCTCCAAACATCAATCTGTATACTTCTGATAAAATAAAATTCATAAAATTAAACATACTATCTTCCACTGTTTCTGAAAACACAGATTGTGGGAAATGTAAATTGTTTCAACTGCTAAACAAGAGCATTTTCATCAGGTGTGTCTGGAATCTGAAATGTCTCAAAGTGTGGAAATTCACTAACTGAGAGTGGATGTTCCGAGCCAAGAATTCATCAAATTTAAGGTAGGGTACTTGACTATAATCCATTTCTGGTTTAGCAACACTTAATCTAAAAAGAAAACTTAACTGGACCTCTATGACCATGGAATCATCATCAAACCCTAAAAACTGTGAAATGAGTGACAAAACTAACTTTGAATTTTCATCAAAGAAATTAATGTCAAGTGGATAGGGGGTGTTATCAATGGCAAAGCTAGATGTTATGGTTGGATTTTGTTATGAGGTTATTTGTCTTATTCTCAAAAGTTTATTTGTTTTTTTGCTGATTTCCTTTAGATTTAGATTTTGATTTTTGGAAAGTTATTAAGGGCATTCTTGTTTTTTTTTTTTTATTTCTATTTTTGATTGAAGTAATATTTCTCTTAATTTTATCTTATTAAGTTGGTTTTATTGTTTTATGGGCTTATTAGATGTGTATATTTCTAAAATTTTGAAAAATCTTATCATAAGGTTTAATTAAAGTTTGGACATATTGCTTAACCCTTGGTTTTCAAACCTTTTATTGAAAAACATTTAGCAGAAGATTCTTGTAGCGCAAGCAAGGAAAAACGTAAGTTAAAGCGCTACAAGAAAGTCGAGGTCTTTTAAAATTTTGCAAATTAGCTCGTCTATTTTCAAGATCACAGATGATGTGAGTTTTCACATTTGTAAGAAGAAAGTGGTATGTGTAAAGATCTTGTTAATCATTTTAACAGGTGCATAAGTTTGGGTAAAAAATTATTCAAGAGAGTTGCAGCTGTCTAGAATTTTGGAGAATGAAAAACTTTTGAACAATTATGATAGCGCATGATTGGAGCATATTCGAAGCCAGTTATGAAGTTGATGGGTTACAAAGATCATGCTGATACTTGTCAGTTTGCAGTTGAAAGAAATTCGGGCGGTTAAAGAAATGGAGATTACAGGGTATGTGACTGGCATAGTCATGGCAGGTTGTGGTAGTTGAGGACGCAGCTATGAAAGTTTATTAGACACCTAGGAGGACAAGATAGCACATATTTAACAATTTAAATCATTATTATGACAAGTATGTGGCCAGCTGTTGAAATCATTCACAAAATCGGTTTGCCTTGACAGAAATTCATTCATAGTATTAATTCAAAAATTGCAAGTTTGGGGGGGCTTGATTTTCCTCAGTGATAAGTTCATGGTGATAGTGAAATAGATTGAAAACACTCTTCAGTTTTAGAGAAAAATCTGCAGTTAGGGTTTCACAATGAATATGAGGAGGAGTGGTAAGACAAATAGGTTGGAGCCCATGGACACTATTTGGGCAAAGGAATTTCCTGAATGTGCTGAGATGTTTCGACAAGCTGGTTGGTTCGAATTTTTCTAGAAGCTGGATGGTTATAGTTTAGAATTGTCAAACAGGTTTCCTCAAGGTTTAAACAAAAAGACAGTATCTATAGAAACCCTGAACTTTGAACTTACCATAGAATTGATTGAAGAGGCTACAGGCGTAGTTGCTAAAGGAGAATTTTGGTTTAAAAAAGTACCTTTCACCTTCAACTCGAAGGACTTTTTATTGCCTGAAGTTAAACTAGATTGGGGTAAAGGAGTGCATGTGCAAAATTTCAAACTAGAATGGAGGGAGCCTATTCGAATTTTACAAAGTTATATAACTTGTGAAGGCATATTTGCATTTGTTTATAAGTATCATATTAGGTTTCTACAACATTTAAATCAAACTTCTGTGATGAGTTTACCTTTATTGTTCTTGAAAAGTTTGCAGAAGATGTCAAAGAGGGTGAAGAGCTATGCATACTATACTCAACAATCCATTTTCCACCATGGATTAATTAAACTAATTGTTAATATTGTTTTACAAAAGATGCATAGAAGATGGGAACATTTTATTTATTGGTCAGGGATTCAAGTTCAGCAAGAAAGTCAGCCTAAGAAAAGACAAATGGATAAACATCTCTGCCTAGTGAAAAGATTGAAGAGAGAGGTAGCTGATGATATGGAGAAAGGTAATTCTCAAAAAGAAGTTCCAGTTCCTAAGTATGAAGAGCCTATGAAGGAGCAACCTAAAGAAACACCAAATGAAGTTCAAGTACTGATTTTACAAGATGTGATAGAGATCATTGAAAAGTACATAGAAAATACTTTTGAAGAAGATAGGAACCAGGAAGAAGGTAAATGTGTTTTAGAACAAAGTCAAAATTCTACAGGAATACATGAAGAAAAAAATGAAGTTCTAGTATCAGAAGAATTGAAAGTTGACAACCCACAAACTCCAAATGAAAGATCTAAGGGAAAGCTACTTGAGACAGGGTTTAGACATGAGGCTGTGCAACTTGCAGCTGTTAAACACCAGGGTAAATCTTACGTGATGTTGGGAGAAATAGGAGCAGGCTGGAGACCTAAAAGTAGACCTAAGAACAAGTTAAGGTTAAATATGAAAAATATTTTGAATCCCAAGCTGGCTCCAGAGAAAGTTACACTAATAGATGATTCCTCATCAGATGAAGGTTTAGATTCTAAGCAAATAAATAGTGAGAAAAAAGATGTTCCAAATATGAAGTCATCATCAATGAAGGGTCAAATTGCAGAGCCATTAATTCATTGCAGTATTGAAGATGTTGAATCCCCATATATTCTTGTAGAGACAGAGGTGCACGAAGAAGATGATGAGGCAATCTATAAGAAGTTGAATATTCCCTGGTCATCAGAAGAAGGCTCTTCATTTCAAGAAGGAAAATGCTTAGATTTAGAAAATCAGAACCTTCAGAAAACTGTTAAGCAATATAAATATCAAATTGATTTTCTAAATGAAAGTAATGAGGGTTTGGTTATGACAAACAGGAGATTGAGGGAAAATATTAGGATGTTAATTCTCATTATCAGGAGTTGATTCGGGTTTCAAAGGAAGCTGTTAAGAGGAAGAGGCAGAATTAGGACACATTTGAAGGCTTGAACTAGAAGATACCGAATTTGATTGAGCAGAATCAAGAGTTGTTAGAGAGACTCGAAGATTTAGAAGCAGAAGCTAAACCAATGAAGGAATGTAGCACAGTTACTGCGCGCAGTTCATCTTTGAGAATATCCTTACCAGATTTGGATGCCCAAAAATCTTAATGAGTGATCAAGGAACCCATTTCCTGAATAGAACCATTGAAGCGTTGACTGAAGAATTTTAGATATATCATTAGAGGAGTATACTGTACCATCCACAAGCCAATGGAACTGTCGAAGCATTTAACAAATTGTTGGAGAATGCACTGACAAAAGTATGCAACACAAATAGAGATGATTGGGATCTGTGCATTCCAGCTGTATTATGGGAATACATAACAACTTGTAAGAAAATGGCAGGCCATACATCTTTCAGGTTGGTCTATGGATAGGAAGCTGTGATGCCTATGGAGTACATTGTACCAAGCTTAAGAACTGTTGCATTCACAGACATGGCAGATGAAGAGACATTGCAAGAAAGTCTTCTACACTTGGTTTGATTGGAGGAGGATCGCTTCATTGCAGGATTTCACCAGCAAGTGCAGAAGGATAGATAAAAAGCATGGCATGATCACCATATCAAGCACAAAATATTCCAGGTAGTAGACCTTTGTCCTCCTATATGATAGCAAGTTCATGAAATTTCCTAGCAAATGTAAAATGCATTGGATTGGCCCATATATTGTTATGCATGTTACTAACGATGGCGTAGCTCAGTTAGCCACATTAGCCGGAGACAACTTACCAGGTCTGGTTAATGGAAGTAGACTAAAACCCTACAGGGATAGTCCTACTTTGCAGAACCCTCAATGATCAGAAGAGAAAGAAAATTCTAAGTGTCAAGTACAGTTGAAATTGGGCACTAGAAATTAAGCAGAGTCTGTACACAGTTTTGGTCCGATACGCGAAGTTCGATGGAAATGATGCATTAACTGCGCAACACTAGTAGAAAAGTGAAGCTGCACTGATATGAAAAAAAGAAAAGAAAAAGAAACGAGAAGTAGAAGTGCGCAGCTGAGAAGTTCAAAATGTGGCTACATAGCTCAAAGGAAATGCGAAGAATGCAAAGTTCTCAAATGACACCGCGCATTTCACCGCGCCAGGAGTGGTGACACCCATCTGTACAGTTCGATGCAACACCTCAAAATAGCTGTTAGAGCTGAAAAATAGCCGTTATACAATGATTTTGCCGACGTCGTTTGAACATTTAACACAAAATTAGCTGTTCTAAAGAAGTTAAGGAAGGAAAGGACCGAAATCCTCGACGGATTTGGCCAACGGTCACCACAATTAATGCTTATCTAGCCGTTTTTGGATGTGGGTAAGGCTTCCAGTGCCTATAAATACCTCAGTTTGCACAGTGATCCGATTACCATGATTTTCAAGCTAAGTACTACATATAATTCATTGATTGTCTTGAGCTCATATTTGCACTGTAAGTGAATGTCTAAAGAGTATACTCTAGACGAAGTGCTGCAGGAATTCACACAAGTTGGGACCGAAGGGTTAATGAAAACTTCTTCCAAGAAGACTATTACAAAAAAAGGCCAGGGTTCATGCCGCTCACCACGCCACCCTACAACAATGCAACACAAGGGAAAAGAACCTACATTTGAAACATCAAAGCTGAAGATAATAGGGCCTAAGAAACCTAACGCCCCACCAACAGAAAAAAAGCTGCCCATATCCCTAAGGCCAACATACATTTCTCTGCGCGCACCAGATGCACCACCAGTAAAGATTACCAAAAATGCAAAGTATGAGATACCGCTTCCACCAATGTCCAGTCATGTTAAACCATGAGAGAATTTGTTGGGCAATCTCTCCGATTGCAAATTTGAAAATTTTGATTTACTACAACAACTCAAGGACCCGGACGAGCAAAAGTACCATCAGTTTCAACCCAACAGATATATGTGCCGAAATATGGATGTGAAGAACAATCCGCTGCTAGTAGCGCAGAGCTGGCTCTCCGAGGTTGTGGACTCAAGACTTTTGAACCTGCTCAGCATCCCACACTTTGATAGGAGTCGTGAACTCAACGTGGTTGTGCACACACTGATATCGCACACACACCAAGGCTACCTGTGGATGGAAAAGAATGTCGATATCAACATAGACTTGATCCATAGGATCACAGGGCTAAGTAAGCGGGGCGACAACCCTAAAAAGTTTTTTGTGGGAAAAACCAGAGATAAAGAGATCGCCGTGCAGATGAAGGAAGAATATCATATTCCCAAAGGAAAATGAGGTTTCATTACAGTTGACTTAAAAGATGATGCCATGCGGTTTGTGGTACAACTGCTTGGAGGAAAAGTATTGTGGAAGGCAAGACCAATAGAAGTACCAGTAGGAGCAATTCACCTCGCCATGAAGACAATGCAGGGAGTAAGGTTTAATTGGTGTCAGTATTTTCTAAACGAATTTTTGGACGATGTCCGTGACACTCAGATCAATGGCACAACCTTTCATTACAGTTGGATGATGGTGTTGATCACCTTTGTAGGCTTTAAAGAACCAAAGCACTATGTCGGTCTTTTCACTCTCATTCAGGATTTCCGAGGACCCAGATATGCAAATATCTAGGCAACTATGAAGACAGAACACCAATGCGCCTCAAATGAATTATTCCTCACATACTACGAGCAACTGTGCAATGTCATATTTCACACACTGCACATTTCAAAGGAGATAACACCAAAGTATATACACACTTTAAATTTTAAAGCTGACATGCATTTCATTTATATTTCAACAAAGGCACATAAAACAAATCTAGAAGTGTTCCAAGGGAACTATCACCTGGACGAAGCAGGTATTGACTTGTTCATGAAGGAATGGGTAGACGAATGGAAGGTCGAAAGGCTGATGGTCATCGACAGTGACTCAGATGAAAGTGTTCAGACACCAAAAAAGGTCATCGAAGAAACCAGCGAAGAGAAAGACAAAGGAGCTGGTGAAGTTCAGAGTATAGTAGTTCAGAGTACAGTATGAGAAAAGAGGAAGGATCCAGAAAGCTCAGTACCAGAGAAACCACAAAAAAAGAAGAAAAAATCCACAAAGACTCCATCTGAAGCGTAGTTACATGATGATGATTATGAGATCATCGCGGGAAGAGTCAACGCATTTCTGGAAGACGCGCTCGCCCTAAAAGTCACCAAGAATGAAGAGATTCAAGTGAGTCTCAAACAAAATCTCACAACCCTGCAAGGCATAGCAGCGAAGATCGAACAAGTCCAGAAAGACTTGGTTCATGATTATGAATCAGAAGGAAGATTCGGTGCCACAACTCAGCAGTAGAAAAATCCCTGGGCTCTAACTATGGCATTGCAACCACACATCGTCCGCATCGACCCACTAAGAGTAATTCTGGAAAGCGACGAACTGAGTGAAGGCACCAAGACATTACTTCATGTGGATATTGATATCACCATGCTACCACTAGAAGGCCTACATAATCTGCACTTACAGGATGTGGAGGAAATCTATGACAGGGATATGTTGATTGTGAGCCAACACTAGAACCTAGAGGAGAATTATAAGAAGTTGCAAGAAGAATGTGAACAGAAGGCTAAGGAGCTTGAAAGTGTGCATGAGAAGCACCAAAGAATAGAGCAGACTGTTGCTTCGGTCTGCGCAGCGATACCAGAATGTGACGAGCAGCCAGAGCTCACGGATACCATCGTTAAGATTAGCTCGGTAGTAAGCAATATTAAGGCAGAAATGGTCGATATGGAGATAGACTACAAAGAAAAGCTTGCCACCTTGGAAGCACATAATCTTCCGAAGACACCACTGGATCAGACAGAAATTAGAGCAACAGAAGTGAATGCTTCTGCAGAGAACATATCTAGTGAAATAACTAAGTGCCAGAACTTGCTGGATGAAGAAACGAGAGTATGGGATACTCTACAAGAGGACCCTAATCTGTTGTAGGTCCAGACAAATGTGCAACAAACACAAGCAGACCTGGATGCTCTAAATGTGCAAATGAAGACTCTACCAGCAATCGAGAGACTCAAAAAATTTGTGGAGGTCAAGGAGCTCAATAAGGAACTCCTAGTTTCGAGAGAAAGGGAAGCTGAAACTTTGGCAAAGACATGACCCCTACAGGAAGAAGCTCTTGCAATCTCGCAAAATATTGAAGTGAAGTTGCATGAACTCCGTGCATCAGAGGAAATTGTACAAGAACAGGATAAGGAAGACTTGTCGCCAGATTTGGTAGAAACCATCAAGGTAGTTGAGCAAGAAGCCAAAGACACAGTTGCAAAGCTAAGCGCAACTTATGAATAATTTGTTGCGAGGATAGCTTAGCCAGGAGAGACAAAACCTAGTGAACCTACTGAGAGTGGCTCGGAGATGAGCCACATGTAAGTGTTAGGGTCCTGTTGGGCTTGGCCCAAGCTAAGACAATTTTGGACAAGTTAGTTTTGGGAGCTGCGAAGTAAAAGTGCAACAAAGCATTGACAAAGTAAAAGAGCCAGCGCTGTGAAGTTACTGCGCTGCAGAGATACAGCGCTGCGAAGTGCCGGCTCCGTGAACATGCAGCATGGCATAATCTTGGATGGAAAACGGTATAAATTCCGGTGAGATCGGTTGTCAATCTATTTTGGTTAAGATACTCTGAGATTCCTAGCATGGGGGTAAGGAGTGGGGAGGAATGAAAACGATCGACCACACGAGCAAAGGTAGCTCTACGTGAACCGACGGCACGAATCCGTTAGAGAAGGAACATCGGGATGAAAGCGACTTGTCGGCATGCGCTCACCAGGGGGGTTGAAAGCGACGTCACTACGCACAGAAGGATGGCCACGCCGATGAGTCGCTATTAGAGGCTAACAGACTTGGTTAGCGGGGTAACCGCACCAGTTTTGGCTAACAACCTTAGGGTTTTGATCCCATCATGAATGTAAAGATGTGACCTAAGGGCATGATCTATATAAGGGAAACTTTTGTAATGGAAAGGGTTAATTGTTGATTTTTGTTAAGTTGTTATTGATCTCTATTAAGAGACTGTTGTAAAAAGGATCTGCAGCTATGTGCATAGAGACCTACTGAAGAGAGAAGAGAGTCTGTAGCTGTGTGCGCAGAGACCTACTGAAGAGAGAAGAGAGTTTGTAGTTGTGTGTGCAAAGACCTACTGAAGAGAGAAGAGAGTTTGCAGCTGAGTGCACAGGCTGGAACTGGTTTACCCTTCCCATTGATAATATAACAACAGTTTCTGTGGACATAGCTCCCATCCTGGGGGTGAACCATGTTAAATCCTTGTGTATGTGATTGAATGAGTGTTTACTTGGATGAATGGTTAAGTTCTTGTTTATAAGTATTTGTATCTTTACTTTTTTGTGTATTCTCCATATGGATGAATGATAGGAATAATGTACTAAGTGTTGAATGCATATGAATTAATGTTGAATGCACAAGCATTTCGGAACATGATGAATGCATAAGTAAATGGTTAAAATGCTTAAGTTAATGAAGTTTGTAGAGTGTGGTTCCCTGAAGCGCAACATCGAAAGTGTGCAGTGCATAGTAGTTCATCGTATTGTATGAGTTGCAAGCTTTATGGTATAAGCACTTGTTGAATGAATAACTTGCACTAAGTAAAAGTCTATTGAAGTTGTGGGAAAGTGTGGAAGAGGAAGCGCATTCCTTCGTTGCATTGTCCTATTGTTAAGTGGTCGTTCCGTATCGTACAATCCCTGGATGCGCAATAGCCTAAGTGTTAGCCGCGAAGTAGGTGAATGCACAGTCCACCATTACGTTGAAGCGCACATCACCTGATTGTGGAAACTTGATTCCGCAACCTCCCCATAACTTCGCCTCGGGTGAGACCTCAGTCTTCTCGCAGTCTGTTGTCGAAAGGGCTGATGAAAAGGGGTTTTGTTGGTTCCTTCAGTCGCGCAGAACTTGGGTCTATCTATCTTGGAAAACTTAAAGAACATATTTCGATCCAACAAGAATTTAAGTCCTAAAGATATCATACTATAAGTAAATAAATCATGACCTATCTAATTCAACAAATTCTAAGAATGTAAATAATAGTAATTGAACCAGAACTAAGCTTGAACCATAATCTGACTAAATTGGTAAATTCTAAGAAAGATAAATAAAAGAAATGAATTAGAGTTGAGCTTGACAGTAGAATTAACACACTTGCATCAAAGGAAACTATTCTACACAGTCGACTGTCACATCACACTGTTGCAACACACCAAAGGGAAAGCGCAATCATAAACACTACTATTGCAGCACACTGAAAAATATACCTACTGTAATTCCACACCAAGTTAACAGAAACAAAACTAAAGCATCTATCTAACTCAGGGATCTTTGTGAGAAGGAGGGCCCTGGAATTCTAACAGAGATGTTGTGAAACTAACACAAATTAGGATACAAGAATATGAAGAATTGCTGCTCCTTGTATTAGAAAGATAGATCCACAGTTACAGTACTCTGTTACAGATCTTACAATCAAATTCCAAATGAACAACCCCAGGCTCATAACACCTTCTTTCATTTATACATAGATGACATAATTTCATCCCACAAATATCGGGCAGCCATGAAGATCTACGATCTTCAGGCTACTGAATTGAAATAGAAACAGTTACAACCATGAATGAAATTGACTGAAGTTGTTATGTTCAGGCTTGCACTATTACTCCATGTTGTTTATAGAACAAATAGATTCCAACTGATTGGAAGAGAAGATGCTTGGACATTTTATCATGACCCAGTTGCTGCTGGCCTCATGGAAGGATGCTCGAGCTGTCTCAGTGATATATGGAACCAAATTCAGGAAGGGACAACTGGCGCCACATAATATTTTCCTTCATAGGTTCAGCGAGCTGCTACACTTGTGGTTCTTCATGTTGATGTATATCTAACTTCGGAATGTATTTCATCTATGTATTATTGTACTCCTATAGAGATGTATTATTCCTCTATACGGAAGTGTCATCATTTGTATTGACAAGTGTCGCAAGTGTCGTAACTTGGTGATGGGTTATTAGACTACCTATTGAGGGGTCGGCCCGGATTAATGTAACCTGGGGTTATTAGGATGAGTTAGACAAGTCGGCCCCATAGGTTTATTAGGCAGGACAGGACAAGTATAAATAGAGATTGGGAGATATCTATTTCATTCATCTCATTACTCACTCTTCTATCACTCAGAAAGTGGCGCACATGTGAGGAGGAGGATCAGTTGCTAGGATAAGTCTATCTCTTGTACTTTGGTTGTATCATTGCTCATTCTATCTCTGAGGAAGTTGTGGGGTTTTTCACCTTTATGGTTTTCCCCAGTGAAATTCTTTGTGTCCATTGTCTTATGTGATTGCTTGATATGATTGATACATGCTTGATATAACTGATATGTTGTACATGTTATTCTCTTAGTAAATATCCTAGAGTATGTTGAATTAATGCTCAAAATCTTACATGGTATTAGAGCTTCCCTGAGAAGAAGACATTGTGCAGTGGCGGAAACTAGGGTTTCTTGTTTATTGGGTTTCTCTCCACATATTTGGAAAATAAGTAAGTTAGATTGAATCTACTCATTAAGGAGACTCTTTCTGTCCAATCAGAATTCAATTCTGAGCACTTTCAGTTTTGGCCCTAAAAATTAGGGTTTCCGCAAAAATAGGAATTTATGAAATCTAAAGACATAGCTAGAAGCTCCTTGGAAAAATCGAAGTTTAGAGCTTTGGATCCATATTTTTGGTTGGGTGAAACTCTGGGAAACTCAAACCCTAATTCAAGGTCCTCACTAGTGAATCCAGGAAGACTAAAAGGCATTTTTGAAGGGTGAAACTTTGCAGATCTCAAATTCTGAATATACCAGGCTGATCAGCTCATCAAGGCGCATCTTTCTATCCTTTCAGAAGTTTGAAATTCATCTTTTGAATTTTTAGGCTTTCTCTGACAAACCCTAATCCGGGACCAGATCCAGTTTTCAACAAGACAAGTGGTAAGACCTAAAACTTTTCTATTTCCATTTGAAGTACTCTTTAAAAATGTCTCACCACACCAAGCTTGAGGATAAGCTTGAAGGGCCTTATAACTTCCGAGCATGGAAGTATAGGATTGGGTTAATCCTGGAATAAAATGAGTTGGACACTTACATAAGTGAAGAGGTCCCTATCCTAGAGGAATAAGAGGCTAAGGCCTTACACAAAAGGAATTTAGTCAAGGCTAAGAGGATCATTGCTGATTCTATCAAAGGCATCTCATATCCCATGTGTCTTCCCTAAAGACACCAAAGGAGATGTTTGATTCCCTGACCAAGCTATTTGAAGGGAAGAACATAAATCAGAAGATGACTCTGAGGAATCAATTGAAGAATGTCAAGATCCAGAATGCGGAGACAATGCAGTCCTATTTCTCAAGGGTCTCCCAGATAAAAGAACAACTTGAAGCTATGGGAGAAGACATAGAAAATGGAGAAGTGGTTATGACCACTCTCAATGGCCTTCCTAGGTCACGGGTTTCCTTCATCCAAGGAATTTGTGCTAGGAAGAAACTTATCACCTACAATAGACTGTGAGAAGAATGCTCACAGGAAGAAGCTCGAACCATAGCTCGAGAAGAGATGATGGGGAATGAAGACCAAGCTCTCACAGCACACTCCAAAAGACATGGTGATAAGAAGGCTCACCATCATGGCAAGAAAGAAAGACATCATCATTAGAATCAGAGAGGTAGTCCCAAACCTCGAAGGAACATGTCCTATGTCCATTGCTATACATGTGATGAGAAGGGACACTATTCCAGAGATTGTCCCAGAAATAAGAAAGATGGTTCTCACAAGAAGAAGAACTTCAAAAGAAGACATCATGCTCATGCTGTAGAGGATGATGAACCTCCCAGGAAGAGGGATAGAGAAGAAAGTGAAGACTAATGATGAAGAATATGTTTTGATTTCTGCTCTCACTAGAACCATTACTCATGGAAGTAATGACTGGCTTATAGATAGTGGGGCTTCTAAACACATGACAGGATTCAAGGAATCCTTTATGAATCTATCTGAACATGAATCACCCCACAAGGTGAAACTTGGGGATGACTACCGGTATCCAATAAAAGGGAGTGGTGAAGCCTCCTATAAACTAGACTCTGGAAAGTCTATGAAGATGAAAGATGTACTATATGTTCCAGGTCTGAAGAAGAATCTACTCTCCATATCTGCATTGGATGCAAAAGGCATGAGGGTTTCATTTGTAGATGGCCAAGTCCTAATGTGGCCAAAAGGTAAGACTATAGATGATGCAGTTGTGATTGGAGAGCAAGAGGGAGGATTATACAAATTGAAGGGCCACCCAAAACAAGCTATGATCCATGATTCAGCAGAGCCAAGTGAACTTTGGCATAGAAGACTTGCACACATGCACTATAGGGAATTACCAATTGCAAGCAAAGCGGTAGAAGGTCTTCCTGAAATCTAGACAAAGCATGAAGGAATTTGCAAAGGTTGTGTAAAGGGAAAGAACACAAAGAAGACATTTCCAAGTAGTGAAAGCAAGGAAAAAAGAATCTTGGAAATCATCCACTCTGATGTATGTGGTCCGATGTCATCTAGTTCTCTGAGTGGGTCTGCATACTCTGTTTCCTTCATTGATGATTTCTATAGGAAGACTTGGGTTTACTTCTTGAAGAACAAAGATGAAGTGTTTGACAAGTTCAAGGAATTCAAATCCTTGATAGAAAACCAAACTGACATGAAGATCAAGATCTTCAGATCCGACAATGGCGGAGAATTTACTTCAGGAGACTTCAAGAAGCTATGCAGTGATTCAAGGATTAAGAGGGAGTTGACTACTCCTTACAATCCAAAACAGAATGGGGTTGCTGAAAGAAAGAATAGAACAATCATGGAAGCAGCTAGGGAAATGATTCATGACCAAGATCTACCTATGCACTTATGGGCTGAAGCAGCAAGGACAACTGTATATGTGCAGAACAGAACACCTCATAAGATACTTGACAACATAACACTAGAAGAAGTGTTCACTTGTAAGAAACCAGAAGTTAGCCATCTTAGAATATTTGGTTGTCCAGTATACACTCACATCCCAAAAGAAAAGAGGACAAAGCTAGATCCTTTAGGAAAGAAGGGCATATTCGTGGGTTACAGTGAAAGCTCGAAAGATTACAGAATCTACTTCCTAGGATTCAAGAAGATTGATATCAGTAGGGATGTAACATTTGATGAAATCTCAACATACATCAAATCGAGGAAAGCACCAATTGAAGAGAATGAAGAACCTAGAATATCCATAACTCAAGACACCACCATGAATGAAGCAGTTCCTGAAGAAGATCGTGAAATGGAAGATCCACAACAACCTGTAGATCCACCTCGTGAGAAGGAATCTCACAAGAGGAAACCAACATGGGCTAGAGAGCTCATCCAAGATGCAGAAAGGTTTGGTATTCTAGAAGAAGAACACAGAGAAAGGAAAAGAACAAGATCACATACCAACTGTGTTGCCTTACTCTATGACATAATGAACAAAGAACCTTCTAGTTATGAAGAAGCAGCAGAAAAGAAAGAATGGAAGGATGCCATGGTCGAGGAATACCAGTTGATCATGAAGAATGATGTTTGGGCTGTGGTCCCAAGACCAGATGGGAAGTCTGTGGTGACTTCCAAGTGGATCTATAAGATCAGCATGCTGCAGATGGCAGCATAGAAAAATACAAAGCTAGGTTTGTAGCTCGTGGCTTCTCCCAGAAAGAAGGGATTGATTATGAAGAGACCTTTGCTCCTATGGCCAGATACACTTCCATCAGATCAGTACTTGCTCTAGCTGTAGTGATGAAATCGAAGGTACACTATATGGATGTCAAGACAACTTTCTTGAATGGTGTAGTTGAAGAGGAAGTGTATGTGGAGCAGCCACTCGGGTTTGAGACACATGACAGAGAGACACATGTGTGCAAACTGAAGAAAGCCCTGTATGGTTTGAAACAGGAACCCAGGACCTGGAATGGCATGATAGATGGCTTCCTATCTAGTTTGGGCTTTACGAAGAGTAAAGCAGATTCCAACCTTTACTACAAGGTTGAGGAAGGAAATCCTATGATTCTAATATTGTATGTGGATGACTTGTTTGTAACAGGTGAGGATAGATTGATTGCTGATACGAAGAGGAAGCTTGCTGCCAAGTTCGAGATGAAGGACTTAGGTATGATGCACTATTTTCTTGGTATGGAGGTGTGGCAGAGTGCAGATGGAATCTTCCTTAGACAAGGGAAGTATGTAGTAGAGATCCTGAAGAGGTTCGGGATGATGGACTGCAAGGCCATGGCCACAACTATGGCATCTAACCTGAAGCTTCTGTGTGATGCTTCTTCTGAGCCAGTTGATGCTACGATGTATCGTCAGATGATTGGGTCCTTGATGTACCTGACGAATATGAAACTAGATATCTGCTTTGTGGTGAACACCTTGAGCCAGCACTTGACAGATCCGAGATATGTTCACTTGATAGCTGCAAAGCATATTCTGAGGTACCTGAAGGGTACAGTTGACTATGGGCTCAAGTATGAGGCGAATCAGAAGTTTAACCTGGAGGGTTATGTTGATTTGGATTGGGAAAGAAATGCCATTGATCGGAAGAGCACTTCGGGGTGCTGCTTCAGTATGGGATCTGGTATGATTTCTTGGTTTAGCAGGAAGCAATCCTGTGTGGCACTGAGTACAGTCGAAGCAGAGTATGTCGCAGCTTGTTCAACTAATTGTGAGGTAGTATGGCTTAGGAAGCTACTGTCTGATTTGTTTGATCTCCAGTTGAGTGCTACTTGTATATATTGCGACAACCAGAGTTGTGTGAAGTTGTCAGAGAACCCAGTGTTCCATGACAAGTCGAAGCACATTGATATCAAGTATCACTATATCAGGGATATGGTGCAAAGAGGAGCAGTGAAGCTCCTGTATATTGTGACGAATGAGCAGATAGCCGATGTGTTGACCAAGCTACTTGCCAGAGTGAAGTTTGAATACTTCATAGGGAGACTTGGTGTACTTTAGATCGAGATACCTTCCAAGGGGAATTGATGAGTCTGGAGACACAGATGCACATAGGGCCATTCTCACATGGTTAGAGGAAAGTCCTTCCATGGTGAGATGTAAGGGCTAGGCCATTTTCACATGGTTAGAGGAAAGTCCTTCCATGGTGAAATGTAAGGGCTGGGTAGAGCCATTCTCACATAGGAAGAGGAAAGTCCTTCTATGGTGAGATGTAAGGGATGGGCCATTCTTGCATGGTTAGAGGAAATTCCTTCCATGGCGAGATGTAAGTGATGGGCATGGATTTTTTGACATGGTTAGAGGAAAGTCCTTCCATGGTTGTGATGTAATTGCCGAGATTTTCCAACATGGTCAGAGGAAAGTCCTTCCATGTTCGTGATGTAATTGTTGTAGCCATTCCGACATGGTCAGAGGAAAGTCCTTCCATGGTCGTTGATGTAAGTGCTGTGAGCATTTCCCAGATGGTCAGAGGAAATTCCTTCCATGCTGGTGAGTGTAAGTGCTGAGCCTTTCTTGGATGGTCAGAGGAAATTCCTTCCATGCTGGTGAGTGTAAGTGTTGTGTGTGTGCATTTGGGTTGTGCTCCATGGACGATGACGATGATCTAAAGATGATGATGTGACAGTATGGTACACAAGTTTTGCAGAGGCATATGATCAGTCCTGAGATGCTCTTGCAGGTTTTTCAGAGGCAGTGTAATCAGTCCTGGGAGATCTTGCAGGTTTTGCAGAAGCAGTATAATCAGTCTTGAGGTGTACATACTTGATGGCTTGCTCGCATATATGTTGATGATGTACATCCAGCATGAAAAAGGGCTGGCTTTGTAGATGATGAATACCTACAGGTGGTGGGCCTACATCTAGTATGAAAAAGGACTGTATCTGTAGAACTTCCTATGATGAGTAGATTGGAGATTGATTGAGATAGCAGCGATGATGATGATTCAATGACGATGATCCAGTGATGATGATCCAGAGAAGAAGACTTGTGCCTATAGATCTGTGTCGAGAAATACCTTCCTAGTTAAGAGGGAGTGTTGATGTATATGTAACTTCGGAATGTATTTCATATATGTATTATTGTACTCCTATAGAGATGTATTATTCCTCTATACGGAAGTGTCATCATTTGTATTGACAAGTGTCGCAAGTGTCATAACTTGCTGATGGGTTATTAGACCACCTATTGAGGGGTCGACCTGGATTAATGTAACCTGGGGTTATTAGGTTGAGTTAGACAAGTTGACCCCATAGGTTTATTAGGCAGGATAGGACAAGTGTAAATAGAGATAAGGAGATCTCTATTTCATTCATCTCATTAATCACTCTTCTATCACTCGAAAAGTGTTGCACATGTGAGGAGGAGGATCAGCTGCTAGGAGAAGTCTATCTCTTTTACTTTGGTTGTATCATTGCTCATTCTATATTTGAGGAAGTTGTGGGGTTTTTCACCTTTATGGTTTTCCCCAGTGAAACTCTTTGTGTCCATTGTCTTATGTGATTGCTTGATATGCTTGATACATGCTTGATATAATTGATATGCTGTACATGTTATTCTCTCAGTAAAGATCCTAGAGTATGTTGAATTAATGCTCAAAATCTAACACTTCAAGGCTTTGAACTATCTTTATGAAATAAATACTTGTTAGCACAAATTAAAAGATAAATTTCATAACCATAAACAATATTAGGCATTAATAAGATAAAGCAATAATAGATTATACCTGATGAGATCCACGCTTGACTTGGAAAGATACAGTCTGGGTTATGGAAAAGTGACGCAAAATAGGGAAAAAGGTGTTGGTAAGTATAGGAAAAAAGGAGTTATTTTGGGGCCCAACAACAATACCACTAGTTCAGTAAAGACGCATGCATATATATCCAAAATGTGTTGTAGATCCAAAGGAGTAGTGGAGAACGCTGATGGGTGCATCTGAATGGAATGGAGTTGAGCGATGACACCATGCGAATTCTTATTAAGGATATTTTCCATGCGGTGTGAATTGATGATGCTGAGAGACCCTGGTTGTAATCCCTTCAATGTGTGTTTTTTTCCATTGAGTGAAAACTGCATCCAAAGTTCAACAAAATCCCATAAGATGGGGCCAAGTGTGCGTAAGCATTGAGTGCCCAAAACCACATCACATCCTCCTAAGGCCAAGGAAAACATTTCAGAGTGCAGGTTATAATATCCAATAGAGATACGCACATTGAAACACTTCCCCTTTCAAGGTAAGGTGACCCCATTGGAAAAAATGACTTCAAAGTTGGAGCAAGGATGGACAAAATAATCATCTTGTTTGGCGATCTGAGGGTCAATGAAGTTATGAGTGCTACCAGAATCAATTAGTATTGTAAGAGGGAGCTTCTTGAAGTAACCCTTGATCCGCATTGTTTGTGGGGTGGTGACTCCGGCTAAAGAATGGAGAGATATCTTTGGGTGGTATTCCTGAGAAGGAGGGTCAATAGGCGGTTGCTGAATGTTGACCTGATCATCTATTGTATCCTAAGATTCTTCACCAATTTCATTTACAAGCAGAGAATCCACATCCAAGAGATAGAGATTTTTCTCAACACATCTATGTCCCCAAGTGAATTTCTCATCAAAATTATAACAAATCCCTTTTTCTCTACATTCCCACATCTCTTCTTCAGACAAATGCTTGATAGGATTTTCTCTAGGAGCTGCCGTGATGGGAGTTGTTTGGGAAACCATATTTATGAATGGAACAAAAGTGGATTTCGAGCATTGGTGGGATGTGATCTTGTCCTCTGCCAACTTAGCCAACCCTAAGGATTCCATCATTGTGCTGGGAAAGAACATTTTAACCTGAGATCGGATTGCATCATTCAGACCACTGACAAAACAACTCCCGTAGAATTCATTAGGAAATCCTTCTGCGTGATTGGCTAGTTTCTCAAATTTTGTTTGATACTCTCTCATAGTTCCAATTTGGATAAGTTTAGTGAGTGCTCCTGTGAAGTCATCAAAAGCACTAGGACCAAATCGTTGCAAAAGGAGTTGAAAAAAATATTTCAATTTTGGATCTTCATGAGCCTTGATGTACCAACAGTACCATTGAATGGATTCATGTTCGAAATGAAAGGATGCAAGTGGAACTTTGTTAACATCAAAAGTATTATGCAGACTGAAATATTGTTCTTCCCAGTATATCCATCCAGTCGGATCATCACCATTGAATCGATGAAAATCAAGCTTCGGCCCATGAAAATTGTTGGAAGAAGAGAACCCAGTGTCTGTAGAAGACTCTGGATATCATCTATTTTTCATGGTTGAATGTTAAAGATGGAGGCCAAGAATTTTTTCATGCAGATCTTGGATTTTGGTTTTGAGGGCTCCAAGTTCTTCCTCCATGTTTTTTGCTCCTATGCGGGAGACAACCATAACCAAGTTTTGTTTTTTGAATGGGTCGAAAAACAAAAACAAAAACTTCTTTAGTAAAGGAAAATTTGGATTTGGGAAAAACTTTGATGGGTAATTGGGGTTTGACTAGGTTTTGGACACTTTCTAATGGACAGGGAAGCAAAAAATGGGAATTTCAGAAGCGGGGTGAGAGAATGGAAAAATTTTCCCATGAGAACAAAGAAGCAAAAATAGGAAATGAACATTGTGGAAAAATTTGAAGGCGATGGGTGAAAATCGAAGAAGTTATGGAAAACCCTAAATATAGACAAATGTGGGATTTTTGGCTTCGGGAAGTGGAATTTGGGATAGGGACCTCGGGAAGGAAATATTTAGAATGGAAGTGCAGGGTTCCAGTGAAGTTTCAAGGGAAATAGAGCTAAAGCAAAGAATACATGGAAAAAACCAGTTTTGGACACTTTCTAATGGACAGGGAAGCAAAAGATGGGAATTTCAGAAGCGGGGTGAGAGAATGGGAAAATTTTCCCAAGAGGAACAAAGAAGTAGAAATAGGAAATGAACACTGTGGAAAAATTTGAAGGCGATGGGTGAAAATCGAAGAAGTTATGGAAAACCCTAAATATAGACAGATGTGGGATTTTTGGCTTCGGGAAGTGGAATTTGGGATAGGGGCCTCAGGAAGAAAATATTCAGAATGGAAGTGCAAGGTTCCAGTGATTTTTTTTTTTTTTCGTTCCGAAATTGATCTATAACATCTCTAAACATCTGTAATCTTCTATTTATCAGCTGGAAATATATATGGACCCCAAGTATGCTAATATTACTAAAGGTTTAGGGGATTCACTCGGCTACCAATGATGTCTAACGAGTTGCGTATTGGGGCAATACTCCTCACTCCATGGATCAGGTAAAACTGATAACTGCTTTGCCACAAACGACAGATCTTGGTTTACCTCATGGGTGGGAACTAGTCAATCAGGTAGGGGCCGTTTCCCTTTTCACTGGCAGATCCTCTTAATGAGACAACTACTTCGGGGTTCCTGTGGTACTCCTCACAATGAGTTTTAGAGCTGCCCAAGTACTTCCCATAGTTAAGTGGATATGGATTATTTCCAGATCCAAACATGCAATTGAAAGGAACAATACAAATGCAAAGAAAAAGAATTATTGCAATAATCACAGCGCCTGGAATCCACTGCGAAAAAAATTGGCAGAAATTCCACCTAGTGAGCCCAAGAAAGTTCTCTGATACCATATGTGGGGAACCTCCAACAATTAAATGATGAAAATGCATGATATATCATAAATAGTAGAACAAAAAAGAGATTTATTGATCGCAGGCCACTTCGAGGGGGAAACCTCCTTTGAGAAAGCTTAATACAAATAACTCGTGGATGCATTCATTGGCCTCAAAATGTGCTTATATACTAAGTATAATCTAAACAACTAGTACTTGCCATGAATGTGGGATAATACAATATACTCACTCGAGGACTTACAAAACATATGCATCCAACAACAATATACTAACAAATTAAAGAGAAGGGTTGACACAGGTTCCTAACAACATGTGCACTCCTCTTCTAGGTCAAATATATATTCAACCCCTTTACCTTTTTTTTAGATGTCAAACAAGATCATAAATAGATGGAAATAGAAAAATGTGAAGAACACTTGTATTTGAAACTCAAATCTAAATTCGACACAAGTTATGTATGGTTGGAAAATTCGCATATAATCTCAATGGTGGAGTACATACCATAGACTCCTTTGAAGGTTACAAAATACAACCATGGAAAATTCCCTATCTAGGGTAAATCATCGAACCCTAGATCCACCAAGAAGAACAAGTGAAATAATCCCTTTAAAACTATCACCAAGGAAATATGTATTAATCTTCTCTACTTCTTCACAAGCACACCTTGGGGTTTTCTCCAAAACCTTAGTCTCTAATCTCCAAGGGTAAAAACCTAACCCTATAACTCCAATATATTCAAAGAAAATCCAAATAGATGAAGAAACCTTAGCACCAGAGAGAGAGAAAGAGAGAGATATAGAAACAACATAAGTGAAGACCTAGAGAGAGAGAGGACATGTGCACTCCTCTTCAGGTCACTTCTCTACACAAGAGTGAGAAATATTGAACACATAATTCATATGAATGAAAGACGCCATCATTCTTATATTTATATGAGAGGTGAGCGATTCCAATAATAGTGTTTGGGCACAAGCCTTTACAAGAAACCTACATGAACCCTTTTAGGCCACACAAGTGAGACATCCACTCTAGAGTACAACTGTCATTCTCTAATGATTATATCATTCAGAATAATGAATCCAAGGTATAGCTACACAAAGAAATCCACACCACTCCATCCTATGCCTTCAAAGACTCTATTTATCCTCCAAACAAAAGTACTATGCTAGGGTAGATACCCCCTACAAGGACATTCTCAAAGACTGAGGAGTCCCTAAGACATCTCATATCATCTGAATAGGAAACCAAGTTTCCAAATTCCATCTAGGGCTTGAATACCTTCTCCATGATATGCAATATGCCAAATACCCTATAGGGATTTCTCCCATCAAGTGAATCCTTTGTGTGGTGATCATGAAGTGCATCCACCATCTAAGCAATAGATTTCCAATAACCTGGGGAAGAAAAATGAGGCAACAATCAATTGAGGTCAACGATCCACTAATAAAGCAACATGAAGTGTGCATTTCCATCATATAACATCTCTCATGCTACAATCCATCTCTGACCATCTAGGGGCTAAAAATACACCATGTACCCCAAATATTATGAAGCACCCCCAAACATGGTCTAAATACTTTTGGAGTAACATAAAAATGTAACAAACACTCCTATTAATACAACTCATAATAATTGCCCTCCACTCACATAGTGTTGAGTCATTAATTCATGTAACTAATACCTCTCCACTTAGTGATAACTTATTTATATATGATAGACATGTTTTATAGTCATTGTATATTACCAAAACAAAGGGGGTTTGGGGTGGTGCAAGGGGTCGTCAAATCCCTTATAAGAAAATTGTGGGTACATTTTTGGTTTGCTTTGTGCTTTTTCCACCCATTGTAAAATAATTCTGGTTAAGGAATTAGGATTGTAATATAATCTGTCTTAACATATTAGAGTTTTTTGGATGTCAAATATTGTATTGTAAATGATAAAGATAATACAATGAGATAAATAGTGGATTAACCCTTATGTTGGTCTTCTTGATTAAGGGTTTCTAGGGAAAATCTTTGTGTATTGTGTGTGTGCCATTGTTATTTTTTTTTTTTTGAATTGCTTTTCTTGCATAGGTTTATCCAACTCTTCAACATGAGTAATTGACAACTCTTAATTAAACTATTAGTAAGGAATTAATAATCTTACAAACAAAATAACTAATGGAAAAAATATTTTTTTATAGGTACACATGTATTATCCCTTAATAAATATATGTACCAAAGCTACTTCTAATCATATTACTAATTATTTATTAATCACTTACATAATAAAGATAGACCCAACAACAAAAAAATGGCATTTATTAACATCTTGATCTATGAATAGCCCAAGGAACCTAATAAATAACATATATAATAAGTTCACACATTATGTCTTCATGTCTTCTCTAGTCATTGGTTGTCTTAAGGACACAATAACAATAATAATCTAACTTTAAGGTCACAACCTAGCCATACACCAAACCCTCTTTTTTGTGGGAAAAGGGAACCCCTTTGTGTAGAGATTTGATTGCTAAAGTCTATGGAGGTTTACATACCTTATACCCCTTTTGGATTTTAGCTCAAATCATGAGGAATAGGTAGATAATTTTACAATTGGTAGTTGAATTCATACAAGTAAACCACCATTGACTTGGTATAAAACCAATCACTACCTTCTCTAGGAATTTGATATCAAAGATATAGATAATTGATGACTAACCAATGAGATATTGAGACCTCTAGATGTTCTTATCACCATATTGATCTTCATGGTTTCTTTTTAGGGAAGCTATTGTCACTATGAAAATATATATGAGGCAATGCTCCTCTTGGACATCTTTTTCTACAATACTTATTTGCTCTTCAATAGGTTCAACAATAGCATCCATTCACAAAGATATTCGTCATTATGCATGATATAAGATTCATTAAGGATATGAAGGGATTATTGAGAAATATTTAAGATATTTGAACCTATTCTAAACTATATTCATAAGGTGATTGATCATAGTTAACATGGGATTCAATTATTTCACTTACATCTTTCACCACTTCATCACATTAACTTGAGTTCTTAATCATTTTCTAGTAATGATAGCTGCAAGCATTGATGCCATGTTTGTTGAGAAATGTGGGAAGATTCTTTTTCATATATCATAGATGATGCATCTCTTTTGGAGCTAATTTCTTCTCATAAAATCCCCTTTTATGATGATCCATATTAGTTGTTCTCTTTCCTTTTCTCTTGCTCATTGAACTTTTATTGCAATAATTTCATCTCTCACCACACTTACCCAAATTGAGACATTCATAACTTTATTATAAGTTGAAATCAAGGATATGAGATACAATTTTGAAGCTAATAAGATGCATCTTTCAATGATAGAGTCAAACCCGAGAATTTCTTCTAATGAACTGCTAAAAATATTGGAAATATATCCATGACTGTAATCGAAATACCCTAAAAAGAAATTATTTTCATTATATGATATCTTCATCACATGACATTTGATTTGAGTTTTTTTAAATTGTGTTTTTTCAAGAAGAATCTAGGTATGCAGTTTGTTTTTAGAGATTCTATTCAAAAAAATTTAGAAATTGTTTTGAGTTTCGTGGGCATTTTTTTCTTTCTTTTTTCCAACAACATAATATTAGAAGTGAAAATCAACTCGTTGTGTGATACTAACTTGAAGTGCCATACCACTTAGAATGGAATTGTTCCAATATTAAATAACAAAAAATGAAAATAAACCACAATGAAGAGAATAAGGGGTTGAGGGAACATACACAAATAAGGTTGGATTACACATGCAAATACTAAAAATACGGAGAAATACATATCCATAGAAATAATACTCAAGAAAAATATGATTTGATTGATAGAAAAATAGATTGCAACTAAGGGGAAACACCCTTCTAATACAAATCTCATATCCACTATATAGTGGTGAGTCATCAATGCATGTAACTAACACCTCTACATCAAATTAGTAATAATCCATTAATAAGATAAACAAAAATATCAACTATTAACAATTTTATGAGCAATTCCCACGACGGGTGCCACTGCTATTCTAACACACGTCAAGGTAATGATCATCATCGATGTTTACAACTATTTATGAGCATGTTGGATGGAAGGTGGCTGCTCTCTCTCAATGACCTCTAGTAGAATAGATATTGACATTATTTGGTATTTATGGTATGAGTATGTACATATCTCTGCTTCGATTTGGATCTTGGGTACAATTTCCTGAAAACCACCTTGTGTGGAAATTCATGGCACCTTGTGCCTACTTCAATCATGATGGATATGATCTATGGGACAGGAAATGGATTCTATTTTGGAGGCGACATTGCTAGTGTCCTCCTCACACTAGATTTATAAATTCTTCTAGCTCTTTCCACTTCATGCATGATACTGGTCTCATGACTCTCACATTCCTCTTACGTGCTTGGGGTTGGTGGCATCTAGTCTGGCTCTTCGACTCAGGAAATTTCAGAATGGTTCGCACGAAGGTCAGTAGGAAGAAGACCTCCAATGGTGCTATGCACTCATATATGCCTCAGGCCCTTAAAGAAATGGAGAAAACGAAGGATTTTTCATGAGAACAGTCTATCGGCAAGATAAGGAGTATACTAAACACATGGAAAGGAAGATGTGCAGGGAGATTCTAGGCCCTAGTTCCCAGGCGCTGGTGGAGGAATTTGGAAGTCTAATTGATGATTATGGGTCCTCTCATACTTGGGAGACATGGCACACCAGAACTCTAGTATTATTCTGGTCCAAGGAAAATTTTAGGGGCGAAATTTAGCCCATGGGCTATTTTTCCATGTTTTTTTCCAAAAAAAGATTCGCCAATTTGCATTTTTTGAAGCCCCATTTCGCCCAATTTTGATGGGGTAAACTTTTTTCACTCTAAAAATCGCCAAATTATTATATAAACTATATAAAATTCTTAGAAATTGAAATAATTTTAGAAAAATATCGCCAAATATTTTATAGTTGACATTTTAAGAGTTGGTAAGATTCGCCAAGTTTTATACACTTTTAAATAAGTATGGGTCCTTAAAATTATCCCTGTTCTGGTCCATGAAATCGCTCTTCAACGTCACTCTGGAAGAAATCTGACAAGGTCAAGTGCATGAGGACATGGGAGATTTGTTTGTGAATGCCCATCTTGCAATTTTAGAGGATGGGGTGCCCCACATTTCTTTCAACCAATTCATTGCAAACAAGCATGTTAATGATTAAATTGATGCCCTATCTAGAGAGATCATGAAAAAAATATTTAGTTGGCCTCCTCCAGCTCGCCTTGCTACCACGCAATTGGTATTCCGTTGATTCCCTGAAGTTGTCATGAGGGATTCCAAACAAGAAAATCCAGGTGTCGATCCGTCCTATATTACTATCTCTCATGATGATTAAGGATTCTTCTAGTATGTTTTTTAGAATAGTTTTTTGGAGTCTAGTTGGAGTCTTTTCAATTTTGGTTTCTATTGGCCATAACCCCTGGCATGTGGGGGAAACCACTGATAAACTAACAACAATCCTAGCAATAATTCTCAGGAATAGCTAGTAGTTGATGGTTTAGACATGACTCATAGAAATTTTCATATTTTTGATGGTCTGGATTCTCTTTGACAGTAAGTCTCATTTTGCTGAAGGTTGCCATAGCTTTGTTATGTACAATTTTTCTCTATATTTTAATATAATTTCTAATATTACAAAAAAAAATCTCATGGAAAAAAATCCTCATGTACAATATATCATGTGTATATGTACACAACAAAGCAGAATTAAGTTTCATTTACATCATGCACAAGGATAAAAATAGTATTCGATGTGGGATTCCCAAGACTTTACAAGCCATCTATGCTTAATGAGGATGAATATCAAATTGTCTCACATACTCTTCTCAAAGACCTTGTCTTTGATATTAGCATAGGTTTGGAAGAAGAAACAAATCTTTAGTTCAAATAATGAGCTATAGTTGTTAAGATTCCCTTGTAATAGTCTATTGAGCTATCCATTAATTCACTCTTGTGCACCTCGACATCAAATGCACCTTGCATTAGGTTACACCTATACCTAAATTCTAGTGGTGCTTTTTATGAGATTCATACACCTTTTTAATGTGAATGTGTGCTTATGATCTCTTTATGTATGCTTGTGCCTCCTCTATTCATTTTTCACCTAGCTAAATGATGTGCCCAGATTTAGATAATTTATAGAATCAAGTTTTACCACGCATAACTAATTTATTGATGTATTAAGTCTATCTATTAGGTTCCTACCTTAACCCTATACTTTGAGGATAATGAGGAGTACTTTATTGATTTACAAGTCCATCTCCCTTGAATAATTCCCATTATATAGTTAGTTGATAGTTACTCAATGTAAAGGGTCTCTTTATTAATTAAGACTTACTAGGTGATCGATGCTCTTTAATAGTAGGACCATAAGTAGTTAGGGTTTTTTCTATTGATGCACTATATATAGAATAGAAGGTTGTATAATGTGATTAAGGATTGGTATTGTAATTGGAGCTCTTCTCATAGGAGGTTTCCCCCTTGAAGAGGCAAGTGAAAATTGTTGTCTTTTGGATATCACTAATACAAGTGTTATTTCTCAAGTTCTATCTATTTATCTCGTGTTTTATATTAAGATATGACATTCTATCATATTATGTTAGTTTTGTTTGAAATTCCAGGGTTAAGTACATTACAAGTGGTATTAGAGAATCTTATGTGAAGCATGCACCCAAATTTTAGATTTTTTTAGGTTAGAGACATGTTCCAATTTCTTCAAATAACAAATAGATATGTCATTAGGAAAGTAAAAGTACAGCCGATCCAAGGAATCTACGTGCGACCCAGGGAATATTCTCACTATCCAAGTATGAAGTCATTGTTTTCAACCAGAAGTCATATATTATAAAATTTACTAATTGATATAAATTTCAACTAGTTAAAGCTTGACTGTCCAAATAAATATCTAATATGGATATTATGGATATCGTTTAGTAATCATTAATCTTTGACTAAATATAAATATATCAAATGAGGAAACATAAAATTTGGAATGGCAAGCTATTAATTTATAAGAATACCATATCTAACTTGGAAACATAAAATTTGTAATGGCAAGCTATTAGTTTATAAGCATGCCATATCTAACTTGGAATGATCTCTCACAAAACCAATGTAGATCCATCTTAAATCCAAATTCATCATGAGCTAAGAGGAATCAAATTCCTCGAGGTGCAAACCTTTCCTCAATTTTTTGCACTCTAAAAAAGGTTTGCACCTTGAGGGATTTGATTCCTCTCGGTGCATGACAAATCCAGAGTTAAGATGGATATTTATACAACATTCCCATTGTTTTTTATTATAGTTATTATAATCGGTTTCTTGCTATATTTAATTTTGATTAGTAGGAAGTTTAATAATGCATTCTTCAAAGTTAAACTTTGGATTGTTGTAAAATATTATTTTTTATTTAAAAATATATAAATAATTTACAATGTTATTAGTTGATGTGATATAGGTTTGATTAATAAAAAAATTCAATATTTTGCAATAAAAATTATAATGAAGGGGTGGTAGGAGAGGTGGGGGGGCTCCTTATAGACCCCGAGGGACAAATATAATTGTCACACTCATTGGGGAGTTGGAGTCACTATGAAAATCAAGCAGATATATATGCATTATATATGGGATTAGATATACTTAGATCACTTCGATTAAATGAAATAATGATTATTAACGACTCTCTCTTGGTCATCAATCAAGTAAGGAAAAAAACATCAAAGAAGGGATTGTTCAGAGCATAATATTTCAAATAATTGCTTGGAATATTAACAGTCTTGATGAGGCTCAATTATTTGCATGTCAAGAGGGACAACAACTCTTTCGCAAATCTACAAGCCAACACAAGAGTTTATTTAGACAAGGGGGTCTTTATTAAAAGTGGGGACCCCCCTGAACAAATATGGCTCCTCTAATGTTTTCTAATGACGAGCCTTAATGATATGAGATTTATTAAGTTTTCCATGGTTCATTTAGAAATGGGAGGGAGGTGGTCCACATGTCTCCACTTTGTCATCCACCAACATGCAAACCATTTCAATTTATGGTGAAATGAGGGAGCCATAAAGCTTCCTCATGCCTTAGGATCCTTTTATTCTTTGTTGGATGTCTGAGAAAAATATTCCTATATGAAAATTTCTTTCATAACTAGGCATAAATGCAATATTTATGTTTGGTTTCTGGAAATTGGAGAGACCCCAATTGGAGAGGAGGATGTATCATCTTGGAACAACCTTCTGAGATCACATGCTAGAGACTTTCTTGCATTTCGGTCTTCGATAGAGGTAAATAATTCTTCTCAACACTATTTGGTAATTCAGTTGGGCATTGGTTTATTAGGATACCCTTGGAACCTATGGGATTCTCCAATATCTTTCGAATGTGAATCAAATATATCTTATCATTTTGACCCCTTTATTATGTGATGTACCAAACTATGAATTCGACACACTAACTCAAAACTTGGGAAATACAAGGGCTACACTAGCTCAAGAATCCTTTGCAAAACGTACTAGGACCATTTATGTTTTGAAATAAACTACTACTAAAGCATAATCCAAGTCTACCTGGGTACACCATCATATGCAAACTAGATCCTTAAGCCAATAATAGCAAAGAACTAGGATCACTAGCTCAATAAGACAAGTAAGAAACAAAGATTCTATTTCTGGGAAGGTAGCAGGATATGGAACTTAGGGGAGGGATATGGAATAGTTATCTGGTATTTTTTATGATAGGGTATGCGTTAGGAATGTTTGCAGAAAACTAGAGAGGTCGATTTGGACAATTGGACCTCCGGAAGTGAGATTTCCTGATCCGAGACTGCAGTTAGGAAACTTCCAAAAGGTTCCAAGTCACACTAGGTCCACCCAATTTATGGAAATGAGGATTATAATGGATACTATACTATCTCTCCTACCTGAAACAACTTACATATATTCATTTGGAGTTCGATATCTCAAGATATGATCAAAACAATGGAGACTAGGAAGATTTGGTGGATAGTTCGTGAAGGCAGTTTTCAACCCGACTTAAATGGTACCTATGGAAAATTAATGATATATTTTACATTTGGGATGGGTGAACCTAGGTCATAGCTACATGAAACAACTTTCATATTCATATTTAGATATACAAAACTCAATATACAACAAAGAATATTCAAATTGACTAGTGAAAGAGAAAGGGAGAATCGGTGTATACAGAGGGAAGATATAATATAAAGATTGGATTTCTGATCTATAACATATGCCTGTAGAATTTCTGAAAAAATATTCAGAACCATCCATTACATTTTCCACAACACATTAGTCACATATATTCATCTTATTATATACACATCTAACCATTGCATCAAAACAATAACCAATGGGAGCAAGAGATCATTGAATCCTTTATTATGAAGAAAAATTGTGGGAGTAAATAGATGATAATGTGAAATGAATTTAATCTCTATGGGAAATGCATGGTGCCCAAATCCTCTATGGCCAGTTGAATGGTAAATATCCACTAAATTGGCAATACAATGCAAGAAGGGGAACATCACCCTCTTGGTATGCAAGGGGGTCATCACCCAAGAAAAGAGAATCCTAAGAAACTACAATACAATAAAATTTCATCAAAAAACCTTTCCATTGCGCCTTTCTGCTCCTTTTAAGCTTGAGATATCTCCAATACTATGGAACAATACCATGGACGTCCCAAAACCATGGACTTGTTAATTAGTGGCCCATAATAGCTCCACCACCTTCATGATTGCACCCTCCAACCAACTTGGCATTTGGAAATGCACCCTTATAACTTCCTCCACCAAATCTAACCAACTTTGACCACATGAATGCACCTTCTAACTCTCTTGGACCACTTCCTCCCTATTCAATGCCACCACTAACTTCGTTAACCAACTTTTCATTAAATATATTTGACTGTGAGAGTCCAATTCAAAATTCATTTTGTGGAAAATTATATTTGGTATATATCCATCAAGTGGTGGTCATAATTTCTCAATTAATGCTCTAGGGCACTTTAGGGAGCAATCCCTATTTTTATGGAACCCCACGAGTTGCACAATGACCATTTTACCATTTCTTCAATAAATTCATCAAGTGTGCTCACCTTTTAGAACTTTCTAGTTTTTTCCACATTTGTAACAAACTTATATTCATTAAAAACCTCCTAGGGGCGCCTTTGACCCATTATTTCTCCATTTAATGAATTAATTATCCAATCATTATTAATTTGGACTTTGAATATTTACTGGCTATTTTCTCCAATTAATTGCATTTAATTATTTTTTTATCCACACTTCATTAATTTTAATTGGGATCATCTTGTGGTCATTTTTCCCATCATTTTACCTTCAAATTTATCCTTAGGATTTTTTTAAACCATGAAAAATATGGGGAAACGATATTCCTACCCACCCAAATTTGCTTGTCCTCAAGCAATGAAGAAACCATAGGGAAATACCATCACATCATCAATTCCTTCCACCATAACATCCAACTACACCATGGGTCATACATCAATAAGAAGTGATAAATTACATGCACCAAGGCATGCACCTTAAAACCAATGATATGGAGACTCTCCATCATACATCAACAAGGGAAACAACTCACCCATAATCCCCAAATAAGGAATATCATGAACATGGGAAATGTGCCAATGCTACCTCTTTGAAATATCCCCACTACACCTTGAAATCATTCTCTCAAAGCATAGCTCAATCTGCACCACCATTTGAGCATGCAATCAATGTGGAGACTAAGTACAAATACCAGGATCCCAAATGATCCTTAGAAATACAAGGTGTAGAATATATCCTCCTATGCAATATGGAAGACTTGCATAAGGAGTCTCATAGAAGCACCGTGGACACCATGTAAAAATGTCATAAGTCCATACACGAAATTGTCTTCACTGTACGAAAACACAACCATCTGTTGCAGATATGAAATCATGAAAAGATGCTTTCTTAATCAATCCAATGACCCCAACAATGCTCCAAGTGAGTTGAATATAATGCATGAAGATACCAGGGTCCCACTGCAGGTGCACTCTCCTAGTGCACAATGTCATCAGAAGCAAATAAATCAAGTATGGGATGTTAGGATCCCAATGCTTGTGCACTCTATCAATTAGTAGTGCTAATACAAGCAAATATTCCAAGTGTGGGATGCATAAGATCCTCCAATACAATTTATCAAGGTGTGGAATGCCAGGATCCCAAAGATGGCACATTCCATCAATACATAGAGTGATACAAAATAATACATTATGGGGAGAGATTCCAGGATCCCAAGTTTGACTATGCATTCTCCCATACATCATAAGTACATATAAATATATGTCATCATAGAATATAACAACATCATCATGAAACATAGGGAGATACAACAATGTGCCATCACAAAAACAAGCATGAATATCCATGTGGCTCTTCAAGTGCTTGTCCATCCAATCAAGTAGACCATCATGTGCTAAGTGCACACAAGCATCAAGTAACCCATCAAATATTTTCCAATGACATAGGTGAGGATCCCATGCCCTATAATGCCACTCCAAAAGAATGTAAGATGTGTCAAAATAATCCACCATTTGTTCTTTCATCCAATAACTGAATGAAGAACCTCCACCAAAATATGAACCAAGTAAGGAGCAAAGAGAACAATGATCCTTCAAGGGGATCAAAGGAGTACCATATGTGCATCCATGAGAATCTGCATCATGATAAGGTAACAAAGGATTCTTCTGCAAATCTAAAGAAGAAGGTTCTCTAGTAATGTCATCATCAAAAGGAGATATAGGAATTTCATACTCCTCATGTGGCACCATAAAAAAGAAACCTTTCACCCATACATCATTAGGATGAATGCTGCAAAATGTGGAAGTGTAGGATGTAGGAGAATGAACCAACTCACCAAATTGATCATAAAGTGTGAGAGTTTCATCATGTGAAGTCTCCATAGGGGTAGGATCATGCACCTCCCTCAAAAGTGCGAAACTTTCCTCATAGGTTGGTTCCAAGATAGTGGAATCATGCACTTCTTCAAAAAGTACATAAACATCATCAAGAGGCAAGTCAAGTTCCTCTTACACCACAACAATTTCTTGGCTCTCATCAATCTCATATTCAAACACATCAATCACATGCAAATATCCATGTTTCTCATGATCCATCATGTCATGAGAATCCTACAAGCAATCTACCATATGACAATCTGAAACATAGGAGGAAGAACAAGTATATTGCAACCTCTCAAGAAGTTTCTCATTTTGAATTTTGAGCTTATGAATATCCTCATTATTCTCCAAGTATTCCTCATGTAACAATTCATTAAGCTCAACCGAATTGTTTCTATAAAAAAGAAAATAAATGAAATTACCTTCGATGTTGCACATTGCTCTTTGAATCTTCTCCATGCCTTCAAGGAAGGATGGATCCTCTAATGAAGAAACTCTTCAACAAGAATTTGACACCAATGTTTGAGTGTCATGGAGTATGTTAAGGGCCTCATAGATATTCCTTTCACTCATCTTCAAATACCCTTCAATTAAGGATGGTTCATGAGAGAGAACCTCCTCTTCTTCTTTTTTCTTGAGATCAACTTCACATGGAAGCTCAAGTGGTGACTGAGAAGTTGATATTGGTTCATATTTTTATGCTACAAGGTATTCTTATTCGTGATAAATAGAGTTGGGACTTGCAACAAACTCATCAAGGCTGATATCTATGTCACCAATATATATATGAGAGTATCCATCAGTAGATGCTCCTCCAAAGATTGGGCACTCATCAGTAAGTATCTCACAATGACTTGGACACCCATCAGTAGGTGCCTCACAAGAACTTGAGAAATCATTAGTAGTTTCTCTAGAAAGGCTTGAGCATCCATTAATAGAGGCTCTATGATCCAGGTCCAGAGTGTCATGAATCTCTTTGGGATGATGTCTGATCATTGTCCTCCTTGTGTTAGCTAGCACAACATGCTTCCTAATGTGCATGCACAAATTCCTATGCACAGGTTCTTTTTCCTTCTTGATGGTCTCCTCTTCTGATGTAGGACCTGATGTTTCTTCATCTCCATGGCTGCCACATATATGATGATTTATGCTCTCTTCCTTTGATGGTTGTTTGGAACTTTGCTTTTGCCCCTTCAAGTGAAATGATGTAGCTTCCTCCTTTTCACTCAAACATATATGATTTTCTCTCCAAGTTATTTTTCAAGAAGGGAATAGATCTTTCTTCACTAACTCCACATATTAATTCTTGGGACCATATTCAAGCACCATATAGACAAATTCTTTGAAAGGAATAAGCTTGCGTGTCTCTTCCTTCATAGCAAGATATTTATGATATTGTTGGGGCAAGGTTTTACTTGTTGCGTTCAATCATGATAATTCATTCAAAGGATCATAAATTAGTCATTTTGACCATTGGTATTAATTGTACACTTAGTTATAATAGTACTAATCCTCATCTCTTGGTAATTGAAAAGTTCCGACATAGGGCACCTCTTCTTCATACTATATACAATACTCCTCATATTGCTCATCATAGTCATATTGTCTGCAATACTCTTCATACTGCTCATCATAATAATCATCATATTAATTCATGGATGCCACTTTCTTATTCAATGGATGATCCAATGCACGGGTGCAACGACCATGCTCTGATACCACTGTGATGTACCAAACTATGTATTCGACACACTAACTCAAAACTTGGGAAATACAAGGGTTACACTAGCTCAAGAATCCTTTGCACGACGTACTGGGACCATTTATGTTTCGAAATAAGCTACTACTAAAGTATACTCCAACGATACCTAGGTACACCAACATATGAAAACTAGATCATTTAAGCCAATAATTGCAAAGAACTAGGCTCACTAGCTCAATGAGACAAGTAAGACAGCAATATTTGATTTCCGGGTAGGTAGGAGGATTTGTAACTCATGGGAGGGTTCTGGAATAGGTATATGGTATCTTCTATGATGGGTTATGTAGTAGGAATTTCTTCATAAAATTGCAGATGTCGATTTGGACAATTGGACCTCCGGAAGTGGGATTTCCCAATTCGGGACTACGTAGTTATGAAATTTACAAACGGTTTCAAGTCACACTAGGGCCTCCCAATTTCTGAAACTGAGGACTGAAATGGATGCTATGTTTTCTCCCCTACCTGTATCAACTTACATATCTTCATTTTGAGTTCGGGAGCTCAAGATATGATCAAAACAGTGGAGACAAAGTAGATTTGGTGCTCAGCTCATGAAGGCAATTTCAACCCAAATTAAACAGTACCTAAGGAAAACGAATGATATATTTTCAACTTGGGAAGGGTTCCCTTGGGTATTAAATACCTGCAAAATCTTTCATATTCATATTTGGATATACAAAACTCAAGATACAACCAAAACAATGAAGACTAGTCAAATTGACTAGTGAAAGAGCAAGGGAGAATAGGTGTATAAGGAGGGAAGATATAATTTAAATATTGGAATTCTAATATATAACATATTCTTGTAGAATGTCTACAAAAATATGTAGAAACATCTAGTACATCTTCCACAACACATTAGTCACATATATTCATCTCATTATATACACGTCTAACCATTGCATCAAAATAATAACCAATAGGAGCAAGAGATCACTGAATAATTTATTACGAAGCAGAATTATGGGAGTACATAGATGATAATGTGAAATTCATTTAAAATCTATGATAAGGACAGGGTTCCCAAATCCTCTATGGCCAGTTGAATGGGAAAGATCCACTCAATTGGCAATACAGTGCTAGAAGGGAAACATCACTCAACTAGAAATGAGGGGCTCATCACCCTCTTGGTATGCAAGGGGAGCACCACCCAAGCAAAGAGAATCCTAAGAAAATCCAATACAATAAAATTTCATTAACAATCCTTGCTAGTGCACCTTTCTTCTCCTTTTAAGCTTGAAATATCTCCAACACTATGGAACAATACCATGGACGTCCCAGAACCATGGACTAGTTAGTTGGCAGCCCATAATATCTCCACCACCTTCATGAGTGCGCCCTCCAAAAAACTTGGCATTCATAAATTTTCCCTTCTAAATTCCTCCACCAACTCTAACCATCTTTGACCACATGAATGCACCTTCTAACTTCCTTGGACCACTTCCTCCTTATTCAATGCCATCATTAACTTCCTTAACCAACTTTTCATTAAATATCTTTGACTGTGAGAGTCCAATTCAAAATTCATTTTGTGGTGGTCATAATTGCTCAATTAATTCTCTAGGGAACCTTAGGGAGCAATCCCTAGTTTTATGGAACCCCACTAGTTGCAAAATGACCATTTTACCGTTTCTTCAATAAATTAATTTAATGAATTAATTATCCAACAATTATTAATTTGGACTTTGAATATTTACAGGCTATTTTCTCTAATTAATCCCATTTAATTATTTTTTTCTTCACACTTCATTAATTTGAATTGGGATCATCTTGTAGTCATTTTTCCCATCATTTTACCTTCAAATTTATCCTTAGGCAATTTTTTAAACCATGAAAAATATGGGGACATGCCATATTCAAGTGACACTACAGTTGAGTTTAAGCTATCTTTGAAACTCTCTCTATTAGGGGCTTGTTTTTTTGTTTGCATCCTAAATTTTCTTTGTTGAACATGGCTAGGAGCCCATGTTCTAATTCACTTGAAGGGGAAGGATCATAAACAATAAATGAAATATTAGGATGCATGACCAACCATCTTGAGAACATGTGTCAAACTATAGAGGACTTGACTATCCATCTTGATAAACAACATAGCATGCATATAATTTTGGAGAATGATCTCAAGCAACAAGGTAAGAAATTGGATAAGTTATCTTTTTACATTGAAATGAAATACATATTATCATCCTTGGTTTTTCACATGGCTCATTCTTGATCATATGTCAACCAATCATTTTCTATGTGCTCTAAGAATTTCGACAATAACAGAATGCAACAAATAGCTAGAGTAGTGATTGGGCAAACTTAATGATTTCAAGGACAAATCAATGAAGATCAATTTATGGAGGAAGGCCATAGTGGCCACCATTTTAGTTAATTTCTGCTATCTTCTATGTATTTCACTTGTGTCTTTTTGCTTGGTCAATTTTCCAAGGCCTTTAGTTTTCAAGTATATAAGATAGTAGTATAAGAATAATAGCTCGTATGGGTGTAGTTCAACCAGCGATTCACTTCATATGAAGTAAATGTTGTAAATGGAGTTCACAAGTTCAAATCACCCTGAATTACCCGTGCCCCATGCTTGCGGGCTGTGTGGGTGCACCTAGGTGTATAGTGGTAGCAGACGATATTGGATCCCTGGACCCCGTGTCATGTGAGTACCAGCCCCTTCCCAGTTGCCAATTCCGCTAGTTAAAAAAAAAAGTAGTATAAGAATAATCTATAGAATATTTTTGTTTCAAAACTCTACTTCTAAGAGATATTTTAATATGGACATGGATGCATGATTTTGTTAGATGTTTAAACTTCCACAACCATATTTAATATAAAATTTATACCTACTCTTGTAAAAACATGATAAATTATTATACCAGGTATATTGTAATTGGATTTTAGTCAAATTGATATGACTTTTAATTAATGTTATTTGTAACTATAATGTTTTCTAATGTTTTTATTTATTTTACATATTAAACATAATTTTTTGGAAATTAAAAATAATTTTCAAAATTTTTAAATTTTCATTCGTTTACATTTTTTAAATGATTTCTATTTATTATACTTACCTACGGACAAATATATTGCAATTGCATTTTAACCAGCCTAGATCCAAATCCTAGGCTCTATCAAGCGCCGAGAGGGATCAAATCTCCCGAGGTGCAAACCTCTCCTTGAATATCTCCTTGAGTGCAATACCTGAGCCACCTAATCCTAAGCTCTAAAGTTTCTAGTTTAAGTCTCATATTTACTTTTTACTTTGTATTACTCTTTTTTGTTTATGGTCGACATAATATTTATCACTTTTTACTTTATATTATTCTTTTTTGCTTACTTTGTATTATTTTGTTACTCGACAAACACTCAGAAGTCCCATATTTACTTTTTACTTAATTTTTTTTTTTTTGTTTATGGCCGACATAATATTTATTACTTTTTACTTTGTATTATTTTGTTACTCGACAAACACTCTACACATGTTACAAAATCTCCCTCATACTGGGATGTAGAGTGCCTCTTGGCGCAATTTAAGTGTTATGACTTTTAATTACTGTTGATTGTAATCATATATATATATATATATATATATATGATTTTTTTTAAATGTGTTTATATTAAAAGATAGAAGCTAGTTATCTATTTGTATGAACAATAAATATTTTATTTTTTAAAATGTATTGAAGTCATCTAATAATTAAATATTAAATTGGATATAATACTTTTTTTTTTTAAAATTGAGTAAATAAATTTTTATTTAGTAATGAGTTTATATTTTGAGTAGCTAATTTTATGTGGTTTTACATATAATATTAGATATAAAAATACCGATGGGTTAGCTTAAGTGGTTGAGAGTTGTGAGTTGTAAGCGGAAGGTATCGGGGTCAAATCTCTAGATGGCTATGCATAGATATATAAGGGTCTCACTTGATTTCACCATCGGGTTAGGCTCCATAATCAGAGCCAGCGGGGGGAGGCCCCTTCAAGTGGCCCCCCTGTGAATTCTTCCGGTGGAAGTAGAAAATCCTCTATGGGGTTGTGAACCACATTGAAAAAAAATATTAGATATGAAAACTAATTTTAGAAGTTAAAGGTTAATGCTTATGTATTAATTTTTATATTTCAAGTAATCTACTTCAATACACTCATAATGTACATCTCAAACTATGCAACATTTACTACTCTTCTACTAGGTGCATAATGTTTACCAAAAATAACTCATGAAAGTGTTGATGTATATGTAACTTCGGAATGTATTTCACATATATGTATATTGTATTCCTATAGAGATGGTATTATTCCTCTATACGGAAGTGTCGTCATTTATATTGTAAATGTCGTAACTTATACTTGATGGGTTATTAGACCACCTTGTTGGGGTCGGCCCTGTATAAGTCATGTGGGTCAAAGGGTTATTAGACCACCCTATTGGGGGTCGGCCATGTGGGTCGAAGGGTTATTAGACCACCCTATTGGGGGTCGGCCCAGTCAGCATTATGTTATGTGGTTAAGTTCGAGCCTACATGATTTATGTAAAAGGCAAGTCAAGTCAAGTATAAATAGAGTGCGGGAGGCACTCTATTTGTTCACTCACTTCTCACTCATGCACTCAAGGAGGAGTGGCACACTTATGGAGGAGGAGGATCTGCTGCTAGGATATGTCTATCTCTTATGGTTGGGTTGTATCATTGCTCTATCTATCTCTGAGGAAGTTATTGGGGTTTTTCACCTTTATGGTTTTCCCCAAGTAAATCTTTGTGTCTCTTGTGTGCTTGCCTTATTGTCTCCATGATTGATATGATGTAGATATGCTGTACATGTTGTTCTCTCAGTTAAGATCCTAGATCAGATTGAAGTAAATTCTGAAAATTTAACATGGTATCAGAGCTAGCCTGAAAGAAGCCATGATATGGCATGTATGACACATGTTGCACTTACGATGCTAGGGCTTGATATAGAAAAAACTAGTCATCATAGAACTTTCGCTATAAATCCTATTTGGCAAAGTTTTCAGATCTGAAATATTAACATGTCGAATATTAAATCCCCATGTACCTTGTGTCCAAAGGACAACCTCTAATTCGTTGTACTTTGTGATTTATGATATGTACAATATAGGGTTTCTGCCTTTTCCAGATCTGAGTCAAAATCAGGTGACTTGGGGAAAAAGGTCATAACTTGGGCTCGGAAGCTCCAAATGAAATTTTGTAATAAGTGACAGGTAGTACACAGAATGTAATATCTCAGGAAAATTTTGCAGAGGTCGAAGTTGAACCAGTGACACGTGGTACTCCGTACAAGTTCTCTCAGCTGTATTATCCCATAAACAGGTCACGTTGCGACACTTGGCATAAATCTCTCTTAGAGAATCCAATTGAGGTCAGACCTATCAGGATGGAAAGATAACAGGTTGGGCTATCTCAGGAAGCTTTTTTAGACCCTATGTAGTGAAAAGTTCAGAGTTACACCAGAAACAATCAGGTACATATTTCTGTCAAAACACAATTATTTTTGAGTACCTTCATTCATGGCTTCCAGAATTTAGGGCTTCGGAAAAAGTTGGAATTTTTGTAATCAGAGACCACGGCTGGATGCTACTCATCAAAATCCAAATTTGGAGACCAAGATCAGAAGGCCGAGCTTGATCAGAAAAGTGGAAAATTAGGGCTTCTGCAAAAATGGGAATTTTTGAAATCTGTGACCACGGCTGGAAGATCCTCATAAAAATAGAAGCTTAGAGATTTGGATCAAACCTTTTGATGGGGCAGAAGAGTGGGCTTCATCAAAACCCAGTTCGGGGTCACGTCTAGTGAATCTGGAAGTTTCAAAGGAAAAATTGAGGAGTGAAACTTTGCAGTTTTCAAATTCTAAGCATACCAGTGTGATCAGCTCATCAAGGCACATATTTCTATCCTTTCAAAAGTTTGAAATTCAAAGTTTGAATTTTTGGGGTTTCTCTGACAAACCCTAATCCATCTCCAGATCCAGTTCTTGCAAATCAAGTGGATTGGGTTAATCCTAGAAGAAGATGGATTAGTCACCTGCATAAGTGAAGAAGTTCCTGTTTCAGAGGGAGATGAGGCTAAGGCCTTACATAAGAAGATTACAAGCGATCTCGACAGGTATGACTCATCGAGGTATGCTTTGAGATTTGTTCATGATTAAGTTTATGGTATGTTTGTCTTCATGTTATTACAGTTAGTACAATCTTGATTTTAGACTTGTCATATCACCTTAATAAAATTATGAATGCACGATAGAAAATATTCATTGATTAGGGTGTTGACACTTATGATTGTACTAATGCATTATGGTGTTGTATGAGGTTTATGTTGTCTACTAACATGAAAGGTACACCAAGAAAGACAAATCATGTTCTGGTTCAAGAACATGTGATCATGATGACATGAGAACAAAGATTCATCCATTGTCATGGATCTCATAGAAGATCCATTTACGAGGTATGTATAACTTGGTTTTATAATGGTTAACCTATGAGATATACAGGTTACTAGCACAAGTCATTGAAGAAGAACAAGAAGACATCATGTGAGCATGTTAGACATAACTAGCTAGCATGCTAATCCAGGTATGTTTTTCCTATATCAAGATAGAATCCTACCTTGTGTTAGGATCTTATACTGTTGTGTGGTTGATAATGATTATTCATGAAGTCATAGGTTTGAATAGTCATGGTTGTATGCATATTGTAATTGATGATATGACTAACTAGAAGAATTATGAAGGTATAGGTTTGAGTAATCACGGATTTTATGCATATTATATCTCTTATCTTGATTGATGATTTAACTAACCAAAAGAGTCCTATGATCAAATAAGAATATGCATGAGTAAAAGAAGACTTCCCTGAAACCTTGAACACTAATGTTTATTATCTGTGTTTGAAATGATCATGACTATACATGCTTGAGATTATTGTGATTATACTAATGAATGTTTGATTACGTATGAGACCTAGAGGATAACACAATAATGATACTAACAAGCATGCATAGGGATCGAGAATGAATATAAGTTCAAGGACAAGTAATCCAGGAAGCAAAAGATCAAGAGGGAGTACACTCCAATGGTTTCTGCAAGGATGCAGATATTCAGAGGGAGTTGACCATCTCTCTACATTCCACAACAAAAGGTGTAGAAGAAGCTACTTCAGATTAGGACTCCAGTAGCTCCTGCAAGGAAGCGAAGACTCAGAGGGAGTCCACCCAACGAACAAACAAAGATAAGTATTTGAATTTTCATTTCTTAAATAATACTGTTCAATAATGTATATACTGATGTTCCTAGAATTAGGTTGTGTATTATGCATATTAGAATAATTGCATTGATGAACAGTATACTACTAATATGCATGGGTAAGTGGCCTATGGAACTGTACAACATTCCATTGCTACTTATCTAGAATGAAACCTCTTTGCTGACATGTTGGGAGTTGTGCACACTCTTAACAATGTTCTAGTAGAGATTGGAAGGCATCTAGAAGGTTACGGGATATGGATAAATGTTGTATTGAAGCAATGGCTAAGACAATTGCATGACTGTATGACATATTTCTTTATGTGTAAGAATTTATTCTGAAAACTATGAGATGTTTTCTAATCATGCAATTTAACTTGTTGTGTAGGAAAGATCGTATGCCATCACCTACAAAAGAAGAACTACAACATTTGTTCAGCAACAAAATTATCTATTGAAGATATTGAAGTTCCCAGGATATGGGAAGAATGCCATGATCCGTCGATCATGAAGAATGATGTTTGGGATGTAGTCCCAAGACCTGAAGGGAAGTTTGTTATGACTTCCATATGGATCTATCAAGATCAAGCATGCTGCAGATGGCAGCATAGAGAAATATAAAAGTGATGAAATAGAAGATACACCAGATGGATTTTAAGACAACTTTCTTGAATGGTGTAGTTGAAGAAGAAGTGTATGTGGAGCAGCCACTTGGTTCTGAGACACATGACAGGAAATCATATATGTGCAGAACTTGGTATGGTAGGATAGGCATCTTTCTATCTAGTTTGGTCTTTACCAAGAGTAAAGCGGGTTCCAACCTTTTCTACAAGGTTGAGGAAGGCAATCCAGTGATATTACTATGTGGATGACCTGTTTGTATCAGGTGAGGATAGATTGATTGCCGACACACAGCGGAAGCTTGCTGCCGAGTTTGAGTTGAGGAACTTGGGGATGATGCACTATTTGTTTTTGGCATGGAGGTGTGGCAGAGTGATGGAATCTTCCTTGGACAAGGGAAGTATGCAATAGAGATCCTGAAGAGGTCCGGGATGATGGACTGCAAGGCTACGGCCACACCTATGGCATCGAACCTGAAGCATCTGTGTGATGCTTCATCTGAGCCGGTTGATATCACTATGTATTGTCAGATGATTGGGTCCTTGATGTACCTGACGAACACGAGACTAGATATTTGCTTTGCGGTGAACACATTGAGCTAGTTCCTAATGGATCCAAGGAGTGTTCACCTGGTTGCTGTAAAGCACGTTCTGAGGTACCTGAAGGGTACAGTGGATTATAGGCTCAAGTATGAAGCGAATCAAAAGTTTAACCTATAGGGTTATGTTGATTCAGATTGGGCTGGCAGTGCTGCAGATAGGAAGAGCACATCTGGGTGCTGCTTTAGTATGGGATCAGGTGTGATCTCTTAGTTTAGCAGGAAGCAGTCCTACGTAGCACTGAGTACAGCTGAGGCAGAGTATGTTGCAGCCTGTTCAGCTAGTTGTGAGGCAGTATAGCTATGGAAGCTACTGTCTAAGTTATTTGATCTCCCGTTGGATGCTACTGGTATCTTCTGTGATAACCAGAGTTGTGTGAAGCTGTCTGAGAACCCAGTGTTTCATGACAGGTTGAAACACATAGAGATCAAATATCACTATATCAGGGATATGGTGCAGAAAGGAGCCGTGAACCTCCTATATGTTGAGACGGACGAGCAGATTGCAGATGTGTTGACGAAGCCACTAGCCAGGGTGAAGTTCGAGTACTTCAAAGAGAGGCTTGGCGTTCTTCAGACTGAGGAAACTTCGAGGAAGAAGTGATGGACACATTTGCTTAAGCCATTCCAAGCATGTTGGAAGGAGGATCCTTCACATGGCTGTGGATGTAAGCGCTGGATGATGAACATCAGGATGATATTCTGGTTTATGTTGGATATGATCAGTTGGATCATTTTTATATGTATGTATGCATCATGTTGGATGATGGATATGATCAGTTGGATCATTTTTATGTATGTATGTATGCATCATGTTGGATGCTGGATATGATCGGTTGGATCATGTGTATGTATTTTGTATAAGCATCATGTTGGATGCTTGGACCATGTATCGGTATATGTATCAAGTGGATACATTGTATGATCAGGTAGATCATGTATATTGATATGTATCAGGTATGATCAGGTAGATCATGTATGTTGATGGATACATTGTGTGGATCAAGTATCTATGTATCAGGTGGATACACTATGTATGATGATATGTATCAGGTAGATACGTGGTGTGCATCAAATGGATGCATTGTATGATCAGGATGATCGTGGATGACGAGCTTCTCCAGATGACATTCAGCAGGATGTTGCAGTGATGATGATCAGGGTGATCATGTGTACATCAAGATGATGTATGATGAGTATCAGATGATACTTTGTGACCGTGGATCAGATTGTGAAGGTAAGCATGTAATTTGTGCCCTGGGAGATTTGCAGATGGTCTTTCGAGGTTTTGCCTATGGCATGTAATTCGGTGCCCTAGGACATTTGGAAAATGCTCTTTCGAGGTTTTTCCATGACCACATGTAATTTGCTCCTGGGAGATCTGGACAGGATGAAAAAGGCCTCAGATGCTTCAGCCAGGTTTTGTGGTGGACCACATGTAATGTGCTCCTGAGAGATCCGACAGGTAGAGCTGTGTGCTCGTAACAGCCTGGGATGCTTCAGCTAGGTTTTGTGGTGAGATCACATGTAATGTGCTCCTCGGAGATCTGACAGTTAGAGCCGTGTGCTCATAACAGCTTGGGATGCTTCAGCCAGGTTTTGTGATGGGTCACATGTAATGTGCTCCTGGGAGATCCTACAGGTAGAGCTGTGTGCTCGTAATAGCCTGGGATGCTGCATCCAGGTTTTGTGATGCATGTAATAAGTCTTGAGAATTCCACAGTATGGCTAGTGATGACGAAGACCTACAGGTGGTGGGCCTACATCCAGTATGAAAAAGGACTGGCTCTATAGAACTTCCTATGATGAGTAGATTCAGAGATTGCTTGAGATAGCAGCAGCAATGATGATGATGATGACTCGATGACGATTATCCAGTGACGATGATCCAGAGAAGATGACTTGTGCTAGAAGACCTGTGTCAAGAAATACCTTCCTAGTTAAGAGGGAGTGTTGATGTATATGTAACTTCGGAATGTATTTCACATATATGTATATTGTATTCCTATAGAGATGGTATTATTCCTCTATACAGAAGTGTCGTCATTTATATTGTATATGTCGTAACTTATACTTGATGGGTTATTAGACCACCTTGTTGGGGTCGACCCTGTATAATTCATGTGGGTCAAAGGGTTATTAGACCACCCTATTGGGGGTCGATCATGTGGGTCGAAGGGTTATTAGACCACCCTATTGGGGGTCGGCCCAGTCAGCATTATGTTATGTGGTTAAGTTTGAGCCTACATGATTTATGTAAAAGGCAAGTCAAGTCAAGTATAAATAGAGTGCGGGAGACACTCTATTTGTTCACTCACTTCTCACTCATGCACTTAAGGAGGAGTGGCACACTTATGGAGGAGGAGGATCTACTGCTAGGATATGTCTATCTCTTATGGTTGGGTTGTATCATTGCTCTATCTATCTCTGAGGAAGTTATTGGGGTTTTTCACCTTTATGGTTTTCCCCAAGTAAATCTTTGTGTCTCTTGTGTGCTTGCCTTATTGTCTCCATGATTGATATGCTGTAGATATGTTGTACATGTTGTTCTCTCAGTTAAGATTCAAGATCAGATTGAAGTAAATTCTGAAAATTTAACAGAAAGTATGAAGGGCTATGTCGAGCTTGAATCACTCACGAGATTATGAACGACTATGCAGACCTTAAATAGCTCTTGAGATTATGAATGGCCCACTACATTGCATTCATGATGTACATGGCTAATCAATACATAACTTACGAATCTATTGTTGGGTGCATAATGTTTATCAAAAATAGTTCGTGAGACTATAAATGGCTATGTAGGCCTTAAATCAGTCACGAGACTATGAATGGTCATATCTATTGTAAGGTGCATCATGTCTACCAAAAATTGCTCTTAATAATAATGCAGTGCTACACACATGGCCCTTAAATCACTCATGGAGCTATAAATGGCCATGTATGTTGTCGGGTTCTAATTTACTTTACATTATCTCTTACATAAGAGGCAGGTACTAAGAAACTATGTTGCTTATTCCACTTGTTTAATATCTTATCCAAATAACCGAATGCCACTTTAATACACTAAACCATCAATTCATTCTTGGTTAATTCAAGGCTACCACATGGATATATATTGAACTTAATGATGTATATCCATGAAGTACTTCTAGAACAACATTCACCAAATGGACTTACTTTTGTCAGGCCCTACATGAGCATTCTTTTTTCTAAGGAAAAAAGGCGTAATTTTATTAATAATAAACAAAATTCCATTATGCATAATGCATGTGTACCATGCATTTCATGTCCCTGGCTCGCGAACCACTGTAAAAAAAAAACCAAAAAGAAGTTCATATCTTTCATCCTACAGAAATTTTCAATACATAGATATGTCTAGCAAGATCTTTCTGTAGAAAAATATATCCATCATATACAGAGTCTAATTACATAATATTAAATATCCATCATGTTGACTTCTACTTCATAATAACCCGCAATCTGTCCAAACCCATTGAAACATCCTTTCTTTGTTCAAAGGATCATAGTAAATGATTAATTTCATCTATGAATAGCCGATGGTAGAATTTAAAAATGTCTTCATTTTGTGCATTGGCCACCTTCCATTGTACAAACATTAGTTGAAGCCCTTCTTTTGATAGGGAGTCAACATAGGAATTTATTTCCGTGTAAACATGATGGAAAGTGAAAGTGTCAAACTATCTTTGAGCTGGAGCACCTCTTCCACCAAAGAAATAAGTAAAATATTTTGACATTTTTGAGTTTTGTTTGTTCTATTTATAACATGCATTGGGTCTCCAAAGATTTGGATTGAATCACATCCCTTTTCCTTTGCAAAAAAGAGTAATGGTTTTAAGGACATGAGTTCAACATAATTATTTGTCCCCTCTCCCAGGCCCATTTGGATTTTGAATTAAGAAGAATCCGATAGGTCCAGGATTCCCACCCCCCCGCTGCACTTATTGTTTTGAGAAGCCCCATCGAAGAAGGCCCAAGGAATTTTTTTGTTTATCAGGTCAGTCTGGATAATTCTAGTGGAAGGGACATACTTTTGTTGAGGGAAATGTGATAGGATGTCTAAACAATGAATTGCTATGATTTATGAGACTCATGGAAGATATTGAAAGATTGCTTGGTTCCTTGCAATCCAAACCCCCCACATAACGAGAAGAGGAAAGAACCTATAGTTTTCTGAAAGAGAATATGCAGCCCATGATTTCCATGCTTACTCCACATTTTCACCACCCTAAGCAATATTTATGCTGATCCTATGGATACACTCATCCCATACTTGAGAAATAAAGGGACATTTTAAGAACATATGTGTAACATTTTCCTCATGATCCTGACAAAGAGTACACCAACTAGGCCCTTCAATATATATTTTTCTTATTCTATCCCAAGTCAGAATTTTGTTTGTTAAAACATACCACATGAATAGATTGTATTTGTGTGTAAATTTTGACTTCCATATACCCTTCCTCCACCAAAGCTGAACCCCATTGTGACCTTTTGTGTTGGGGGGTTTTACTTCTTCTTTGACTGACCCGGGTTCTGCGTAGTTCAAAGACCCAACAAACCCCCTTTTCACCAGCCCTTTCAGCAATAGTCTACAAACAGACTGAGGTCTCACCTGAGGTGAAGTTATGGGGTGGCTATAAAAGAAATTTTCTATAACCTGATGATGCACGAATAGAGAACAGGTTCCCTGAGAGAAGCCACACTTACTCCGCATCCACTTCTAATACAACATCGCACTTCGAGACTGCGGACTAACGGTAGTTACCAACAATGCACTACAACAGTGCAACTTTGGACTGCGCTTCCGGACAGTTGCACTCAATACAGACTACGCTGAATAATGTTACTTCTCATTTACTTAAATCTATGTAGTTTACCACATTATAGCAGTGTAGATATGTAACTACGCACTTCACAATTCTAACCATACAAACTTCGCTGAATTACTGTTATTCCTTCAACTGCGCAACTCTACTATTCTAACCAGACATCTGCGCATTTAGCATATTCAACACAACTTCACAAGGTTCATACATGTTCTTACACTTAACATATTATTCTCATCACCCATACAAGTGAAAATACATATAAAAGCATGAAAATACATAAACATGAAACAATCACATAGATGCAATCAAACAACTCAGTTATTTACGTGGTTCACCCCTGGATGAGAGCTACATCCACGGGAACTATTGTTTCTATTAATGGGAAGGGTTAACAGTTCCAGTCTACGCACACAACTGTAGAATCTTCTCTACAATAGGTCTCTGCACACAAAGCTGTAGAGCCTTTCTCTCTCAAAGATATCTTAGCGTAGATATTACAGTCAGTTCTTCAATATCTCTTCTCGCTTAACAATATCTAACCCTTCCCTTTGCAAAATTTCCCCTTTTATAGACTATTCCCGAAGCTCAAATCTTTAAAATAACTATGGGTTGAAACCCCATAGTACCCTTAAACCCAAAATTACATGGTTCTCCTATCGACCATGATTTGCCTTTACTTCGTTGGAGCTCTGCCGTCCTTGGTTGTCCTTTGCACTGCTTCCTCAAGATCTGACGCTTCTTTGACAGTTGCAGTCTGATCGTGCAGCTCTGAAGCTGACATGGTAAGTCCATTACACCATACTGTCTCTTTACTTCTTCGTCCCTATAGCTGAGAATTTGGTGATTCTTCCTTAACTGCTCCAACTACTTTGTTGATCCTTAGTACTTCACATTTACTAAGGGGACAAATCCCCATCTATCACTTCGATGCGCTCCACACCCTGCTCCCGGGAATTGTGGAGTTGTTTCTCCCAAAACTGGTTGATTTTAGGCCTCTCCTAACTTGTACTTCTTCCATCAAAACTGTCCTTTTGCTTGGACTTCCACATCAAAACTGTCCCACTTGGGTTGCGCCCAACAAGCCCCTAACACTCACATGTGGCTCGTCATTGAGCCACTCTGAATAGGTTGTTCCACCCGCTCACCCTCTGAGATGTTTGATTTTGCAATGAACTCTTGAAAATTTGTTCTTAACTTCGCAACTGTATCCTTGGCCTCTTGCTCAAACTCCTTTATTGTTCCGAGCATCTCCTGCGAGATGGGTTCTAGAAGTTGCTCCTTCACAGTATCTTCTGTTTCCTGGAGTTCTTGCAACTTCTGCTCAATTTCTTCCGAAAGCACAAGCGATTCTTCTTGTAGTGGCTGCAAATTTGCTGAAGTATCAGCTTCTTTTCCCCTTAATCCTTCCAATTCTTTCTGAAGCTCCCTCTTCTCGGAAAATTTATGAATTCTTTGCCTTGGTGGAAAATCCTTCATGACCATATTGACAGCATCTAGATCTTTATGTCATTGTTGTACCTCATCCTGGACTTTCTCCAATTCTGGTTCTTCCTGCAGTGTGGCCCATACTTTGGAAATTTCATCCAACAGGATTTGACATCTCACCACTTCCGTGGAGATGTTCTCTATCGAAGCATTTAGTGCTTCGGTGCTCGCTTCTTTATCTTTCTGCGAGGTTCCAGATTTCTTTCACACCTCTAAATCAACAACCTTATCCTTATGGGAAATATCCATGTCCATGATTTCTTCCTTAATATTGTCCACAGTGGCACCAATCTTAAGTATAGTTTCCTCTACCTCTGGCTCTTCATCGCATTTAGGTATCTTCGCACAAACTGCTGAAACAGTTTCTTGTATCTTCCACTGCTTCTCCTGCGCATACTTGAGCTCCTTTGTTTTCAGTGCACATTCAATTTTTAGCTCCGTATAACTTTCTTCCAGCTTTAGGTGCTGGTTATAAGAGACTAAGTCTCTATCTCTGATTTCTTCTACAACCTGGGTATGCATATTATGTAACCCCTCTATGGGTAACATCCCAACATTGATGTCTAGATGTGCGAGTTGCTTCTCACTTTCAACAAGGTTGTCAGTCTGAAATATAACATTCATCAACTCAATTCTCACTAGTCGAGGTCTCATGTTAAAGGCAGGATCCTTCCTCTTTCTTTGACTTGATTCTCTAGACCGATCATTGGAGTCCAATTCTTTCATCAAGTATCACTAGACTTTTTCAACTCTTGCAATCAAACTCTTCAATTCTGCAAGGCTCTCCATTATGCTTGCTTGTGCTTCCTCTTCCTTGCTTTCTTTCAATGCAAGTGTTTCTTCAATATGCACTGATACCCTGGCTGCGATGCACTCATATTCATCATCATGTAGTTACACATATAATGGAGGCTTGGTAGATTTCACCTTTTTCCTTTGTGGTCCTTCCGTCACAGATGTGTCGGTTTCCTTTCTCTTCTCGCCAGCTCCTTGTCCAGGTTCAGGGTTCCACGCACTTGTCGTCTCATCACCTCTGGATTCTAGATCTCCTGCTTCACTTTCTTTGGAAGTGGTGACCATTGTAGCAAGCAGCTCAACATTCCATTCTGGTGGCCAATCTTCCATCATCAACTCGATATTCTGGGCATCTAGTTGATACAACCCTTCAAACCACTCAGCAGGCATGATTATCACTCTCGGTTGTATGTAAATGAATGTCATCTTTTGATTATAGTGGGCCGTCACTTCCTTAGTGATACGCGAATTCTTCTTAATGACTTCATATAACTTATCATAATAGGTGAGGAACTAGATTTTGTTCACTCTTTTTCAGTCTGGATTCAGGTTCGCCCACATGTTGGCATACCTATTTTCTTGACAATTTCCAAATAATACCAGAAGACCTTTTTGGTAGTGCAGTTCCTTCCACCCTACAAAGGAAACCAATACCTGTAACCAGTTGTAGTGGAATGGAGCTCTATTTTCTTGTGTCTCATGGATGTCTTCTAAAAAATCATTCAACAAGTAGCTCACTCAATTGTACTAAAATCCATCCTTAGCCTTCGCAACTAAGGATACTGCAGCAGCCAAAAATTCATTTGGTATGCACTTCCTCAGGATATTTCCTGCGAGCAGCTGAACTATAAAGTGTGTTGGTTGATCTTGGATTCCTGCTGTTACATAGCCATGACTTCCTTTACTTATGCCGAATTCATTCTTCATTTGCGCAGCTAACTCTTTATCCTTATTTTTCCCCACGAACTCAACGACAAGATCAACACCCCTTTTGGATAGGCCCGTGATCTTGACAATGAGGTCAATGTTTATATCCACCTTCCGATCCAACCATAGATATCTATGGTGCGTGCATGAAAATAGCGTTCGCACCACAACTATAAGCTCGACACTTCTCTCGAAGTATGGGATGCACAACAGATTCAACAATCTGGATGCATTTAACGACACAACCCATTCGTGCGGGTGAATTGTCACTATCTGGGTAACTTCATCCAATCTCCTGTACATATATTGATCGGGATGGAATTGTGGGTACTTGTCCTGGTGTAACAAGTCATGATCAACAAACTTACAGCCGATAATTTTTTATAGCAAATTGTCTTTAAGCTGCACATGGCTTGACATAGGCGACATTGGAATTTCATACCGAGCATTCTTGATGAGAAGCACGTCTGGAACATTGCTTCTCCTAGGTGGGATGTACTCCGGAATTAGCCATATAGGTCTCTCTTGAGTATTTGGAGGTCAGATTGGCTTCTGAGCACTCGCGGCCTTTAGATTTCCTTGGTCAGTGGCCTTTTGCTTGTATTTCTTTTGTTGTGGCTGGTTCCTCGGTAAATTCCTATATGAACCACCCCATTCTGGGACAGACAGCTTCATGGGTGTCTTCCTTACTCCTTCCATACCTGAATGTCTGAAATCACCCAAAACTTCTTCTAATGCCGACTGTTCAGACATATACTATCGGGTAAATATCTCTTTCACTGGTAAACACTTCAGAATTTACAGGTAGTAAAAATTTAAAAGTTGTGGCAAAACCGGTAAGAAAACAGTCCTTACTATTTATAGGCATCGCACCACTATGGTGTGCCAAAAAACGACTATCTTAGCATTAAATTCTATGTTTGTTGGCCAAATCCCGCCAAGATATTGGTCCTTTCCTTTAGTGAATGTGCCTGAATGACCAAATCTAACGTAGATATTGGTCCTTTCCCTTCATTGAATATTCCTTCAACAGACGAATATGCCTTGATTGCGGATACAGGTAGTTTCCAAAACACTATATAATGGTTGCTTTTTCAATTGACATTTTAACGACTACTTTTTCCTTGACTTCACAATGGTCATGTCAACTGCGATGTTCACTATGCTTTTCTCTTTGCTAACTTTTAACTTCACAGCACAAGTCCTTTCTTGATAGCGTATATGTGAGTTGCGAGGCTCACTGTGCATTTTTATTTCCTTGATGTTAACTTTGCAGCGCGAGCCTTTTCTGACTTCACAACGTGGCTTACTATGTATACTTCGTAGCACAACTTCCATTTTCATGAAAGAATTCAATTTTTACCAAAATTGTGTGTAGTCACTTTATTCTTTGATTCTTAGTGTCCAATTTCAACTACACATGACACATAGAATTCTCTTGTAGTGCTTAACTGGTGTCTGGAAGAGTAGGGCCATCCTTGTAATGCTTTAGTCTACTTCCATTAACAAGTCCTTTCAAATTTTCTCCAAGTAGGGTGGCTAACTGAACTGTGCTACCTCTAGTGACATGCTTAACAATATATGGTCCTAACCAATGCATTTTAAACTTTCCAGGAAATCTCATGAACTTACTATCATAGAGGAGGACAAGGTCTCCTACCTGAAATAATTTGTACTTGATGTGCCTATCATGCCATGCTTTTTCTCTGTCTTTCTGCACTTGTTGGTGAAAACCTACAATGAAGCAATTCTCTTCCATCCCAACTAAGTGTAGTAGTCTTTCATCCATTGTCTCTTCATTAGCCATATCTGTCAATGCTGCGATTCTCAATCTTGGTACTATGTATTCCATGGGAATGACATCTTCCTGTCTGTATGCTAATATGAAAGGTGTATGACTTGTCAAATTTTTACAAGTTGTTCTATATGCCCACAACACCACTGGTATTCTGAGATCCCAATAATCCCTATTTGTATTGCATACCTTGGTTAGCACATTTTCCAATACTTTGTTAAAAGCTTCAACAATTCCATTAGCTTGTGGATGATATGGTGTGCTCTTATGATGGTAGATTTGAAATTCTTCGGTCAAAGCTGCAATAGATATGTTCAAGAAATGAGTTCCCTGATCACTAATTAAAATATTTGGACAACCAAATCTTGTCAAAATGTTCTCAAAGATGAACTGCCTGGCAGTAACTATGCTACAGCCCTTTACTGGTTTTGCTTCTTCCCATCTCATTAAATACTCTGTAGCTGTGATGATATACCTTGAGCCAGTTCGCTTCCCTGGTGGGTTAATAGGTCCCACAAATTCAATGGCCCACTTATTAAATGCTTGCAAGGTTAGTTGTGGCATCAATGACATCTCATCTCTATGAGATGGATTCCCTGTCCTTTGGAAAACATCAAAACTCTGACAATGTTCCTTTGAATCCTTGTATAGTGTAGGCCACCATAGTCCTGCTCTTAAAATTTTATGCACAGTAGATCTTCCTATGTAGTGGCCTCCAGATACTCCTGAGTGTGCTTCAACAAGTATCATTGGTTTCTCATGTTCTAGCACACATCTGCTTAGTACTTCATCCGGTCCTAATTTGTACAATTTCCCTACAATTATGGTAAAGTAAACCGCTCTTACTAGTAATTGCTTCTTCTGTTGCATAGAAAAATCTGTAGGTGTTAGTCCTGTAGTCAGGAATTCGAGTAGCAGTCATCTTCTATGCGAATAACAAACAATTGCTCATCTGGTAGGCTATCTTCCAAGTTACTAGGTTCTTCACCTGAATCGATTCTGGAGAGTAGATGGCCAGGTCCTTAATGCAACCTTCCAGGCTTAACAATAATTTCAAAATCATACTCCTGAAAGAGTAATAACCATCTGCATATTCTACCCCCTAACACTGTTTTATTTACCAGGTACTTCAAAGCTGAATGGTCAATAAACATACAGAAATGTGAACCTAGCAGATAGTGTCTGAACTTCTGCAATGCATATACCATAGCTAAACCTTCTCTTTCTGTCAAAGTATAGTTCTTTTCTGTTGAAGATAACTTCCTGCTTGAAAATACGATGGGGTGATCGATGCCTCCCTCGCCTGGTTGAGATAGCACAGTGCCAAGTGATATAGATGAAGCATCTACATGCACATGAAATGGTTTATTCCAGTCCAGAAAGATTAGAATAGGCGTAGTGACCATTCTCTCTTTTAACGTATCCAATCCTTTTTGACAGTATTCAGTCCAAATATATTGCACTTCTTTCTTCAGTAATTTCTTGATAGGTGCAGTGATCTGTGCATATCCCTTGATGAATTTCTTATAGTATCATGTGTGTCCCAATGTAGTGCATAGCTATTTCACTGAGTTAGGGACTGGTAGGTTCACAATAACTGCGATCTTTGCTAGATCAACCATCAATCCTTGCTTACATACAGTGTGTCCCAGTAGGATTCCATAAGGAACATAGAAGATGTTTTTCTTTAGGTTCAAGGAAATCTAATGTTTCCTACACTTCGCTAACATCATTCTTAAATTTGCATAGTGTTTCTTCAGTGAACCAAATACTGTCCAATCATCAAAATACACTTCTAAGAATTTGTGGATAAAATATTTAAATGCAACAACACCTACTCTGGAAAAGATATCAGGTGCATTTTTCAAACTAAAGGGCATAACTGTGTATTGATATGATCCCCATTCAGTAGCAAATGTTGTCTTATGCCTGTCTTCTGTAGCAATTATGATCTGATGATATCCAGAGAATCCATCAGTGAATGAGTATGCTTCGTTTCCTCCAACATTATCTAGCACTTTGTCTGTGAATGGAGTAGGAAATGGGTCATGCAGCGAAGCATCATTTAACTTTATGAGATCTAAGCAGATCCTGATTTCTCCTTTTGCTTTCTTATCCTATATGACCATGGGACTTATCCATTTTGATTCTTCTACTGGCTCAATAATTCTTGAGATTGATGATCACAAGGTTATCAATTGCCTAGTCAATCCATAACAGTACAACATAAGGATTGCTGTCATTTATAATCTTAATAACCTCGAAGTCTGCTTTACTTCGCACTCCATCAATGTCAACAAGGACATCTGATAATATTCCAAAAGGTATAACCTTTTGCTGATAGGCTAATATCAACTGAATAGGTGACCAAGATAGTTTCAGCTTTCCCATCTGTTCCCATATCTGCTTTGTCAGGACATTCACCTTTGAGCCTAAGTCAAGAATGATCTAGTCCATTTAAAAGTCTTCGATGTGTGCATTTAACCACATCTCTCTTCTAGGCCTTCTATGATTCTTGATATGGTGAACTGCGCTATATGCTTCGATTATGGAATTACGCTGCTCGTAATGACTGAATAGGATTTGTAACTCTGCTAAGGAATTTCCATGCTTTAAAAACTTCATGCATCTCTGTAAGAACTGCGCAACAAGGCTTATGGATTCTGTTGCAGTACGTGATCCATCATATGAAATTGGCATGTCTACCACAGGCGTTGATTCACTTCACAACTGGACTCTTGGGGTCATAGGTTCCACATCCTGAAATATTTTCCTGGATTCCATGAATGTCTTCTTTTCTTTTTCAGGGTTAAATGTAGTCATTTTCCCTGTTGCTTTTCTTATCCAAGCCCTGTTGATGCCTCGGGGGTGCAGGGTAAGTGCAAAGTGCTGGAATGGGTTCCAAGGCACACAACAGGGGATGAAAACCCAGCTAAAGGCTTCGAAAGACCCTACGCAAGGGAAATTCTATCCTCGAGCTGTTTGGTGTGGTAATCACCCATGGATATTTGGCCTCCGCTGGAACTCTATGAGTAAAAGATTTGATCTTGAAAGATCAGTTTTCCTATCAAGGAAAAATAAGTGTGAAAGCTTGTTATTTAACCTACCTAAGGGAAGAATCTATTCTAAGTCAGATCTATCCTAAAAGGAAGAGTTGATGTTGTGCAGATCAGATTTGAAGTGTGATGAACAAGTAGTTAAGTACCTTAAACAGAAATGTCCTTGGGTTCTTCACTTGTTAATTAAAGTCTTATCAGTTAATAAAAATTAAGTGGCAATTCTTCAAAGTGTTTAAGCCTATTCAAATATCTGATCTGTAATCATTCTGTTAATTGAAAAATCAACATTTGATTATACATATTTATTTGCATCGAATCATTTACAGAAATACAAAAGTGAAAACGTTCAATTAAAGAAATTTTATAGAACAATTTTGAGCATAATCCAGACATACAGAGAAATCAATATGAGAGATCTCATGCATTAATGAATGTACTGCAAAAATATTAAACACATAACTGATGACAAATTTGAAACATTAACTTAGCAATTCTCAAAGAAATTTAAAGAACATTAGAAGGTGGATTAAAAGATAACTTTCCTGAATAGAGAAGTCTTGTACAAAAATTACAATGACTCTGATAGACAGAGTATCTTCAGTCCAATCTCCTGCTGAATTGCAATTCCAAAATTCCCAACCCCTTACTAAGGGAAACATTCCTCCTTATATACTAAATTTACATAAGAGTTCCAAAAGGAGAAATTCTACAAAATAGGGATTACAAAATCGGATCTAACCATCAATCCAAGAAATATTGCTATTTTTAAGCTTAAAATATTTTCCGCCACCTTTCACAAAAGAAAGACTTGTTCTTTAATCAGAGGTCTCGTGGCACCATAAAAATTCAATCACAGATTGTTCACTATCATCGACAAGTGGTGTGGCTTGCAGAGCATCCGCTGTAGGAAATTGAGGGTCGGGGGACCCACTGTCAAAAACAGAGAAATCCATTAGAGGATTTACTTCAGGAACGGTAGCCAACACGCCAGGTTCTTCATTGATTAAAAATTTCTGAATAACATCAGTATCGAGATCAGTTGATTCCTCTAGAATTTCCTTCCTTTGCTCTTCGGGGTTTTGAATGTAGGCATATAAAGTTTCGAAGTCTTCTTCACTGCTACCGCAGCTAATATCAGGAACACCTACATCAAACGGTGGTGACAACATTTCTTGATACAAAAGGGGTAGAGTTCTTCATTTTCAACTTGAACATTAGAACTGAGATTAACCGGAGCAGGATACGGAATTGGATTCAAATATTTTCATGGAGTTCTTATTCAAAGATCCCCAAAGTACAGATTTGTGGGTTGCAGGTTCACAAAAATGGAAGTATAAAAAAGATTTTCGAAAGCCAAAAACCCACTATGTGGGTGGCGGGCCTCGAAACGTTAAACTGTGAAGTAAAAATAACCATCCCGAAAGCCGCATTCCGAAATTACGGTTTGCGGATTTCGGGAGTACACACCGAATAAAAAAAAAATCACAATCCCGAAAGTCGAATGCCGCCATTGTAGGGTTCGGGTTTCGGGGTAATTATTTCTCAGTCTTATTACATAATGATTCCACAACCCGCAGCCGTCGGGTTGCGGGTTTCAGAATTACCAAAACCAAAACTTAAAAAAAAAACAACAGTCTCGCAATCCGCACCTGTCGCGTTGCGGGTTTCGGGTTCTCCAAATGTCGGGTTTCAGGATGATGATAACAGTAAACAAAATACTCAAAATTTTGGCTCTTTTCATAACGAAACACTTTAGAAGAAGTAATCAAACCCTTAGAAACAAGCAGACCAAAAGCATGGGTGAATAATTTTAGAGGTAAAATCAAAATCTAAAATTTTCAAGATGACTCACCTAAACACCTTTGCGTTTATTAAAATTGGGGGCTCCCGTGCTTAGCTAAGCATGGGATCTGTTGTGGCTACAAAAAATGGCAACTGGATGGGAAGAACCAGTTATCTCTACAATCAAATCCATCTAAATACAACATGTCAATCAATCAATTTCTTGAACTCAATTCAAAGAAGATACTCAAAAGATAACAGCCAACAAACAATGAACATGAAAATGGATAGATCTCAACAATGACCATTTTAAAGATAACACTCATCTGATAAGGAGATTTAGAGAGTAATACCAAATCTTTACCATGATGTAATCATTGAAAACCAGCTTGTGTTGAACCTAGGAACAGTCTTAGAAATGCTCATGGATATCCTAATTACAGATCCCCTTGGTTTATTAATTATATGTATATTTAGTGATCCTCTATGGATTATATATATACATCTTTGTCTTTTCTTTCCCCTTTTTTTTTAAATATTTTGTCCCTCTTTTCTTTATTTTTATACATAAAACCTTGTTGATATGAGACCACTGTATTGACTTGGTGATCAGATGAAACAACGCCATTCACAGGCCTGATCCAGAAATTGGTCAAGCTAGCTCGATGATGAGACTCCTTGTTTTCTGGCTGCAAGACCAAAAGAAATTATCATGGCTTGGTAACCATATTGTGATAACTCCAATCCAATATCAAACCCATGATCATAGCAGGGTTGGCTTGTGATAAGATCCCCCTGTTCTTGTATACAACAAAAATCCCATAATGAAAGACAAAGAAATTTATTTTGGCATAGGCTACAAGGCATTACCATGGCATGGTGACCATATAGTGATAATGTTACTCAGCAGTGCTTTGTGGATCATGAATGGATCGACCTGTAATAGGATCTTCCACCTTCCAGCAGAACTGAAAGTCATCTTCCAAGTGTGGTGGCTTGATGTGAAGATGTCATTCCACTTTAAACACCTATGAACCTAATGGGCTGGCTTGATAACAAGACCACCCACCTTGTAACTTATAATTTTAAACAAAATTCATATTCAAAGTGATTGTAAAAGGATCCATGAGCAATCGGAACCAGTCAGATTATTATGATATGCCGTTCAACCATGAAACACCAGATAGAGAAATGATGACCATCCTCCATACCTCAGTTACACAAATAGAGCATGGTGAAAGATAATTATCAAAGTGAAAAGTATCCAAAGGCACTACACATATTTGACTGTTTATTCTTCAGAGCAAATTCTAATCAAAAGCCAGAAAGTAAGATTGATAACGATTTTGAAACTTCAGAAGCAATTGTTGCTACGAAAAGTGATTATAAGCCATTACTACAAGTGTGAAGCCTTATTAATGAAAACCAAAACAAAACAAGAAAACCAATCAAAATGTCAATGCAATAAAACAAATGATTGAAAAACAAACCACACCTATGTACAAGTGCACCAGATTGTTCAAACAAAATAGTTTTTGAGAAGAGACACATTCACTGGGAAGGTGTCTACAACTCCCTCTAGCGTATGTAATCAAACAGTGTTGGGACCAATCTTTTCTGTAATAATGAAAGGTCCTATCCAAAGGCGCTGAAACTTAGTGTACTGGTTCTTATCTTTATGTTGCTTATCCCACCTTAGAACCAGGTCACCGACAGAAAATTCCCTGTCGGATGAAGATTTCTCATCAAACCATCTTTTCACCATCTGTTGATGATGATACAATTTGTTCTTAGCTATTTCCCTGTCCTCGTCTAGCTTCAAGAGGGTGTCTATTCTATGTTGAAGAGGGGAAGAATCATCTTCTTGGACAGACTGGGCCAATTGTAGTGAAGGGATGGTGAGATTAGTAGGAAGGATGGCTTCTTTGCCATAAACAAGGCAGTAGGGGGAATTTGCAATGGTTTCCTTTGGGGTTATTCGATTTCCCATAAAGCATTATATAACTGTGTGTACCAATCCCTGTTATGAGAAGCTACAGTCTTTTTGAGAATATTTATCATATTTTTGTTTGAAGACTCCGCCAAACCATTACCTTGAGGATAATAATTGGCAGAAAACTTAAGATTAATCCCCATCTCAAAGGAATATTCAGTTATATCGATTGAAGAGAAGTAGGATGCATTATCGAAAACTAAGTACTCTGGAGCGCCAAAGTGTGTGATGATCTAGCTATCAAGGAAAGAGATTACTTGGGCAGCGTTACATTGTTTAAGAGGAGCTACATCCACCCATCTAGTGAAATAGTCTGTGGCTGTGAGGATATACTTATGTTGGAGGGATGAAGGAGGGTTTATAGGCCCAACAAAATCCAGTCCCCATTGTTGAAATGGAAACTGAATTATAACTGGTTGTAGAGGAAATGCAGGTTTCCTAAACTTCCCTATGCATTTCTGGCATGGCTCACACTTCCTCACATAAGCATAAGCATCTTTAAACAACATGGGCCAATAATATCCAGCCCTAAGAATCTTGTGTGCTGTAGTCTCTCCTGAAAAATGGCCTCCAGTAGGACCTGCATGAAATTGAAACAAAATGTCATTAGTTTCATGTTTTTCCAAGCATCTAAGAAATACTCCATCATAATTTTTTCTAAAAAGAACTTGATCAATGAATTGATAAGGAGCCGATTTCAGTCTTAAAGCCCTTCTTTTCTTGAAATCAAGGGTCTCGGGAGCAAACCCATGGTTCAGGAAAAATCTGATATTGTTGTACCATTCTGATGTCGGGGCATCGATAACGTTAACAACACCTGGGGGGATTTCTTCCTCGTGATCCCATTCAGACTGCTGCTATGCGGGGTCATTGGATTGTGTAGTTAGAAGACAAAGGCCTTGTCCTTTGACAATTTTAGCTGACCTGATCTTAAGATCATACTCTTGTAGGGCAGTCATCCAATGGTCCCTCTTTTCCCCCAATTCTTTCTGGATGAGGACATTTCTGATAGCAGAATATGGAACAATGACTTTGGTTTGAGACTTCAGCAAGTAGGGTCTGTAATGTTTGATGAATTTATAGACAGCATAGGCTTGCTTATCTATATGAAAGTATTTAAGCTCTACACCTTTGAATGTTGAGCTCATAAAAGAGATCGGGATTTCAGTATCATTGTCATGCTTTTGAGTTAAGACGGCTGCATAAGAAAAATCAGTGGCAAAAGTATACAGAATGAAATCCTTATCAAAATCTGGGGACATGAGAGCAGGAGCTTCTGCAATGGCCTTTCAAATTCGGATAAACGCATCTCTCTGTTCCTCAGCCCAAGTAAATTGCACATCTTTCTTGACCAAAAGTTGTAGTGGTTTAACAATTTGGGCAAAATTTGGTACAAATCTATGTACAAAATTAATATTACCTAAGAAGGATTGCATTGCTTTGCGCGAGCTTGGTAAACCAATCTTTAAAATAGCCTCTGTACGTTCAGGATTGATAACCATACCTTCTTTTGAAACAATGAATCCCAGAAGCTTTCCTTTAGTTACTACAAAAATAGATTTCTTCGGGTTGAGAGAAATTCCAAATTTCCTGCAGCGATCAAAAACTTGTTTCAAGGAAAACACATGTTCATGTCGTTTTTTAGAGTAAATAGTGATATCGTCAAGATAAACTACGACAGAATTATGCATTAACCCTCGGAAAGCTATATCCATAGCTCTCTGAAAAGTAGCTCCTGCATTGATCAGCCCGAAAGGCATCCGTCTGTAGGCAAAAGTACCCCATGGGGTCCTGAAAGCTGTTTTCAATTGATCGTCTGGGGCAACCATAACCTGGTTATACCTCGAAAAACCATCTAGGAGGGAAAACATCTCTGACCTAGCTACCTTTTAAATAATTTGCTCCATCGGTGGAACATGATAGTTGTCTTTCTCAGAAGCCCGATTTAGGTTTCTGAAATCGACACACAGTCGAATTTCCCCACTTTTCTTATAGATAGGTACTAACTTAGCGATCCATTGAGTGTGCCTAACCGGAAAGATAATTCAAGCAGTGAGCAGCTTCTCCATCTCCTTTTTTATAGAAGGCTCCAAACTGGGGTGCATCTTCTGCAACTTTTGTTGAAAGGGCTTAACCTCTGGTTTCATGGGTATATTATGAAACATGATGCTAGTGTCAAACGTTTTCAACTCATCATACGTCCAGGAGAAAACATCCTTATACTGTTTACACAATGCAATAATGGCTCTACATTCTTCAGGGGTACAATCAACTCCCAAATTGATGAAACGAGGTTCATGTTCGGTGCCTAGGTTAACCCGCTCATAGTTTAAGGATGAGCTTTGATTTTTACAATTAGTGTGAAATTTGAACTTGTCTTGTAGATCGTAAAACTTTTCTAGATTGATCACAGACTTCGGGATGACGTTTGAGGAATCAGTGAGAGACTTTTCATGTTCTGCTTCATCGATGGCCGTGTCTTGAAACATATCCTAAGTAGTGAGGAAGTCGAGTATCTGTCGGTCATCATCAAACACTTTTCATTTAGTCACATTATCCGGAATGGATGGTTTATACATCAATTTGATAGAAAACGTTTGAGGAGACAGACCTTCTGGCGGGATCAGTCTAGACGCTGTATTTGCTAACAGGTCTGCATCAAAATTTTGTGACCTGGGAACTGATTTAATATTGAATGCCAAAAATGAGTTGGTTAGATCCCTTACCAACTTTTGATAATTAGCCAAATGTGGAGATAAGCAGTGTATTTTATTCCTGACTTGCTTGACTATAATTTTGGAGTCTCCATAGCATTCTATTGCTTGTAAACCTAAATCAATGGCCTTCTTGAGCCCCTGCACAAGAGCTTCATATTCGGCTACACTATTAGTGCAATCAAATTCTAACTTGCAAGCAATCATGATTTTCATTCCTTTAGGATTGATAAGAACACAACCCGCTCCAGCTCCCTCCTTGGACTTGGAGCCATCAAAAAATAAGGTCCATGAGACAGGGTCTAATCTAAAATTCGTATTCACATTATATACATTATGCACAATTTCACCAAAAAATGGTACAGAAGTGACCTGAGTGATATGTGATTAATTTCAGATGCTTTCTTTTGGTGAGGCATCAGCTGGGAATTCATCGAAAAAAGGTATCGAATGTAAATTGCTCTGCACAAGAGGTGAGATAACGAGTAGGTTCACTTGAATCATTAAGATCAGTAACTGTCTGTTTCATAAAAGGTTCTCTGCCGATCTTAATTTTATTCGGTTGACCATTGTAAGGAAACCATAAATGGAACCAGTCGGTTGCAAAGTAACCTTTAAGTTTCTCTAACCAGTCCTTGCTTAACCACATCCCATAGGCTTCTGGGATGTCAGTTATCACAATGTCAACTGTCTGATGGATCCTGGGATCAGCTGACAGTGTCAGCAGAATGTTTCTCAATTTTCCAACCACTCTGACTTTGGATCTGTCAAGTTGCACAATCTAGGTTGGACGGGGTTCCCACGTTGCATTCAATTTTCTGCAAACAGAGAGGGGCATCACATTTGATGATCCTCCCGAATCTATCATGCAGTTGTGTACATTCTGGTTGAAAATCTCAAAAGTAAGCAAGAAAGGAGGAGTTCTCTTACTTGCTGGTTTTTGATCATCAGTTTTAGTGACAGAGTCTAGATTATTATTCTGTGACTCTCTAGGCTATTTGACTATCATGTTTTTAGGTAAAGAATCCCTCATAGCAGGAATCTTGAGTAGCTCAAACAGAGAGATGTTTGCTTTGACTCTTTTTAAGTCTTCAACCAGGTTGTACTCCATTTAAGGGAGGATTGTATCCTTCTGTGGGATAGTCTTGTTTCTTATGGGAACCAAGGGAGAAGATGAAGGTTCTTGAGGTGGCTGTGGTGTTGACCTTGTATTATAAGGATGTTGTGTGTTAAACACTGCCTCAGGTTCTTCTTCTTCTTCACACATAGGAAGTTACGAAAATCAACCCACAACATCGACCTGTGGATCATCTTCTGCTTCTTCTTCAGGTAGTGGAGGATCCGGGGTAGTCTGATCGTTGGAAGTGTTAGGGGTGAATTGGGATTTTGCTTCCAATGCTCTAAATGGTGGCCTTACAAAACCTCTGTTCTGATTCTGATTATCATTAGTGTTGTTCTTCAAATCCACCATCTCATTGACATCTTCTGAAGGAATTTTTTCATGTCAGTCATATCAAATGGATCCTTGTTCTGAACTGTGGGTTTAGGGACATTCTCAATTTTCTTCCTAGAAGTGGAAGGTTGTCCTTCTAAAGCTTTAGGGATATCTTCCAGACAAAAGATGTCCTTCTCAACTTGGATTGCTTCATCAAATGCTTCTAGTAAAGTACCCTTCTGTTCCCTTTTGACCCATATTGCAATAGGGGGAGGCAAACCCTTTTCATAGTAAGCCACCAACAATTCTTCAGCAGGAAGAAGATTGGTAGGAATTCTGTTTTTGAGATATGAGAACCTTTGGTTAAAGTCTTTTACCCTTTCTTTTCCTTTGATTTTCATGGAGGATAATTCTAAGACAAGATCTTGCGGTGTTTTGTCATCCCCGAATTTCTGGGTAAAATGTTTCTCGAATTCATCCCAGGAAGTTATAGATTGGGATGGTAAAGCAAAATACCAAGTGGCCGCTCTACCCTCAAAGGTGTATGGAAAGAGTCTGCATACTACATCCTCATGTACCATGCTTCTAAGCCTGATTGCCTGCATGAAAGTTTTAATGTGATCCAATGCAGGTATCTTATCATCAGGGTTGTATTTAGGCAGCCATTTCTCAGGATTCTTTGGTAATCTATGTTGATCACCTAATATGAAAACTGCACCTTGGTCAAGCCAAGGTCTGTTTTGACCTTCTCCAGCCATTGGAGGTTCTTGTTCTTCTTCTTCAGATGAGGAACTAGAAGAATTCTCTTCGTATGAGGAAGATGATGAAGATGAAGGAGGGGAAGGTGGTGGACCACTGGCTCCAAGATTTGGTTGACCTTGTGTTCCTATGAGAGTGGCCTCACGGTTATATTCAGGAGAATCTGGTCGATTAACTAGGTCTTGGTTTTCAGATTGTTGATCAATTGTATGTTGATCCTTTGTGTTAAAACTATTGGTATGTTGAACCTGTGGATCAATGGTTTGTGAGGTGAGAACTTGCTGATCTTCTAGACCGCTACTGCAAAATACCTTCTAAGTTTAGAGCTGCCAGACTGCGTCTTCTTTGATCGGCAAGTCGTTGTTCTACTCTTAAAACCCTATCAGCAGATGTTTTCAATATCTTCTCTAGCGAGATGGGTCCCCTTGTAGGTGACGTGAAAATGATATCTCCTTTGTTCTCCTGTTGTATCACAGGTGTGATAGGTATAACCGCAGGTTGTGTGGATGCGACATGGAGAATCGTAGGTTGTGTACTAGCTAGTTGTTCAGATGTTGAAGCCCTAGTCTGGCTTCGGGTTTGAATCATTGAAGTACTTGATGGAGGAGGTTTATTGGTAGTCTGCTTAGGCATGTTTTACTAGGGCCCTCCTTCTAGCGCCATTTGTTGATGCCTCAGGGGTGCATGGTAAGTGCAAAGTGTTGGAATGGGTTCCAAGGCACACAATAGGGGATGAAAACCCATCCAAAGGCTTCGAAAGACCCTGCGCAAGGGAAATTCTATCCTCGAGCTGTTTGGTGTGGTAATCACCCACAGATATTTGGCCTCCGCTGGCACTCTATGAGTAAAATATTTGATCTTGAAAGATCAGTTTTCCTATCAAGGAAAACTAAGTGTGAAAGCTTGTTATTTAAGCTACCTAAGGGAAGAATCTATTCTAAGTCAGATCTAGTCTAAAATGAAGAGTTGATGTTGTGCAGATCAGATTTGAAGTGTGATGAACAAGTAGTTAAGTTCCTTAAACAGAAATGTCCTTGGGTTCTTCACTTGTTAATTAATGTCTTATCAGTTAATAAAAATTAAGTGGCAATTCTTCAAAGTGTTTAAGCCTATTCAAATATTTGATTTGTAATCATTCTGTTAATTGAAAAATTAACATTTGATTATACATATTTATTTGCATCGAATCATTTGCAAAAATATAAAAGTGAAAACATTCAATTAAAGAAATTTAATAGAACAATTTTGAGCATAATCCAGACATACAGAGAAATCAATATGAGAGATCTTATGCATTAATGAATGTCCTGCAAAAAGATTAAACACATAATCGATGACAAATTTGAAACATTAACTCAGCAATTCTCAAATAAATTTGAAGAACATTAGAAGGTGGATTAAAAGATAACTTTCCTGAATAGAGAAGTCTTGTACAAAAATTACAATGACTCTGATAGACAGAGTATCGAGTCAGTCCAATCTCCTGCTGAATTGCAATTCCAAAATTCCCAACCCCTTACTAAGGGGAACATTCCTCCTTATATACTAAATTTACATAAGAGTTCCAAAAGGAGAAATTCTACAAAATAGGAATTACAAAATCGGATCTAACCATCGATCCAAGAAATCTTGCTATTTTTAAGCTTAAAAGATTTTCCGCCACCTTTCACAAAAGAAAGACTTGTTTTTTAATCAAATAAGGTCTCGTGGCACCATAAAAATTCGATCACAGATTATTCACTATCATTGATAGGTGGTGTGGCTTGCAGAGCATCCGCTGTAGGAAATTTGGGGTCGGGGGACCCACTGTCAAAAACAGAGAAATCCATTAGAGGATTTACTTCAGGAACATAGCCGGAACGCCAGGTTCTTCATTGATTAAAAATTCCTGTATAACATCAGTATCGAGATTAGTTGATTCCTCCAGAATTTCCTTCCTTTTCTCTTCGAGGTTTTGAATGTAGGCAGACAAAGTTTCGAAGTCTTCTTCACTGCTACCGCTGCTAAGATCAGGAACACCTGCATCAAACTATGGTGGCAACATTTCTTGATACAACAAGGGATAGAGTTCTTCATTTTCAACCTGAACATTAGAACTGAGATTAACCGGAGCAGGATACGGAATCGGATTCAAATATTTTCGTGGAGTTCTTATTCAAAGATCCCGCAAGCCGAAACCCGAAAGTACGGATTTGTGGGTTGTAGGTTCACAAAAATGGAAGTAGAAAAAAGATTTCCGAAAGCCGAAAACCCACTATGCGGGTGGTGGTCCTCGGAATGTTAAAATGTGAAGTAAAAATAACCATCCCGAAAGCTGCATTATGAAATTACGGGTTGTGGATTTCAAGAGTACACACCGAATAAACAAAAAATCACAATCCCGAAAGCCGAATGTCTCCATTGCGTGGTTTGGGTTTTGGGGTAATTATTTCTCAGTCTTATTACAGAATGATTCTGCAACCCGCAGCCATCGAGTTGCGGGTTTCGGAATTACCAAAACCAAAACTTAAAAAAAAAAAAACAGTCCCGCAATCCGCACCTGTCGGGTTGCGGGTTTTGGGTTCTCCAAATGTCAGGTTTCGGGATGATGATAACAGTCAACAAAATACTCAAAATTTTGGCTCTTTTTAGACTGAAACACTTTGGAAGAAATAATCAAACCCTTACAAACAAGCAGACCAAAAGCATGGGTGAAGAATTTTAGAGGTAAAATCAAAATCTAAAATTTTCAAGATGACTCACCCAAACACCTTTGCGTTTATTAAAATTGGGGGCTCCCATGCTTAGCTAAGCATGGGATCTGTTGTGGCTACAACAAGCCCATTCAATAGGATTATGTTGTGTGGTGTGGTCCTCAAAAATCGAAGCTTCAATTCTCTGGTCTCCACATGTTGTAGCTCCACTTCTTGTCACAACATGGATGTTGCGATCTTTGTTTTGTTCTTTAGCTGCGATCATCTGTACGTTCTGATTCTGCGCTTCTGGTCTTCTCTCTTTCATTTTTGCTTGCAAAATAGGACATGGCTCAATGACATGGTCAAATATCTTACAATACTTACAGGTAGTACAAGGGTTCTGACAATATCTTGCTAGATGTCCTAGTTGAGCACAGTTATAGCATACAATCTGATCTCTTGCTCTTCCTTGTTGGCTAGTGTTGTGTCCTCTTCCTCTCAATCCACCACGTCATCTGTATGTGCCTTGATCATACTGCGCATTTTTATTATTATTCTGTGTTTCTCCTTGACCTCTATAGACATCATGTTTTCTCTCTATCATGAGATCATATGCTCTACAGTTGCTATCATAATGGCCAACTGACTTACAAAATGTACAGTACATATTCTTAGATGTCTACACATGTTTCTGAAGTAGGTAACATTCTTCTGGGTGATGTCCTCTACATGGGAAAATTTCACACCATGGACCTTGTTGTTGATTCAATGGGTTTGGTGCTCCACTAGCAATGTAATCTTGGTATACAGGGCAGTGTTCCTTGGAATTTCCTTCTCCTTTGCATTTAGTACACCAAACCTCTTCTTTGGTTTCTTTACCCTTTTTCATATCTTGCAACTGCAATGTCAAGTTTTCTAGTTGGGTTTGTATATGTACCATCCTTGTGCTAGTTTCTCCTATGGGATAAGCCTCTAGCTTCATCACAATTTCTAATGCCTCTGTTTGCGATGCTACTTTCTGTTGCATGAGTGGTAATCTGATATGGGGAAAAAACGCATCTATGAACCATTCTTGATGTTATTGCGGTGCTATGTTGAAACTTACTTGATCTAGCAATGCTTTAAATTTATGATCAAATTCCCATATAGTCTCATTAGGATTTTTTTCAATTTCCTTTAGCCTTGGAATGCATTGAGATTCTGAATTGGGTTTCTTAAACTCTTTAATAAGCACAGTTTTGATATCAACTAGTTTTATGTTCCCATCCAACATAATACTTCATGAACCAAGTTAGAGCTCTGTCTGTAAATGTGGTAACTAGCTGAGCTTGTCTTATAGCTTCGCCCTAAACTTGCTTAATGTTCCACACAGCTTCACAAAGAAACCAATGTTTCTCTGGGTATTCTATACTAGTCCCTTTAAAAATAGGTAGCTTAATGTCATCTTCCATTCTTCTTCTAGGAAGCGTAGTGTTCTGCGTCGAGGAAGGTATCCCACTACTTGAATGATTCTGAGTATTAACTCCCGCAATGTTGTTTCTACTGGTGTTCTACGAACTAGTAGTATTCCTTCCGTCAACTGGAGGTTTATGCGGAGTGATAGGATGATAGGTATTCGTTCTAGGTTCTGTTTCACTATCAGACTCACCTTGATATGACTGTCTGTCACCAACTAACTTAGTTTCTAGGGGTATGCGAGGTTCGGCTTCATGAGACCTCTTTATAGTGCTACGCTTATATCTTTTTCCACTTTGTAAAGTATAAGTATGTTCCTCAGTGTCACTATATGTGTTACTAAACATTACATACTCAAATTCTTAGGAGTTTTATTGCATTCTCAAGACACCTTTTTTCTGCTAACAACATTTTAATGTATAAACTAAGATTTTTCACGTACTTACCTCTGAATCCTTTGAAGAAATATCCTTCATCTATGCTGTAAGACTTCAGAGTGTCCACAACAAATTCTGTAACATAGCCTTCTAGTACGCTATCCACCCAAAACTCTATTTCTCTTGAAATTGGGTTATCAACCTATTTAATCCTCTAAATCAATTATGGAGTCCACTCTGTAGGTTCTCCACCCTGAAAATAGTTTTTGCATTCTGCAAGTCATGATATCCACTCATGTAGCTCTTTACCGAAAAATGCAAAGAAGATTTCATGTATGCCAGAAAATAGGTATTTGTGCAACCACTCTTCCGTAGATAAGCGCGGATGTATGTTTTCTTTCTTCACAAAATATGTTTCTGTCTTAGACACCCAGTTCTGTATCTCTGCCCTCTCGGTATTATAGTTATCAGAACACATCACCAGTTCAAGCATGACAATTGAACCATTTGTTGGGGGGTTTTACTTGTTCTTTGACTGACCCGGGTTCTGTGTAATTTAGATACCCAACAAACCCCATTTTCACCGGCCCTTTCAGAAACATTCTGCAAACATACTGATGTCTCACCCGAGGAAAAGTTATGGGGTGGATATAGAAGCAAGTTTCTGTAACCCGATGATGCACGGATGGAGAACAGGTTCCCTGAGCGAAGTCACACTTACTTCGCATCCACTTCTAATACAACAATACACTTCGGGACTGTGCACTAACGATAGTTACCCACACTGCACTACAACATCACAACTTTGTACTGCACTTCTGGACAGTCGCACTCAATACAAGTTGCATTGAATAGTGTTACTTCTCATTTACTTAAATCTATGCAGTTTACCACATTATAGTAGTGCAAATACGTAACTACGCACTTCACAATTCTAACAATACAGACTTCGTTGAATTACTGTTATTCCTTCAACTGCACAACTACTATTCAACCCGACAACTGCGCATTTAGCATATTTAACATAACTTCACAAGGTTCATACATGTTCTTACACTTTCGCACATGGGATGTACGTAGATCATTTCAATAGGAATTCCAAACATCATGCTAATCCTTGGGGATACCCAAATTAGTTGCACTTTTCCAGCCTTGGTTCCAAAATGAGGTGGAGGTTGGGTCTGAAATTTGGTTGAGGTGGATAATTCCTTGCTACAACATGAGTTGAATGATAGGTTGAGGGAGAATGTGCCTATTCTAAAACCCTTTCCAATGATAAACCCCTATTCTAACCTCAGAGCCATTTTCAAGGAAAAATTTCCTTAATTAAATGAAAAGAGTTTATCATAGCTTTCCATATGACTGAACCAACTTGTCGGAATTTATTTGTATTATGAATCCAATCCATTAGTGAATCAGGAGCAATATATTTTTTGGATACCACCTCAAACCAAAGACTTCTTATTGAAATGAGTCACCATCCAAGTTTTATCGTTAGCGCTTTAGAGAAATTGAAAATGTTTTTTAAGACCCAACCACCCAATATCTTGGGCTGGGCTATTCTTTCCCATTTAACCCAAGGGGTCATAGAGCTTTCACTTTTCCTAGACCAAAGGAATTTTGAGAAGATCCTTTTTACTTTCTCTAGAATCCCTTTTGGGATCCAAGCCAAGTGTTGGGCTGGGCTCAAATGGGTTTGAAAAACATACAAGTATGGAAAAATGCGCGTAGCATGCTTGTTGGCTTGGTTTTGCAACCAAGCTTAGTGCTATGGGCACCTGCTAACTAGTAGCAGCAGTTTCAAATATTAAAGCAAAAACAATTGTAAATCTAAATCTAAAACTAAACTAGCATGTGCATATCATAATAAACTTTTGAATTAAAAACAAGAACAAGAAATAGAAAAAATAACTTTGTATTGGAAATGGGGGCAAGCAAGTGCTTGCAATAATAATACCTCCAAGTGATGAAGGTTGTTGAATAGCTCCAAGGGTGAGCAGCTCCAAACTCCAAAGGGTCCCTTCTCCAAGGTAGCTACAATGGCCAAAAGCTCAAGGGAGATTTTGGCAGCATGATGATAGGAAGATGGATGGATGTAAAGTGAGGAGCCCCTACCACATTTTTATAGTTTTTGGTGGTGGGGAATACCATTATGGTTTTTGAGGAAACCAATGGTATTGACCAACATGGTTTAGGTACTTTTTCCCTCCTTTTTCCTTTTTTGAATATTTTTATTATTTTTATTCCCTTTTTAATATTTTTGGGAATTTTGGACCCTTTTTGAGGGTTTTTTATGCTTTTTTAAGGAAAAATACTCATTTTGAGTGGAAAAAGGGGTGTATTAAGGTCTTTTGGTGACCTTTTTGTTAAGATTTAATATGCTAAGACAGAAAATAGCAGCATTTCATTCCATTTCACAATAATAGCATATACAGGATCACTGAAGAAACAACAAGCATAGCATAAACACAAGAGACACAGATTTATCCTGGGAAACCCTCATGGGGTAGAAAACCCAGCAAAGCTTCCTCAATATAGATGACCAGCAATATACAAAGATGCAAACCAAAGACATGATCTCCTCCTCCACCATAGCAGACCTCTCCTCCACAAGTGTGCCTCTCTTAAGTGAGTGTGTGTATCAAATGAGGAACACACCTCCTCTATTTATACACTAATCTGACATATCTTTTACACAAGTACATGTAGGCTTGTATTTAACCATTAGGTTAAATACCCTATTATAACTGACTGGGCTGACCCACTAGGGTGGTCTAACAACCCTTTGACCCACATAACACATACAGGGCCGACCCCCACTAGGGAAGTCTAATAACCCAAGTTACCACATTCCGACGGAGGAATAAACATCTCCGGATATACAATAAGATCTTTACGGAGGAATGAAACATCTCCAGAATAATAAAGTATAAATATAATATTCTTTGAAGTTACAATATTTCAACACTCCCCCTTAACGAGAAGGATATTATAACAGTATCTGCACGAGCAAGGAGTCATCAACATCATACATGATACATCTATAAATCATTGGAAGCTTTCTCAACATCATCAGTAACTCAAGCAGTTACTGGAACATCTTCAATACTGGAACATCAACATCTTCAGTACTAAGTCTTTATCTTCTGCAGCACTCAAACAGCTACAACAACATCAACATCTGGATCCTCACGATCATCAGCATCATCATCACACGATCATCAGCATCGTCATCACACGATCATCAGCATCATCATCACACAATCATCACCATCGTCATCACACAATCATCAACATCGTCATCACACGATCATCAGCATCGTCATCATACGATCATCAGCATCGTCAGCATCATCATCACACGATCATCAGCATCATCATCACACGATCATCAACATCGTCATCACATGATCATCAGCATCGTCATCATACAAGTATCCATACCAATACAAGTAACCACATCATTAATACAAGTATCCATATTGATACAAGTAACCACATCATCAATACAAGTATCCTACCGATACAAGTAACCACATCATCAATACAAGTATCGTACCGATACAAGTAACCACATCATCAATACGAGTATCCATACCGATACAAGTAACCACATAAACACACACAATCATATTACAGGATGATCAATCCTGCTCTCTTTAGGACATAGGTCCATGGATGATGCAATCCTTTCATGTACCTTTTTGAACCGAGGTCCAAGGACGATCCAGTCCTACCATGTACCTTTTGAACCGAGGTCCAGGGACGATCCAGTCCTATCATGTACCTTTTGAACCAAAGTCCAGGGACAATCCAGTCCTATCATGTTGTAGCTAGGGTTTTACCCCTAGCTTGTGCAAATGAGCACCTACTAAGGAGAATGGACTCCTTAGTAGCAGTTCAGTAAATGGAAATTATTATGCTAAAACAGAAATGTAAATTACTCTAAAACATGTGCATGAAACATAAAAACAAGATGTAAAGAATGGCTTTTGTATTAATATTACCTCCAATGTGAAGGTTGGTGAAGCTCTTGCAATGTCCAAGAGGGTTGCTCCAAGCTCCAACTTGCTCCTTCTCTTTCTCCAATGGTGGAAATGGGCCAAAAGGGGCTCTCAAGGTGAAAGTGGCTCAATGGCGAGCTAGGGTTACAAGAGAGATTTTGGCAGAGTAAGGGTGCTTATGATTGTGGATGTGAAATAAGGGATCTCCATCACCTATTTATAGTTTTTCGGTAATGGAGTGCTGACCCATGGTTTTGGGAACCATATGGTTTAGGGCAGCTGTATAGGGTTTTTTCCTCCTTTTCCTCATTATTTTATATTTTTTATTCCCTTTTTAGGGGGTTTTTGCTATTTTTAGAGGAATTTTGGATATTTTTGGAGGAAAAAGGGGTTTTTTAGCCTTTTTGAGGCTTTTTTGATGGTTTTGTGGCCTTTTGGAGGCTTTTTATTGGGATTTTTAGGGTTTTTAAGGGAAATATGGTAGGAAAATGTACAAATGAACCATGTAATGGGATAGATGAGGTAGTGAACACTTTTTGGGTGTTAACACATGTACCTTTTGAACCGAAGTCCAGGGACGATCCAGTCCTATCATGTACCTTTTGAACCGAAGTCTAGGGACGATCCAGTCCTATCATGTACCTTTTGAACCGAAGTTCAGGGATGATCCAGTCCTATCATGTACCTTTTGAACCGAAGTCTAGGGACGATCCAGTCCTATCATGTACCTTTTGACCCGAAGTCCAGGGATGATCTAGTCCTATCATGTACCTTTTGAACTGAAGTCCAGGGACGATCCAGTCCTATCATGTACCTTTTGAACCGAAGTCCAGGGATGATCCAGTCCTATCATGTACCTTTTGAACCGAAGCTCAGGGATGATCTAGTCCTATCATTCAATTCTCGGAGACTTCATGTCTACGGCTCAATTCAAAGGACTAAAGTATGAGGACGATCCAATCCCCTTACCTGTTCATTTAGGATTTTGTTCTCAGAGACATCATGTCTATGGCTCAATTCAAAGGACTAAAGTTCGAGGACGATCCAATCCCCTTACCTGTTCATTCAGGATTTTGTTTTCGGAGACATCATGTCTATGGCTCAATTCAAAGGACTAAAGTCCGAGGACGATCCAATCCCCTTACCTGTTCATTCAAGATTTTTTACTCGGAGACATCATGTCTACGGCTCAATTCAAAGGACTAAAGTCCGAGGATGATCCAATCCCCTTACCTGTTCATTCAGGATTTTGTTCTCGGAGACATCATGTCTATGGCTCTCTTTAGGACTGAAGTCCAGGGATGATCCAATCCCCTCAGGTCCACCAAGGACTTCATTCTCGAAGACATCCATCTACGGCTCTCTTTAGGACTGAAGTCCAGGGATGATCCAATCCCCTCAAGTCCACCAAGGACTTCATTCTTGAAGACATACGTCTACGGCTCTCTTGAGGATGATGCAATCCTATATGTCCACCAAGGACTTCATTCTCGAAGACATACGTCTACGGCTCTCTTGAGGATGATGCAATCCTATATGTCCACCAAGGACTTCATTTTCGAAGACATACGTCTATGGCTCTTTTTAGAACATGTGTTCAAGGATGATGCAATCCTATATGTCCACCAAGGACTTCATTTTCGAAGACATACATCTACGGATCTTTTTAGAACATGTGTTCAAGGATGATGCAATCCCCTTGTCACCTTAGACCCTGTCTAAGGACCATCCACCAACCTCTCTGTCGGCATCACCAATATAGGTATTCACATCATCGACCTCACTGTCGATGCAGGCAATCTCATCGTAAGTGATCACATCACTCCCCCTTTCGAGGAGGGTCCTTCTGGACTATATTAAGTTTGTCTCAGAAAAATTTACTTGAGGTAGAGGTTTGGTTAGTACATTGGTGACTTGTTACAAATTCAAACTTTGATTCCTATGTGCACCATATCTCGTATATAGAAATGCCAGATCTCTATGTGCTTTTGACTTATCATGGAACACTGGATTCTTTGCCATTTTAGTACAACTCTGTTTGTCACATAGGATCACAGTTGGGTCCATCTCTAAGTCAAACAATTCTGAAGCCATGCCGTTTCACAATTAGCAGAGCAAGCAGCCATATATTCCGCTTGTGCTAGACTGCTTCCTGCTAAACCACAAGATCATGGCTAATCCCAGACAATAACATTTTCTCGATGTGCTCTTCCTGTCTGATACACTTTCTGCTCAATCAATATTTGTGTAGCCATCTGAATTCATGATCTCCATAGATCAAATTCTATTGTATCCTTTAGGTACCTCATCTCATGCTTTGCAACTAACAGGTGAACACTTCTAGTTTCCACTAGATACTGACTCAAGGTGTTTACAGCAAGGCATATATCTGACCTAATATTCGTTAGACACATCAATGACTCAATAATTTGTCTGTACAGAGTTATATCCACTAATTCTAATGACTCATCTGCTAAGAACTTCAAGTTGGAAGTAATGAGAGTGACCATTCCAACACATCAAGTCCTTTTAATATTTCTCAGCATACTTTCCCTGTTTGAGAAAGATTCCTTCTGAGCCTTGCCATACTTCCAGACCTAGGAAGTAATGCATCAATCTGAGATCTTTCATTTTTTTTTAAATTTCTGCAGCCATCTTCTTCTTTCTTTTCATGATCTGATTCTCATTCTCTATCAGAAAGATATCATCTACATACAATAATAGTATGATATGTTCATCATCCACAACCTTAAGGTAAAGGTTAGGAACAACTTTACTTTTGGTAAAGTCCAATCTTATCAAGAGACTGTCAATTCTCTCTTTGTGACTGAACATCATTTACACTCTGCATTGAATGATCTTCTGCATATCTATCTGTGCCATCTCTCGTTAGATGGGTCTACTGATATGAGCCTCAATATCATTTGAACTCTGTGGTGAGTTCCTTCTTGCATCCATGTCATCTGTGCATAGAAACCATATTCAACCTTGTAGCAAAGGTTGAGATCCACATGACCCATGGTGATCATTAAGCTCATCAATTGATTATCGATACTGGGAACCCATACAGAACCTGATTCACACTTCTTCTTTAATTACACCATTAAGAGAATGGTCTAGCCACTTGAAGCAAACATCTCATCATGATTCTCTTCCTCTTCCTAAGATAATCTTCTAGCCACAAGCCTTCTATAGCGTGTTTGATTTGTAAATCCTTTTGTTGAATATCCATCGCTTGTTCATTGTTCATCCTTCATCATGATCTTTCCTACAAATCAAAATTAAGTACATGATTAGTAATACTTCATAATCATCAAATCATATTGACATGATAACCTATTATGCATACAGATATCATTTACATAGTTATGCAACTTATTTTTACCAATACTTTGGCACAACACTTTCCCATATCCTGTATGCATACAGTGGCTATCTAGATGCCTTCCATCTCTACCAGAACATACTATCGAGAGTGTGCACAGCTCTCAGCATGTCAGCAAAGAGGTTTCATTCTAGACAAGCAACAATGGAATGTTTGTCCAACTTACCAATCATATGCATATTAGTAGTATACTGTTCAATGCTCTATGAATGTTTACACGCAGCATCATATATTCTATGCATACAACCTATTACAGGCAATATCATTTACTATTTCAAATAACAACTCAAATACTTATCTTTTATGTTTCTGTGGTTGCCTCCCGCTTGATCTTCTGTATGTCTTTTGAACTTCTATTCATTATGTACAACTGTGCATGCTCAAGTGTGCACTAGTGTCATCCTCATGATCTCAAACATACATTCATTAGTATATTCTCAAAACATTCTAATTCTAAATAATCTTGAATATGTATAGTCATGATCATTAGTATTCAGGGTTTCAAGGAAGTCTTCTTTTACTCATGCATATTCTTGTTTGATCATAGTACTTTTCTGGTTAGTTAAATCATCAATCAAGATAAGCGACATAATGTGCATAAACCCTTGATTAACGTTATTAATAAGCATAACCAATCATACCAAGTATACTTATATAGGGGATCCTAACACAAGGTAAGATTCTAACTTGACATAGGAAGACATACCTAGATTAGTATACTTGCTTAGTTATGTACAACATACCTAAACAATCTCTTCAATGATTTAGAGATCCTGAGCTAGAACCTGCATGTCTCATAGGTTAAGCATAATATATCAAAGTCATACATACCTCGTAAGTAGAACAAAGATTATGGATGAGTCTTTGTCTTCATGTGGAATTTGATTTGTCTTTCGTGATGTACCTGAATCTTGTTAGCAGACAACATCAACCTCACACAACACCATAATGCATTAGTACAATCATATAGCCCTAATCAATGAATGTCTTCGATCATTCACATGCATTCATATTGTTACTAGGGTGATAAGATAAGTCTAACATTAATCAAGATTGTACTAACAAATAATATGAAGACAAACACATTATGAATTTAATCAGGAATCAGATTTCAAGACATACCTGAACCTTCTTGAGTCATACTTGTCGAGACTTCTTGTAGTCTTCTTATGTAAGGCCTTAGCCTCAACTCCCCCTGAAACTTGATCTGGAGCTTGATTAGGGTTTGCTAGAGAAACCCTAAAAATTCAATCTTTGACTTTCACACTTCCGAATGAATGTAGCTAGGGTTTTACCCCTAGCTTGTGCAAATGAGCACCTACTAAGGAGAATGGACTCCTTAGTACCAGTTCAGTAAACGTAAATTATTAAGCTAAAACTGAAATGTAAAAACTACTCTAAAACATGTGCATGAAAAATAAACAACAATTTGTAAACAAGGGTTTTGTATTAATATTACCTTCAATGTGAAGGTAGATGAAGCTCCTTGCAATGTCCAAGAGGGTTGCTCCAAGCTCCAATGTGCTCCTTCTCTTTCTCCAATGGTGGAAATGGGCCAAAAGGGGCTCTCAAGGTGAAAGTAGTTCAATGGTGAACTAGGGTTTCGAGAGAGATTTTGGCAGAGTAAGGGTATACTTGATTGTGGATATGAAATAAGGGATCTCCATCACCTATTTATAGTTTTTTGGTGGTGGAGCGCTGACCCATGGTTTTGGGAAACACATGGTTTAGGGCAGCTGTATAGGGTTTTTTCCTCCTTTTCCTCACTATTTTATATTTTTTATTCCCTTTTTAGGGGGTTTTTGCTATTTTTAGAGGAATTTGGGATATTTTTGGAGGAAAAATGGGTTTTTTTAGCCTTTTTGAGGCTATTTTGATGGTTTTGTGGCCTTTTGGAGGCATTTTAGTGGGATTTTTTGGGTGTTTAAGGGAAATATGGTAGGAAAATGGACAAATGAGCCATATAATGTGGTAAATGAGGCAGTGAACACTTTTTGGGTGTTAATAGATTGCCCCTTGATGTGCGAGGGAAGGAGCTCATCGTATGGCCGATGGACATCATAAGTCATGAATGGTTTTCCTAGGGTGTGGAGAGAAGAGAAGAAACAAACTGAAGCCCGGAACAACGATCCCGAACAACTGCAAGAACGAAAAGTACATAACCTCAATAAGGGATGAGGAATCATCTGATCATATGGACGAGGTGGGCATTCCCATGCTCGTATCAGGATATAACATAATAACAATGGGGTCCAAAAAATGGGGACCTGAAATATACATGACCTCAAATACAGACTGAGGAATAATCTCAATATATGGATGAGGCGGGCATACCCATGCTCGTATCAAGATACATAAACAGAACTGTGAGGCCCGAAAAAGGGGGACCTGTAAGATACATAGATAACCACTATAACCACTGTGTACATCATAAGTGTCCAGAGGAGACACAAATCTGGGATATACTGTTGGGCGGACCATGTGTAAGCTGAAAAAATGGTGCACTGGAATATCAACAGTGCTGCTGACTGGGGTACCAGAGGAACTGATGAGCTGCTGGATCATAATGACTGGGATCAATAACCTCGATGGTACACTGAGCTGGAACTGAAATGGGTACTCAAGGAAGCATATAACTGGATGGCTTCCGAATACAATCACCAACGCAGCCCGGACATCCATGGGAACATACAACTGGGCATTCCGAAGTGACTCACCAATGTGCTAGAGTTAAGGGAAATCCGGGGTCTTCGACTAAAAACTGATGGGATATAATCCTACGCGATCCTCAACGATGTGATCAAGGTGATGAAGTCGAGCATGTGAGAAACAACCACTCGGAGAGGCAATGATGACTCCTCTCAGAATGATCCGTAGGAACCTACCACAGATGGTGATAAGTCCAAGGCGTAGGGACCTCTGGGCCTATCCTCTGGAATAAAGGAGCTGTCGTCGAAAGAGGGAGACCTGCAACTATCAAGGCAATGATGTTTCCTTGACAGGAGCACGAGGTACAAGACCGAAATGTGATAGTACTGATGGCAGGACTGACAAACTGTGGGGGGACAATTGGGCAAGTAGAGTGGGGGACTCAAACTTCCTTTGTTCAGAGTATGATAATGGAAATGATCTGGAAGCATATGAAACTGACTGAGGGGAAAGGGATCATAGCTGTAGTGGAGCGGGGAGGGTGACTGGTTTGAGGGAGACTCTAGCTGATATAAAATGGCAGGAGACTGCAGAATACTCTAAACAAAGGCGACCTGATTGGGGGTGCTGCCGAGATGATCGATCATAGTGCCAGGAGGCACGGGAGGGTACTTCTTCATGGGTTAAGGAACTAGAAGAAGTGTGTGTAAAATGATACTGTCGTGTGGATTTATACGAGCCCAGGACAATTCATGCTCGTGGTTGCTTTCAATTTTAAGGAGTCTGAAAGCGATAAGAAGACTCTGAAATGATGGGATGGTACTGTCATGTGGATTTAACGAGCCCAGGATAGTTCATGCTCGTGGTTGCTTTCAATTTTAGAGAGTCTGAAAGCAAATAAGAAGACTCCAGGGGTTTGCTTTTTCGTATGTTTAGTCTCCAAGGCCCAAAGAAGCATAAAAGGATGCAATGAAGAACTCTTCTAGCTGGTGTGACTAGAGTATTCCTTTTTCGTAATTAGTCTACCAGGTCCGGAAAAGGGTTAAACTTATACCAGATAGACGCCCTTTCAGGTACTTTAACGAGCATGAAAGGAAGCAAGATTGCTCGGCAATATTTTCATTCTTTTAGGAGTCAGAAAAGAGCTTAACGGAAACTCCCTAAGTGCCTTTTTCGTAAAGGACTTGTCCGGCCCAAAAAAGGGATAAAATTATACCGAACAAAAGGAATGGCCAGGCAAGGAGGAAGTGTTCAATCAAGGAACAGTAATGATGACCAAGAACGAGGGTAGTGGGGAACACTGGTGGGCCTCCTTGCGGGGTGGATGAAATGGTGGCAAAATAACGAAACATTTGCAGTATGACAGGAGTGAATGGCTCATGTAAAAATGTGGAACAATCCGATAGCGGTCGATGTGGTGTGCAAACCGAGGCAGCAAGGTGTCGGGACACAATGTTGAAATTGTACCAAGTGAGAGCAAGAAATGATCTCAAGCATCATCACGAGCTCAGAAAAATGAATCCGGTGATATAAAGGGTGTCAAAAATGGGTAACGGTCGATGTGGCACGCAAATCGAGGTGACGGGGGCATTTTGGAAAAATGCCCGAAAAATCTGGAGGTGAGAGCAAGAAATGATCTCAAGCGTCATCACCGGCTCAGAAAAATGAATCCGATGATATAAAATATGTGAAAAACGGAGAACGACCGATGTGGCACGCAAACCGAGGCGACTAGTGATGTCTGAAAAATGGGCAAAAAATGACAGAGCAAAAATAATGCAACGAGGTGACCAACATGACGGTCTCGTCATGCTGATATTAGTGGTAGAAACGGTTCAAAAAATGGACTCCGTATGGGGTCAGAATGGCCAAAACAAGAAAAGTCAACTGACTATAAATAGTGGTGGGTCCAACATGACATGTGTCATTTGTACGGTTTGACTTTGACTTGTGATCAGAGTGGACCAAAGCTTAGGTGGCATTTCTGGACGATCCGACCGGCCGATTTCAGATCCGGGAGATACAGGTATTCCGTCAAACTCATACCTGCATGTTTTTTAGGGTCGGGGGTTGGGTAGTGGGTCCCAGGGCTTATTTGTACGGTCCACGTGGGGTGGACTGCAGGTTAGGGGGACGAAACCACGGTTGGAGATCGCGAGTTTCAGGGTGAACCACGCCGTTGGGGACCGCGTGTTTCTCGGCGGGATATGCGGTTGAAGACCGCGCATTCCAAGAAGGAACACGCGGTTCCAGACCGCGAGGTTAGGGCTGACAGTCGCGGTTAAGAACCGCGACTATAGACCTGACAGCCGCGGTCGGAAACCGCGGCAGGAAGCCCTAAAGCCGCAGTTTTGGGCCGAGCTAGGAGGGTCTTCCGGGGAAAGGGAAAGGACTTATTTATTCTACATGATTCTGACGAGTCTGTTGTGTGTGATTGATAGGATGCCGTAGGTGCTCTAGAGAGAGCGGGAGATCCCCGATGAGATCGTGGGTGTGATCCAGGGGGATCGCCATGTGCGATCTGTATTAGGACTATGCGGACTACTGAAGTTCGCATAGATACCCATGATACGGTCAGCAGCATTGCTGCTGAACCGGCTGATCAGCTTCTGGGATCCGGACATACAGGCTTTCCGGGTACAGGGTGAGAGGGTGGACCTCACCCTGATCGAAGTATATTTTCTAACGGGGTTGCCCTGTCTAGGCAGGGTAGCAGACACACAGCCGCGGGTTGCCGTAGACGTCGACATGGAGGACATGTTGGAGAGATACTGCGGTCCTGAGGTGAGGGTGCATAGGAATGCACTCCTGGTGAGGGACCTATAGGAGCCGACAGTGCAGGCCATGGCGGCATGTGTGGTGCGGGTATTGGGTTCCCAGTCACCTGAAAAGGTGTCTGGGGGTCAGATGCAGATGATAGAGCGCGTACTGGATGGGGTGTACTACATGTGGGGCCAGATGTTCCTGACCTGCGTTCAGCGGCAGCTGACAGCAGTGAAGGAATCTGGCAAGGGCTTTTGTTTTGGTTCCTTCTTGTGTGCCTTCTTTATGGAGAGGGTACCCAAACTGCAGCCACGGGTGTCGATCAGGGCAGGAGGTATGAGGGAGCCGCGGATGGTGTGGTGGGGCGAGATGATGCGCCGCCGTGGTGGCGGCGACGTGGGCAGGTATTTTACGCAGGAGTTGTACCTGCAGTGGCTCCAGATACCATTGACACTGGATGACTTCCCGTATCGGGACATGGACTTCACGGGAGATCCAGAGGTGCCACGAGCACCAGGATAGGCATGGGGTCTCGACGGTACGTATGTGTTTGCTTGGATATCATGGATGTCAAGTTTTATTTATATGGTAGTAGATTGATATACTGTGACTGACATATGGGTGATCTTGCAGATGTGGGTCCGAGGCCGCCTCCAGGACATGTGGCACAGAGGGGTATTGTGGCCATCCCAGCTCTGCCTGGGCGAGGGGAGGTCCGTCGCCATGATGCAGAGGGGACATTGGAGTCGGTCCGAGCACTACTAGACCAGTTGCTGATAGGGGTGACCGACGAGGGATGGCGGGATGTCGATCCTGATGTAGTTCAGGATTGCATGAGGGCACCCCGAGAGTTCAGATCCATCGCGATCCGGGTGGCGATCTTGGTGGACCGGGTACGGGCACAGGAGGCCGGAGGAGATGAGGACTTGCCGGAGGAGGAGCGAGGGGAGGACTCAGAGGCAGCCGATGTAGGCAGTGATGGAGGATATGACTCCCATTAGGGAGTGCAGGGGACTCCCCCTGAGTTTTGTAGCTACGGCATGTATGTTGATGAGGCTGTTAGGGATGTATAGCCATTTTTTGTATAGCTGAGTGCAGGGGTACTCAGGACATGTATAGCACTGAACATGTATATTTTTTGATATATATATATATATGCACGTGGATGCACCTTTTTGTATGATTTTGTTTTATTTGTACGCACGTGGATGCGCTTTATGAGTTGTGATATGTTTACATTGCACGTGGATGCAAGTAGGTTAGGATGTTAGGCACGTGGATGCCCCTATGGATATGAATGTGGTGTATGTACATGGATGCAAATGTGGATGTGATGCAATCTTTTTGGGTTTTTATGTATTTTTATGAGATGCTATGGGATGATGATGCATGATGTTACATGGTGTGATTGATATGCCAATCTAGGATGTTGTTGGCCATTTGGTCTGCGACACTATTTTGGGCTCTGGGGACATGTGTGAATGTGATGGATTCAAACTGTCGGCTGAGTTGTTTTGTGCGCAGGAATTTTCTAAAAAGGCAGGGATCACGCACCTGGTAGCAGTTGTTGAGCTGGGAGACATATGCCCATCTGGAGGGCAACAGTCAAGAGACCGGTCACAGCATCATACTCTGCCTGGTTATTGGTAGCAACACCTATACATATTCCGTCAAGGTGAATCATCTCGTTGGAAGGGGAGTACAAGACCCATGCTGCAGAAGCCAGGTTGGGAGACCAGCGGCTTGCGCCATCAGCGAAGCCAGTGTAACAAGGTGGAAGATGGTCCATCTGTAATCATGCAGAAATGATGAATGTAAGATGATGGTAAAAAAGTGAAAAACAAAAAGATAGCAAACTGTACAATGTGGACCAATGAGGCCGCGATTTCATTTATGGATAAAAACGCTTAAGATACAACCCATTACGGGGGTTGCGCAAAGGATGGCCTTCGGAGTCGGCGAGGATGTATGCTCCCTTGCCGAGGCAGGTCTGCATGATGTAAGGGCCTTGCCACATGGATTCAAACTTCCCTTTGCCAGTTTTGTCGTGGGCTTGGTCATAGGCGAGGACGAGGTCCCCTTCATGGAAAGTTCGAGGGTGAACATGTTTGTCGTAACCGGCTTTGGAGCGGTTCTTGGCAGCTTCGATGTTCTGGAGAGTGGCCCGACGGTCTTCATCGGCTTGTTCGAGTGTCAGCAAACGCTGCTCGAGGGGGGAAGTGTCGGGGAGAAGCTCAACGGCGATCTGTAAGGCAGGAATTTGACACTCGATGGGGAGGACAGACTCGACACCGTGAACTAGATGAAATGGTGTAAAACCAGTGGCAGTCTTGGTGGAAGTACAGTAAGCCCATAAGGTAGGGAACAACATGTGGTGCCAATTGGACTTATGCTTGTCAATCATTCGTTGGAGGATGGTTTTGAGAATTTTATTAATGGCCTCTACTTGACCGTTCCCTTGGGGGTAGTAAGCAGAGGAAAATTGGTGTTCAAATTTTAGGAGGGTGGATAACTCACGCCAGACGGCATCTTCGAAGTGTGAACCATGGTCAGAGACTAACTGCTTAGGAACCTCGAATCGAGCGATGACATGGTTGAAAAAGAAGCGGGCAACAGTGTCGATGGTACAATTGAAGGTAGGCATGGCTTCCGCCCATTTGGTGAAGTAATCCACGGTGACAATGATATATTTGTGGCCGTTGGCAGACTGGGGTCTACACTCCATGAAGTCTATGGCCCACTTACAAAAGGGACCAATGGTGACGACTGGGTGTAACGGAGCAGGAGGTGTCCGGGCCTTGGGGGAAAAAAGTTGACAGTTATGGCAGTGTTTGACCGCAGTGATGTAGTCGGTGAAAAGTGTGGGCCAGAAGTATCCGGCGCGGATGACCTTTTGGGCAGTGGCCATCCCTGAGAAATGGCCTCTGCAGGCACCGCTATGACAATCATTAAGGACGTGTTCAGCCTCTTCGTGTGTAAGGCAGCGACGAAGAATTGTGTCGACCCCGCGCCAGTAAAGGACATCGCCTAAGAGGAGATATCGAGAGGCCTGGTGACGGATGCGACGTCATCCATTACGAGTGACTTTGGGTCTGAACTTCTGCCTACGCAGGTATAACAAGATATCACTGTACCATGGGTCATCAGACGAGATAGTGAACAGGTGATTGTCGGGTAACTCGTCAGAGATTTGTTTGGCCGGGAGAAGGGAGGGGAGATCAGTAATGAGCTGGGAAAGCGCAAGGGCTTTAGTGCTCTTATGTGTTTTGAAGGTAAGGTCATATTCCTGGAGGATAATGACCCATTTAGCCACACGACCTTGCAGTAGCCGCCGATTGAGGAGATAGACCATGGGGTTAGAGTCGGCGACGACGGTGGTATGACTCATTAAGATGTAGTGTCGTAATTTTTGGACGGAAAAGACCACAGCAAGGGCGAGTGTCTCCTCATATGGGTAACACTGAGGGGGTCCAGACAAGGTCTGACTGACGTAATAAATGACATGCTCCTGGTGAGAAGCGTCTTCTTGAACCAAGACTCCGGACACAGCATGCTCGGATGCCGAGACGTAGAGGATGAAGTCCTGGGAGAAATCCGGAGGGGAAATTAGTGGGGCTTGGGTGAGAGCTTTCTTGAGGGCTCCGAATGCAGCTTCTGCTTGCTCATCCCAGACGAAGGGTACGTGGGTACGGAGCAGGCGCAAGAAACCGTGAACGGTTGTGGCGTAATCCGAAACAAAGCGTCGAAGGAAATTGGATCGCCCCTGCATACTTTGGAGCTGCCGAAGCGTGCGAGGAGAGGGAAGGTCCAAGATGGCTTGGACTTTCAGGGGATCAACAGTAATTCCTTTCTGGGAAACAATAAAACCCAACAATCGGCCTGCCGGAACGCAAAAGACACACTTATGTGGGTTCAAGCGGATTTGATATTTGCGACAACGCAGAAATACTTGCCGAAGGTCGTTAAGGTGGTCGAATCGTTTCCGGGAACGAGCTGTAAGGTCATCAAGGTAGACTAGCAGGATATGGACCAAGTCGTGGAAGTAGTAGGTCATGGCCCGCTGGAAGGTAGCACCAGCATTTTTGAGGCCAAAAGGCATGACGCGATAGGCAAAGGTGCCCCATGGGGTAGTAAAGGCAGTTTTGTACTGATCTTGCTTACGGATCTGAATCTGGTTGTATCCAAAAAAACCATCCATGAAGGAGAGGACTTCATGCCCCGCACACGCATCGATGAGATGGTCAATAAATGGCGTGGGGAAATTGTCCTTGGGACAAGTGCGGTTTAAATCGCAGAAGTCAGTGCATACTCGAATGGTGCCTTGTTTTTTGTTAACGGGAACGGGGTTTGAAACCCAGGTGGTGTAGGCAATAGGATAAATGAACCCGGCCTTGCGCAGCTTCTCAATTTTGGCTTTAACAGCTGGGATTTTTGAGGGGTGAATGGGTCGCTGCTTCTGATGGACGGGGGGTACATCAGGCCATGTGTCAATGTGGTGTTCGATAATGGCGGGGTCAAGACCAGGCATTTCAGTATAGGACCAGGCAAAGACATCACGGAATTCTCGGAAGAGTTTTCGGTACTCCTCAATCTCTTGTTCATTGCAGGAGGCTCCTAAGGCAATGCATTCATTGACGCCAGGGAGGTCAGAGATATCTATGTGGATGACGGGTGAGATGTTGGCCATGTTACCCTCCTCGAAGGCGTCAGGGGCAGGAATAGGGTCCTTGAACCAGTCGACCTTGGTGGGGAGAAAGTCTTTGGACTCAACCGTGAATTGGGTAGCTGTGCTAGAGGAGGATTCTTTTGGGATGAAATAGGAACGGTGGTGCATGTCGTCCCAGGGATAATCCGGGGCAGTAAGGGCCTCAAGAATATCCTCATCAGTACGGAAAGTTGGCGCCGTCAAATCGATTGACGAGGGAATGGTAGTGGAAGAGATCATGTAAATGGTGTTGACCTCCCCGGATGGGGGTGAGATCGGGGGGTGAATCTCTTCAATAGTAGTTGGTATCGTCTCAAGATCCAAATTGTTCATCTCATAGAGAGCCGCTCTGTAATCCGGGAGATTAGGACAATGATGTGAATAATGCTCGTAAATACCGCATATGGCGCAGGGGTGTTTGGTACGCAGGGACTTATCTTTAGGCTTGGGAGTGGGGTTTAGTTCGACAGTTGGGATGTTGGGGTCATCGTCGAGCATTTGCATGTGTTTCTGTAGGGCTGGTAACTGTGGACACTAGTGAGTCGCATGGCCCAACTCATCGCACAGCGAGCATTTAGGAGGAGCGCGAAACACTAGAGGGTTTTTGACTGTCTTTGGAGGTGGTACAGCAGTGTAAGGTTGTGGCCCTCTGCCCCCAGTGGGTTTGGGAGTAGGAGGGGGAGTCATGGAGGACGAAGGGGTAGAGACACCGGGAGGTGGCTGAGAGGTAGTATCCATGGGTTGCACTGGTTGGAGGACGACATCTGGTGTCGGCGGGCGAACGGGAGGAGAAAGATACCATACGGGTAATCCCAAAGTTAACCCAGGGAGGCTAAGGGTAGCCATGACCGGGGCGCTTACTACTCCCGATGGAGGGACTAGGAAGGGGATCGTATGGATAGGTGTAACACCAATGTGGCTAGGTACCAATGGTGGTTTAGGAAACAAGGGTGGTTGATTGTTAGGTGGTTGGTTATCGTGGGACAAGGTACATAAGTCAGACACTTCGGGCGTAGATGACGGGGGAGGAATGGATTGGAAGGTGGAGGTCATCAACGCGTATGAGTAGACTCCATGCCCCGTAGAGGAAACAAACGAAGTGGTGGCAAGAGAAACAGGTTGTTCAACCATGGGAAGAACATTTTCAGGTACCGCGGGAGCACTGGGATCATAGTAGGTGAGCTGGTCAACCTTAACCACGCGCCCTCATGGGAGAACATCATGGTGTGAAAAACGGAAGAGGCAACCGCCCGCATGGCATACATGTAGTTGCGGCCAAGTAAAAGGTTATAATCCAATTGGGCATTGATTACCTCGATGTCGATAAGGACGGTTTTACCACCTAACTGGACGGGGACATTGGGTAGGAGGCCTTGGGGCTGGGCCGACTGACCGTCGTAGGCGCGTAATGCAGTGGTGGACTGCTGGAGAGTAGGGGATCCCAACTTCTACCATACAAATGTAGACATGGCGCATGTGGAGGCACCTTCATCGATGATGCATCGATGGATGACAAGATTCTGAATGGAAACAGAAACTTGGAATGCTAGGGTGGAAGGCAGGCGAGGTTCAGACTGGTCTAAATCAAATGCCATCAAATTCGAATCATTTGGGTCAATCCCCCCAATGGCGGAAAGTAAAGTCTTGCGCTGGGAAGGGCAGTTCTTCAAGACTTCTAACGCAGACATGGTTGCGGGAGATTGGGCTAGGTCGTCTACAATGTTGTAGTTTGACGCAGCGCGCGCATTAGGTTATTGTTGATACGGCGAAGTGGGAAACGGGGTGCCTTGGGAGCGCCATCTAGTGGGGGTGGAGGTATACGTAACGCTTGATTGGTGGGATGAGCGTTAGTAGGTTTATCAGTGGGAGGTACTTCAGTAGTGGAGCCATACTGGTTCCGACGAGTCTGGAGGTTGATGTGAGTGGATGACATCATCAACAAGTGGTGAGTTCCCGAGTCAAACATGGGTTGATCGGGAGCAGCGTACGTGATTTGCTGTTGGGGTTGCACGTTGGCTTGAGGGGGAGCCAACGACTGAGTGTTCACGACACCTTGGTTTGGTAATGGGTTTTGCAGCACCAAAGGTGGCTGCTGAGGTTGAGGGGGGTTAGGTGGTGCCTGAGGAGCTGCATGCCCTTGGCGATGGGAATCATCAACCCAAAGTTGACGAGCTCGCTCCAAGTGTGGGCAAGAATGTGTATAGTGGCCATATACCCCGCAAATAGAACAAGGATGGTTTGTTCGCAGATTGGGATTCTTAGCCTGCTTGGGCGGGCAATCAGGGTTTTGGTTAGCAGGAGCCACATTATTATTATCGGGGGGATTCGTCGGTTGACCAGCGTGGTCTGCAGGTTGGTTATTCCCACAATTATGGCCCTTGCCGCGGTTTTGTTGGCCCTGGTTGCGTTGGTTGTTCTGGTTTTGCTGCGGGTTTTGTTGGGCGTAAACTTGCCCTTGGGCAGCAGGTGGATTATGAGGTTGCGCAGGTGCGAGAGCAGGCTGCGGTGGATGGTATGTAGGTTGAGGGTGAGCAGGTACAACAACTTGAGGGGGTTGTTGATATGGCTTCAGAGTGGGTTGTGGGTTTGTCGCAGGGGCTGCCTGTGGCGGATAATAAGCAGGTTGGGCCTGTGAAGGCGCAGGAGCTGGGGCAGCCTACTGATGGTAGTAGGGCTGAGGTGCGACTGGGGGAGCATAAGCTGGAGGTGCATGACCGAAGCACTGAGGTGGACATGAGGGTCCATGGGAATGGTGATGTGTCATGGGAGCATACGAGTTGGTTGCTCCAGACTGTGAAGTATCCCGTGAAAGGTCGGGGCCAGGGTTAGGACATGCTATAGAAAATGGTTGGGGATGCGAAGAAACATGACCAATGATACCGTTTGCAGCGTGGGATGCCCCCAGCGCATCGTGCTGGGAGGACTCACCGCGAGGGGCGTCAGGTATAATGGTATAAAGGTAACCCGACTGGGCGTAAATGAGGCCGAACTATTGGGCCTTAAGGATGGCGTCTTCTTCAGACTGGGGTCTTTCTGATGCCACATCCTTAGCAATGACAGGTAGAAGGGATTTGAGGAACCAACCTAGGAAGATACGGTCGTCTAGTTTGATCTTGCATAAGCTACGGCGTCGATGCCACTCATGGATGTGGTCTGTGATGTGGGTAGCCATGTTTTGTCTGTAGGATAGGAGGATCTCAACGCTCGCGTCGTAGCGGACAGGAAACTGGAAGAACTGCAGGAAGGTCGAGGCGAGGGAAGCAAAGGTGGCATGGGTCCCATGAGGTTGCTCGATATACCACTTAGCTGCAGAGCCAGTGAAGGTGCGCTGTAAGAGACGGAGGTGAACAGAGTCGTCTACTATGGAGTTAGAGGAACACCACAGGTGGAAAGACATGATATGGTTTTTTGGGTCCTCACTGGCCTTGCCCTCGAACTTAGGGATGTCAGAGGGAAGCTTGGTAGGCATAGGAGGACACGTAGGGTTGTGTCGAATAGGATCGTTGGTCAATCTGGCCAGGTCAGGTAGGTTGAGGCTAGCCATGAATGGCAAACTAGAAGAAGGATGTGACACAGTAGTGGGTTGGACCAAGTTGGGGCCCATGCCCCCAAGTGGAGGGACAGGATTTGGGATGGTGTCCCCAAGTGGGGGAATGGAGGTAGTATAGGAGGGGCCTGCACCACCATGGATAGTGTGAGCCACTGATGTAGTGGGGATAGGGATTCCTGCTACGGGAATAGGTACCGTGAGGGGAGCGGTAGATGGGGGCCCCATGAAGGGCATACCCAAAATAGGTGTAGTAACTGGTGTAGTGGTGGATGTGCCACCAATGGTCCCTATAACAAAAGGAGTGGAAGTCGTGCCAACCATGGGGCTAGTAGGGGCAGTGTAAATAGGGTTCTCAGACTCTTCGTCAGAATCAGAGGTAAAGTAAGGAGCGTCAATATCTGGTGACGGAGTCCTATGTCGCTGACGTGTGGATTCAAGTGACAAGGCTTTAGATCTGTGATGAGCGGTATCAACGGATGATGATCGGAATCTATGACGGATGGTGTCAAGTGAATCGTGCTGTGGGGGCTCGCCCCTGAGGCACCGAGAATGTCTCGGGGACTCAATGGTGACAGATGGTGTCTAATCTCTGTGGGTTGAGGTGAGTAAAAACAACTCAAAAACCCTAATTGAACCGAGTGTGCAGAAGGAGAGCTCAAAAACAAGGCACTCAGGCCAACAACCAACTCAAAACACCCACTGCAATAGCTGTGCTATAATAGGTGGAGTATCAACAAAGATGGTCAGAATACCAACAAGCAGCAGGTTTCCTAAAAATAGAAAATGGTGGACTCACTAGACCAAAGGGAGGTAAAGGAGCATGCAAACACCTAACTAAAAGTATTCTGACTCAACTAGACATATCCTCTACAAGGTGATGAAATCCAAGTTAGACAATATGAATAGAAAAGCCAAGTGGCTATGATATCCCCCTACCGGGAGGGACACCGGGTAGTCAATCCTAGAAGAATGGCAACTAAGATACCCCATTCATGACACGTCCAGAAAAGTGAATCTGCCGTTTAGTCCGTTTACCGCAATACCCCTATACAGGGATATCCCGCGAACCGTGAAAGGTAGCCCTTCGGTTACTGAATGGAGTGCGGTATTCCACTCAGGCCTCCGGAACCAGTCTCCCGACTTCAACCCTCCTAAGGGAGAGGCCCTCTGATAAACTGGTCGTGACCGTGCCAAAAAGTACTAGGGGATTTTGGTTCCCTATTTGGACAACAACTATGTCTCAAGTGAAAGTAACCGAGGGGTGTTATTGGAAACCTATCCCCCCGATCCTACCTAACTACAATGATTCTTTTGTGTTCCCCAAGTGGGGTTAGAATGTTGGTTCAGTTAGGTAGTTTTTAAAGCTCAATTGAATTATGTGACAGAGTGTGTGCTCGTGAGGTGATGAACCCAAAATAGAAGTGCCACAAGGGGGACAACTTCTAACTATCAATAATACTGAAATTGAAACTTTAAGTTGCAAAATTTTCTGAATTAAAAATACTGAAATTTTAAAAAGATTCTGTAAAGGGAACAGAAATGATGTTGTAGAAAGGCTGTAGGAAAGTGAGGCTGCAGGTAGGACAGAGGGCTGTTCAGATGCAGAAAATATTGCAGCAAAAGGGGCTGGGCTCAAATTAGGGAAAAAATGCAGAAATCAGACTGCGGGTCTGTGGCGAATCTGAGCAGGCGGACCGCGAGTTTAAGGGAAACAGACGCGGACCGGTCGCGGATTTTTGGAAAATAGAGGCATTCGGGATGCAGGAAATAGGGAAAAAGACGCAGTCAGGTCGCGGCAAAAAGGCTGAAAGCGGCAATTGGGACGTGGGAAAATGGCCGACAGGCGCATTCAGATCGCGGCAAGCAGGCTGATTAGTCGCGGTCGGATCGCAGGTAACAGACTTGAATCCATCGGCAGGGCGTCGGAAACAGTCTGAGAGCCGTGGTCGGGTCACAGGTAAGGGCCTGAAAGACACGATCGGGACGCGACTGCAGAGGGAAAATACGCGGTATGCGGCAGCCGAAAGGGACAGCCGAAAGGAAAAAAAATTCTAAACTGAAACCAAAAATTCAAAATCCAGCAGAGTCGCTAAAACTGTAGCTAGGGTTTTACCCCTAGCTTGTGCAAATGAGCACCTACTAAGGAGAATGGACTCCTTAGTAGCAGTTCAGTAAACGTAAATTATTAAGCTAAAACTGAAATGTAAAAACTACTCTAAAACATGTGCATGAAAAATAAACAACAATTTGTAAACAAGGGTTTTGTATTAATATTACCTTCAATGTGAAGGTAGATGAAGCTCCTTGCAATGTCCAAGAGGGTTGCTCCAAGCTCCAATGTGCTCCTTCTCTTTCTCCAATGGTGGAAATGGGCCAAAAGGGGCTCTCAAGGTGAAAGTAGTTCAATGGTGAACTAGGGTTTCGAGAGATATTTTGGCAGAGTAAGGGTATACTTGATTGTGGATATGAAATAAGGGATCTCCATCACCTATTTATAGTTTTTTGGTGGTGGAGCGCTGACCCATGGTTTTGGGAAACACATGGTTTAGGGCACCTGTATAGGGTTTTTTCCTCCTTTTTCTCACTATTTTATATTTTTTATTCCCTTTTTAGGGGGTTTTTTCTATTTTTAGAGGAATTTGGGATATTTTTGGAGGAAAAATGGGTTTTTTAGCCTTTTTGAGGCTATTTTGATGGTTTTGTGGCCTTTTGGAGGCATTTTAGTGGATTTGTTGGGTTTTTAAGGAAAATATGGTAGGAAAATGGACAAATGAGCCATATAATGTGGTAAATGAGGTAGTGAACACTTTTTGGGTGTTAACAATGAATGGAAGGATGTGTCTTGCTGAGCTGATCAAACTAGCATAGTTCAATTTTGAAATCTCCAAAATTTGATCCCTCAAAATTGCCTTTGAAACTTCTGGATCTTCTGGACAGGATCCCGAACTAGGGTTTGATGAAGCCCACCCTTATGCTCAATCAAAAGGTTTGATACAAGGCTCTAAACTCTTATTTTTCTGAGGAGCTTCCAGCCGTGGTTACAGACTTAAAAAATTCCAACTTTTGCTGAAGCCCTAATTTTCCATCTTTCCGATCAAAATCCTGAGCTAGGGTTTAATCAAGCCCGGTCTTCTACCCAACCAAAAAATTTGATCTTGGTCTCTAAATTTCGATTTTCCTGAGTAGCATTCAGCCGTGGATTTCGATTCCAAAAATTCTAACTTTCTCCGAAACCCTAAATTCCGAAAGCCATGAATAAAGGTGCTCCAAAAATAATTCTGTTTTGATAGAAATATGTACCTGATTGTTTCTGATATAACTCCGAAATTTTTGCTCCACAGGGTCTGAAAATTGTTTTTGTAGTAGCTTGACCTGTCATCTTTCCATCCTGATAGGTCTAACCTCAATTGGATTTTCTGAGAGAGAGTTATGCCAAATGTCACAACGTGACCTGTTTTGGGATAATACAGGAGAGCGAACTTGTACGACGTGCCACGTGTCACTATTTCAACTTCGGCCTCTGAAAACTTTTACTGAGATAGCTCGCCCTGTTATCTTTCCATCTTGATAGGTCTGAACTCAATTGGACTCTTTGAGAGAGAGTTATACCAAGTGTCGTAACGTGACCTGTTTATGGGATAAAACAGGAGAGCGAACTTGTACGGCGTGCCACGTGTCACTGGTTCAGATTCGGCCTCTGAAAAAGTTTCTTGAGATAGTACAGTCTGTGTACTACCTGTCACTTTTTACTAAATTTCATTTGGAGCTTCCTAGCCCAAGTTATGACCTTTTTTTGCCTAGGTCACCTGATTTTGATTGAGATCTGGAAGAGGCAAAAACCCTAACTTGTATTGATCATAACTTACAAAGTACAACGAATCTGAGGGTGCCCTTTGGACACAAGATACCTGGAGACGTTATCTACGACCTGTAAAGGTTTTAGATCCTGAACCTGCTCCAAAATGGATTTATAGTGAAAGTTCCACAATGACTGGTTTTTGCTATATAAAACCCTAACCCTCAAATTGTTGTAAGTGCCATACCTTGCCTTCCTTCACTTTAGCTATGATACCATGTTAAGATTTAATATGCTAAGACAGAAAATAGCAGCATTTCATTCCATTTCAAAATAATAGCATATACAGGATCACTGAAGAAACAACAAGCATAGCATAAACACAAGAGACACAGATTTATCCTGGGAAACCCTCATGGGGTAGAAAACCCAGCAAAGCTTCCTCAATATAGATGACCAGCAATATACAAAGATGCAAACCAAAGACATGATCTCCTCCTCCACCATAGCAGACCTCTCCTCCACAAGTGCACCTCTCTCAAGTGAGTGTGTGTATCAAATGAGGAACACACCTCCTCTATTTATACACTACTCTGACATATCTTTTACACAAGTACATGTAGGCTCGTATTTAACCATTAGGTTAAATACCCTATTATAATTGACTGGGATGACCCCACTAGAGTGGTCTAACAACCCTTTGACCCACATAACACATTTAGGGCCGACCCCCACTAGGGAAGTCTAATAACCCAAGTTACCACATTCTGACGGAGGAATAAACATCTCCGGATATACAATAAGATCTTTACGGAGGAATGAAACATCTCTAGAATAATAAAGTATAAATATAATATTCTTTGAAGTTACAATATTTCAACACTTTTGTTGGCTTTAGAGGCTCGAATGGTAAAAAAGTGGACAAATGGGTCATGTGAATAAGGAAATGAGCTAGTGAGCACTTTTTGGGTGTTAACAACGTTGCAGCAGGAAGAAAAGGCAATTTTGATAATTGCTCATTGCACGCTGCGGTAGGGAGAAAGAAGTTTGGGTGAAAGCGCATTACGTGCGGCGGCAGGCAATAGACAATTTTTGAGGTGTTGCACGTGTCGCGCAATGGTGATGACTAAGGCACAATCGCGTAGTAGGACAATGAGCATGGTAGCACATGAGCTATCTTTAGTTCAGAACATGGGAAAAGGTCAGACAGGGACATGACCTATTTTGGGTAAGGAACAGGTGGACGGTAGATGACAGCGACCTGTTCGAATGTGTGGTGGCAAGCAGTTGAGAAGCTAGGCCACGACGCCGATAGTGACAGGTAGGAGAAGGAGTGGAAAGGGATAGGCCATGATGCAATGCAACCGTTTTAAGGACTTTGGCTTCAGAAGAGCATGTGAGCCATGAGTGGCACAGCTGGAGCAAGCGGAGCAGGTTGTTGACGGCGACAGCTAGGGTGGCAGTTAGCCACACCAGTTTTGGAAACCTTAGGGTTTTGGACTAATGATTGTAAAGACTTGACCTACGGGCATGATCTATAAATAGGAACAATTTTGTATGGGAAAGGGTTGGTTGTTGTTGTTAATCTCTTCATTTTGGTAAAGCATTGATCATTGTAGAATCCTATGCTTAGACAGCCATTGTAAAGGCTCTATAGTTGAGTGCACAGAGACCTATCTGAGAGAGAGAAGAGAGTCTGCAGCTGAGTGCGCAGACTAAGAACGGTTGTACCCTTCCCATTAAGAGTAATATTAACAACTGTTCTTGTGGACGTAGCCTCCATTCAGGGGGTGAACCACGTTAAATTCTGTGTTGTGTGACCAATGTGTGTTTATGATTGTTTAAATGCCTAGGATGAATGTTTAATGCTGGAAACTTCTGTTATGTGATTGATTTTATATGTATTCGCCGCAGTGAATGGGAATAATATGTTAAGTAATGCATGCGCAGAGGAATGCTAAGTATTCAACATGTATGAATCTATTGATTGGAATGTATGAATCTATCTATTGGTCAAGTAGTGAACACTGAGTTTAAAGCGCAGCATTGGAGCGCATAGTAACGTATGTTGTTAAACTGTCTAAAAATTACTGATAAGAACTTGAACGGAACAAGGAATGCTAAGTAGAGCGGTTAGAATTGGACACCGTGGCAAGGACGTGCAGTCTCATTGATGCGCTGAGTTAGTGAAGGTTGCTGCGAGGTAAGCTGTTGATAGCTTACTGTTGTGATATAAAGGTATCATGTATCATAGTCATTAGAGGTGCGAGCATAGTTTCCCGCTGAAGGAACAAGTGCGCGAGCGCAGTTGCACGCTGAAGTATCCGACGCAGAACAAAAGGTTCTTGCAGTTGTCTACTTGCGCAACCCACAAAGGCGTTGCCCTGTTTATTAGATTTATCCCCCCCATCGCATCACTCGATTGTGGAAACTTGATTCCGCAACCACCCCCTGTAGTTTTTGCCTCGGGTGAGACCTCAGGTTGCGTGCATCCTGTTGCTGAAAGGGCCGGTGAATAGGGGTGTTGTTGTTTCCCTGAACCGCGAAGTACCTGGGTCTACATTGGAAACCTCTAACTCAGTCTAGATAGCCAACAAATGGTTTCATTTCCCGGCTAAGATCAGTGATGTGATAGTGTGTTGGAAAGTAATGTGTGAAGAAGAATACCAGTTCCCGCTGGGTTCAGAAAATTGGCATCCTAAACAGAAAGAGATCTAGGATTGGTGCAACAAGAATGAAAGAGACTTTGCAAGAAAAGAGAACAAACACCCGCGCTTATCTGACGTAGAGTGGTTGAACAGATATTTCTGGAGAGATATTCACGAGATCTTTTGGGCTACGTTTCCAAATGAGCTACACGAGTGGATATCGCGACTCAAGAAGACTTGTTTTTAAGGAGGAGTACCTACAGAGTGGACCCCAGATCTCACAGTGCAGCTCAAAGCAATAGACAGCCCATTGTCACGAGCAGTCGACTTTTGGGTCAATAGTATACTTGAAGGATTTGTGACAGAGTTTGCTGTCGACACACTGAAGTTGATACGAACCGTCACACCAAAACCTCGAGATGTTAGTGAAGGCCTCCCACTAGGATCTTAACATCCCACCACGCTCTGCAGTCCAGACTCTGGGCTGGATGTGCGCCCGTACGGTGGTGTCCCCTTTGCGCCGTACGAGCCCCGGACGAACACTGCAATGCCGACGTTGCCACCCGCTCTGTGACTTGAACCTGGGTGGAGGCTCTGATACCAAATGATACGAACCGTCACACCAAAACCTCAAGATGTTAGTGAAGGCCTCCCACTAGGATCTTAACAGAAGTCCTACAGTCAAGCTGAAGCATACTTTTTCGAAGGATTCAGAGGTAAGTTTTTGAACAATCTCATCCTATACATTAAAATGCTTTTAGTTGAGAAAGGAATTTTAAGGATGCAGTAATAATTTTACATATGTCATGGTTAATAGAATTTATAGTGATTCCGACGAAGAAACTCATAATCTGAGAAGTGGAAAGAGATATAATTTTAATAAAGAAAAGAATCCCGGAGGACCTAGACTCCGTGTAGATACCGAACTCCCATGTGATGTTAACAATCAGACCACGCTGCTATCACCCACTATTCATCCCACTACACCTCAGAATCCGTCGGTTGTAGAAACCGCGCCACCTTTAGTTCATAACCCACCCGCTGTGAGTATCGCGCAGCCCAGCCCACGGAATCCCAGTACCCCGAATATTCCCTTTGTTTTCTCCGCACAGATAGTCAGCACTACTCAAAGCAGTGCACAACCAGGAAGGATAATGACAGATAACGATATAAAACTACCGATATTCAAAGGAACGGGTCTAGAAGACCCTGAATAGCACTGGTTTCTATGTGAAGCCATATGGAGTTTAAAGCAAATCTAGGATGATGCTGTGAAGAGAGCGCAGCTCATCACTACTTTCAGAGACCACACGCTGCATTGGTTTATGAAATATTCTCAGGCACAGCTGAGAACCCTAACAGAAATTCAGGCTGCACTGGTCGCAGAGTTTAAGAAGCCAAAGTCAGAATCGGAGTGCATAACGAAATTAAAGGAAATCAAATAGAAGCCTACCGAATCGGTCTGGGAATTTGACCAAAAATTTAAAACATTGTTGTACCAAGTTAGTTTCATGATAGCTCCACAACAACACAAGGAATGGTTCATCGCTGCGCTGTTGCCTCACATTAGAAAACCATTGATGCAGAAGAAGATTGTGTCGTAGGCAGATGCCTTAGAGATTGCAATGCAGTTAGAGGCTTCTCCAATTGGTGAGAGTAGCGCTAGGATGTCACAGATTCAGAACCAGCTGAATACGCTGACGTTAGAATTATAGGGTATGAGAAATGGGAAAGACCAAAGATATGAACACAAACGTGAAGTTTGGTGCACCGGATGCAAAGGAGAAGGCCATACCAGAGAACATTGCATTATGTTTCAAGATTATCTTGATAGTGGCGCACCAAACCCAATTAATATGAATCATAATCAGGCACCGTGGTGTGAAATCTACAGAACCAGAAGACACAGGCCGAAATATTGTTACCTAATACAGAAATATGTAAGAACACCTAAGAGCCTTTATACCAGGACATCTAATATACCAGGATCTCTTCTAGCACTAAATTTACTAAAACCAGCCTTTCGAATCTTGATAACCACTTGTGGATCCAACAAGACAATCTTTTCTCGAGTTTTTCAATTAGCCAAATCCAATCTTCTTTTTGCTGAAATATTGTAACTTCTAAGAATATTATATTTGTATTTTATTATTCTGGAGATGGTACATTCCTCCGTGGTGACCCTATTGTATATCTGGAGATGTTTATTCCTCCAAGAGAATGTGGTAACTAGGGTTATTAGATCTCCCATGTGAGGTCGGCCCTGAGTTTACTATTTAGGGGTTATTAGACTCTCCTGGGAGAGGTCAGCAAATAAATTTTTAGGGGCGAAATTTTGCCAATTGGCTATTTTTGGGGATTTTTTTCGAAAAATAAATTCACCATTTGGTCATTTTTAGGCTCTAATATCGCCTATGTTGACATAAAATATGTTTTTTTATCATAATATTCACCAAAATTTACACTTTTCAGTATTAAATTGTATGTTTCATATTCAATATTCGCCTACCAATCTATATATATATATATTTTTCAATCCAAAATAATCGCCTAGAATACTATACTTAAGTAAACTTTTATAATCCTTAAAAAATACCCTGGAGGTCGGCCCCATTAGGGTGAAAAGTTAGTTAGAACATGAGTATAAATAGAGGAGGTGTGTTCCTCATTTATCTCATTCATTCACTCACTTGTGATTAGCGCATAGGAGAGAGAGAGAGGTCTGCATAGGAGGAGAAGGAGCTCTTGTTGAGGACTACATCTTGTATTGGGTTGATTATCTATATTGAGGAAATATTTGCTGGGTTTTCTAGCCCATGAGGGTTTCCCAGGGTAAATATTTGTCTATCTTGTGATTGTGTTTCTTTCAGTGATCTTGCTTGTGAAATTAAGCTAAACTTAACACTTTTTTGTAATTGTTTGGTTTAAGCATAAACCCAAGAAACTTTGACCCATCATCAAATATTTTCAACTCGAAGGGAAACATATCAATGTATCTGAGCACTTCATCTTCTTCCATTTTGATGGTAGAAATAGATTATTTTCTGGAATTTATCTGCATACCTGTGGCTCGTCCAAAGATCTCAAGTATTTCCATCAAATTCTCTGTATCCCTAATAAATCCATCACAGAAAATCAAAACGTCCTCCATGAATAATAAATGATTTATTTAGAGCTTTGGAGAAATTGGGATACCTGAAAAAGAACCTCTTCTTTTTGCCTCAGCAATATCTCTACTCAATCATTCAACAACTAAAAGAAAAATAAGCATGGACAGAGGGCATCCTTGACGGAGTCCCCTCTCTGATTGAAAAAAATTAGAGGCTGATCTGTTTATTATGACCATAAAAGAAACTGTAGTTATGTATCTCATAACCCATTCTACAAAGAGTAGTCAAACCCAAGATGCATTAAGAGAAGCCTCAAATAAAGCCAACTTACCCTGTCATAGGATTTTGATAGATCAATCTTCAACACTACCCTTTTCAGTTTCTTTTTTTTTATACCGTGCAATCCTTCTTGAACGACACTTATTTCCTCATGAATTTGTCTTCCTTGAAGAAACCCAAACTGTACATTTGAGATGGATTTTGAAAGGATATTTTTAAACCTCCCAACGATGATTTTGGATACCACCTTATTTGTAATATTGCACAAAGATATTTGTCAGAATTCCTCCAAAGATTCAGGATGATCTCATTTTAGGATAAGGGAAATAAGGTTGGTGTTAAGCGGAGGATGCATAAAACCCCTAGTTCTAGACTCTTCAATTAGACTAAGAATATATTTTCCAATGGTTTCATAGAGAGTTAGTAAGAATTCAATAGTTCACCCATCTGGGCCAAGAATGTTTTCTTTTTGGAAGCTATGTAGCATCTCTTTTAGCTCCTCTTCTGTAACCTCATCCATTGGATCTATGTTATCTTCTGGGTTACGAAACCATGAAAAAAATGTGTCATCCTAATGAATTCTACTATAGAAACACCTTTAGCAGCTTTAAATAGGTTCTAAAAGTGTTCTTTTCCCAACCTAGCAATGCCTTCAAAAGAAGAGACAGTCTCATTGTTTTGTTCCTTTAATCCCCATATAGTATTCTGAATTTTTATTTATTTGGCATAGGCCTGAAATAACTTTATGTTTTCATCCCCACTTTCAAGCCAAATTGGCCTACATTTTAGTCTCCAAACTTCTTATTTTTCTTTCAAAAGTTTTCTCCTTTTAGTGTCCAACCCAGCCAATCGATCCTTAGCTTCCTGAGAGTCATAACATCCTCCCTATGAATTTAGAATGGCCCTTATATCTTCTTTAGAATTCCTCAAATCCCGTTTATCCTTTATCTTTTTCTCCTTTTCCAATTGTTGTATTACCTTTTTTTTTCTTGAAATATTTTGTGGAAAATGAAGGGCAACATTACCACCATCGTCAGGATTGTAGAGAAACCATGTAGATTGAATTAACTAGACAAAATATTCTTCTTTCAAACATGCCTCATAGAACATGAAAGGGCTGGTTGGTTTGCTAGATCCCCCTTGAATTTCTAGAAAACTAGGAGTGTGGTCTGATTCATCTCCAACATCCACCCACTGACGAAAAAGAAAATTTTGTTCTAGTAAACTTTCTGCCACTAAGAAACGATCCAGCCTTTTTGCAATGTTGTTTTCCCCTATCCTTTTGTTTGTCCAATTCGGTTTCAGTTTTACCATTTCTACATCCAGTAGACCTCCTTCTCGGAACTTGTTTTTAAATTAATCATCCAGTGGATCAATCCTTTCCCTGGACCCCCATATTTCATGAGCTACTACGGTAAAGTTTAGGTCTCCCCTAATGATCACATTCTCTGAGTGGATGAGAGTTTTATAGAAGACAGAGTCCCATAAGGGAGCTCTCCCCTCCTATGGCTCGTATAAATTTAAGATAGAAAGAGATGAGGATAGCTCAGAAGAGAAAATATCTATCCAAAGGCTTGAAAAAAAACCCCACAAGCCTTGAACTTTGATAGATCTCAGATTCCAACCTATTGCTAACCTGTGCGAAAGACCATTTTCATTTTGTGCTATGAATTCAAAATCCTTTAGGGTAGATTTCAGTAAATGTGTGACTATATATCCACTGCCCATTATCTCCTGTAGAAAAATGATCCCAGGTTGGTTTTTAAGGACCAACCGCTTTAATGCAAGTTTTTTGGTGGAACTTGCCAAACTCCTACAATTTAGGGATAAAATCTTCATGGGAGAACCCCTTCTAGGTATTTCTTCGCTCTAAGCACCATTTGAATGGATTATTGTTTTCCTTCCAATTGCTCTTTCCTTTCCTTCTCTTGAGCTATTGAGATATGTGAAGTTCTGCCTCTCCCTCTCCCTTTACTAGAGGGGGTCAGATTTTTACCTAGTCCAAACTGGATTATAGGAATCCCAGAGGACTCTGGAATATCCAGAGATCTAAGATGGAACTGAATACTAATTTCATTTGAAATTGAGGAGGATGGAACCTCCAAATAAAATGTTGTGGGAAGTATATTTTGGATGGGGGAGGACTTCAACACTTTCATTTCCGGATTGGGGTGAACCTCCCTAGTAGGGGAGCGTGAATTAGGGTAGAGCTCAAAGGGAGGAAAGTTTGGAGGTAGGGATGTGGGATGAGTAATATATGCGTCAAAGGAGGGGAGGTTTTCATTACTCTTTTGTACTTACATGAAGTTTTCCTTTTCCATCCCTTCATTTCCCAACATATTGAAAGAATTTTCTAGAGAAATAGTAGAGGTGGAATGGACAATATCCTTACCTGTTGAAGGTGGAAATTCCCAATCCGTTGGAGGCAGAACTAGATCGATCTCCTTTGAACCTTTTGATTGAACCTAGTCCACCTTCACACTATGTTCTTCTTAAAATCCTTGACAATCCATTGTTAGGATATTGCTATACTCCATCCTAGACCTATCAGCATTTCCATTATTTGCATTTTAGGTCATGCATGCATTTTTAGGGTTTGCATGCATTTGCATGCATCCCAGTCATTAGTCCCAGCACCTAGCCCTCAGTTAGCTAGCCCCTAGAGCTTCTTTCAACTCAGTTTCAGCCCTCCTAGTACTTAATGCGCCCTCCTTTCACCTACTGCATGAGAAATGTGCCCTTCCTTACCTACCATTCAGTTATCTTCAGTTCTTTCCTTGATTTAAGGCTAGACCGACTCTCAACTAACTGTATCACTCCGATGGACCTCCAATGAGACTTGACTGCTCATTCTGACTCAAGTTAGCTCCTCATGCACCCTCCACTGAGCCTCCTTCATTTAGTTAGTGCCAGTTGCACCTACCACACTCAGTTATACTCAGTTTAACTGATGGTTGACAATTACTTGTGCATTGATGACTCCATCGATGATGAGATAGACTTCTAGTTATGCTTTGATGACACTCCGGTGATCTTTTGATCACTCCATGAAGGCTAATTCGAATTTCCACCTTGGCATTCAAATCCTCATGCATTGTACTACTTATTTGTCCATATTGTGATTAATGAATTAGTGTGTGTGAAGTATTTTTGCTTCTATCTGAGTTCTACTGTATTATTATTTTGTTGCTCATGTTACTGCATTGACCACTCTTAATCTTATTCCTAAATTCTTTCTTGTGAGGTATACATCATCTCTTAGATTTGCTTTGAGGATTTTCACATGGTATCAGAGCATGTTGAGAGTATTGTTTATCTCCATTCCTGAGATTTTTTTGCAGGTTATTATCAAGATTTCGAGTGCAGCAGTAGCAGTTGCATATATTTCTATTATTTTTTGTAGGTCTTCTACAGCTTCCATGTATTCAGAAGAAATCCCTCCTCTTTCCCCATTCAACTATGATCTTCTTTCTCCATTCAACTATGATGAATGGAAACCGAAAATGATAGCATATTTGAAGAAAAATGATCTCTTTGATCATTGTTTTGAAAGAGAGTTTGAATCCTCTGAAGAAGAGATTGACTGGTTAAATAAAGGTGACAGATTCTATGCAACAATGATGTTTTCTTTTCCTTGATACATGATATACCAATACCTTGATGATGTTGAAACTCCAAAAGATCTATGGGCCCACCTAGATGAAAGATTTGGTAGACATAATGAAGGGATTGGTCCAAACCCGTTCGAGAGCAAGCAAAGTGATGCATTTTCCCTCCTTGATGATCTCATTGATCATGAATCAGTATCAAACATATCTCATATTGAAGTTGTCCACAAAGAAGAAGAATTTGCAGATTCTACACCCATGCTCCAAATTTCTTCTATTTCGAATTCTGTTCCAGCTCACACTCTACAAATTACAGAAGGTCCTAAATCCTCTCTTGCACCAGAGTCTGTTGGTTTGCATCATGATCACACGAATGTTTCAGAGGTAAAATCAGCCATTGGAGGTAATGCATTCACTCTCCTTGATCACTCACCTCTTATGTACTACTATATGATCATTATTTCATGCTTTCAGAAGGTTATTGAAGACCATGGTTTGATCTCACCCCTGCTGGTTCAAAGAAGATCTCAAGAAACCATTGCTATTCGCTTGGGATAATTTCTCATGCATTTACTGGTTTTGATCTCACCTCTAATGGTTCAAAGGAGATCTCAAGAAACCATGATTCAAGTCTTGGAGCTGGTTTGGATTCCAAGCAATCATTATTTGATAGTTCTTTTTGGCATAATCTCACCCATGATGGTTCGAAGGAGAAGACAAAAGACTATCTGCACATTCATATATTTGATCCTACCTCAGTTGATTCGAATCACAAGTTCAAGGATCATCTTCATACTTTTGGATTTGTTCTCATCACATTCGATCTGAAGAGAAAGTACAAGCACATGCTTTTTGAGCATGATCCACTTCTTCCCAAGAAGAAGATACCTCCAGACATATGACCAAGCATCACACCTACTTGAGTTTGGAGCATTTATTTTTGTGTGTGCCTTACAGTCTATTTTGAGGGGGGGTATTTTTCCCATGAGGTTTTCCCCATTTCCTCGGTTTATCGACTGTTATTATTCGTTGTATTGGGTGACCTTTGGTCTCAGTTACCAGGGCCCAAGATTGATTAAGGGGGGGTGTTAGGATATTCCTATACTCCATCCTAGACCTATCATCATTTCCATTATTTGCATTTTAGGTCATGCATGCATTTTTAGGGTTTGCATGCATCCCAGTCATCAGTCCCTGCACCTAGCCCTCAGTTAGCTAACCCTCAGAGCTTCTTTCCACTCATTTTCAGCTCTCCTAGTGCTTAGTGTGCCCTCCTTTCACCTACTGCATGAGAAAGGCACCCTTCCTTACCTACCATTCTGTTATCTTCAACTATCTTCAGTTCTTTCCTTGATTTAAGGCTAGACTAACTCTCAACTGACTGTATCACTCTGATGGACCTCTAGTGAGACTTGACTACCCATTCTGACTCCAGTTAGCTCCTCATGCACCCTCCACTGAGCCTCCTTCATTCAATTAGTGCCAGTTACACTCAGTTACACCTACCACACTCGGTTAGACTCAGTTTGACTGATGGTTGATAGTTACTTGTGCATTGATGACTCCACTGATGATGATGATGACTTCTAGTTGTGCTTCGATGACACTCCAATGATCTTTTGATCACTCCATGAAGAATAATTCGAATTTCCACCTTTGGCATTCAAATCCTCATGCATTGTACTATTTATTTGTCCATATTGTGATTAATGAATTAGTTTGTGTGAAGTATTTTTTCTTCTATCCGAGTTCTACTATATTATTATTCTGTTGCTCATCTTACTGCATTGACCACTCTTAAGCTTATTCATAAATTATTTCTTGTGAGGTATACATCATCTCTTAGATCTGCTGTGAGGATTTTCACATCCACACCCCCCCTTCCCAACCCTTTGGGGCCTCGATCATTGCTTGTCTAGGTGGTATAACATGGTCCTTCCATATTTTTTCTGACCCACACCTGAATCTGACCTAGAACCCCTTTCCATCCATTTTCTAGGTCGAGCAGGGTTTCAAGTGAAGGGGAGAGTGCATTGCTTTGCATTATGACCATACACATGAAACTGATGGCATCGAAAAGGAATACCCTCATAGTCCAATTTCTTCCTTCTCACTTGCTTTCCCCATACCAGTTTGGAATCCTCCCCAAGACCTTCCCTAATATTTAAAGAAACGAAAATTCCAACAACTGTCATTGTCTTTGTGGTAAAAAATGACATATTCATGTCTATATAATCCCCAATAGAATTCATGAGGTCTCTGAAAGATTCAACATTCCAAAACTCCATCAACAACCTTGGAAGTTTCACCCACACTGGAGCCACATCCATCCTTTCACTATCTTCATCAAACATAGGAGTCCATTTCTTAAACATGACTGGGGTTGAATAAATGATCCAATACTTCAGCAAGATTTGGTTTGCATATTCCTTACATTAAAACTTGAAATAAAACCATCCCTTAGCCAATACACTTGTCTCAAGGACATAATTTAGGGTTTCAAACCAGTTCTCTCTGACCCATTCCTCTAGGGTATGCTGGATGAAGTACCGAACACAGGCCTTCCCTACCACTGCCGATTCTGCCATAGAAGTTGATTGAGACACAAACATATCAAACCCACAACCCAATCACAGGAGATCCCCGGGTATTTTTGCACATTTAGTTCTACGCCACTTTTGGATTGATCCACTAGAGCTACTAAGACTACTTCTTGCGATTTTCCTTCACTTCTACCTCTTTCAACATCCAAACCAAGTGGGTTTCCGCTCTAGTTTTTCATCCTCAGGAAGGATGCAATTAACCATTTTGAGGCTTGAAAGGGATCCCCATCAATAGAGTAAATGTATTATGGAAGATCCAGATAACCTTCGCCCGAGAGCGGCCATCTTGCTTCTACGAGATCAGATGAGGGGAGGGTCTCATAGCCCTCAATAGGTGAGATAATATTATGAAATCCTAGGTTCTCTTCCGTGTCAACAATGGTTGATTCCATTGCGACTAGAAAACCAAATCCTCCTATAGTCCCATCATTGAATAGAGAAAACAGGCTCCCACCAAGATTACTTCCCAAAACCCTAATCGACAAGGGAACCGTAATGATTTTTGTGATTGGTTCAATCCCGCCAGGGACAAGTGTAGGGTCCCAAGTTTTTCCTCATGGTCTATCGCAATTGCACTGTCGATCTGTTCTTTTTGGGGTTCTACCATACGTCTACCCCAGTCTTGGACACAAGCAGTTTCCCCTTCAAGCGGATTGGGGGAATAGTCAACGAAATCTAAATCATCATCATCCACGTAGAAACAACTGCTAGCTGTGCCGCAAAAGGACAAAAAAAGGTGTAAGAGAGACATAAAGAAAGGTTTTCGGGGCTGCATCTCATCCAAGAATCATCCAATAAAACATAACATAAATTTTTAGCGAGTTAGAAATTCCTCCTTGCATGAGCATTTTCTATTCTTGTATATCGTCATAAATTATTGGCATGATGACTAAGCCTTTGCCAATTTCCCAAATACTCTATGCAATAATTAATTGATATCTTCACCAAATTGCAAGTGAAACTCATCATCAACTAAGAAACAAGTATTGAATATTAAATTTCTTTTTTTTTTTTCTTTATTTCAAAATGAGGTCAATGCATTTGATAGTGAAACCTTGAATAAGGCATTCACCCATCCTTAGCCACAAAAAAAAGGTGGGAAAAAACACAATTGATTGGTTCATCTTTGAAGCTCATAATTCAACTCGCTTATCACTGCCAACCCCCCAAAATTATCTACCCCTAGACCTCCCTAATATTGCAAGTATTATAGGAACTCAAACCAAAGTTTTAATGAGTGTCATGTTCTATAGAACCATCCCACTTTGAAGGCCTTGACAATGTTTCCTTCCATCTACAAAGCTATATTTGATTTTGGTGATCAAATTTTATCATCCTCTATAATATAAATTATCCTTTCAATCTATTAGCTATTCAAGCATGCCTTGATTTTATAAATGGTTATTACAAATTCTCCTTTTATCTATTCAAGCATGTCTTAATTTTATAAATGGTTATTATAAATTCTCCTTTTATCTATTTCATTGTTATAGTAAATTCTAATTTTATGAGGGAGAGAGTATAATTTTATAAATGGTTTATTACAAATTCTCCTTTTATTATTTGCATTTTTATAGTAAATTCTAAGTTTATGAGGAAGAGAATAAACAATTTTGTTGCTAACTTCTCTCTCTATATATAATTTCCTTATAAACTTATTTATTTTTTTCATTTTTTTAAAAAAAAAATTCATTACATTACATTATTTATTAAAGTTATTGTTTTTCATATTTATTTTTATTATTGAAAATAAATATTATATATTCTTATTTATAATTTAATATTGTTAAAATAAAAAATAAACGGTGTTATTTTATTTTCAAATTATATATTTGTTCTTTTGTGATGGTTTTGATGGTTTTGAAATAGAAAGGAAACATTCAAATTATATATATATGATTATAATGACAACGACGATAGTTAATGTCCATTGAGACCAATTTAGGTCTCTCAGATCTTAAGAAAGAAAAGTAAGGAATTGCTTGGTTTGCTTTAGCGTTTTATTTCTGTGCTAAAAAAGCTTGGAGATGAGAGTTCCTAAATTACTATAATTTTGATGAGATAGAAGGTTAGGTAGGTTCATATTGTAACACAAAATTTGAAATTGAGATATTATGTGGGTGTACACAAGGCAATCTAACAGGAAGTGTTTTTCATATTCAACATTCATAGTCTCAAAAAGATGACAAATCCTTTCAGCCCATGGAGTTTTAGGAAAGGTCCAATGCACTATTTCACTATGCATCTCATGAGAGTTCATTATAATTTTAGCTATGTGGATTTTCTTCTTTGCGCTAGTTAAAACATAGATATAATTTTGATTTTCAAAATTTGGGGTAATGACTTCCTTGTAATATCTTAACTTTCTTTTTACATGTAAATTTTCATCACACCATAGCTTCTCTTTGAACTTCGAAGTAATAATATTTTTAATATCATCTACATTTTGCAAAGTAACATTTCCAACAATTCCCCACATCTTTAACCAAGACATGGCATCGTTATGCCATCCCTGGTTGAGCCTTTGGTGGTTTTGATAGGACTTTGAAGCAATTTTCGAAAGTCTCTGTTCTCCCAAGTTATTTAATTTTTTCTTGTACATTAAGTACCTAGTCATAGCTATGCTCTCAATGGGGGAAAGACCCCCTTCAATGAGAAGAATAGGATATAGCGTATTGCTTTTAATTTTAAGATTGTAAATTATAAAATGCTTATGGATTCGCTCAATCCTTCTCCAAAATTATTTGGAGAGGCTGCAACCCCAAACTTCACACTCGTACAGGAGAATGAGAGTGATGATATTTCAAAGAGGAAGTTCTTTTTATCCCACATGACAAGGTTTGTTGAATTACAATTGTTTTCAAGACCAAAATAAGCTTTCCACCTTCCATTGATCATTTTATCGATGCTGCAGTTCTATTTAAGCTTGTGATGGATATCAATCCCAATATATTTGTAGGAATTGACTTCCTATAAGTTGATATTATCATTCAAAAAATGAGCGTAAGTGACCTTAATAGATTTTATCAACATAAATTTGGTTTTTTCGATATTGACGATCATGCCCATACTAAAGTAGAAATCCTTGAGAATTCTTCATTGCTTATCAAGATCAAAGGGACATCTTTCCAGAAGAATAATATCATCAACATAAAGAAGAAGGATGATGAAAATTCTTGCTAACATCATGACAATGCATCCCACCTCAACTAAACAGTCTTCTAACTTATCAATGTATATACCAAAAAGGGTAGGGGAGAGGGAGCATCCTTGCTTAATGCCTATATTACAATTAATATCTTCCAACCAACCCTTAATGTTCTTAAACTTGAAATTCCTGTACAACCTTATTGCAATGACTCTTAGCTCGAAAGGAACCTTTAACTCTTCTAATATTTTCCACAAGTTATTTCTAGGCAATGTATCAAAATATTTCCTAAAGTACACAAAATACCAAGGATATTGAGATTATTATTACGATATTCCTCCACAATGATCCTGAGAGTAATGAGGTGGTCTATGGTAGAATGATACCTTCTAAAACTGGCTTGTCCTTTAGCCCTTTTACCTTGAATTTCTAGCCATATGCTGATTTTGTTTTCCCAAATAATACCATACAGCTTGGCTAAGACATGGAAAATCATAATGGTCCCATAATTAGTGGGGTTATTTTTATCGCCGCTTTTAAAAATGGGAATAATAAGGATTTGATTCCAAAGCTTAGGGAATCCTTGCTTGATTGCTAGATTGAAGAGCTTGTGGATATGCGGGATGAGGACAAAACCCTCATTTTTTGGGATTTCTACTTGTAGCCCTCAATGTCCTTAGCTTTCCCATTCACAAGTTTCTTAATCCCAAAATCAATGTCTTCTAAATAATACTATTCATCCTCCATAAAAATGGGTTGAATATTTTTTACAACATCATGAGATTCATAAAGATTTTTAAGATAAGAATTCTAGTCCTTCAATACAATCATATTATTCTCTTTAGTTTTGCGAGTAAGAATTTGTCTCCATAATTTTTTAGGATCCATCTTCTAGAGGTATAAAAGCTTCTCCTGGTTATTATTTATATAGGTTCTTTTTTTTTTTTCCTTTTAATGAGGGATTTGTTCCTGTTTATTTTGTCAAATTTTAGGGACTCGTCAATAGCTTCTTTAATTTCTTTTCGTACGATTTTACACTTTGTCATACCAAGGGTTGGTCATTCTATTTCTATTTTTATATAACACTTCAATATATAACTTGTTAACGAAAGATGAGAGGGTTTTGGAGAAATTATGATACAGGTCTTCTATATTTCCCTTACTAGATAGAGAAAAAATATTATTATTTAAATCATTTTGAAAAAGATCATCCATACTTTTGTTGAAGATTAAGTATTTTTTACTCTAAGAATTTGTTTCTATGGGAATGCTATGCATAACAAAGTTGAGAATTACAATTAAAGTTTATGATCTGAGTCATGTTCATGGTAATTTTAAATGTCAAAAGTTATTATTTGGTTATTTAAATGGATATCAATAATTGCATAGTCAACCACACTATTTCCAAGCCCATGTATACAATTCATCCGGATAGAATTAGGCCATTTCATAAGACTGTTGCAAATAATTAGATCTTGAGCACTACATAGCTTGATTGGCTCAAAACCAACCAAATTTTCTACTAAATATTCATAATTTCTTTTATAGTTGTTGGCTAAAGCAAGGCCTTTGTCTGACCATAGAGGATTAGGGTTGGAAGCATTACTTTAGAGAATAGCTTGGTTACTAGTTGTTCGAGCATTGAAGTCACCCATTAAGAGGATATTTCCTTAATTTATTAAAATATAAATATTATGTTCAAGGCCATTATAAGGACACGTTTTATCTAAATTGTTCTTCTTATAAAAGCTAGAATTGATAGGTGCAAAATAACAAATTACTATAAAGATTCTTTTATCATTAATATATGTAATCTCCATCCATATGTTCTAGGTGAATGGATCTTTCTTATAAATCCTAACAAGAGGGGATATGTTCTTCCTAATGTAACAAGATATACCTCCAATTCCTCAGTGACATGATCGCTTGTTCCATATCAACCATACGATAATCCTTATATTTTAGGGACCTTAGATTCTTCATGCTCCCAAGTTTCCACCAAAAATATAATATCAATTTTATTTGAAATCCAACTTAACTTGAGACCTTAATTTGTGGAAAATGTTTAATCTATATTAAAAATAAAATAAAATCTTACTATAAAGTAGATTATTATAATTATTTATATTATTATGGTATTTACAATCACAACATTAGAATAATATAGAATAGTAAAAGATACATAATAACTAGAATCTAAGGTAAATAAATAATAAATAATAATAATTATAGTAAAAGATAAATAATAATTATTTCTATGGATATTATTGATATCCATTTTAACATAATAACTATTCTATGGTATTTTACATAATAACTATTTTAATATATTGACAATGTTTTTTTTTTGGGGGGGGTGGGGGGGGGGATTACAACTAGAAAAAGTTACATTCCTCATGTACAAATATAGTCCATACCTATGTTGCATCTACAACAATAAGCCATAATTTGTTCACAAAACTACACCAAGAACCCATATTACCAAGCAATATCACATATTAGCTTTGCCAATGGCTTGTTTTATATTCATGAACAATACAAAATAAACATTCATTCATATCTGCTGATTTAAAGCACAAAGATGCTTAAGGAATAAGACTCTTCTCAACTTCCTCCAAAGCTTATAAGATTTCAAAAACTTTTCGAACTAAGCGTTCATAAGCACTTGGCTTCTTTACATATGAGACTGTGGGTTTCATACTGATTGCATAGCATTTACTTATATGAACCTTGCAAAAATAGGTCATTGGTTTATAGATAAACGATATCAGTTCATATATATTAGCTCCGATATTATATCAAAATAGTGACAACAAGGAACCATGTCACGTCCCCTCCCGTCATCCAGACCCGTAGAGGAAACATGACCGAGCTATGGGGGTGTCTGATTCTCCCCACAACCATACAAAGAAATGTACAATTAAAATAAGATTCATAATGAATTTATCCAACGGAATTAAAACATATTTGCACACACTCAACCGGTAATGAATCAACATATCTATCACAAGAAGAGGATTATTCAACATGCAGAGAATTAGTCTCATTCTCATGCTATGCACAAAATTCATATCAACCATATTAAGATAATCATTTCATTATCATGAATAATAAACATTCATAACATAGCACAGAATGATCATAATTTAAACCACAGAGAATACTTGTCTTTAAGATGGAACTGTCCAACAACTAGCTATGTGAGAGCAACGTTCCACCCAACCATAGGTCTCTGTCCAACCTGTTTTCTTTCAACTGAGAGACCACCCCCAAGCTCGGATGTGTATCCACTAAGGAGGAACTAGACAGGCTCATTCATAGCCATGATCTCACACGCACAGTCATGCTAATCCAACGCACAGTTGGGTTTATCAAGCATGCAAGAGACAAATGAGGAGGATGCTAAGTCAGTGAGCTCAACCACAGAGCTACGGACATCTCAAGCTAAATTCAGGAAATCCAATCCTCTGTTCAAACATTCACACTTGGATTTCTCACAATTCTATCATCAAATAACTCAATCCCGTAATTGGATTTCTGGGCTATAAAAACTGGGTTTTCCAATGGATTTTAGGGTATCTAATACTCTCAATTTCGCCCCAAGGTTCGTATCTATGGATCCTGTTATCACTAAAGTTGAACCTAGACGATTGGGGTTCAAGCTTAGGGAAATCTTAGTAGTAAAAATAGGTTGATTGGAAAATGACTCTATGGAATCTACTTGGTAGTATGTGGATATATAACAGAAGTCAAGCATACTCAAATATTTAAACAGCAGGGAGTATATCAGTGTTTTACTATCAGGGATATTGACAATACATAGCTATGAAGCATGACTTTGTGAATATAATGATCCAGGTTCTGTTTTCAAAACATTAAAACAAAATAGTTGCATATTGATCAAAAGAATCATGGTATGGAATATTAAGACCATACATAGACAAAATGATGATAACATGTACTTTATATATTAAAACAGAAAGGCTCACAGATCACAATCATTTCAAGAAATAGCTATTTCTTATCAACATGAAATAAAACCATATACATGCCTGCCAGTCCAGTTCAAAGTCTAACCTCCATCATAGATTCCAACCCCTACTACTTCATCACTGTATGATATATATACAAAATTGTTTAAAGTGGTTTCAAGATCCTATTTTCATGGATCGAACCTTTCAAAAATAGTAAAGTTTTCCAACTTTAAACTCTCGAGATATAAACATAAACAAAATAAAAACAATCATTTGCTAGTTGTCAAATCATCAACTAAACTATCTTAGTTTATCAACAACTAAATACTTCTAGAAGACTCTACCAAGACAGTTAAGTCATTAAGAACCCGGGACCTCTTTTGTAACTTGATGTACTCAACATCTTTATTCTGCTCCTGACCCTGCAACTCTTTGAATTGGATTTTCATTTGTTCCCACTGTTTCTGAATAACCCTATTTTCCTTTAATATATCTTTAGATATGAGAACTAGCTTTTGGTAATCAGCATCCTTCTGTCCTAGATCTTCTTGTAACCTCTTGTTGGCCATCATTAGGTTTTCATTTATGTATTGCAGGTAATTGCAATTCTCCTTATAAGACTGCAAAGTCTTCTTAATTTGATCCAATTCTGGAGTTATTTTAGTCTCTTCCACATCCATTGAAACCTCATCCATTTGCAAATCTTTCGAATTTCATGCATCTTCATTTTCAAAATGAACTTGTTTATCCATGCAAAATGTTTCAGGTATATACCCTATATTCCCCTAAAGATCTACAAAGTTCTCATTTCATAAAAATGTCCATCATGTATCTGTATATCCTTTTCATTATCAGAATCATTGACAGCAATGATTTCACTACCTTTCAGAGAGTTCTGCATCAGTTGCATCTCTACTTCTAACTTGCTTCTTAATCTAGTTCTTCGTTTTGAATCCAAGTCTTTCGTATTTAGGGTTTCAATCTTTTTACCTTCATCAAAACTTGGATTTTTTACCACAATGCTAAGCCTGTCAGATTCTTCCATAATACTAAACTTTTCAGCAACAATCTTATCTCCGTCTACAACCTGCTTGGTTTGCTCAGCCCTAGTATGGTCGCCTGCTAGTTTCTTTGAATCCTTTGTTTGCATCTGCTTGCATGAACCATCTGATTTTCTCCCTTTTCCTTTAGCTGGCTTCTGCTTTTTCGATTCAAACCCTAATTCGAGGAGAAATTTGTCCCAATCTTGCCCAATATTATTCAAATGATAAATGACCAGCAATTTAATCAAGCCCTGGTGAAAAATGGAGAGGGATGTATGTTTAGGATGGTTTTGAACCCAAGAAATCATCCTTTGCAAACTCTTCAACAAATAACATGGTAAATTTAGCTGCATACTTCCACTGAGATGCATTAGCAGACGAAGATGGCATTGCAAAACCCTATCATATCATCCTTCACAGGTGATATAATTTTGAATCATTTCCAAAGGAATTTTCCAGTTTGGTTTAACACTGCTAATGTGTATGCCATTCTTCCAATTTGCTTTCTTATAACCTGGCAATAGGAACTCACCAAAATCACCCGAAAACTCTTGTTGTTTAAACCACTTTTCTCCCTGTGCAAGGACACCGATGGCTTCTGAAATGGATTCCTCATCAACAATGACCTTGAAGCTTTTAAAATCTACTACTCCATCTTTGAAATTCTTTATGAAGGCTTGGGTTACCTAAATATTATAACCTTGCAACCTCTGACAAAATGAAAACCATCCAGCGTCCTTCATTAGCTGTGTTGACCTGGGAAATTGGGTGATCCACTGTATGTTATCCAGCTCAATCCTGCAAATTAATCCTCCAGGTTTCTTCTTCAACATGCTATGTGAACCCTCCTCCATATTAACCCTAAAAATTCATACAACGCAGGTCAAACAAAAACATTACAGGGTTAATTTCAATACTAAGAATTCCTGTCCATCAAGTTTGATAATTTCGATGGCTGTAGGCATAACTTTGAAGTGACCGCTTGATACTTGGACTGTAAATATGACTGCCACGATTCATAAATAGTACATAGTGTATGAATATGCCTTAATGAATAATCATGATACATCCAAAACCATAATACAATACTTTTTCCATTCGTATCATGCATTTCTCATTACTGACAACGTTATTACATTTGCCATTTCAATATATGCTGCCAGCTCATAAATAATCCAAAACGGATAACTTCAATGTTTTTAAGCATAATAACATTATTTGGTATGGCATCTAAGTAAGAAATAAAACCCTTTTTTGAAAATCAATATGAAACACGAGCCTTGCCTTTGTTTTAATATTGAGCAATTTAATAAAAATTACTTAGGATAAAACCCGGGACAAAGAAAAATGAAAAATTGATAAAATGATAAAGGAAAACTAGGATGGAATAGGAATGGTAACTATTTAAAAATGAAAATAATCTAGGATACAGCCCTAGAGATAACAGATCCCCCATTGGATTTTACTGTCACTACCAAATTCTGGGCATTTATGGCACTTCAAAACGTGGGTTCTTGCAAAGTTGCGATTTCTGGTTTTTCTCACTATTGGGCATGTGTAATGGATGAAAACTGAAGCTGGGATCTTCAACAATGGAATGGGAATGAGGAAAAACGAATTCGCATGAGGTAGAGTGACTTTTGGGTCAAGGAAACAGATCCCATACCCTGCCATACGAATTTCGGGGCTGCCATTGCTCCATTGAAGCCATGGACTGATTTCTTCAACAAATTTCTTACACAGAATTAAATGTCAGCAAAGAAAGTCAAATGGGTTCTAAAGATGACATTTGGAAGCCTATGGTTCAATCCCACAACCCCCTCACCACTCCCAAGTGGATACACATGGCCCCTTCTCATTAGTTTCTCCCATAGCCAGTTTTGGTATTTTATTGCATGATGTTTATTTACATCATTTTTACAATGTTCCATGGCTAAATAACACATGGGTAACATAATATCTAACACTTTTCTTTTTAACTAAAAATCTGAGCATCCACTAGGGGGTCCTTGGCCTTGATCTCCACGCTAGGAAAACATATATCACATGTATACAATATTTACATTAAAATCTAATATATCCTAATGGTCAAAATGGGGTATTACAAACCAAAAACAGGGATCTAGTCCACATAAGCTGGAATCAGAAGTTTAAATCTTCATAGCGGGAGGCTTCATTAATTATTCCTTCGAGCTCTTCAAAAAAAAATCATTGACCTTTGTCTAGTTCGATGCCATCCTTGGATAGTATATCTGCTTCAAAATTCCTTTCCCTCATCACATGACAAAATGTTATTTCCTCCATTCTATTCTTTAGATATTTATTCTCTTATAATATAGGTTGTAAGTATATGTTATGACAAGGCTTCACCTCCAATAGCCAATAAATAACAATCTTTGCATCTCCAAATATCTGCAAGTATTTAAGATTGTTCTCCACATCAAGTATTAAGAGAAAATTGAGCGCATAACATTGTGTATAATTATATTTTCCATCTCTTAGGCCAACCTTAAATGTTATTTTCTTATTTTTCATATGTAAGATTCCCCTAGCTCCACAGGATCCTGTTCTTTTTGTGCTACCCCATCAAAATATGACCAAGGACGATTCTGTTAATATTTTCCTCCAATACATGATGAGTCTTGGGCTCATTAGTAGGTTGATGATAACTGTGTAGAATCACAACACATCTAATAAATCCCTACTGAATCCATCAGCAACAAGAAGAAAAAGTAGAGGATCCATCAAACATATTTTCCTTATGCCCCTTCCAGGTCTAAGAAAATCAGACGTGTTGCTTGGTTTTTCAACCAAGCATGTGCAAGGATGCACTTGCTAACTAGTAGCATCAGTCTCAAATAAAGCAATGTAAATAAACAAATATAAACTACAGATTAATGGCAGTAAACAGTAAAATAAAGAATTCTAGATTGATAACAATGAACAAAATTGATTCATAAGCATGTAAATAAAAATTAAAACTTTGTATTACCTCAAATGGTGAGGATGGTGAGTTTTGAGCAACTCCAAGGTTGAGAAGCTCCATTGTCCAATGGTTTCCTTCTCCAATGCTTCAATGGGGTTCTTCAAAATCGAAATGGGAGGAAATGACTCTCGAAGGGAATTTGGTAGCATAAGGATAGGATGAAATGTGGATGAAAAGTGAGGAGCCCCTATCACCTTTTTATAGTTTTTGGTGATGGGGAATACCATTGTGATTTTAAGGAAACCAATGGTATTAACCAACATGGTTTAGGTCTCTTTTTTCCTCTTTTTCTTTTTTTGGATATTTTTTATATTTTTATTCCCTTTTAATATTTTTTGGGAATTTTGGATCCTTTTTTAGGGTTTTTTGTGTTTTTTGAGGAAAATATATATATTTTGAGGGGAAAAAGGTGTATTATGGTCTTTTTGGTGACCTTTTGATGGTTTTAGAGGCTCAAATGGTAGAAAAAGTGGGCAAATGGGTCATGTGAATAAGGGAATGAGCTAGTGAGCACTTTTTGGGTGTTAACAAATTGCCCCCTGATGTGTGAGGGCAGGAGCTCATCATATGGCCGATAGACATCATAGTTCTTTTGTCTTTTTCCTGGGGTTTGGAGAAGAGAAGAGACCGATTGGAGACTAAAACAACGACCCCTTGGAAGTTGCAAAAACTAAAAAAATACATGGACTCAAAATGAATGAGGAATAACCTTTGATTATGGACGAGGCGGGCATACCCATGCTCATATCAAGACATATACATAACAATTAGGCCCAAGAAGGGGGACCTGAATAATACATAAAAAACTGTTGTTACATCATAATGGTCCAGAGGGGACGTAATGTTGGGATGTACTCATGGTCATACCATGACTGATCTCAATAACTGATACACTGGAAAAGAGCAAAAACCATTTTGAATAAGGTTTCAAAAGGGTGGATGAACTGCTGGAGCTGAAGGTGTCCAACATCTGTAGGGACTCAATTAGACTCTCATATGTGGTAGAGTCAGTAAATGAGTCAACTTCTAAGGAGTATTTGTAACTGTATACTCGAGGGAGTATAAAACTGGGGTACATCTGAATACTGTTGCGAAGCGCAACCCAGATATCCATAGGAAAATGTAACTGCTTGTTTCCTCAATTAGGCTCTCAAATGTGGTAGAGTCAGGTGATATCCGGGGTCTTCAACATATAACTGAAAGGACTGATACCCTGTACGAGTCTCAACGATGTGATCAAGGTGTTGAAGTCAAGCATGTGAGAAACAATCATTTGGAGAGGCACTGAGGACTCCTTTCAAAATGATCCGTAGGAACTCATCACTAATGGTGATGGGTCCAAGGCACAGGGACCTCTGGGTCTATCCTCTGGAATAGATTTGGTTGGTGTCGACAGAGGGATACCAACAACTATCAAGGCAATGATGTTTCCTTGATAGGAGCGCAAGGTGTACAGCTGAAGTGTGATAGTACTGATGATAGGACTGACATACTATGGGGATGGGGAATAACTAGGGTTATATAGTGGGTGGACTCAAACTTCCTTTTTTCAGAGCATGATGACATGGTTGACCTGAAAGCATAGGAAACTAACTTTTAGGTGTGGGGATCATAGCTTAGGGGTATGTATTGTAGACTGGAGTGACTCTGGGGGACAAGCTGATGGATGCTATTGGGAGACTCTTAGGGTGACATACTGTAGAATACTCTGAACAAAGGCGACCATAATAGGGAAGCTGCCATATGAGTAGACATGATTTGTTGTGGCACCGAAAAACACTGTTGGGTCCTTCTTCATGGTTTTAATGAGCTCCAAGAAGGGATAAAAGTATGCTCTAAAATGGTATTGTCTTGTGGATTTTTGCGAGCTTGGGACTGTTCATGCTTGTGGTTGCTTTCAGTTTTAAAGAGTCTGAATGCAGTAAGTAGACTCCAATGGTGTTCTTTTTCATGTGTTAGTCTCCAAGGACCGAAAAAGCATGAAATAATGAGAATGGAGAACTCTTCTAGCCGATGTGACTAGAGTATTCATTTTTAGTAATTAGTCTACAAGGTCCGGAAAAGGGGTAAACTTATACCAGGTAGATTCCCTTTCAAATACGTTTAACAAGCATGAAAGGAAGCAAGATTGCTCGGCAATCTTTTCATTCTTTTAGGAGTCAGAAAAGAGCTTAATGGAAACTCCCTGAGTGCCTTTTTCGTAAAGGAATTGTTCGGCCCGAAAAGGGGATAAAATTATATCGAACATATGTAATGGAGAGGCAAGGAGGAAGTGTTCAATCAAAGGGCGAGTATGGGGATCAAGCACGGTGATTAGGGGGAACACTAATGGGGCCTACTTGCGGGTTGATGAATGGTAGCAAAACAACGCCATAATTGCAGTATGGATGGAGTGGTGGGCTCATGTATAAGTTGTGATGCAAAAATTTGTAAAATCTGACGGCTGTCGATGTGGCACACAAATCGAGGGGATGACGGGCATGTGAGGAAGTGCCAAAAAATTTTGGTGGTGAGAGAGATAAATGATCTCAAGCATCATCACGAGCGTGGAAAACTGAATCCAACGATATAAGACTCGTAAAAAATGGACCACGACCAATGTGGCACACAAATCGAGGCGATGAAGGGCATGTAAAAAGTGCCCGAAAAATCTAGTGGTGAGAAAGAGAAATGGTCTCAAGCATCGTCACGAGCACGGAAGACTGAATCCAGTGATATAAGACTCGTCAAAAATGGACCACGGCTAATGTGACACATAAATCGAGGTGACGAGGGGCATGCAAAAAATTCCTAAAAACGAGACCTGGTGGAAATGAGAAAAGGAGTGGACTATCGTGAAGTTCTCATTGTGTTGATTCCAACAGTACCAATGGTTTGAAAAATGGACGTCGTATGATGCCGAAATGGTTGATTGAAAATTGGTCAAATTTCTATAAATAGCAAGTGGACCCAATGTGACAAGTGTCATTTTCACTGTTGACTTTCATAGAGTAATTTAGTTGGGTCAGAGCATTTTCTTGATTTGTGGGAGATTCGACCGTTGGTTTTTTTTTCATTCTGCGAGTTTCAGGTAAGCCTATGTGCCTTAGCCTTTCAAATTATTTACTTTTGTTTAGCGTCGGGGTCTCAGAAGCTGCGAATATTCCACGTTGGCTTGCCAACGCGGAATATCGTGGGTTTTGGGTCTTTTTCCGCTGACTTCTGGGATCCGAAGGAGGTGGCTTTCATGGTGCAAGGTGAGCGACTGGAGATCACCTTGACTGATGTGTACTTTCTTACTGGCTTTCCTCGTTTGGGTGAGATAGGGGACACCCAGCCGAGGATTCCAGCTGGTATGGATATTGAGGATCTCCTGGAGAGATTCTGCGTTCTAAGGGCTCGTGCACAGAACAACGCACTAAGTATCTCAGCTCTATGGGAGCCGGATATGTAGGCGGTGGCGGCTTGTGTTTTGCGGGTGCTTGGTGCACAGGTGCCCCATCGTTTGTCGGGGGGAAAACGATGATGGTTCACAGTGTCTTGAGAGGGACCTATTTTGCTTGGGGGCAGATGTTTCTGGCCTGTGTTCGGCAAGAGTTGAACAAGGTTAGCCAGGAGGGAGGAGAGTTCAGTTATGCTTCTTTCCTCTGTTGTTTCTTTTTCGAGCGGGTACCTACCTTGTGGCCACGTGTGTCGGTTCGGGAAGGACTGAGGAGTGAGCCGCAGATGGTGCGGTGGGGGGAGATGATGCCCCGGGGTGGTGGTGGCATCCGATGGTTCTTCTCATCGAAGATGTATGACCAGTGGGAGTAGATGCCCATTGTTATTGATGACTATCCATATGTGGGTATGGACTTATGGGGAGACCCTGAGATGCCTCGAGCTCAGGGACAGTCTTGGGGGTTAGACGGTATGTCTTTGTTTTTGTTTCTCTATTATATCATGTTTAGATGTTTTGTTATGAGTATAGCTAGAGATGTTTATATGATACTGACTTGTTTCATTGTGGGTCATGGCAGATGTTGGTCCGAGGCTTCCAGTGGATCATATGGGCCGTAGGGGATGGGTGATGGTGGTTGTACCTCTACCGGTAGTGGAACCCCTGCCTTGTGTACGAGGAGTTGTTGTGCGTCATTGGGATGATGCAGTAGAGGACGTACGTGATACCTTGGAGGCGCTACTAGTGGATGCACCAAATGATGGTTGGAGGGATCTAGATCGGCATGTTCTTGACCATTGTTTCGATGCTCCTCGTGAGTGGTGGTCGATCATGCTGAGAGTAGTTGTGGTTATGGCTGAGCGGAGGGCTCGGGATCAGTATGATCTGGAGGAGCTAGAGGAGGAGGAGCCAGAGGAGTCCAGTGATCGTGATGATTAGTTTATCATGTACCTGCCCCCAAATGTTGATGAGCATATGGGGATGTATTTTGTTGATACACATTTTTGTACAGCTGTAGCTAGGGTTTTACCCCTAGCTTGTGCCAATGAGCACCTACTAAGGAGAATGGACTCCTTAGTAGCAGTTCAGTATACTAAACTAATTATGCAAAAACAAAAAATTAAATTATTTCTAAGACAAGCATGAAGCATAAACACCAAAATGAAAGAATGACTTTGTATTGATGTTACCTTGAGTGTCAAGGTTGGTGAAGCCCTTTGCAGTGTCCAAGAGGATGCTCCAAGCTTCAAGAATGCTTCTTCTCCTTCTCCAATGTTGGGAATGGGCCAAAGGTGGCTCTCAAGGTGAAAATAGTTCAAAGGTGAACTAGGGTTTCGAGAGAGATTTTGGCAGAGTAAGGGTGCTTGTGATTGTGGATATGGAATAAGGGATCTCCATCACCTATTTATAGTTTTTTGGTGGTGGAGTGCTGACCCATGGTTTTAGGAAACACATGGTTTTGGGCAGCTGTATAGGGTTTTTTCCTCCTTTTCCTCATTATTTTATATTTTTATTCCCTTTTTAGGGGATTTTTGCTATTTTTGGAGGAAAAGGGGGTTTTTTAGCCTTTTTTAGGCTATTTTGATGGTTTTGTGGCCTTTTGGAGGCATTTTAGGCCTTTTGGAGGCTTTTTAATGGGATTTTTTGGGATTTTAATGGAAATATGGTAGGAAAATGGACAAATGAGCCATATAATGTGGTAAATGAGCTAGTGAGCACTTTTTGGGTGTTAACAGATTGCCCCCTGATGTGCGAGGGCAGGAGCTCATCGTATGGCCGATGGACATCATAAGTCATGAATGGTTTTCCTGGGTGTGGAGAGGAGAGAAGAAACAAACTGAAGCCCGGAACAACGATCCCGAACAACTGCAAGAACTAAAAGTACATAACCTCAATAATGGATGAGGAATCATCTGATCATATGGACGAGGCGGGCATACCCATGCTCGTATCAGAATATAACAATAACAATGGGGTCCAAAAATGGGGACCTGAAATATACATGACCTCAAATACTGACTGAGGAATAATCTCAATATATGGACGAGGCGGGCATACCCATGCTCGTATCAAGATACATAAACATAACTGTGAGGCCCGAAAAGAGGGACCTGTAAGATACATAACCACTGTGTACATCATAATTGTCTAGAGGGGACACATATCTGGGACATACTGCTGAGCGTATCATGTGTGAACTGTAGAACTGGTGCACTGGAACAATCAACAGTGCTACTGAGTGTGGTACCAAAGGAACTGATGAGCTGCTGGATCATAGTGACTGGGGTCATACTCTCCATGGTACACTGAACTGGAACTGAAACTGGGTACTCAAGGAAGCATGGAACTGGATGGCTTCCGAATACAAACGCCAACGCAGCCCGGACATCCACGGGAACATACAACTGGGCGTTCCAAAGTGACTCACCAATGTGCTAGAGTCGGGGGAAATCCGGGGTCTTCGACAAAAAACTGATGGGATATAATCCTACGCGATCTTCAACGATGCGATCAAGGTGCTGAAGTCGAACATGTGAGGAACAACCACTCAGAGAGGCAATGATGACTCCTCTCAGAATGGTCCGTAGGCACTTACCACAGATGGTGATAAGTCCAAGGCGTAGGGACCTCTGGGCCTATCCTCTGGAATAGAGGAGCTGTCGTCGACAGAGGGAGACCTGCAACTATCAAGGCAATGATGTTTCCTTGACAGGAGCGCGAGGTAAACAACCGAAATGTGATAGTACTGATGGTAGGACTGACAAACTGTGGAGGGATAACTGGGAAAGTAGAGTGGGTGGACTCAAACTTCCTTTGTTCAGAGTATGATAATGGAAATGATCTGGCAGCATATGAAACTGACTAAGGGGAAAGGGATCATAGCTGTAATGAATCTGGGAGGATAACTGGCTGAGGGAGACTCAAGCTGGTGTAAAATGGCATAAGACTGCTGAATACTCTGAACAAAGGCGACCTGATTGGGGGTGCTGCCGAGATGATCGATCATAGTGCCATGAGGCACGGGAGGATACTTCTTCATGGGTTAAGGAACTAGAAGAAGTGGGTGGATAAAATGATACTGTCGTGTGGATTTTACGAGCCCAGGACAGTTCATGCTCGTGGTTGCTTTCAATTTTAAGGAGTCTGAAAGCGATAAGAAGACTCTGAGGTGGTGGAATGGTACTGTCGTGTGGATTTTACGAGCCCAGGACAGTGTATGCTCGTGGTTGCTTTCAATTTTAGAGAGTCTGAAAGCAAGTAAGAAGACTCCAGGGGGTTGCTTTTTCGTAGATTTAGTCTCCAAGGCCCAAAGAAGCATAAAAGGATGCAATGAAGAACTCTTCTAGCCGGTGTGACTAGAGTATTCCTTTTTCGTAATTAGTCTACCAGGTCCGGAAAAGGGGTAAACTTATACCAGATAGACGCCCTTTCAGGTACTTTAACGAGCATGAAAGGAAGCAAGATTGCTCGGCGATCTTTTCATTCTTTTAGGAGTCAGAAAAGAGCTTAACGGAAACTCCCTAAGTGCCTTTTTCGTAAAGGAGTTGTCCGGCCCGAAAAAGGGGTAAAATTATACCGAACAAAAGGAATGGCCAGGCAAGGAGGAAGTGTTCAATGAAGGATCAGTAATGATGATCAAGAACGAGGGTAGGGGGAACACTGGTGGGCCTCCTTGCGGGGTAGATGAAATGGTGGCAAAATAATGAAATATTTGCAGTATGACAGGAGTGGAGGGCTCATGTAAAAGTGTGGAACAATCCGATAGCGGCCGATGTGGCACGCAAATCGAGGCAGCAAGGTGTCGGGACACAATGTGGAAATTGTACCAAGTGAGAGCGAGAAATGATCTCAAGCATCATCACGAGCTCGGAAAAAATGAATCCGGCGATATAAAGGATGTTAAAAACGGGTAACGGCCGATGTGGCACGCACGCCGAGGTGACAAGGGCGTCTGGGAAAAATACCCGAAAGATCGGGGGGTGAGAGCGAGAAATGATCTCAAGCATCATCACCAGCTCGGAAAAATGAATCCGATGATATAAAACATGTGAAAAACGGAGAACGGCCGATGTGGCACGCAAACCGAGGCGACAAGGTGTCGAGACACAATGGTGATATTGGTCCAAGTGAGAGCGAGAAATGATCTCAAGCATCATCACGGGCACGGAAATGTGAATCCGGCAGTGCAAATGGTGCGAAAAATGGAGGCCATAAGGACTCCGGAATGGCCAAAGGAAATAACTAGGTGTATAAAATCAAATATACAAGTGATATGTGACCTCAAAAATGGTTGAGATCACAAATGTGGAAAAGTGAGCAGGGTTAATGACTTGCCCCCATGCTATGTGCATGGGGTTTGTGATTATGGATCACATATGTGTGGGTTTGAACAATGGGTTCATTGACGTTTTGAGATAGATGTGATGGGGAAGGTTCAAAATGATTGATCGTGCCCCCTATCCCAGGGTCGAGGTGATCTATTATGCCCCTTGACTCATAGGTGTCAAGGTGGTGCTCTATGATGGCGGGGTCAAGACCGGGCATCTCAGTATAGGACCAGGAAAAGACATCACGGAATTCTTTGAAAAGGGGTATGTAGTCCTCAATCTCGTGCTTACTGCAGAATGCTCCTAAAATGATAAGTTCAGGGGCACGTCCTGGGGCAGCGATATCAATTTGGATGACAGGTGAGATGTTGGCCATGTTGCCCTCCTCGAAGGCATCAGGAGCAGGAATAGGGTCCTTGAACCAGTCAACCTTAGTGGGGAGGAAGTCTTTGGATTCAACCGCGTATTGGGTAGCGGTGCTAGAGGAAGACGCTTCTGGGATGAAATAGGAACGGTGGTGCATATCATCCCAAGGATAATCCGGGGCAGTAAGGGCCTCAAGAATCTCCTCATCAGTACGGAAAGTCTGTGTCGTCAAATCGGTTGACGAGGGGGTAGTGGTTGAAGAGATCATGTAGATGGTATTAACCTCTCCGGAAGGTGAAGAGTCTGGGGGGTAGATCTCCTCAATGGTAGGTGGTGCCGTCTCAAGATCCAGATTGTTCATCTCATAGAGAGCCGCTCTGTAATCCGGGAGATCGGGACAATGATGTGAATAGTGCCCGTAAATACCGCAGATGGCGCAGGAGTGGTTGGTACGTAGGGACTTATCTTTAGGCTTAGGAGTGGGGTTTAGTTCGACAGTTGGGATGTTGGGGTCATCATCGAGCATTTGCATGTGCTTCTGCAATGCGGGTAACTGTGGGCATTGGTGGGTCGCATGGCCCAACTCGTCACACAGCGAGCATTTGGGAGGAGCACGAAACACTGGAGGGTTCTTGACTGTCTTGGGAGGTGGGACAGCAGTGTAAGGTTGTGGACCTCTGCCCCCAGTGGGTTGAGGAGGAGGAGGAGGTGTCATGGAGGACGAAGGGGTAGAGACACCGGGAGGTGGCTGAGTGGTAGTAGCCATGGGTTGCACCGGCTGGAGGACGACATCAGGTGTCGGCGGGCGAACGGGAGGCGAAAGGTACCATACAGGTAATCCCAAGGTTAACCCAGGGAGGCTAAGGGTAGCCATGACCGGGGCGCTTACTACTCCTGCTGGAGGAACTAGGAAGGGGATCGTATGGATCGGTGTAACACCAATGTGACTAGGTACCAATGGTGGTTTAGGCAACAAGGATGGTTGATTGTTAGGTGGTAGGATGTCATGGGACAAGGTACATAAGTCAGACATTTCGGGCGTAGATGACGGCGGAGGAATGGATTGAAAGGTGGAGGTCATCGGCGCGTCTGAGTAGACTCCAGGCCCCGTAGAGGAAACAAACGAGGTGTTGGCAGGAGAAACAGGTTGTTCAACCATGGGGAGAACATTTTCCGGTGCCGCCGGAGCACTGGGATCATAGTAGGTGAGCTGGTCAATCTTAACCACGCGTCCCTCGTGGGGGAACATCATGGTGCGAAAGACAGAAGAGGCAACTGCCCGCATGGCATACATGTAGCTACGGCCAAGTAGAAGGTTGTAATCCAATTGGGCATTGATTACCTCTATGTCAATAAGAACTGTTTTACCACCTAACTGGACTGGAACGTTGGGTAGAAGGCCTTGGGGCTGGGCCGAACGACCGTCGTAGGCACGTAACGCAGTGGTGGACTGCTGGAGAGGAGGGGATCCTAGCTTCTGCCATACAAATGTAGACATAACACATGTGGAAGCACCCTCGTCGATGATGCACCGATGGATAACAAGATTCCTAACGGAGACTGTAACTTGGAAGGCTAAGCTGGAAGGTAGGCGTGGTTCAGACTGGTCTAAATCAAACGCCATCAAGTGTGAATCAGTTGGGTCAATCCCCCCGATGGCGGAAAGTAAAGTCTTGCGCTGGGAAGGGCAGTTCTTCAAGACTTCCAACGCAGACATGGCTGCGGGAGATTGGGCTAGGTCGTCTACGATGTTGTAGTTTGACGCAGCGCGCGCGTTAGGGTTATTGTTGATTCGGCGAAGTGGGAAACGAGGTGCTTTCGCAGCGCCGTCTATGGGCGGCGGAGGTATACGTAACGCCTGATCGGTGGGATGGGCGTTAGTAGGTTTATCCGTGGGAGGGGCTTCAGAGGTGGAGCCATATTGGTTCCGACGGGTCTGTAGGTTGACGTCAGCGGATGACATCATCAGTAAGTGGTGGGTACCTGAGTCAAACATGGGTTGATCAGGAGCAGCGTAGGTGATCTGTTGTTGTTGGGCCGCATTGGCTTGATGGGGAGCCAACGGCTGAGTGTTCACTACGCCTTGGGTCGGTAAGGGGTTTTGCAGCACCAAAGGGGGTTGCTGAGGTTGGGGGGGGGTTGGGCGGTGCTTGGGGAGCCGCATGCCCTTGGCGATGGGCCTCGTCAACCCAGAGCTGCCGAGCTCGCTCTAAATGTGGGCAAGCGTGGGTGTAATGTCCATAGACTCCGCAAATAGAACAAGGGTGGTTTGTTCGCAAATTGGGGTTTTTGGCCTGCTTGGGCGGGCGATCAGGGTTTTGATTAGCGGGGGCCGCATTGTTATTGTCAGGGGGATTAGCCGGTTGACCAGCTTGGTCTGCAGGTTGGTTGTTTCCCCGATTACGGCCCTTGCCGCGGTTCTGTTGGCCCTGGTTACGTTGGTTATTCTGGTTTTGCTGCGGGTTGTGTTGGGCGTAAACTTGCCCTTGGGCAGCAGGTGGATTCTGAGGTTGCGCAGGTGCTGGAGCAGGCTGCGGAGGATGATATGCAGGTTGAGGCTGAGCAGGTGCAGCAACGTGAGGGTGTTGCTGATAGGACTGCGGAGCAGGTTGTGGTTGTGCCGCAGGGGCTGCCTGGGGCGGATAATAAGCGGGTGGGGCTTGTGGAGGCGCAGGAGCGGAGGCAGCCTGCTGATGGTAGTAAGGCTGAGGGGCGACTGGAGGAGCATAAGCAGGAGTCGCATACCCGAAGCACTGTGGTGGACATGAGGGACCATGGGAATGGTGATGTGTCATGGGAGCGTATGAGTTGGTTGCTCCAGACTGGGAGGTGGCCCTCGACAGGTCGGGGCCAGGGGAAGGTCGTGCTATAGAAAACGGTTGGGGATGCGAAGAAACACGACCAATGATACCATCTGCAGCGTGGGATGCCCCCGGCGCATCATGATGGGAGGACTCACCGCGAGGGGCGTCAGGTATAATGGTATAAAGGTAACCCGACTGTGCGTAAATGAGGTCAAACTGCTGTGCCTTAAGGATGGCCTCTTCTTCAGACTGGGGTCTTTCTGAAGCTACATCCTTAGCGATGACAGGAAGCAGGGACTTGAGGAACCAATCGAGGAAGATACGGTCATCTAGTTTAATCTTGCATAAGCTACGGCGTCTACGCCACTCATGGATGTGGTCCGTGATATGGGTAGCCGTGTTTTGTCTACAAGATAGAAGGATCTCAACGCCCGCGTCATAGCGGACTGGCAACTGGAAGAACTGCAGGAAGGTCGAGGCCAGGGAAGAAAAGGTGGCGTGGGTCCCATGAGGCTGCTCAATATACCACTTGGTTGCAGAGCCAGTGAAGGTGCGCTGTAAGAGACGGAGGCGAACAGAGTCGTCCACTATGGAGTTAGAGGAACACCATAGGTGGAAAGACATGATGTGGTTCTGTGGGTCCTCACCGGCCTTACCCTCGAATTTAGGGATGTCAGAGGGTAGTTTGGTAGGCATATGAGGCCACATAGGGTCGTGTCGAATAGGATCGTTGGTCAATCTGGCCAGGTCAGGTAGGTTGAGGCTAGCCATGAATGGCAAACTGGACGAAGGCTGCGACACAGTAGTGCTATGGACCAAGTTGGGGCCAGTGCCCCCAAGTGGCGGGACAAGATTTAGGGTGGTGCCCCCAAGTGGGGGAACTGAGGTAGTGGAGGATGGTCCAGCACCACCATGGGTAGTGTGAGCCACTGATGTAGTGGGGATAGGTATTCCCGCTGTGGGAATAGGTACCGTGAGGGGAACGGTAGATGGTTGCCCCATGGAGGGCATACCAAAAACAGGTGTAGTAACTGGTGTAGTGGTGGATGTGCCACCAATGGTCCCTATGACAAACGGAGTGGAAGTCGTGCCAGCCATGGGGCTAGTAGGGGCGGTATAAATAGGGTTCTCAGACTCTTCGTCAGAATCAGAGGTAAAGTAAGGTGCGTCACTATCTGGTGACGGAGACCTACGTCGCTGACGGGTGGAGTCAAGTGACAAGGTTCTAGATCTGTGATGAGTGGTATCAACGGATAATGATCGGAATCTATGACGTGTGGTGTCAAGAGAACCGTGCTGTGGGGGCTCGCCCCTGAGGCGCCGAGAATGTCTCGGGGACTCAATGGTGACAGATGGTGTCTAATCTCTGTGGGTTGAGGTGAGTATAAAAACAGCTCAAAAATCCTAATGCAACCGAGTGTGCAGAAGGAGAGCTAAAAAGCAAGGCACTCAGGCCAACAACCAACTCAAAACACCCACTGCAACAGCTGTGCTACAATAGGTGGAGTAACAACAAAGATGGTCAGAATACCAACAAGCAGCAGGCTTCCTAGAAAAGAAAAATGGTGGACTCACTAGACCAAAGGGAGGTAAAGGAGCATGCAAACACCTAACTAAAAGTATTCTGACTTAACTAAACATATCCTCTGCAAGGTGATGAAATCCAAGTCAGACAATATGAGTAGGAAAGCCAAGTGGCTATGATATCCCCCTACCGGGAGGGATACCGGGTAGTCAATCCTAGAAGAATGGCAACTAAGATACCCCGTTCATGACACGTCCAGAAAGGTGAATCTGCCGTTTAGTTCGTTGACCGCAATACCCCTATACAGGGATATCCCGCGAACCGCGAAAGGTAGCCCTTCGGTTACTGAATGGAGTGCGGTATTCCACTCAGGCCTCCGGAACCAGTCTCCCGACTTCAACCCTCCTAAGGGAGAGGCCCTCTGATAAACTGGTCGTGACCGTGCCAAAAAGTACTAGGGGATTTTGGTTCCCTAGTTGGACAACAACTATGTCTCAAGTGAAATAACCAAGGGGTGTTATTGGAAGCCTATCCCCCTGATCCTACCTAACTACAATGATTCTTTTGTGTTCCCCAAGTGGGGTTAGAATGTTGGTTTAGTTAGGTACTTTTTAAGGCTCACTTGATTTAATGTTACAGAGTGTGTGCTCGTGAGGTGTTGAACCCAAAAACAGAAGTGCCACAAGGGAGGGCAACTTCCAATCTATCAATAATGCTGAAATTGATTCTTTTAATTTGCAAAATTTTCTGAAATAAAAATACTGAAATTTTAAAAAGATTCTGTAAAAGGAACAGACATTATGTTGCAGAAAGGCTGTAAGGAAGTGGGCTGCAGGTGGGACAGAGGGCTGTTCAAATGCAGAAAATATTGCAGCAAGAGGGGCTGGGCTCAAAACAGGAAAAGAGCAGAAATCAGACCGCGGGTCTGTAGCGGATCAGAACAGGCCGACCGCGGGTTTAAGGGAAACAGCGGCGGTCAGGTCGCGGCTATCGGGCCAATAGTGGCAGTCGGGACGCAGGAAACAGGGGAAAAGGCACAGTCGGGTCGCGGCTATCGGGCCAACAGTGGCAGTCGGGACGCAGGAAAAATGGAAAAAGACACAGTCGGGTCGCGGCAAAAGGGCTAACAGGCGCAGTCGGGACGCGCGAAAGAGGCAGAAAGCCGCAGTCGCGACGCAGGAAAAAGGCCGACAGGCGCAGTCAGATCGCGGCAAAAAGGCTGATTAGCCACGGTCGGATCGCATGTAACAGACTTGAATCCGCCGGCAGAGCGTCGGAAGCAGTCTGAGAGCCACGGTCGGATCGCGGGTAAAGGCCTGAAAGGCGCGGTCGGGACGCGGCTGTAGAGGAAAAAGACGCGGTATGCAGCGGCCGAAAGGGACAGCCGAAAGAAAAAATTTAAAAACGGAAACCAGAAATTCGAAAACTAGGGGAGTCGCCAAAACTGTAGCTAGGGTTTTACCCCTAGCTTGTGCCAATGAGCACCTACTAAGGAGAATGGACTCCTTAGTAGCAGTTCAGTATACTAAACTAATTATGCAAAAACAAAAAATTAAATTATTTCTAAGACAAGCATGAAGCATAAACACCAAAATGAAAGAATGACTTTGTATTGATGTTACCTTGAGTGTCAAGGTTGGTGAAGCCCTTTGCAGTGTCCAAGAGGATGCTCCAAGCTTCAAGAATGCTTCTTCTCCTTCTCCAATGTTGGGAATGGGCCAAAGGTGGCTCTCAAGGTGAAAATAGTTCAAAGGTGAACTAGGGTTTCGAGAGAGATTTTGGCAGAGTAAGGGTGCTTGTGATTGTGGATATGGAATAAGGGATCTCCATCACCTATTTATAGTTTTTTGGTGGTGGAGTGCTGACCCATGGTTTTAGGAAACACATGGTTTTGGGCAGCTGTATAGGGTTTTTTCCTCCTTTTCCTCATTATTTTATATTTTTATTCCCTTTTTAGGGGATTTTTGCTATTTTTGGAGGAAAAGGGGGTTTTTTAGCCTTTTTTAGGCTATTTTGATGGTTTTGTGGCCTTTTGGAGGCATTTTAGGCCTTTTGGAGGCTTTTTAATGGGATTTTTTGGGATTTTAATGGAAATATGGTAGGAAAATGGACAAATGAGCCATATAATGTGGTAAATGAGCTAGTGAGCACTTTTTGGGTGTTAACAACAGCTAGTGTGCCTTTTGAATATTTGGGTGCTGAGGGCACTCCTGTCATTGTGACGCTTATGATGATGATATATATATGCGTTTTGGTATATAGTCATGTCTGCACGTGGATGCACATCTTGTCTTTTCTTTTATGTCTGTGTTGCACGTGGATGCAATGATATGTGTTTGGGTTTTTGTATGCCCGTGGAGGCTCATGTTATGCACGTGGATGCAATGTTATGATTTTTATGTGCCTGTGGATGCACTTGTTATGTATGTGGATGTAATGTTATGATGATCTATTTATTTTGTTTTATTTGATTTTTTTATGCCTATGTGATGCATGTCGTCATGTCCTACATGTGTTGGTTGATGTGCCAATATAGAATGTTGTTAGCCATTTGGTCTGCTACATTGTTTTGATTTCTTGGGACATGAGTGAACGAAATGGATTCAAAGTGTCAAATCATTTGTTTAGTGCGCAAAAATTTTCTAAATAGACAAGGATCGCGTACTTGGTAACAGTTGTTGAGTTGGGAAACAAGGAGCTGGGAGTCCAGGTAAACATTAAGGTGACTTATGCCGATTTGGAGAGCAGCGGCCAGTAGATCGGTCACGGCATCGTACTCAGCTTGGTTGTTTGTGGCAGCACCTATGCACACTCCGTCGAGGTCGATCAACTCATGTGAAGGGGAATAAATTACCCAAGCTGTTGAAGCGATATTTGGAGACCAACGACTTGTGCCATCAGCAAAGCTCATGTGGTAGAGTGGAACAGGATACATCTGTGTTCATGTAGGAAAAAATGAAAATGTAAGGTTTTTAAAGTTTACAGCGAAAAAATAAATTAAAAAACTGTACAATATGGACTATGGTGTCCAGGAGATTTTTATGGGTAGAATTTTTTGAGGTACAACCCGTTACGGGGTTGCGCATGGGATTTACTTCTGATTTGGTCAAAATGTATGCCCCATGTCCAAGGCAAGTCTGTATGATATATGGGCCTTGCCACATAGATTGGAACTTTCCTTTTCCCATTTTTTCATGTGCTTGGTCGTAAACAAGTACTAGGTCTTCTTCACTAAATGCTCGTGGGTGAACATGTTTATCATAATGGAGTTTAGATTTGTTCTTTGCAGCTTCAATTGTTTGGAGAGTTGTGCGACGATCTTTGTTGGCCTGCTCTAAAAGAAGTAAGCGTTCTTCAATTAGTGAAGTATCGGGGAAAAGTTCTTCGGAAATTTGTAATGCTGGTATCTGGCATTCAATGGGGAGGACAGATTCCACGCCGTGAACTAAATGGAATGGGGTAAAGCTGGTGGCGGTTTTGGTCGATGTGTGGTAAGCCCATAATGCAGGAAACAACATATGATGCTAATTGGATTTATGTTTGTCGATAGTGCGCTGGAGGATAGTATTCAAAATTTTGTTAACAACTTCGACTTGGTCGTTCCCTTGGGGGTAGTAGGCGGAGGAGAAATGATGTTCAAACTTAAGGAGTATTGAAAATTCTCTCCAAACGAAGTCCTTGAAGTGAGAGTCGTGGTCTGAGACGAGTTGCTTTGGTACTCCGAAACGAGCGATAACATGGTTGAGGAAAAAAACGGGTTGTAGTGTCGGCTTTGAAATTGTAAGTAGGCATGGCTTCTTCCCATTTAGTAAAGTAATCGACAGCCACAATAATGTGTTTATGGATGCCCACTGATGCGGGATTGCAATCCATGAAGTCAATGGACCATTTACAAAATGTTCCAACGGTGACGACTGGATGAAGGGGGGCGGGGGGGGGGGGGGGTGTTCTCGCCTTGGGGGCAAAAAGATGGCAATTTTGGCAATGTTTGACTGCTGTGATACAATCAGTGAATAATTATGGCCAAAAATAACCTGCGCGAATTACCTTTTGGGCGGTGGCCATTCTAGAGAAATGGCCGCCGCAAGCACCTCTATGATAGTCATTAAGGACTTGTTCTGCTTCGTCTTGGGAAAGGCATCGTCGTAGGATTGTGTTGACGCCACATCGATAGAGGACATCACCCAAGAGGAGATAACGGGGGGCATGGTGACGAATGCGACGGCGTCCGTCACGGTCGATATTGGGTCGAAACTTCTGTGTGCGAAGGTATACCAAAATGTCGTCGTACCAACGGTCGTCAGACGAGATGATGAACAAATGTTTGTCGATTATATCAGTATGGATAGCTGGTGATGATGACGAAGATGGTAGGTCTGTAATGAGTTGAGTGAATGCTAATGCTTTGGTGCTCTTCGGGGTTTTAAAACTTAGGTCATATTCTTGTAAGATAATCACCCATTTGGAAACACGGCCTTGTAGAAGGCGACGATTCAAGAGATAGACCATTGGGTTGGAATTTGCCACAACCGTGGTATGGCTGAGGAGAATATAATGTCGCAGATTTTGTACAGAAAAGATGACGGCGAGGGCCATTTTCTCTTCATTTGGTTAGCGTAGTGGTGGGCCTGATAAAGTTTGGCTCACATAGTAAATGACATGTTCTTGACGAGCAGAGTCTTCTTGGATGAGTACTCTGGAAACGACGTAATCTGATGCCGAAATGTAAAGGGTAAAGTCTCTTGTGAAATCTGGAGGAGAAATCAAGGGGGCACTTGTAAGTGCTTTTTTCAGGTCTTTGAAAGCCCCTTCTGCTTGGTCATCCCAATTAAAACAGGTATGAAGGCGTAGCAAACGGAGGAAACCATGTACTGTGGTGGCATAATTTGGGACAAAGCGATGAAGGAATTTGGACTTCCCCTGGAGGCTTTGTAGTTTTCTTAATGTACGAGGTGACGGTAGGTCTACTATGGCTTGGACCTTTAGGGGGTCGATGGTGATCCCTTTTTCTGAAATGATAAAACCCAACAGACGGCCTGCTGGAACGCAAAAGACACACTTGAATGGGTTCAAGTGGATTTTGTATTTTCGACAATGCAAGAAGACTTGTCGAAGATCATCTAAATGGTCAGATCATTTCTTAGATCGAGCCGTGAGGTCGTCTAGATAAACTAATATGATGTTATTCAAGTTGTGAAAACAATAAGTCATGGCTCATTGGAAAGTGGCTCTAGTGTTCTTGAGACAGAAAGGCATGACGCGATAGGTGAAGGTGCCCCATGGGGTAGTAAAAGTGGTCTTGTATTGATCTTCTTTACAGATTTTGATTTGGTTGTATCCAGAGAAACCATCCATAAAAGAAAGTACCTCATGCCCCGCACATGCATCGATTAGTTGGTCAATAAATGGTGTTGGGAAGTTGTCTTTTGGACAAGCTATGTTGAGGTCACGGAAGTCAGTATAGACGCGGATGGTGCTTACTTTCTTATTGACTGGTACTGGGTTTGAAACCCATGTGGTATATGCAATCGGGTATATGAAACCTGCTGCTCGAAGCTTCTCAATTTCTTCTTTGACGGCTGGAAGCTTGGATGGGAGAATGGGACGTTGTTTTTGGCGGATTGGTGATATGTTGGGCCAAGTTTCTATGTGATTTTCTACGATGGTAGGATCAAGACCAAGCATCTCGGTATAAGACCAAGCGAAGACATCTTGAAATTCTTGGAAGAGTTTCTTATAAGCTTGGGTTTCTTTTTCAGTGCATGATGCGCCTAAAGAGATAAGCTCAGGTTTTCCGGGGGTGGTGGAGATGTTGATTTTTATAATGGGCGAAATGTTAGCCATGTTACCTTCTTCAAAGGCTTTTGGAGCTGGGATTGGATCTTTGAACCAATCGACCTTGGTTGGTAAGAAGTCCTTGGATTCAACGGATAGTTGGTTCGCCATGGTGGATGTAGATGCCTTGGGGATGAATTATGATAGATGGTGCATATCATCCCAAGGGTAGTCCGGTGTAGTGAGTGTTTATAGGATTTCCTCATCAGTGCGGAAGTAGTGTGTCATTAAATCAATTGGTTTGGGTTTGTAGGTAGTTGAAATCATATAAATGGTATTGATTTCTTTTGAACGGGAAGATTCTGGGGGGAATATTTCCTTAATGAGCGGCGGGGATATCTCTAGGTTGGTATTATTCAATTTGTATAGTGTTGCTCTGTAATCTGGGAGATTGGGGCAATGATGTGAATAATGGCCGTAGATGCTGCATATCACACAAGGGTGGTTTGTGTGCAATGATTTATCACAAGGCTGAGGGGGTAGTTCTAGTTTGACAACTGGAACGTTGGTGTCATCATCCAACATAATCATGTGTTCTTGAAGTGCTGGTAGTTGTGGACATAGATGGGTAGCATGGCGTATATCGTCGCACAAGGAGCACTTAGGGAGCACACGGGTTGTTGGGGGATTTTTAGAAAATTTGGGAGTCACTAGGGGGGTGCGATTTGTGGGTCCAGTGGTGTAGGTTTGTGGGCCTATGCCCCCAATGTGGTAGGATTGAGGGGGGACATAACTAGATGTCGATGTAGTCCCCCTATTGGAGGTGGTCGGTTTTGGCGGTTCAGTACACCAGGTGGTGGACGGTTTTGGGGGTTTGGTATGCTAGGTGGTGGATGGTTCAAAATATTGATGGGTTGTACTGGTTGTAAAACAACGGTCGGTGTCGGTGGGGGGGTTGAGGTAGGTAGATACCATACAGGTAATCCTAATGTTAACCCTGGGAGGTTAAGTGTAGCCATTATTGGCATGCTGACAACTCCTGAAAATGAAAACAAGAATGGGATAGTGTGAGTCGGTGTTGTTCCGATATGACTAGGCACTGTGGGTGGTTGTGGCAGTGGTTGAGGTTGTTGAGTATGCTGTTGTTCGTTGTGCGAGAGGGTGCACAAATCGGATACTTCAGTTACCCAGAGAGGGGGTGGGATAGAAGGGAAAGTGGTGGTCATGGGAGTATCCAAATATATCCCGGGTCCGACTGAGGAGACGAACGATGTGGGTGCACTCTGAACGGGTTGTTCGATCATGGGAAGAACATTTTCAGGCGTTACAAGGGCATTCAGATCATAGTATGTAATCTGTTCGATTTTGACTATGCGTCCTTCATGGGGGAACATCACGAGGTGGAAAAATCAAGAAGTGAAAATTTTCATTTTATACATGTAGCTTCGTCCCAGAAGGAGATTGTAATCAAGTTGGGCGTTAATGACCTCTATATCTATGAGAACCAGTTTTCCCCCAAGCCGTATGGGTACGTTCACTAACAAACCCTGAGGTTGAGCTGCACGACCATTGTAAGCTCGCAATGCGGTAGTTGACGGTTGTAACGTTGGGGATCCAAGTTTCTGCCATACGAAAGTCGACATAACACAGGTGGAGGCACCTTCATCGATTATGCATCGATGAACGACGAGGTTACGAATGGACACAGAAACCTGAAAAGCTAGAGATGAAGGCAGACGAGGTTCGGCTTGGTCTAAGTCGAAAGCCATCATGTTGGAGTCGTTAGGGTCTATGGCATCGATGGCAGATAACAACAATTTTCTCTGTGCAGGACATTTTCTTAGGATTTATAGAGCAGACATAGAGGCAGTGGATAGGGCTAAGTCTTCTACGATGTTGTAGTTCGAAGCTACATGAGCATTAGGGTTATTGTTGATTCATCTTAAAGGGATGTGAGGTGCTTTTGGACCCCCGTCCATGGGCATATTAGGTATGCGAAGTGGTTGATCAGTTGGGAGGGTACTCAAAGATGGATTGGTAGATGTGGCCTCAAGGGCTGAGCCGTATTGATTTCGACGGGTTTGAAGATTGACATCATTTGATGACATCATTAGCAAATGGTGAGTGTTGGACTCTGTATGTTGGTAATCGGCTACTGCATAGGTAATTTGTTGTTGTGTTGCAACAAATCCTTGAGGGGGATCATTTGGATGAGTGTTTACTGCGCCTTGGTTTGGTAGGGGATTTTGCAATATCATGGGTTGTGGCTGAGGAGGAGGTGCTGGCTGTGCAGCATATCCTTGTCGTTGAGCGTCGTTGGTCCAGAGTTGACGCGCTCTATCCAAATGGGGGAAATTGTACATGTAATGGCCATAGACTCCACATATGGAACACGGGTGATTTGTTCTCAAATTAGGGTTTTTTCCCTATTTTGGTGGGTGATCAGGGTTTTGATTTGTAGGAGAAACATTATTGTTGTTGGGAGGATTAGGTGGCTGTCCTCCTTGGTTTTGTTGTTGGTTATTTCCGTGGTTTCTTCCTCTTCCGCGATTCTGTTGACCTCCTTGATTACGTTGGTTGTTCTGGTTTTGAGGTTGGTTTTGTTGTGCGTATACATGCCCTTGGGAAGTAGGTGGGTTTTGAGGTATTGCAGGCTCTGGAGTAGGCTGTAGTGGGTAGTAAGCAGGAGGGTTATGAGGTGGACCTGGTGTTTGTTGTGGTTGTGGGTAACCTTGAGCTACTGGAAGTGTTGGAGCAAGAGGTGCTGCCTGTTGAGGATAATAAGTTGAGTGGGCCTGTGGCTGAACCGGAGTCTGATGGTCCTACTGGTTATAATATGGAGGTGGCGCATAATATGATGGTGCTTTCCCATAACACTGTGGTGGACATGAGGGTCCATGAGTGTGGTGGGTTTGCATTACTGGAGCATACGAAGTTGTAGCCCCAGAATGAGATGTATCCCTAGAAAGGTCTGGGGCGTTGTTTGTACTCATCATTGTGAAAGGTTTGTTGTGTTCCATAACTTGGCCAATGATACCGTCAGCGGCATGGGATGCCCCCGACACGTCGCTCCTGGATGGATCGCCGCGAGGAGCGTCCGGTAAGATTGTGTATAAATATCTAGACTAGGCATATATGAGGTCAAACTGTTGAGCTTTTAATATGGCTTCTTCTTCCGACTGGAGTCATTCAGAAGCTACATCCTTGGCTATGAGAGGGAGGAGTGATTTGAGGAACCAATCCAGGAAGATATGGTCATCAAGATTTATCTTACAGAGACTACGGCGCTTACGCCACTCATGCATATGATCAGTGATGTGTGTCACGGTGTTCTGTCTACAAGACAACAGTATTTCCACTCCTGCATCATAGCATGCATGTAGTTGAAAGAACTGAAGGAAAGTTGAGGCGAGGGATGTAAACGTGGGGTGCGTCCCATGTGGCTACTCAATGTATCATTTGGCTGCAGAGCCATTGAAAGTTATTTGTAAAAGTCGGAATTGAATAGAATCATCTACTATGGAGTTTGAGGAACACCATAGGTGAAACGACATGATATGGTTTTGGGGGTCTTCCCCAGCTTTTCTTTCAAATTTTGGGATGTCTGAGGGGAGCTTTGTGGGCATAGGGGGCCAAGTAGGGTCATGTCGGATGGGATCATTTGTTAGCCTAGCCAAGTCTAGTATACTAAGGATAGCCATAAATGGAAAACTAGCGGAGGGGTATGATGTTGTCATGGGGGCATAAGTGCTAGTGGTGGCGTTATGTATTAGGCCACTGCCCCCTAGGGGGATATTTGTCATGGGAGGTATGTGCCCTCCACCCATAAGAGTGTGGGAGGGGCCTGCGCCACCAAGTGCAATGGGAGTCACCGACGAGTTGGGAAGATGTCCAATAGGTGTTGGAATCTGAGTGGTAGGGGGAATAGTGGGTATAGTTGCCATAGTGGGCATGCCTAAGTTAGGTGGGGGTCCTATATTGGGAAGGGGTCCCATGGTAGGCATACCTAATGTAGGTGTAGGTCCCATATTAGACATCCCTAAGGGAGGTGTGGTAGTTGTGGCTACCGTGGTGGTCGTTGTGGTGGTGGGGGTGGATGATGTTCCACCAACAGCCGCTGTGAAAAAGTTGTCATAATGCGAACCAGCCATGGGGCTAGTGGGTGTGGTGTATGTGGGATTTTTGGATTCTACCTCATAATCAGATGTGAAATGAGGCATGTCAGAATCGGATGACGGGGCTCTATCCGATGACGTGTGGAGTCAAGGGAACCGTACTGCGGGGGTCTCCCTGGAAGCACCGAGAACGTCTCGAGGAATCAATGGTGACAATTTGTGAAAAAACTACTAGGTGGTGGTGAGTGGAAAGCTCTAAAGCCCTAATGCAACCATGCGTGCAAGAGGGGAGCGTAAAAAAATAAATGGCACTCAGGACAAAAAAAATCAACCTCAAAACACTTACTATAACAACTGTGCTATAGTAAGTGGAGTAATACAAAAATGTGGTCAGTAAACCAACATGCAAACAACTCCTAAAAATAGAAAAAGGTGTACTCTATGACCAAAGGGAGGTAATGGAGCATGCAAACACCTAACTAAAAAGTATTATGACTCGACAAGGTATATCCTCTGCAAAGTGATGAAATCCAAGTCAGACAATATAAATTGTACAATCAAAGGCTAGATATCCCCATATCGGGGGGGACACCGGGTAGAAAATCCTATATAAGTTTGGCCACTAAGATACCCCGTTCATGACACGTTCGGTTGGGTGAATCTGCAGTTTTGTTCTATAGCCGCTGTACTCCCATAAGGGTGGTACAACGAGAACTATGAAAGGTATCCTTTAGTTACTGAATGGATTGCGGTATTCCACTCAGGCTTCCGGAACCAGTCTGGCTACTTCAACCCTCCTAAGGGAGAGGCCTTCCTGATAAATTGGTGTTAAACCGTGTCAACAAATAATAAGGTATTTTGGTACCCTAAGTGTCAGCCACTATGTCTCAACATGAAAAATGAGTGAGGGGTGTTATTTAGATACTTATCCCCTCAGTCCTACCTAGCCACAAAATTATTTTTGTGTTCCCTAAGTGGGGTTAGAATATTGGTTGAGTTAAGGTAATTTTTTAAGGCTCACTTGAAATTATTGTGACAAATTGTGTGATAGTGTGGTTGTATACCAAATCAGTTTGCCTCACATGGGCGATTTAACCACAAACTAAAATAATAATTCCAATTTGTGAAAAAATGAAAGACGTTTCAAATGTAAAATGTTTTAATGACCTTTTAAAAAAATATGGATTCTTAAAAAAGGAAAGCAAGTAACAGATGTAAAAATAAATGGATTTTTTTTTTTTTAGAGTCTTTCTTGGGCAAAATATTGAGCAATTTAGAAATATGGTTCTAACTTTGCAATGTATGAAACTTACAATCTCGAAAATACTTAACAAATCTTTCTTTCAATTAACTGAAAATTTTCAAAAAGAGAAGCATATAACTGAATATCAATTAATAATGCTGCAATAATGACACAGTGGGCTGTAAAAAATTGTAGAAATTAATGCTGGAAAAAATGGGTTGATTGGGCGGAAAAAAAAAATGAAAAAAATGGCCGAAGTGAAACAGGAAATATCGCGACTGTCAGGTCAAAACCCACGATGAGCCATGCGGCGATGTAGGTGAAAGCCACGATGTGAATCGCGGCGTAGTGGTCAAAGGTTGCGATGAGTTGCGCGAAAAAATGCCAAACAATCGCGATGGACCGCACGGGGAAAGGTCGCCTAGCCACGATGGGCAGTGCGGAAAAACGCAAAACAGTCGCGATGGACCACGCGGCAAAAGGCCTCCTAGCCGCGATGGGCCACGCGGAAAAATGTCGAAAAGTCACGATGCACCACGCGGAAAAAGGCTCACAGTCATGATGGACTGCGTGACTATGGGTGCTGAAAGTCGCGATGTATGGACGGAAATCGGCCGGCGAAAAATGAACCCAAAAATTGAAATTTTGGGTTGTTTCGGGCTGCAGAAAGGGCCAATGGCTAGGGTAACTATCGAGAAGCTGACTAGTATGCCAGATCTATAGTTTTAAATGGAAAAAACAACTAAAATGAAGATCTAAAGAAAAAATTTAAAATTCGAGAACGAGTGGAGTCACCAAAAACTGTTGCTTGGTTTTTCAACCAAGCATGTGCAAAGATGCACCTGCTAACTAGTAGCAACAGTCTCAAATAAAGCAATGTAAATAAGTAAATATAAACTATAGATTAATGACAGTAAACAGTAAGATAAAGAATTCTAGATTGATAACAATGAACAAAATTGATTCATAAGCATGTAAATAAAAAAAATTAAAACTTTTGTATTACCTCAAATGGTGAGGATGGTGAGTTTTGGGCAGCTCCAAGGTTGAGGTGCTCCAATGTCCAATGGTCTCTTCTTCTCCAATGCTTCAATGGTTGGGCAAAGCTCAAGATGGATTTTGGCAGCATGAGGATATGATGAAATATGGATGAAAAGTGAGGAGCCCCTATCACCTTTTTATAGTTTTTGGTGATGGGGAATACCATTGTAGTTTTAAGGAAACCAATGGTATTAACCAACATGGTTTAGGTCTCTTTTTCCCTCTTTTTTCTTTTTTGAATATTTTTTATATTTTTATTCCCTTTTAATATTTTTGGGGAATTTTGGACCTTTTTTTAGGGTTTTTTGTGTTTTTTGAGGAAAATATATATTTTGAAGGGAAAAAGGTGTTTTATGGTCTTTTTGGTGACCTTTTGATGGTTTTAGAGGCTCAAATGGTAGAAAAAGTGGGCAAATGGGTCATGTGAATAAGGGAATGAGCTAGTGAGCACTTTTTGGGTGTTAACAATACACCGTGCCATTAACCAACATTGAGAAGGAGACCGTAGTTATACAACACATAATCCATCTGATAAAAGAGTTACAGATTCCTAATTGTGAAAAAACCATTCTTAAATAAAACCATTTCACTCTATCATAAACTCTAGATAAATCAACTTTGATCACTACAAATTTTAAGTCTTTGGCTCTAACAGAATGAAGCCCCTCCTGAGCAAGACCTATGCATTATGAATCTTTGTCTATGTCTATCCATCAAGTAAAAAGCCAATTTGTTCTTGGGTGATGCTTTTGATAGCATACATTTTAATATTATAGCTATAAGATATTTACAATGCTTTTAAAATGATTAAAAGTAAAAAGCCAATTTGTTCTTGGGTGATGCTTTTGATAGCATACATTTTAATATTATAGCTATAAGATATTTACAATGCTTTTAAAATGATTAAAATACAATTTAAAGTGTATATATATATATAATAATGATAACAAAACAAATATATTACAAACCACATAAAAGGATTGGCGCATTTACCCACCCAAATCAATTATACCAATAAATTCAAGAATGAGAAGTCTTTTTTTGAACGTCTCTAAAATATGAATAGAATATTTTATTTTATTTATACAAAATAAGTTAAGTCTCAACTTATGCCTTATGTCACTTTTACAAAAGTCAATCCTTTAAATTAAGGTTTATTTAACAATAATAAATCTATATGATAAACCTATTTAAAGACATGAATTTGTTTGAACAATTTGATTGATACAGTAGGTATGCATTGGGTAGTCTCTTATCCTATAGTTGGTGTTATGTCAAGATTATTATATTATACTTTGTAAAGGGGTGATATGTTTAATGTTTTTCTTAGGTTGACATGGAACATAGAACCAAAGACGCCACACCTTTACTATTTGTTTTGTTATTTAATTAATTTGGTTAGTTAATTTCTTTAAACGATCTACCATATTTTTATTATAAAAAAGTTGAACTTAACACCTATATAGAAAATTTTGGATAATTAAATCCTTTCAATTACCAGATTTTTAATCATGAAAGGGTTGAACTTAACCCACCTTAAATTTGACCCTACACTACTTTGTTTGTCCTAATTTGAAAAATAAAAAAATGCATCCAATAGCAACATTGCCTCATTATTTACTTAACAGAATCATTATATTATTTTCTCATGTCATTATGTCGTTGTCATGGGTGTGCATTCACCTTCGCTAATCAATTTCTAGGTTTAGTATTTCCCCTCCTACTATTATTATAAATATAATTTTATTGTTAAAATCAAAATTTTAGTAATAAATGAGGAAAAGTACATTCAATGAAAGGACTGCCTCATTAATTACATAAAGAGAACCATAAATTATTCCCCTTATGTCATTGTCAATGTCATGGGTGTCCGATGTGCTTGTCTAGTAAGGGTATCTAAAAGGCCATTTCCTAGGTTTAGTGGCTCCTTTCCCATTTGCGGTCTATTAAGGGCTTATATCTATTTATCATTAATTCCCGGAAGACATGTATGCGTGCTCGTATATAAATATTTATTTAAATGGAAAACATTAAAAGGTATATAAGCTTTTATTGTTTTCCTATAAAATACAATGAAAAAAGTGGAGGTTCACTTAAGTTAAAAAAACATGTTAAAAACATTAATTTATAATAAAAATGGAGCACTCTATTTATTTTACGTTTTGGATTTTATGGTTTGTGTTGGTCGGAATCCGGTAATTTGTTTTGGTAAAATATAAATTTAGAAGTGTTTAAATTGTGTCTTTGAATCCATATATAGATTCAACACCCTTGAATAATCCTATGGCACCTAAAATATGCAATTTCCATAGCTAGAATATGTGATTCTAAGATTTTTTAAAGATTTCCAACCGAACTCTGAACAAAATAAGACGGAAAATATGCTCGGAAAAGGTTGAAAACGTAGAATATTTAGACTACACCTATAAAAATTATATTTATTCATAGAAATTTGAACGCTTCAAGTTGGTATAAGAACATTCCAATGTTCATAATAGAATTATTGCAATAATATCTAATAATAAATTGAAACAAATATTAATAACAGATATAAAGGGTGGGGTATTTGCATACCCAGGATTGGATTGCACCAACAATTTCTAAGAGATGAAGGAAGACATCTCTATGTAATAATACTCAAAATATTAATATGTTTATCTTGATATGATAACGAATTAGATTGCAATTAAAAGGGGGACACACATCGTAATACACCTCTCATAATAACTCATTTTCACTATCATAGTCACAAGTCATCAATGCATGTGACTAATACCCCTCCACTTAGTAATAAATCATTAATATGAGTAGTCAGCTACTCTCAACTAACTTAGTGCCCCCCGGGGTGTAGACCAATTGGAAACCACAAGTTTTAAATACTACGGAGGTCATAGGTTCAAACCTCAACTTACTCGTGGCCCGTGGTTGGGGGATTTGTGGGTTCACCAGAAGGTCATAGTGGTAGTGGATAGGATTCGGCCTTGTGTCACACAAACACGATATTGTCCCGACTGCCCTATAATCATCCAACATTAAAATCGCACAGGGTGTAGAATTGACGGTGAATGGGTGTACTATTAAGGCACTCCTTGTGATAGATCACCGGTTTGAAACTCCATGGTCACTACCTTACAAAAAAAAACTCTCAACTAACTTAGTGATATGAAATTAATAATATTACAAACAAAACAACTCATGTACACGTATGTTATGTATAGGTATACAACATGCCCAATCCCTTAATAAATTTTCCCCAAAGCTACCTCTAATCCTATTGCGAATTATTTATTAAACACTTGCAAATAAAGATGGACCCAAGACTACAAAATGGCATTTTTAACATCTCGAGTCATGGATATCCTAAGGAACCCAATAGCTATCATACATAGTAAGTACATACATTATGTTCTCATTTCTTCTAGTCATTGGTTGAATTAGGGATACCTTCCTTCCCAAAATGTTTGAGCTCAAAGCAAGAGGAAGAGGTACACAAAACAAAAATTGGTACCCAAAATTGTACAAGCAAGATATAATCATATACTACACACCATTGAATTTGTACAACACCAATCACTTCCTTCTCAAGGACTTTGATCTCAAAGATAGAGATAATTGGTGACTTCCCAATGAAATCTTGAGGTCAATGGATGTCAATATCAGAATATTACTCTTTGTGGTTTGTTTCTAGTTTAGTTAGTCTCACCATGGAGATATACATGACCGGAGACACCTCTTGTACATCATTTTTTGTAATGCTTATTTTCTCTTTAATAGGGCGTATCCCCTTCACAAGGAGATTCATCATAATGCACAATCCAATATTCATCAAGGAGAGGAAGATACTATCAAAAGAGAAACATTGATATTTTTGAATGATCCGTAAACTGTCGTGAATATTCCATTGGAACAGTTTGTCACAACAAATCTTACAACTTAGTTCTTTTTATAAGTTTATTTTCACGGAATGCTAAATAAATTGGAACTAAAAGAAAAGTAACTAGAGCAAAGAAATTCACAATCCACATAATCAACACAAGATTTACCCTAGGAAAACCCACTATGGGGAAAAACATAGCCATAAATGAGGACTATGCCTTTCTATTTTATATAGAATGCAAATACAAAGGAAATGGTACTTTGTATGGAGTTACCTATGACTTTGCGACAAGAATGGCTACTACAGGATCTCATACTTCCTCTATTCTTCTCTAATATACATTCCCGTGTTGTTTCTCAACTATGGAACAATACCATAACATATCATAAGAATGGAACCCCTTCTTCTCTTAATAGCTTGATATTTAACATAGCCCAATAGCCATCCATGGTTAATTTGAGGGTTTTTGCATACCCCAACTCTCGATTAGGGTTATGGTTTTGAACCTTCTAGAATTTTCGTGTAAGTCCCATCCACTTGTAGTGTCGTATTTGTTGTAACTTACTTTGGTCTTGCAAATACTGCAACATCTACTGATCAATGTGAATGACGGTCTCCTTTCCCATCATATAGTACTTCCACTTCTTAACAACTCGAACCAAGTCATAGAGTTCCTTGTCATATGTTGGGTAGTTCAGGACTCCTACATGGAAATTTTAGAATGATAGCATATTGGCCTCCCTCGCATCAAAACCACTCCCATAACATACCCTTTTGCATATGTCTCCAATTTGAAAGGATTTTGCAAGTTAGGCAATGCAAGAACTGGTGTCTAACTAATATTTCACTTGAGCTCTTCAAAGGATTTATGGTGATTCTTCCCCCATTGGAACCCCTTTCTATTGGTTGTTATGGAATGAAAGGGTGCAACCACAACAAAAAATAAATCTATGAACTTCTGAAGGTATTGTTGTGCCCCCAAAAGTATCCTAACTTTAGTGACATTTGTAGGAGTAGGCCACTTGGTGATGGCCTCCTTTTTTGTAGGATCAATCTTAAGTTCTCTTCCACCAATCACATACCCTAAATACACAAAATACTATTGATCAAATTCATATTTCTTGATGTTTTCCAACAATTGATGTTTTTTAAAGGCCTCCAACACTTTATTAAGATGTGAGATATGCTCTTCCCAGGTAGCACTATAAACCAATATATCATCTAAATACACTATCACAAATGAATCTAAGAAAGGATGTAATAAATCATTCATCAAACACATAAATGTAGTTGGTGCATTACACAAGCCAAAATACATTACCAACCATTCATATAGACCTTTCATAGTATTATAGGTGGTCTTCAAGGTGTATTCTTCCTTCACTCTTACCTGGTGGTATATCGATTTGAGATCCAACTTGGTGAAGTAATTGGCATGTTGCAACTAATTTGGAAAATCATTGATCCTGGGCAGATGGTATGAATTCTTGAGGGTGATCTTATTTAGATCTCTATAGTCAATACACATCTTCCAAGTCCCATCCTTATTGGGTACTATGATAATAGGCGACCCACAAGGTGAGGTGTTTGGTTGGATTACTCCGTTCTTGAGCAGTTGCTGTAACTATTTCTTCACTTTTTCTGCTTCCAGAATAGACTATCTATATAGTCTCATGCTCAACAATGGATAGTATAGAAATATTTGTATCTCATGCTCTACTTTTCTCTTAGGAGGTCACCCTCTAGCATCCTGGAACACTTCTTCATATTCCTGCAAAAGGTTCTCCAACTGGTGTTTCTTCTCTTTGGTACATCCCTCCAAAGATGCCTTGACTTTTACTAATTCACATTCTTGTTGATTATGTCTTAAGAAAAGAAACACAATATTTCTACTTGAACTGATCATATTTTTCACTTGGTTGGCACTTACCAGTGAGATCTTCGATTTACGTTTGTGCGCATTGATGAAGAAATATTTCTCATCCTTAATTAAGTGGTATTGGTTTTGTTGGCTCCTTCATTTTTTGATGGTTTATAATTGTGGAAGATTGTGCGGAGAACAAGGCGAAAGTTATAGAAGTCGTTGAATATTGCAAATGTATTGGGTCCACTCCCGCAACTATAAAAATACAACTCAATTCAAAGAGAAGGAATCCAGTTATGAGATCATCAACCGAGAGTCAAGTAGAGGACAATGCATCAACATACTATGAGTTTTGGGTTTTGTATGTAGGATATGGGATTGTGGGTTTTGTCAATGTAATAGTTCCGTGACATGTCATTCTGCAAACTAAGAATGATGGCTATAGAGCCGATTGTATGATTGTATTGAGAATATTGAGTTATTAAAAGATGAAGAATTGTTGGGTCTCCTTTAATTTTCTGAGTATATGCTATGAATACTATGAATACTACTTCCTATTTATATCCTTTGCTTTATGATGTTTGCATAACTATAATATGACTATATGATGAATGCATGTTGTAGAATGGTATATAAATGAGCCCTCTATCAGTTTACCCTTGCAGTTAACCATTCTCATATTAAATGTGTATAGGAAGTACTTCAGGAGAGACCTTCGCCTTCGGGGGATTGAGTATGCCAGCATGGTAGACTACAGTGGGCCCTTTGTTGGAACCTATGCAAAACCTTGGTCTCATTAGTCTTACACCAAAAAATGCTTATGTTTTCAGGAGCTGGTTTCTAACAAGACATTTATAACTGGATGGATACACTTATCCTAGAAACTGAGATCTAGGGTTGGTTGGAAAAGAGGTTTGAAGACTTTGTATTACGTGGAGCTAAGTTGCAAGGGTGGGATCCCTAGAAACTTAGAGAATATATCCTTTATGGAGGACCAATATTTGATCAGTACAAAGTTCTATGGCTTGAGCTCCCTGTAAAATTATTCAAGTGCTTGAAAAGACTTGTGGAATCCCAATAACACAGTAATAGACAATGAAGAACTATGCAGTGGACTCAAGGAGATTTAGTAGCCTTGCACCGGCTAGATATTTCGTTAAAGAGGGCTATCAAATTTTGGGTAGAAAGTACTTTGACAAGATATATTATGGAAATTGCGGTTGAAAATAACCAGTTTGTATCTCAACCTGAAGAATATCTCAAGAACGGAGTAAGAGGAAGGCTACTGAAGGAAATCCCATTGTGGATTAAAGCCTGGATGGTTAAATGCATATTTTTTCCACCTAACCTGGTCATAATGGAGGAGTAAAACCCTTGTGCTGCTAGGGGTGTGGTCAAGGTGATGTTGACGAGTTGCAGAGAGTAAGAATTTCGTGCAATGGGGGAAATATCTAATAATGACAGGAGGGTTGAGTTTGTATCCCAAAGATCGACAATTTGTGAAAAGTTGTGGAAACATATGTTAACACTATAAAATTCCTCACCATGTTCATCCCCTAGTGACATCACCATATTACTTATTTTTCCCCATAAAATCCTTCACTAACCACCAAAGCCTAAGTAAAAACCCACAAATTGGCTCACGATTATTTTTCCCTCTCCAAAATAGGGAAAAATGGCTTTATTTCCCCAAAAAAGGGAAAATTTCCCCCAAAAAGGAAAAAAATAAAAGAAAAAGGAAAAAAAGAGAAAAAACCCTAAAGTGCCACCCAAAACCAAGAGCTAATACCATGGTTTTCCTAATACCACGAGAAAGAAACCTAGGGAAAATATTTCTATAAATAAATGGTGAAGGACCACATTATTCACAATTCACTTGTTACCTTACCTTAACTTTGCAGAAATTTCACCAGAAACCCTTGAAACCCCCATTTGATTTCTAGTTTCACTCATTGTGAGTTTTGGCCACCATTAGTGACACTTGTGTGGAGAACAACTCGAAGTTGCTTGGAGATTAAGGACTCGTTGCTTTAACCATCTGTAAGGACCGTATACTCACTCTATTTGAGGTAACCCCATTATTGTATTCTTTTATTTGTGTAATAAAATAAAAAAACATTATTTCCCTACTCTCTCGTATGTGTGAAAGAACAAAAAAATATTTAGTTTATATTTGATTTACATGTGTTTTCTTCATGTTAATTGTACATCCCCTCTCATTGATCTAGTGCAATGGAGAGAACATGATGCTAAAACTGGGCATCTAGCCCAATTATCATTAACAAAATTCATTGAAAATAAAAGACATATGCAGATGTATAAATGCAAGAAACACAACGGAAGTAAATTTCTACTACACATCTAGCACGCATTCAACATATTCATGATATTCATCAAATAAATACATTACGGAATTAATACAAGAGAGTACTTATCTTGAAACAAAGTAATCCCGATAAACTGGGTATGCAACTGCAACGTTCCACCCAACCATAGGATAGTTGTGCTCCTCAATCTCTCAACACAACTGCCACCCCCGAGATGAGCATGATTTCTACAAGGAAAAAGGGAACAACAGACTCACACAAAGCGAAATATACACCAAAATCAGCCAAGCCAATCCACAGTTGGGTTTATCAGGATGCTAAGGAAATGGAAGGGAATGAATTGCTAAGATAGTGAGCTCAACCGCAAAGCTATGGATACCTCTACAAGATCTATCTAGCTTGGTACCCACAATACCTACACACCCAACACAAGGAAGTATTCCCTTCACTGCCACACAGTCCCTCAGGACATACCTTCCATTATAGTGCTCTTCAAGTTGTGCATAGAAGAATAGCTAGCCCTTTTGATCTTTTTGTGAGGTTACTCTCTTCACTATGTTTATCATGCCAATTCTGGTCCTCTTCCACTCCTAATTTCTTACTCACAAGTTCAAACCAAAATAGGGGTGCACATAATAGCAAAACACAAATGTTGGGTATGAAGAAAAACATTTTGACCATTGGATTCCCAAGATGGGGTTTCCATGATTTTTAGAAAATCGTGGGTAACCAAAAACGAAATGTTAGATGGGGAATCAAACCTAGGAGAGAAAAATTGATTTCAGAAAACGTGTGTGGGCATTCAAGGGGCCAAAACAACCTCTATAAACCCCCAAATCGTAACTCCCTTCCTCCCAGCCACTATGCAACACAAAAACGAATTCCCAGCTATGGAAAATGAAGGAAAATTATGGAAAACGTGAAGGAAAACACCCCAGCTAGCTCAAACTGTGTGATGGAGAAAAGAACATGGGTGAAGAATGGCTTGGGCACAATTTCATGGGTATTTTCTTACCCAAGAATCCAAAATACGATTTCCCAAATTGATGGCTTGCCCATACACGAAATTGGCTGCCATACCTCTCCATTTCCAAGGCATTAACTACCTCAACCAACTCTTGGAAGAATTAAATGATTGGGTGCATAAGTCAAAATGGGTAGTTGAGGGTTTATGGGTTCTCTCATTGACACTTGGATTTACACTATTGGCTCAGGGGTTTGAATATTTTCTCTCCCTGTTCCTTGTAAAAATCATGCCCCCATCTCTTGTTGCATTGCATAGCTAGTTGTGGGTATTTTATTAAATTGCATATTTACATGATGTCTTAATTTATATTTTTCCTGGCTAGCATGAGAACCATAGGCATCGATTTTTAATTTCCGATACATAAAACATTAAATCGATGGTGGGGCCTTGGCCTTGAGCTCCTCACCATGATTCAATAACGATATTTACATCATTTACAATTTTAATGCAATAGGGTCAAAATCGGGATATTACATTAATCATATAGTTTAGTTTTTATTTAGTGTTATTTACTAGTTTTTACTACATGCATGTACCACCATTTTCGAACTGTTAATAATATTTCCACAAGTCTTAGTAGGTGCATTTCTGCATAATCTAGTGTGAATAACCTAGGTACAGTTTTGTCGATTCCAATCGGGTAGATATCCATCGATTTGTGGTTTGGTTAGGCTAGTAGCTTTTTCAAATTTTTGTATTGTTGTTTTTTCACTTGCATGTCCATTTGCTTCTATTATTAGATCTGTCTGACCCTGTCTGTCAGCTTATTATAGGAAACTAGCCGGTACTCGCAAGTTTTTCCCCTTCCAACACAGTACGTTTTCAAAATTTATTTTTACGGCCCAGGCCACGTCTGTCAGACCTTGTTTCGTTCCTTAAAGCACGTTGTTTCCTTTGAGAAGTGTGCCCAGCCACTTCCAGGCCAGGGCACGACTTTTCCTCACTTAGGTGCACCCAGGTTGTGCTTTTCTTCTTCAAAAGCATGCTCGAGGTCGTTCTTTTCCTCCCAAAAAGCGCGCCCCAGCCCATGTTGCATTCTGCGGCCCCTTGCATGATTGTTTTTCAGTTTGTAGTGCTCTAGGTCGCAACTGTACCCCTGAAAGATGTGGCCTGAAACTGTTTTTTTCTTTTTTTAGCTATTTTTTTGCATTTGGAAACCGTTATTCAGTTTATTCCCATTGCAACCTACTCTTTGATATCCATAACCCTGTTTGTAGAACCCTTATCTTTCCATCGGCTTGTTGTAGCAGTTGTTTGGATCTCTCCTTCATGACCACTTTGTAGCCCTTTGTTTGACTTTGGTTGTTGCATGTTTTGAACAACCATATAGATCCTTTTAATTTGCATTATTTCATTTCAGTAAGTTGTTGTTAGAAAAACAGGATCACAAAGCAATAATAATAAACATAAATGCAAATATAATCACACAGACACATTACAAGAGAGACACCAATATATTGTGGTTCACCCAAGATGGGCTACATCCACACTGAAATTGCCAATCCTTATTATTATACCATCCAGCAAATGAAGGGATACAACCTACAGCACATCTGCTGCACTTCCTTTTCACTATCTCACAGTCTCTCTTCACGATCTCAGAGACCTTTACAATGCATAATACCTAATACATCCTACCTAGCCGTATTACAATGTATTTATTATAAAGGGGAAATACAATGGGAAAATACCATGGGGAACAAGTGTACAGCCCTTTTGCATATCATATAAAGCTGGGGTACATGGCCGACTAAATATCATCTATGAAATTGGAAGATCTGGCTCCACAACCAAAAATGTCCCACTTGGAGACTGATCACAACAACTCCAATGCTATTGTACTTACTGGATCTTAGACTTGGAAAATTTCTCATCTTCACCTTCACACTAGAACGCCACCTGAAACTGAGTAGGAACTCAGTTTCTCTCTAGTCACTACCTTTGTAAACATGTCTGCAGGATTCTGGCTAGTATGTATCTTTTCCAGCTTCAATAGTTCATCTTCCAGAACATAGCGTATGAAATGGTACTTGACCTATATATGTTTAGTCCTAGAATGGAATGCTGAGTTCTTTGCAAGATGAATGGCACTCTAGATGTCACTATACAACCTGCTATCATTCTGCTTCTTACCCAATTCCTCCATAAACCTCTGCAACCAAATCATCTCTTTACTAACCTCTGTAACAACAACATACTCTGCTTCCGTTGTTGAAAGTGCAACAACCTTTTGCAGTTTCAAAATCCAAATTACTATTGTTCCACCTATAGTAAACACATACCATATGGTGCTCCTCCAGCTATCCTTATCACATTCCATATATGCATCAACATATCCCTATAGAACACTGTCTGAACCTCCAAAACATAATGCATAAGTGGTAGTACCTCTCAAATACCTGAGAATCCACTGTACTGCCTTCCAATGTTCTTTACTTGGATTGTTCATATATCTTCTCACAACTCCCACTGCATATGCAATATCTGGTCTTGTGCACACCATGGCATACATCAAGCTACCAACTGCTGATGAATAGAGAATATTGGACATGTGATCTGTCTCTTCCTGTGTCTTGGGACACGTTTCCTTACTTAGATTGAAATGGTTGGCCAAAGGTGTACTAACTGGTTTTGCATTCTGCATTCTGAACCTCTCCAACACCTTTTGTATGTACTCACCCTGAGACAATGTCAATTTGCGATTTTTTATGTCTCTTGTTATTCTCATACCAAGGATTTGCTTTGCAGCACCCAAATCCTTCATTGCAAATGAATTAGTTAGCTTCCTTTTGAGTACATTTATATCCTGCATGTCAGACCTTGCAACAAGCATGTCATCCACATACAATAACAAGATAATATATCTTTCATTGTCTAGCCTCTTGAAATAAACACAGTGGTCAGAATGACATCTACTATAACCTTGTTCTGTCATAAACCTGTCAAATTTTAAATACCACTACCTTGGAGCTTGCTTCAAGCCATACAAGCTCTTCTTCAACCTGCATACCAAATCCTCCTTCCCTTTGAGCTCACACCCTTGTGGCTACTGCATATATATCTCTTCCTCCAAATCCCCATGGCGAAAGGTTGCTTTTACATCTAACTGTTCAAGATGCAAATCTTCTACCACCACTAGACTTAAAATAGTCCTAATTGAAGTCATCTTAACAACATGAGAAAATATTTCATTAAAATCTATACCTTTCTTCTGTGCAAACCCCTTTACAACAAGTCTGGCCTTGTACTGATTCTTACCTCCTTCTTCCTTCAACCTATAAATCCATTTGTTCTACAATGCTCTTTTACTAGCAGGCAACTGAACCAAATCCCATGTCTAGTTTCCTACCAATGAGTCCATCTCCTCATTCATGCCTTGCTCCCACTTCTTTCTAGTTGCCACATGCATTGCTTCTTCATAACATTCTGGTTCACCAGCATCAGTCATCAATAAATAATACATTGAAGGAGAGTATCGTTCAGAGAGTCTACTTAACCTGGTATATCTTCTTACACTTGCAAGAGTTTTAGGTACTTGCTGTTGTTCTTGAGTTTCAGGTACTTGCTGTTGTTCTTGATTTTCTGGCACCTTTGGAACTTCATTTTCTTCAATTTCATCAAGTATTGTGTACTCTGTGTTTTCCTTTTCCTATTTCTTTCCCTGCAACTGATCTTTATACATGAGCTTTTCATTGAATATCACATCTCTATGATAATGATTTTGTTATTTTCATAATCCCATAAGCGATAACCAAAATCATCAACCCCATATCCAACAAAGGTACATTTCTTGGATTTAGCTTCAAGCTTTGTTCTATTTTCTTTATCAATATGGACAAATGCTTCACAACCAAACGTTCTAAAAAATGAGTAGTTTACCTTTTTACTTGTCCATGCCTCCTCTCGAATACCACCATCCAAACCACTAGAAGGCCCTTTGTTTATTAAATAAACAACAATATTTACAGCATCTACCCAAAACTATAAGGGCAACCCTGCATGCAATCTCATGCACCTGGCACGCTCCATGATTGTTATATTCATCCTTTCTGACACACCATTTTCTTGTGGTGTTCCTAGGACTATCTTCTCTCTATGAATCTCATCGTATGAATAGTAACTATCAAACTCCTTGCCATAGTACTCACCTCCATTATCAGATCTGAGACACTTCAACATTTTTCATGTCTCAATCTCAACCAAAGCTTTCCACTTCTTAAAAGTAGCAAACACATTAGATTTATGTCTAATGCAATAAACCCAAGTTTTTCTAGTTGAATCATCAATAAATATAACATAATAATGAGATCCACCAAGAGATTGTACCTGAGTCGGTCCCCATACATCTGTATGCACAAGCTCTAACTTTTCATTCTTCTTCTGTTTCCAAACCCTGAGAAATATGACTCTCTTATGTTTTCCATAAACAAAGTTCTCACAGAATTCCAAACTTACCTGCTTCAAATCTGGCAGCAACTTCCTTGAGTTGAGAATTTGCATCCCCTTCTCACTCATGTGGCCAAGCCTAAGATTCCACAACGCTGTATTTGTTCCTGTGGAAGCTAAAGAGATAGAATGGTGAGTATTATGAGGACATAAATACAATCTACCTACCCTGTCTCATTTTTCTATCACCATTGATCCTTTAGTGATCTTCCTCCACGTTTCTCCAAACGTAGATAGACAGCCTCCATCTCTCAACTACCCTGTTGAGATCAGATTTCTTTTCATAGAAGGAATATTCCTAACATATTTTAGCATCCATTCAGTTCCATTGTTAAATTTTATCCATTCCTTACCCATTCCAACAATTTTACATGGCTCATCATCACCCAATAAAACATCCAAAATCGCCTGGAACATAATCATGAAAGTATTTTCAATGGGGTGTAGCATGACATGAATCCCCTGAATCTACTATCCAATAATCACTAATATTATATAATGCAAGAATCAAAGCATCTTGTAACACATCACCTTCTACATTTGCTTTCTAGGTAGTTTCCTGCTATCCATCTCCTTTCTTCTTTAGAGATCTGTAGTCCTTCTTCATATGTCCTTTCTTTACATAGTTCCAGCACTCTATTTTTCCTAGTCTGGACTTGGATCTGCCCATTTTAGACTTGATGTAATTACCTTGGCTCTTTCCTTTCTCCATTTGTCTTCCCCTACTCTCCATGGTCAACGCATTACCTGATGTCTCACCTGTGCTTTTTCTTCGCATTTCCTCACTAAGAATAACAGTAACAACATCATCAAATATCAAGGTGTTTGAACCAGAGACGGAGTTACTTACAGCCATGACCAAGACATTCTAGCTTTCTGGTAATGAACACAAGATTATAAGAGCCCTAAACTCATCATCAAAGTTCACACTTACAGAACTTAGCTGATTTGTAACCATATTAAATTCATTTAAATGATCAGCAACAGATCCACCTTCAGACATATTCATATTAAATAAATGCTTCATTAGAAATACCTTGTTGGAGGCCGAGGGTTTTTCATACAACTTACCCAATGCGCTCGTCAAACCCTCCGTTGTCTTTTCTTTTGAGATATTGAAAACCACCAATGAAGCCAGGTACAACTGTATTGCTCCCAATGCCTTTTTGTTAAGAACCTCCCATTCTTCGTCCTTCATAGTTGCTGGTTGCTTTGCTCTTCCTTCCAACGGTAGGAATAGATCCTTCTGGTATAGATAGACCTCCATTTGCATCTTCCATAACTGGTAGTTTTGGACATTAAATTTCTTGACCTTAAACTTTTCTTCTTCCGCCATTGCTCCCACCTGAACCAGAAATCCTAGTTTCCTGCGGGTTTATCTACCAAATAGACCTTTGGCTCTGATACTAATTGTTAGGAAAACAGGATCACAGAGCAATAACAATAAACAAAAATGCAAACATAATCACACAGACACATTAAAAGAGAGACACTAATATAACGTGGTTCACCCAAGATGGGATACTTCCACACTGAAATTGCCAGTCCTTATTATTATACCATCCAGCAAATGAAGGGATACAACCTGGAGCACATCCACTGCACTTTCTTTTCACTATCTCGCAGTCTCTCTTCATGATATCAGAGATCTTTGCAATGCATAATACCTAATACATCCTACCTAGCCATATTACAATGTCTTTCTTATAAAGGGGAAATACAATGGGAAAATACCACGGGTTACCCAAAACCATGGGCGCGTAAACTATTGGCGAAAAACAACCCAAGGTTGGGGAACGAGTGTATAGTACTTTTGCATATCATATAAAGCTGGGGTACACGGCTGAGACAATATCATCTATAAGACTGGAATATCTGGCTCCACAACCAACAGTTGTTTGGTTCAAATTGTGCTTGAAAACATTAGAATTTAGATGCTTTATTTTCATTGAAAATCAAAAGAAATTTTTTATGTATGTTATTCCATTTTTATTTTCAACATCTTGTTTCTAGTCATTCACCACAACAACACACAATGTCACACCTTAAGTATTAACGCTTGGTCCATAACACCAAGCTTAGCCTAAAATTTACATTAATTTAACACACACTGCACCTCACTTGATGATTAAAAGAACTTGGTAGCTAGGTAGGGCATTCTGGTTAGAAATGCAAACAACACCCCTTTTCCATTTTCATCTAAGACATAGTTGTTGTCCTCTAGTGTACCAAAATCCTTTGGTATTTATTAGCACCATTGACATTCATTTTTTGGGGGGCCTCTCCTCTAGGAGGGAAAGTGGCAAGATTGGTTCTAGAAGTCTGGGTGGAATACCACTCTCCACTCTGTACTGAAGGACACCAACTCGTTGTCCTCGTTGTGCATGCTGGCTACCATACCTTGTGTGCAACGATCAAAGGACTGAATCTACGGGACACCTTTTTGGACATGATTTGAAGGAGGTAGCTTAGTTTCCATTTATTTCTAGGGTTCTTTTACCTGAGATCCCTCTTGGTAGAGGGATATCCCTTATCCACTTTGGTCTTCCATTTCATATCGTCTGACTGCGGATTTCATCACCCTATAGAGGATACGATTTTTGTAGGCTTCCATCTGTTAGTTAGGAGGTTGCTTTCACCCATACCCCATAGGTTAGTGGGTCATTTTATTTTGATAGGTAGTGATTCTTGTTGGTTTTCTGACCACTTTGTTGCTGCTCACTTCCCGTAACACACGATTGCAATAGGTTTTTTTAGCTTGATTTTGGCCTGAGCGCCCATTTTTCTTGTGATATCTCCCCTTGCACACATGGTTGCATTGGTATTTTTGAGCAATTTTTCAACCATCCCTATTCAACACTCATACAACTATCACCATTGATCCCCCGAGATACTCCTGTAGACTACGTGGGCAGTCCCCATAACACGGTCCGCTGGACCTTAATAGTCGTGCACCCCTCAAGTGCACCTCATCATCTCCAGAAATTTTTCCCAAGGCCCCTTATTTCATTTCTGACTCCTCCCAGTCATATTCACCTATACCTTCTCCCCTACATATCCCTATGGTTAACACGAATCCTGACCCAATCTATGGAGGGATAGTTGGCGGTGGGCGTGGTAGTGGCCCTGTGGACACTACAACCTCCATTCCAGTCATTTGCTCCATTAGAACCATTATTCCCAGCAATGTTGGACCTACCCCCTCCACTATAGTACATATAATCACTGGTTCCATACCCATAAGTTGCGGGCCCACTCCCATTGCCAAAGTCCATACGACTACTGGATCCATTCCTTCTAGCAGCAATCCCATCCATATGACTACAATCCCTCTAGTCACTAGATTTATTCTTGGTGGCACTGGCCCTTCTTTCCAAGTTACACTGACCCTTGTAGTTGGTTCCATAGTCCTCCTCATGGCGGCCACTTCCCCTCCACCCTTCGGTGGAGGTGGCCCCACGATCATTGGTATGGTTAACACATAGGTTGGTTCTACTATGTCACATCCTCCTACTAGTTTTCCATTCATGTCCAGCCTTAACCTTCTTGACTTGGCGAGATTGACTAATGATCCTATTCTAAATGACCCTATGTGGCCTCTCATGCCCACCAATCTCCCTTCGGACATCCCTAAGTTTCAGGGGAAGGCTGGAGAGGATCCCCATAATCATATTATGTACTTCCACTTGTGGTGTTCCTATAACTCTATAGTGGATGACTCTATTCGACTATGCCTGTTACAACAAACCTTTACTGGCATTGCAGCTAAGTGGTATATCGATCAACCCCATGGGGCACATCCCACCTTTGTGTCCCTAGCCTCAACTTTCCTTTAGTTCTTCCAGTTACCAGTTCATTATGGTGTTGGTGTTGAGATCCTCCTTTCTTGTAGATAGACTACAACCACCCATACCATGGACCATATCCATAAGTATCATAGACATTGATGTTTGTGCAAGATCAAATTGGACGATCAAATATTTTTAGATTGGTTCATGAAGTCTCTCATCCCATCCATTGCCAAGGATGTGGCATCAAAACATCCCTAAACCGAATAAGACGCCATCCTCAAAGTGCATTAGTTTGACCTTATCTATGATTATTCAGGCTATCTATATACCATTTTCCCTTATGCCCCTCGCACTGATTCCTATAAGAGAGATCAACTGATCGAATCCCATGCTTCTGAAGGCTCATCGGTCACATTGCATCTATTGGTAGGCCCTATGTGCCTTTTACCCCTGCCTCGACTCCCATGTATAACCCTACCCCTAGCCTCGCTCAATCAACAATGAGTTGTGGCCTTGATATTTCACGCGCAATGGCTCAGCTCGGAACTACACCCTCATTATTTCCTCCAATCCCAAATCCCCATGTCCATGGACCCACTTATGTAACTCCTAGTTTTGGTAACAATCTGCAAGGGTATGCTCCCCCTCCAGTTCCTACCACTTAATACCATTTCCCCAGCCCACTACTAGCAGCTCCTTCACCTAGCCAAGCTCAAGATCCTCCTGTTATACAAGGGAAATTTTATTCCCAGTAGAAACATGCCCAAACCCAACCATCCCCCCAGAATTAGCAAGGGAAACCCAATCAGAGACGAGGTAAGAACCCTGGTAACAACCAATGCTAAGGAGGGGGCGAACAACCTCCTAACCCTCTAGATAGAAATGGTGTGAATCCTACCAATCAGAATCGCGATCAACCACCCAAGCAAGGAAATAACCCCCAGTTATGAAAAAACCACCCGTGCTCTTTCTGCAATGTCTACAGACACTATACGCATCATTGCCCCCATTTGGACAAAGTCTGCTAGCTATGAGACGAGGCTAAATTTTGGGAGGCCACTGCTACCACATAGGTGCAACCTAATCCACAATAGCTATCCACATAGGTGATGGTGTTGCAAAACCTCCTACCCACACAAGAGTTTGTCACACCACAACCACCGATTACGTATGTTGTGTTTTCCAGTCAGCTACCCGAGTCAAGGGTCCACCACCTCTTAATGATATCTTCTTCCAAATTCAACCTCCAGACTTGCCATAATAAATATGGTTCGACTACTAAGACCATACCCATATATAAGGTTGCTACATCTACCCCTGTAGACCAGTCTTTACGCATCCCTCCACCACAAACCAATGGGGCCCCCAAAGCCCCAAAATTTCGTTTGTGTCACATTACCAATAATCCCAATGCTTGAGTTGCTCCAAACTATAACATCATGGATGATCTGGCCCAATCCCCTGCCACCATGTCATCCTTGGAAGTTCTAAAGAACTATCTAGCGCAATGAAAAGAATTGTTTTCTTCCTTAGGTGTGATCAACCCATATAACTCACATTTGATAGAAATTGACTTGGACCATTCCAAACCCGCATACCTTCGTCCATCACATTTCAGATCCCAATATCGATCAGAAACTTCATAATATATTGATTCATCTTCGATGAGGGCACCTCTACATGCGTCATGTACACCTTCGTGTGGCAGAATCTTGGGTCCCTTCCATTGCAGTATTCCACGATGGAATTGTCTGCTTATGATGGTCATGTAGCTAAACCACAGGGCCTTCTCCTGAATTTCCCTTTCGAGTTAGTTGGAAAAACCGTCCTGATTGAAATTGAAGTCGTTAACTCCCAACTTGAATACACCGTTCTTTTAGGACGTAGCTACATGTATGCGATGAAGACGTTTCCTCGTATGTCTTTCGACTCATGATTTTCCCCCATGAGGGACGAGTCATTAAACTTGACAAACTCACTTACTATGACCCCAAAGGGCCAGCTACTCCAGAAAATGTCCTCTTCATGGTTGACAACTCCACCCTTGGTGTGTATGTTCCATCAATTTCCGCTATGGGGCTAGGTATATATTGTGAGGCTCCAATGACCACCACGTTTCTACCCTTTCCCTTGCCCCCCTCAACTGTTGAAATATCGGACTTATGCATTGTTTCTTCAAACAATGAAATCCCTAATTCATAACCCACCACTCAACCGACGCCCCAATCACAACCTCAAAGGAAATCCCAACCTCAACCACCATCTGTACCCAGCCATGTGGGATCCACGCTAATACACACATCCCCCTTTTTGTTCCCACCATCAGGAGTCATTATCATGCTTGTGATGGAAACATTGAATCTCCGAGGATTGACATTAGGGCTTCTTGTCATGTTGGCTATAACTGACCCAAAGGTTTTCTATAAGACCCAGGTTCTTTGCGGTTTCCCTTTGACCAACAAAACCCCTTCGCATCGGCCCTTTCGGCAACAAAATGCGAGCAAGTTTAGGTCTCACCCAAGGTGTATCTATGGGGTACTACGGAGTCAGGTTTCCATAGTAAGTGATGAGTTGCTTGGACAGACGTACTGCGCAGCGCAACAGGGGGTATGCGCTACGAGGTGAGACTACGTAGCGATGGACAACGCCACAGTTCGCACCACTAAGTTCTTCTACTGCGGACTTCTACTAGGAGTGTGAATAATACCATTCAGCTTTATACTTGAGGTGTTCGGAAACGCTTAAGGCACTGACATGAGTATCACTCATACATTCATTCAACTACTCAGCCGATTATCCATCTACTATTCGTTCATCCACTTGGTATGGTTATGATTTGAGCATATTCTATTGATACAATCTAATTGTTATGCATTTGTTCTATTTCGCATAAGGAAGTACTTAAGTGATCTCTTAACACATACCCAACTAACTGATTCATTGTTCTCAAACACAAGCTAAATGTTCACCATTCATCTATTCATGCAGAACTTAACATATCATCTCCATACTTCTTCTGATGGCAAATGCATACAGTAGTTCTCTCATAACAGCATGCAAGGAAACATTTAGACATTCATTTACAGAAAACACAGATAAGCATTCATCCATAAAACACAAATGCACAACACAATATTTAACGTGGTTCACTCCCCCAGATGGGAAGCTACGTCCACAAGAACGGTTGGTAATATATATCTTTAAAGGGGATGGGGACAATCGTTCTTAGTCTGCGCACTCAGCTGCAGACTCTCCTTCCTCTCAGATAGGTCTCTGCACCCACAACTGCAGAGCCTTTACAATCTTCTCAACTCAAAAGAGATTTTACAATACAACCACTCAACTTATTCAACAACTCTGAGAGAACCTTAGAACCCAGAACAAAAACAACAACCCCATCCCATACAAAATAGTCTTCTTAAATAGACCATTCCCAAAGGTAATGTCTTTATAATGCTGAAGACCTAAACCCAAAACCATTAGGGTTTACAAAACTGTGCCGGTTTCCCTAAACCGGCTTGCTAGAATCTGGCAGCATCTGCTTCATCGTGGCGGTTCTCCACATCTTCATTCTGTCGCTATCATCCTTCCTATCACACGCATGCCAGCAGGTCACTTTCACTGAACCGTTCATATCTAACAGTCTCACCCACTAGGCATGCCAAGCCATCGCTTTCCCTAAGCTGTCCTTTTCTTAACAAACTCGTGTATTGGCCACCTTCCTAAATTGCTCATGCCCGCTGCTCGGCACTCCTAGAGCATATTTCCAAAATTAGACCACTAATGGTCCATCTGGTACCTATACCTGATCCTCGTCCAACACTACACTTTGCTAGCTCCATGTGGCCTGACTGCTTCGCAGCACTGCTTCGCAGCACTGCTTCTTCGCAGCGCTGGTCTTCGTGGTACTGCCAAAATTCGGATGCTGCGCACAACTTCGCAGCATGGTCAAAACTTGGATGTTGCGCACAACTTCGCAGCACCCTCAACACTTAGACAAAATTTATCTTTTTTCTTAGCTGCGCTCAGCTCATCTTTTCCTACTTATCAAAAGTGTTACCAAAAGTTTTCCCCAACTTGGGCCCAAAATGCCCCTAACACTCACATGTGGCTCGTCCCCGAGCCACTTCCTGCTTTGGCTGTCTCGCTCTACTCCGCGACCGGTGGAGCTAATTTGGCCGCGAACTCATTATAGGTGCCGAACAACTGTTCCACTGCTTCTCTGGTATATTGTTCAACTTGTTTTACTGTCTCAAGCAGTGATGGAGTTATCTCTTTGTTGATGTATATGTAACTTTGGAATGTATTTCATCTGTATATTATATATATATTTATTGTACCCTTATAAGAGATGTGTTATTCCTCTATAAGGAAGTGTCGTCATGTGGATTGACAAGTGTCGCAAGTGTGTGTACTTGCCGATGGGTTATTAGACCACCTTATGGGGTCGGCCCTGATTAATATATAATATAATGTGGGTGTATCAAAGTAGACAAGTCGGCCCCAGTAGGTCACTGGGCAAAAAGGTGAGTATAAATAGAGATAGGAGGTCTCTATTTTACTCACTCGGAAAAGTAACTATCTCTCTCTCTGAAAAGTGGCGCACTAGTGAGGAGGAGGAGGATCATCTGCTAGGAGACTATCTCAGTGTTATTTGGTTGTATTTTGGTTGAGCCATTGCTCTCTCTATCTCTGAGGAAGTTGTGGGGTTTTTCACCTTAGGGTTTTCCCCACGGAAACTCTGTGTCTCTTGTCTCTATGCTTTTGATTCTTGTGATGCTTGTGATGCTTGTCATATTATGATTGTCATGCATTGATATACTGTAGATGTTATTCTCTCAGCAAAGATCCTATAGTATTGTGATTTAATACTAAAAATTTAACATGGTATCAGAGCTTAACTGAGAAGAAGACATTTTGCAGTGACGGAAGCTTGTATTCCTTGTTTATTGGGTTTCTCTCCACCGATTTTTGAAATTCAGTATAGTAGATTGGATCTACTCATCAAGGCGCATCTATCTGTCCAATCAGAATTCAGTTCCGAGCATTTTCAGATTTGGCCCTAAAAATTAGGGTTTCCACAAAAATAGGAATTTCTAGAAACTGAAGGCACAGATGGAAGCTCCTTGCAAAAATCGAAGGTTTGAGCTTTGGATCGAGATTTTTGGCTGGGTAGATCTCCGGGAAACTCAAACCCTAATTCAGGGCTCTCCCCAGTGAACTCGGGAGGACAAAAAGGCAATTTTGAAGGGCAAGACCTTGCTGATCTCAAATTCTGAATGTACTAGGCTAATCAGCTCTCCAAGGTGCATCTTTCTATCCTTTCGGAATTTTGAAATTCACATTTTGAATTTTTAGGGTTTCTCTGACAAACCCTAATCCGGGACCAGATCCAGTTTTCAGCACTTCAAGTGGTAAGTCCTAAATCTTTTCTATTTCCATTTGAAGTACTCTTAAAGATGTCTCTCCACACTAAGCTTGAGGATAAGCTTGAAGGGGCTGATAACTTCCGAGCCTGGAAGTATAGGATTGGGTTAATCCTGGAAGAGAATGAGTTGGATTCATATGTGAAAGAAGACATCCCTATCCCAAAAGATGAAGAAGCCAAGGCATTGCACAAGAAGAACTTGGTCAAGGCAAAGAGAATCATTGATGATTCTATCAAAGACCATCTCATTCCTCATGTGTCTTCTCTTAAGACACCCAAAGAGATGTTTGAATCTTTGACCAAGCTATTTGAAGGAAAGAACATAAATCGGAAGATGACCCTACGGAACCAATTGAAAGCAGTGAAGTTTCAGAATGGAGAAACCATTCAATCTTACTTTTCAAGGGTCTCCCAGATCAAGGAACAATTAGAAGCAGTAGATGAAATGGTGGAGAATGGTGAAGTGGTGATGACCACTCTAAATGGCCTACCCGGGTCATGGGACTCCTTTATTCAAGGAATTTGTGCAAGGAAGAAGTTGATCTCATTCAGTAGACTTCGGGAAGAATGCTCTCAAGAAGAAGCTAGACTTATAGCTCGTGAAGAAAAGATGGGAGGTGAAGATCAAGCTCTTGCAACTCACACCAAAAGAAGCAAAGCCAAGAAGGATCACTCTCGCCACAATAGATCCTATAAAAAGAACAAGAAAGACCTAAGATGCTTCACATGCAATGAGAAGGGTCACTTTGCTTCAGATTGTCCCAAGAACAAAAGGGATAATAACAACAACTCCAGTAAGAAGAAGAAGGGTAGCAAAAGAAGGTTTCATGCTCATGCTGCCGAAGATGATGAACCTCCAAACAAGAAGGCTAGGGCAGAAAGTGATAGTGATGATGACTCATCAAGTGAAGAAGAGTATGTTCTGATCTCTGCTCTCACAGGTACTATTTCTCATGGTTGTAATGATTGGTTGATTGATAGTGGGGCCTCCAAACACATGACTGGGTTCAAGGAATCTTTTGTGAACCTTTCTGAACATGAATCACCCCATAAGGTGAAACTTGGGGATGATTATCAATATCCAATCAAAGGAAGTGGTGAAGCCTACTACAACCTAGATTCTGGAAAATCATTGAAGATGAAAGAAGTATTGTATGTACCTGGACTCAAGAAGAACTTACTCTCCATCTTTGCATTGGATGCAAAAGGTATGAGGGTTGCATTTGTGGATGGCCAAGTCCTAATGTGGCCAAAGGGAAAGAACATAGATGATGCAGTAGTGATTGGAGAGCAAGAGGGAGGCTTGTATAAATTGAAGGGACAACCTGAACATGCCATGGTACATGAATCCATGGAGCCAAGTGAACTTTGGCATAGAAGACTTGCTCATATGCACTATAGGGCACTTCCAATTGCAAGCAAGGCAGTAGAGGGTCTTCCTGAAATCAAGACCAAACATGAAGGTGTTTGCAAAGGATGTGCAAAAGGAAAGAACACTAAGAAGGCTTTCCCAAGCAGTGAAAGCAAGGCAAAAGACATTCTGGAAATCATCCACTCAGATGTATGTGGCCCCATGTCATCCAGTTCCCTAAGTGGGTATGTTTACTATGTATCATTTATTGATGACTTCTCCAAGAAGACTTGGGTATACTTCTTGAAAGGCAAAGATGAGGTGCTTGACAAATTCAAGGAATTCAAAAACTTGATGGAGAATCAAACTGACAAGAAGATCAAAACATTCAGATCCGACAATGGTGGAGAATTCACCTCAAATGACTTCAAGAAACTTTGCAATGATTCAGGGATTAAGAGGGAGTTGACTGCTCCTTATAATCCTCAACAGAATGGAGTTGCAGAAAGGAAGAACAGAACTATCATGGAAGCAGCAAGGGCAATGTTGCATGATCAAGATCTTCCTATGCATCTATGGGCAGAAGCAGCCAGAACAGCTGTATACGTGCAGAACAGAACACCCCACAAGATATTGGACAACAAGACACCAGAAGAGGTCTTTTCTGGTAAGAGACCTGAAGTCAGCCATCTCAGAATATTTGGTTGTCTAGTATATACTCATGTCCCAAAAGAGAAGAGGACTAAACTAGATCCTTCAGGAAAGAAGGGCATCTTTGTGGGCTATAGTGAAAGCTCGAAGGCTTAGAGAATATACTTTCCAGGATTCAAGAAGATTGATGTCAGCAGGGATGTAACATTTGATGAAAACTCAGCATTCATCAAATCAAGGAAGGCACCTACCGAATTTGATGAAGAACCTAAGGAAACAAGATTTCAGGACACTACCATGACTGAAGCAGTTCCAGAAGTTGTTCGTGAGTTTGAAGATCCACAAGAACCTGTAGATCCACCCCGTGAGGATAACTCTCACAAGAGGAAACCTGTATGGGCTAGAGAGCTCATTCATGATGCAGAAAGATTTGGCATTCCAGAAGAAGAACACAGAGCAAAGAAGAGAACCAGATCACACACCAGTTATGTTGCCTTACTCTGTGACATTATGAACAAAGAACCTTCCAGTTATGAAGAGGCAGCAGAAAAGAAAGAATGGAAGGATGCTATGGTTGAGGAATACCAATCAATAATGAAGAATGATGTTTGGGATGTTGTACCAAGACCTAAAGAGAAGTCTGTTGTGACTTCCAAGTGGATCTACAAAATCAAGCATGCTGCAGATGGCAGTGTGGAAAAATACAAAGCAAGATTCGTAGCTCGTGGTTTCTCTCAAAAAGAAGGAATAGATTATGAAGAAACCTTTGCACCTGTAGCCAGGTATACTTCCATCAGAACAGTGCTTGCCCTGGCTGCAGCAATGAAATGGAAAATACACCAGATGGATGTCAAGACTGCTTTCCTGAATGGTGTAGTAGAAGAGGAAGTATATGTGGAACAGCCACTCAGTTTTGAAATACATGACAGGGAATCATATGTATGCAGATTGAAGAAAGCCTTATATGGCTTGAAGCAAGCTCCCAGAACCTGGTATGGTAGGATGGACAGTTTCCTATCTAGTTTGGGCTTTACCAAGAGTAAAGCGGATTCCAACCTTTACTACAAGGTTGAGGAAGGGAATCCTGTGATTCTACTACTGTATGTGGATGACCTATTTGTGACAGGAGATGACAGACTGATTGCAGATACTAAAAGGAAGCTTGCAGCTGAATTCGACATGAAAGATTTGGGAATGATGCACTATTTCCTAGGTATGGAGGTGTGGCAGAGTGCAGGTGGGATCTTCCTTGGTCAAGGGAAGTACACAGTAGATATCCTGAAGAGATTTGGGATGATGGATTGCAAGGCCATGGCCACACCTATGGCATCGAATCTGAAGCTTCTATGTGATGCTTCATTTGAGCCGGTTGATATCACTATGTATCGTCAGATGATTGGGTCCTTGATGTACCTGACGAACACGAGACCAGACATTTGCTTTGCTGTAAACACATTGAGCCAGTTCTTGACGGATCCGAGGAGTGTTCACCTGGTTGCTGTAAAGCATGTTCTGAGGTACCTGAAGGGTACAGTGGATTATGGGCTCAAGTATGAAGCAAATCAAAAGTTTAACCTACAGGGTTATGTTGATTCAGATTGGGCTGGCAGTGCTGCAGATAGGAAGAGCACATCTGGGTGCTGCTTCAGTATGGGATCAGGTGTGATCTCTTGGATTAGCAGGAAGCAGTCCTGCGTAGCACTGAGTACAGCTAAGGCAGAATATGTTGCAGCTTGCTCAGCTAGTTGCGAGGCAGTATGGCTACGGAAGCTACTGTCTGAGTTATTTGATCTCCCGTTGGAGGCTACTGGTATCTTCTGTGATAACCAGAGTTGTGTGAAGCTGTCCGAGAACCCAGTGTTTCATGACAGGTCGAAACACATAGAGATCAAATATCACTATATCAGGGATATGGTGCAGAGAGGAGCTGTGAAGCTCCTGTATGTTGTGACGGACGAGCAGATTGCAGATGTGCTGACGAAGCCACTAGCCAGAGTGAAGTTCGAGTACTTCAGAGAGAGGCTTGGCATTCTTCAGATCGAGGACACTTCGAGGAAGAAGTGATGGACACATTTGCTGAAGCCATTCCAAGCATGTTGGAAGGAGGATCCTTCACATGGCTGTGGATGTAAGTGCTGGATGATGAGCATCAGGATGATGTTCTGGTTTCTGCTTGATATGATCAGTTGGATCATTTTTATGTATGTATGTACGCATCATGTTGGATGTTGGATATGATCAGTTGGATCATTTATGTATGTATGCATCATGTTGGATGCTGGATATGATCAGTTGGATCATGTGTACGTATTTTGTATATGCATCATGTTGGATGCTTGGACCATGTATCTGTATTTGTATCAGGTGGATACATTGTATGATCAGGTGGATCATGTATGATGATATGTATTAGGTAGATACTTGGTATGCATCAGGTAGATGCATTGATGATCAGGAGGATCATGTATGGTGATATGTATCATGTATTTGTATTTGTATCAGGTGGATACATTTATGATCAGGAGGATCATGTATGATGATATGTATCAGGTAGATACTTGGTATGCATCAGGTAGATGCATTGATGATCAGGAGGATCATGTATGGTGATATGTATCATGTATTTGTATTTGTATCAGGTGGATACATTGATGATCAGGAGGATCATGTATGATGATATGTATCAGGTAGATACTTGGTATGCATCAGGTAGATGCATTGATGATCAGGAGGATCATGTATGATGATATGTATCATGTATTTGTATCAGGTGGATACATTGATGATCAGGAGGATCATGTATGATGATATGTATCAGGTAGATACTTGGTATGCATCAGGTAGATGCATTGATGATTAGGTGGATCATGTAGCAGGATGTTGCAGTGATGATCAGGATGATCATAGATGATGAGCTTCAGGATGTTGCTCGAGATGACATGCAGCAAGATGTTGCAGTGATGATCAGGATGATCATAGATGACGAGCTTCAGGATGTTGCTCCAGATGACATGCAGCAGGATGTTGCAGTGATGATCAGGATGATCATAGATGACGAGCTTCAGGATGTTGCTCCAGATGACATGTAGCAGGACGTTGCAGTGATGATGATCAGGATGATCATGGATACATCAGGATGATCATGGATACATCAGGATGATGTATGGTGAGTATCAGGTTGATACTCTGTGGCCGTGGATCAGGTTGTGCAGATGAGCATGTAATCCGGTGCCCTGGGAGATTTGCAGATGGTCTTTCGAGGTTTTGCCTATGGCATGTAATTCGGTGCCCTGGGACATCTGGCAAATGCTCTTTCGAGGTTTTGCTCTGGGAGGACATGTAATTCGGTGCCCTAGGAGATCTGCAGATAGTCTTTCGAGGTTTTGCCTATGGCATGTAATTCGGTTCCCTGGGATATCTGGCAGATGCTCTTTCGAGGTTTTGTCCTATGGCATGTAATTTGTTTCCCTGGGAGATCCGATAGGTTGGGTTGTGTGCCCGTAATCAGTCCTGGGATGCTCTTGCGAGGTTTTGCCATGACCACATGTAATTCGTTGCCCTGGGAGATCCTATAGGTAGAGCTGTGTGCTCGTAACAGCCTGGGATGCTCTTGCGAGGTTTTATGGTGAGGTCACATGTAATTCGGTGCCCTGGGAGATCCTATAGGTAGAGCTGTGTGCTCGTAACAGCCTGGGATGCTCTTTCGAGGTTTTGTGACGCACGTAATAAGTCCTGAGGATTCCACAGTATGGCCAGTGATGATGAAGACCTGCAGGTGGAGGGCCTACATCCAGTATGAAAAAGGACTGGCTCTGTAGAACTTCCTATGACGAGTAGAGACAGTGATTGGTTGAGATAGTAGCATCGATGACGATGATTCAGAGAAGAAGACTTGTCTAGCAGATCTGTGTCGAGAAATACCTTCCTAGTTAAGAGGGAGTGTTGATGTATATGTAACTTCGGAATGTATTTCATCTGTATATTATATATATATTTATTGTACCCTTATAAGAGATGTGTTATTCCTCTATAAGGAAGTGTCGTCATGTGGATTGACAAGTGTCGCAAGTGTGTGTACTTGCCGATGGGTTATTAGACCACCTTATGGGGTCGGTCCTGATTAATATATAATATAATGTGGGTGTATCAAAGTAGACAAGTCGGCCCCAGTAGGTCACTGGGCAAAAAGGTGAGTATAAATAGAGATAGGAGGTCTCTATTTTACTCACTCGGAAAAGTAACTATCTCTCTCTCTGAAAAGTGGCACACTAGTGAGGAGGAGGAGGATCATCTGCTAGGAGACTATCTCAGTGTTATTTGGTTGTATTTTGGTTGAGCCATTGCTCTCTCTATCTCTGAGGAAGTTGTGGGGTTTTTCACCTTAGGGTTTTCCCCACGGAAACTCTGTGTCTCTTGTCTCTATGCTTTTGATTCTTGTGATGCTTGTGATGCTTGTCATATTATGATTGTCATGCATTGATATACTGTAGATGTTATTCTATCAGCAAAGATCCTATAGTATTGTGATTTAATACTAAAAATTTAACACTCTTCTCCAATCTGTCCTTGTACCTGCTCCTGGTTGTTGCGCAGTTCCTTCAGCTTGTCTTCTATCTGCTGCGACACTGCTGTGGCATCCTCCAGGAGTTGTTGCGACTGATTATCCATCTCAGTCTCTTTTTCTCTTAATGCCTGGACTTCCTTCTTCAAGCCTGATATTTCCTTATACCTCGGCAGCCTTTCCCTGGGTGGCAGAGCCTTGAGCTCTGCATCCAACTTTTCTAGCGCGGTCTGTTTTTCTTTTACCGCAGTCTTCACCTACAGTAGCCCTTGATCCTCTTCAAGGTCAGCGAATGCCTTTGAAACCTTCTCCAAGAGATCTTGGCACTTAGCCATCTCACTTGTTATGCTCTGCGCGGTGGCACTCATTGCTTGCTCTCTTAACTACTGCTCAGTTAATGGTGTCTACGTATTCAGTTTTTCCTTCAAGGTGGCAAGATTGGCCTCATAGAAGATGTCCTTATCCTGCATCTCCATCTTCAAAGATCGCACCTTTTCTTCGATCCTCAAAACTGTGTCCGCAGGATCATCCTGGAGTTCTAGATCTTCAATATCTTGCACAATAGCAGATATGGTAGTCTCCAATTGTTGCTGGTGGTCCTGTTCATCACGTAGCTGCATTTCTGTGCATGACTGAGAGTCCTCGAGCTGCATGTTTGCTGCATGCAACTCCGCCTGCAACTTCATGGAATCTACTGTTCTTTCATGCATCTCCTCCACTATCTGCATGTGCAAAAAGTGTAATCCTAGCAAAGGGATTTTGGCCAAGTAGAGCTCTACCCGCTCGACACCCTTTGTGTCTAGGACGATCTGTTCAGTCATTGGTAATGAAATAGCCAATGGGTCCAAATGGACAACACTAGTCTTAGAAGGAAACATTATTGCTAGCTACGGCGGTGTTTGCTGCGAGGTTCCTACCAACCTCCCTTCAGCTCCTGCTTCACGTGACAAGGTTAGGCTCTTTTGGACATCGTCCATTTTCTTCATAAGACCTTGTAGTGTGAGCCTAGTCTTTTGCAGGTCATCCTGGATGGCCTTGTCCTTCTTATATTTTTCTGTCATTAGGTCCCCCATCTACTTTGAGACCTTTTCCACAATTATGTCAAAGTCTTCTTCATTCAACATTGTCTCAGATTGACTCTTTGTTGCTTTCATTTTCTTCCGTGCCTTTGGCTTCTGCGGGGTTTTAGGTTCCTTCCTCTTTCCTTTTTCTTCGAAAATAGGGCATGATAGCGGGATGGGTTCATCTTCTTCTGAGTCAGTTTCCACATCCATGACTTCAACATAGAAGTTGGTCGGCCAGTCCTTCATGAGGATGTCAATGTCATCCTCATACATATGGTAGTTACCCGCGTACCATTCTGGCTTCTTCATTCTCGCTTTGGGTGAAATAAAGATACATCGCATATCCGCCATAAAATCAATAACACGAATATACTTCATCGTTACCTGCTTTGAAATGCGGGATGTACGGGTGATCACATCGCATAGCTGAGTGTAATACTGATAGAAAACTTCAGCTGTCGCTCTGCATTGATATTTTCCCAAAGGTTGGCATAGTGGAATCCTCTAGGATCATTGCTTTCTATAATGACACCCACATAATCCTTTGGATCCTTCCATCTGGAAAAGGTGATGAGGATGATCAGCCATGTAAAGTGGAACTATCCTCCATTCTCCTGGGTATCATTGAGTTCATCCAAGAACTCATTAAGAAGATACTGACACCAATTGAATTGGGTGCCTTCAGCCGCTGCGGCACTGAGTAATATTACGCCCGCAGGCACCTCCGGAGGCCTGGCTGTTCTTATGATTTTTCCTGTGAGCAACTGTGTGACAAATCTTGTCGCTCTATCTTCAATTTCTTCTGTGGGAAACCCTCTTTTTCCCTTCACCAATGCATGGCTCTACTTCATTTTTGTGATAACTTCTTTTTCCTTACCCTTCCCTTGGAAGAACTACTTGGGATCCTTGCTGCGCTTGCTTAGTCCTGTTATGCGATGGATTAAGTCAATGTTCAAATCCACATTTCGGTCCATCCATAGGTATCCTTGGTGAATTCGTGCCATCATAGTGCGAACCACTACATTAAGTTCTGGTGAATGATCAAAATGAGGTAGTCGGAGCAAGTTCAGCAATCCGGACTCCACTATTGGCGTCAACCAGCTTTCAGCGACCAATTTAAATATGCCCTTAGCATCTTTCTTCCAGAACATGTACTGGTCAGGATGGAACTGTGGGTACTTGGGATCATGGGGCTCTTCCTTCTGTACGCCTAGGAGGTCAGAGTCTTCCCATTTACACTCTGGGATCTTTCCTAGTAGGTTCTTGGTAACCTCTACATGCTTCGAAATGGGCGACAAGGGAATTTCATAATGGGCACTCTTGACCAGATTAAAAATAGGGGCATCCAGCGCCCGAGGTGATATGTACTCCGGTGTCAACTTCAAAGGTTCCTTCTGAAAGACCGATGATCTTTGCGTTGTCTGGCCTGTCTTGGGAGTCTTGCTTCGTGGTCTAGCTGTGGCTTTCCCTTTGTCCTGCATGGTTGGATTATGTCGAGGTGACCTTCTAAACGCTTGACTAGGTTCGAGTACAACCTTCTTGGCAGGGGTTTTCATTAACTCTGCAATCCCCTCGTGCTGAAAGACTCGAATTGCTTCTTGAAGTGTAAGCTCTTGTTCTCAATCCGGTGATTTGGACATTCACTGGCAAGAGTAGGCAACTGTTTCAGGAATATGGCTAAGGATTGCTAACACAATATGGAACGCATGAAAATTCTAAGTGTCTTGCAACGCCCGTGAGACCTGATGGGGCGTTATTTATAGGTGCATTTGAGTCCCCCCCTGCACCTTTAAACGGCTAGATGAGCCTTTAATGAGGTCTTCATTGGCCAATTTGAGCGAATCCTTCAGTCCCTTCCATCGTCATCGTGTTCAGAATGGTTATCTTTTCGTTAAATGCTCAAGCGAGCGCTTGCAACAGTCACCTAACGGCTATATTTTCCTCAAAAGTAGGGTAACGACTATTTTTCTTAGTACTGCGTCGAGCTGCACGGCAGTGCATCTCTAATCCTGCGCAGTTACTTCACGGTGTCGGTGTTTGAACTGCGCAGCTCCCTTTTTCTCCCCCCCCCCTTTTTTTCCCTTCCACGCAGCTTCAGCAGTGCTACGCGGTACACACATTGTTCTAGTTATCGTACATGTACAGGCTCCGTTACATTTCCAGTTTCCAATTTCAACTGTACATGACACTTAGAAATTTCTCCCTCTGCTTATCATGCAAGATTCTGCGAAGTAGTGCTTTCATGGTACAATTTTAGCCTGCTTCCATTTATCAAAGTTGGTAGGGTATCGCCAGCTAAATTGGCTAACTGGACTGCACCAGTGTTAGTAACATGTATCACAGTATATGAACCAAGCCAATGCATCTTAAATTTACCAGGAAAATTCATGAATTTTCTATCATACAGGAGGTCTAGGTCACCTACCTGAAAGCACTTGTTCTTTATATGGCGATCATGCCATGCTTTCTCACGGTCTTTCTGGACTTGCTGGTGGAAGCCGACGATGATGCAATCTTCCTTCAACCCAACTAGGTGTAGCACTCTTTCTTCTAGCGCTGTAGGGTCTTCCATCCCTGTGAATGCAGCGATTCTTAAGCTAGGGACCATGTACTCCATTGGAATTATAGCTTCATGTCCGTAAGCCAATCGAAAAGGTGTGTGCCCCATCAATTTCTTGCAAGTGGTCCTGTATGCCCATAACACAGATGAGATGCGCAGGTCCCAATCATCTCTATTCACATTGGAAACTTTAGTCAGCGCATTCTCCAGTATTTTATTGAAAGCATCAATAGTGCCATTTGCCTGCGAGTGATATGGTGTACTGTGCTGATGATGGATATGGAATTCCTCTGTGAGAGCTTCAATAGTCTTGTTTAAAAAGTGAGTACCTTGATCACTCATCAAAATCTTTGGGCACCCGAATCTTGATAATATTTCTTCAAAAATGAACTGCGCAGCAGTGCCTGTGCTGCAATCCTTCACCGAGTTTGCTTCTTCCCATTTGGTGAGGTAGTCAGTAGCAGTAATGATGTACCTTGCACCAGTTCTTTTCCCTGGTGGGTTTATAGGTCCCACAAATCAATGGCCCATTTTTCAAATTCCTGCAAGTTCAACTGCTGATTCAATGGCATCTCATCCCTGTGCAAAGGTTTTCCTATCCTCTAACAGACATCGCAATTTCGGTAGTGTTCTTTAGAGTCTTTATGGATCGTAGGCCACCATAGCCCTGCGAGTAGAATCTTCTGTGCGGTATCCCTTCCTGCATAATGTCCTCCTGCGATCCCTAAGTGCGCATTTGCTAAGATGAATGGTCTCTCATGGTCTAGTACACATCTGCACAAGACTTTATCCGGTTCAAGTTTGTATAACTGACCTGCAATAATAGTGAAGTCTGTGGCTCTCACTACTAGCTATTTCTTCTGCTGGACGGAGAACTCCTACGGTGCCAATCCTATTGTTAAGAACTCGATGATGTCCTTATAATAATCATCGGCAATCTGTATAGAAAATAACTGCGCATCAAGCAGACTGTCTTCAATGTTCGTCAACTCTCTCCTGACTCAATCCTAGAAAGATGGTCAGGTCCCAAGTTCAACCTGCCAGGATTAACAACAATCTCAAAATCATACTCCTGGAATAGCAATAGCCATCTACATATGCACCCCCCTAACACTGGCTTATTGACCAAGTATTTCAACACAGAATGGTCAATGAACATGAGGAAGTGCGCACCAAGCAAGTAGCATCTGAATTTCTGCAGTGCATATACCATCGCAAGGCCTTCCCTCTCAGTAGTAGTATAATTTTTCTTTGCTGTCAATAGCTTTCTACTTGAAAATGTAATGGGATGGTCAATACCTCCTTCTCCTGGCTGAGCTAATACGATTCCCAAGGCAATGCATGATGTGTCAACATGGACATGGAATGGTTTTGCCCATTCTGGAAAGACTAGAATCGGCACAGTTACCATCTTTTCTTTTAGTGTATCAAAACCCTGCTCGCATTCTGCGTTCCAAATGAACGGTGCGTCTTTCTTTAGCAGCTTCTCCATTGCTGCGGTTATCTGCGCATAACCCTTTATAAATTTCCTGTAGTATCCAGTATGGCCTAAGGTAGAGCGCAATATCTTAACTGAATTTGGTGTTGGCAAATTCACAATAATGGCAATCTTCGCAGGGTCCACCATCAATCCCTGCTTACAAACAATGTTCCCAAGTAGAATCCCATAAGGAACACAAAAAATACACTTCTTTAGATTTAAAGAGATCTGATGTTGTCGACACTTCTCAAGCATCATTCTGAGGTTCACACAATGGTTCTTCAATAGACCAAACACAGTCCAATCATCAAAATAGACTTCGAGAAACTTATGCATAAACTCTTTGAATGATACGATGACCACTCTGGAAAATATGGCAGGTGTGTTCTTTAGGCCAAAAGGCATTACTGTGTACTAGAATGACCCCCATTATGTAGAAAAAGTTGTCTTATGCCTGTCTGCAGGATCAATCCTTATCTGATGATACCCCAAAAAACCATCAGTACAAGAATAGGCCTCATTCCCTCCAACATTATCAAGCACTTCGTCCGTGAAAGGAGTAGGGAATGGGTCGTGCATGGAAGCATCATTCAGTTTTCTGAGATCCACACAAATCCTGATCTCACCCTTCTCTTTCTTGTCTTGAACGACCATGGGACTAATCCACTTTGATTCCTCGACAGGTTCAATGATTCCTGCTTCAAGCATCTTATCCAGCTCTGCGCGTACTCTTTCTTTATAGCGTGGATTTAATCTGTATGGTCTCTACTTCACAGGCTTGGCACCTGGCTTCAAAGGTATTTTCATGACCCCTAGGTCTCCCAAAATTCCTTTCATTTCTGTAAATTTTATCAGAAATAGCTCATGATACTCATGTAAGGTGTCTGCGATCTCTGCAACAGTCTGATTGTCCCAATAGTCTCCTATTACTGCGAACTTTAGTTCTTCGCTTGTGCCAATATTCACCTTCTGCGTCTTTATTGGCCCACTCATATCTGGGATTTCTACCGGAGGTCCTTCTACATTGCACGTGCCCTCCGATTCAGGTATGGCTATGTTGCGCGAGTTGTCCTCATCGTATTCATTTCTATCATAGATGTATTCAACTAGGTTGTAACACTCGATGGGGTGTTCTTCATGTTCCTTCCATTCTGACTGTAGGTGCGCAGGAACGCGATCTGCTTCAAAGAATTCCTCCAATGTCATATTTCTGTGAGGACAATATTCCCTGAATATGCATTCCTTAATTATCTGCAATGCATCATGGATCAACGGGTTCTCATCATCAAAGCTAAAGTCCCTCTGGAAGTTTGCAGTTAGCATGTCCCAATCATTGGTTTCTCTACACAACTGCAGGTCTAGGTACCATTTCTTTTGAATGTCATCATCCAGCGTATGTACAAATAGATGCACCCATTCTGTGTGTGGACTTTCCGCCCATGCCTATGAACAAACTTCAATGTGTTGACTAGGATTTGTCTGTCCAGTAAACTTTTCAAAGGGTAATGTAACCCTTCCTGCAAATCGGATTTGCATCTTAATTCTGCATTGACCCCAAGTGGTCAATGTTTGCTTGTGCGCATTCCACCATCTGGCGGGTGTGTCGCGCAGTGCCATATCCAATGCTAGTAATCTGTGCTCATCTGTAATGGTTGCAGTATATTACTGAATGAAATTGTAAACATTAGCAGAACCATCATATGTGGGAATAGGACTTACCTCCTTCCCGATCCAGCGCAGTGATTTCGTAACCTGTACACACCTTCTTGTTGATACTTCATGCATCCGGCTTTGCTAATTTTCCTGTCCTGCCTCCGAATCAGAGACATGGGAGATGTCACATCTCCAGCTGAGTGTACCATCTACAGTAGGATTAATGTAATCTTCCTGGTTTGCTATGAGCTAGTATAATTGGTCCAACTCTTGAGCCTTGGATTCCTCCTGAATGGGCTCACTGTATCTGTCACCATCTGCAGGATCCAATGGTGTGATGACCCTAAGATGCTTTCCTTCAAATATCATCTTCTTTTTCTTCATATTTGTGATAGCCAAGTTATCAATATCCTAGTCAATTCCTAGCAATGCAGGAAAAGGTTGACTATCATCCACAATCTCGATAACTTCAAATTCTGCATGACTTTGGACTCCATCGATGTCGACCACCACATCAGCTAACTGTCCAAAAGGTATGACTTTATCCTGTTTAGCCATTCTCAACTGGATAGGTGACCATGACAACTTCGGTCGACCCATCTGCTGCCATATCTGCTTAGTTAAGACATTCACTTCAGATCCCAGATCAAGGATGACTTCATCCATTTCAAAATCTCCTATCTGCGCGGTAAGCCTCATTTCTCGGCCTATTCTTTTATGCTTCCTTATGTGATGTACGGCGCTATCAGAAACTTCTGTTCCCTTCTGTGGTTCATATTGGTTTATGAGCGTCTGTAGCTCTACTATGGCATTTTCACTTTTTAGTAACTTCATGCAGCTTTGCAGGAATTGCGCAACAAAGGTGCTAACATCCGTTGCGGTGCTTGTTTTGTCATAGGCCGCTGGCATTTCTTCAAAATGTGTTGCTTCACTGCGCAATAGGATCCTCTGTGATTCTATTTCCAGTTCTCTGAAGGTATCCCGCGCGTCGATGAAGACTTCCTTGTTCTTTCGTAGGTCGAGAGCAGGTATTTTTCCTAGAGCTTTCCTTATCCATATTGTCTCAAGAGGGATCTGCTTTGTGTGAGCCTCCCCTGACATGGAAGCTTCTGCTCCCCTATCGCGGCCTATCTTAGCGCCACTACGTGTGACCACATTGATGCTCGGGTCTACTGGTTTGCTCTCCACTGCGATCCACTGGACGTTCATGTTTGGTGTGTCTGTTCATCTTCTTTTCTGCATTTCCACCTCTAGCACTGGGAAATCTTCAATAACATGCTCGAATGATTTACAGTAATTGCATGTAGTGCATGGGTTAACACAATCTCTAGATACGTGACTTGGTTGGCCACAATTATTGAAAATAACCTGGCCGCGGCCTCTTCCCTGCGCCGGGCTAGCATTTCTTCCTCTACCGCGGTATCCAACACCACGACCTCTGTATCCTCCTTGGTCATATTGTGCATTCTCTTGTTTCGGTTGGTTATCTTCTTGTACGCGGCACAAGCCAGTGCCTCTCATTGAGTCCATATCTCATTTTCTCTCATCCATTAGCTCATATGCGCGGCAGTTGGATTCATCTTGTCCAACTGATATACAAAAAGTGCAATATAAATTTTTAGGTGTTTTCACATACTTCTATATGAGATAGCAGTCTTTAGGTCTGTGTCCTGTGGTTCTAAAAATTTCACACCATGGGGCCTGATTCTGATTTATTGGGTTGGGCGCACCACTATTAAGATAGTCGCGGAACATAAGGCAATGTTCCTGATCATGGCCTTCTCCTTTGCAACTTGTACACCAGACATCATGTATAGGTTCATACCTTTGTTCTTTTCCATTCTTCATGCTTTGCAGTTCTAGTGTCAGGCTGGTCAGCTGGTTCTGGATCTGAGACATCCCAGAACTATTCTCACCAATTGGCGAAGACTTTAGCTTCATTGCAATTTCCAAGGCCTCTGCCTGCGATGTAACCTTCTGCTGCATCAATAATAATCTAATATGTGGGGAATAGCGCAGCAATAAACCATTCCTTGTGTTGTTCCGGAGCTATAACAAAGCTTACTTGGTCCAATAGGGTCTTGAACTTCTGATCAAACTCCCAAACCATTTCAGTCGGTTTCTACTTTATTTATTTCAACTCGGTTATACACTGAGATTTAGATTTGGGTTTCTTAAACTCTGCCACAAGCGTAGCTTTAATTTCTGCGAGGGTTCTCGACTGTGTGTTAGAGTACTTCATGAACCAATGTAAAGCTCTGTCCCTGAAAGTGGTGATGAGTTGTTCTCTCTTTACGGCATCATCCTGGATCTGTCTTACACTCCATACGGCTTCACAAAGAAACCAATGCTAATCAGGGTCTTCTAGGCTAGTTCCTTTGAATATTGGGAGCTTCATATCAGTGTTTTCCATTGTCATATTAGGTGGTGAGGCACCCGGATTAGCGCGCGGCTGCTGTGAGGGGCTCTGCGCAGCAAAAAAAAATGGGGATATTGGACTATGCTATGGGGTGGGTTATGTAACGGGCGGGCTCTGATGCAAGGGTGGCGTGGTTTTTGCAACCGACGGATTCTGAGGGGTGAATGGTGGTGTGGCTTCGTTGTTAAGGTCACAAGGGATCTCAGTGTCTATATGGAGCGCAGTGCCTCCAAGATTCTGATTAAATTTATATCTCTTGCCACTTCTAATATTATGGGTATCTTCGTCAGAATCACTATATATATTGTTTACCATGACAGACTTGATAATATTACTGCATTCTTAAAACATCTTTCTCAACTAACACCATCTTAATGTATAGACTGAGATTATTCAGCAACTTAACTTGGAATCCTTCGAAAAAGGATGCTTATGCTTGGCTGTAGGATTTGAGTGTGTCTACAACAAATTCCGTTACGAAGCCTTCTAGCATATTATCGACCCAGAAGTCAACTGTGCATGACAATGGGCTGTCTATCACTTTGAGCTGCGCTGTGAGCTCGGGAATCCACTCTGTAGGAACTCCTCCTTGAAAATAGGTTTTCTTTTCTGCGAGCGGCGAGATCCACCTGTGCAGCTCGTTTGGATATGATTCCCAGAAAATCTCTTGAATATATTTCCACATATATATATCTGACCACTGTGTGTCACATAGACGCGGATGTCTATTCTCTTGCCTTGCAAAGTCTCTTATGGTCTTGTCCCACCAAGCTTAGGTTTCTGTCTTTTCAGGATGCCAGTTGTCAAATCCTTCTGGGAACTGATATTCTTCATCACACATCACGATTGCAACTCATCACGGATTCTAGCCCGGCAACGGAACCATTTGTTGGATATAACTGACACAGAGGTTTTCTATAAGACCTAGGTTCTTCGCGGTTTCCTTTTGACCAACAAAACCCCTTCGCACCGGCCCTTTCGGCAACAACCTGTGAGCAGGTTGAGGTCTCACTCAAGGTGTATCTATGAGGTACTACGGAATCAGGTTTCCATAGTAAGTGACGAGTTGCTTGGACAGACGTACTGCACAGCGCAAAGGGGGTATGCGCTGCAAGGTGAGACTACGCAACGATGGACAACGCCGCAGTTCGCACCACTAAGTTCTTCTACTGCGGGACTTCTACTGGGACTACGAACAATACCATTCAACTTTATACTTGAGGTGTTCGGAAATGCTTAAGGCACTGACATGAGTATCACTCATCCACTCATTCAACTACTCTACCGATTGTCCATCTACTATTCTTTCATCCACTTGGTATGGTTACGATTTGAGCATATTCTATTGATACAATCTAATTGTTATGCATTTGTTCTATTGCGCATAAGGAAGTACTGAAGTGATCTCTTAACACTTACCCAACTAACTGATTCACTATTCTCAAACACAAGCTAAATGTTCACCATTCATCTATTCATGCAGAACTTAACATATCATCTCCATACTTCTTCTGATGGCAAATGCATACAACAGTTCTCTCATAACATCATGCAAGGAAACATTTAGACATTCATTTACAGAAAACACAGATAAGCATTCATCCATAAAACACAAACGCACAACACAATATTTAACGTGGTTCACTCCCCCAGATGGGAAGCTACGTCTACAAGAACGGTTGGTAATATATATCTTTAAAGGAGATGGGGACAACCATTCTTAGTCTGTGCACTCAGCTGCAGACTCTCCTTCCTCTCAGATAGGTCTCTGTGCCCACAGCTGCAGACCCTTTACAATCTTCTCAACTCAAAAGAGATTTTACAATGCAGCCACTCAACTTATTCAACAACTCTGAGAGAACCTTAGAACCCAGAACAAAAACAACAACCCCATCCCATACAAATTAGTCTTCTGACATAGACCATTCCCGAAGGTCATGTCTTTACAATGCTGAAGACCTAAACCCAAAACCCTTAGGGTTTACAAAACTGTGTCGGTTTCCCTAAAACGGCTTGCTGGCATCTGGTAGCGTTTGCTTCATCGTGGCGATTCTCCACGTCTTCATTCTGTCGCTATTATCCTTCCTGTTGCACGCATACCAACAAGTCACTTTCACTAAACAGTTCATCTCTAACGGTCTCGCCCACTAGGCATGCCAAGCCATCGCTTTCCCTGAGCTGTCCTTTTCTTAACAAACTCGTGTATTGGCCGCCTTCCTGAATTGCTTGTGCCCGCCGCTCGGCACTCCTGGAGCATATTTCCAAAATTAGACCACTACTAGTCCATCTGGTACCTGTACTTGATCCTCGTCCAGCACTCCGCTTTGCTGGCTCCACGTGGCCTGACTGCTTCGCAGCAATGCTTCCTCGCAGTGCTGGTCTTCGCGGTACTGCCAAAATTCGGATGCTGCACACAACTTCGCAGCATGGTCAAAACTTAGATGTTGCGCACAACTTCACAGCACCCTCAACACTTAGACAAAATTTTATCTTTTTATGAGCTGCACTCAGCTCAACTTTTCCTGCTTATCAAAAGTGTTACCAAAACTTTGCCCCAACTTGGGCCCAACATGTCCTATAATTACCCACACCAAATCCCGCCCTGATCCCTTAGGTCGTTCTCCAACCAATCCAAACAATTGACATCACTAATCATCCACCTCCTGGCGTATCTACGGAAACATCCTCCAAACCTGCTCCCCCTCCCATCAAGAAGGCTAGGGGAAAAGCTTTGAAGACCACTTCCACAACAACTATGAACAATTTAAGTTGTGAATCCTCCTCCTCCTGCCTCAGCTTGATTACCTTCTCCCTTATCTTTGTGCGATCTCTTAGGTCATGCTACCCAAACTGTCTGCAATTTCCCATCCTCTGCACTTACATACAAACATTGGATTATGGCGGGAACATCGCATTCGTTCAAGTGCCAACCCCTCCTTAGTTGTGTAAAAAATATTTACACAAAAATATTTTGTGTGAGGTTTATGGCCTTTATGGCCATTACTCCCACCATTGCCCCGATTTACTAGAGTATTGCTTGGTATTGGATGAGTTGCACAAACTATATTTGGAGTCTCAAATCCCCATTGTTGAAGAAATCCATCCCCCAGAATTCTCTTCGACCGAAACAATTAGTATTTACGTTATTTCGACCATGGACCCAACAGTCACATCGTCAGCTCCAATAGATCCCTTTGATCTCTCCACTCGATGCTTTCGAAGTTTCGAAGAAATACTCGAAGCGTTAACCAAGCCTGACTTTCCTTGGGATGATATGAATCATTGTGCTTACTTTATTCCCAAGGAGTATACCACATCTACAGCTAATCTATTCTTGGTCGAGTCAAAATATTTTATTCATGGTAATGTTGTTTGGTTCAAGAATCCTATCCTGACCTAGATGCCTTCAAGGAAGGTAAAATGGACAACATCTAACTTACTATCCAAGTGGATATCTCTATTAAACCCAGTGTCATTGAGAACATCATGTTAGGCGCTTCTTGCACCCCCAAAGAAGTCATTGCCTATAACAAACTCTTTCAATAGTTTTGCGACATCTTTTCCTAGTCCTACACTTAGATGCTTGACCTTGATCCTTCCACCATCAAACATTGCATTGACACTTGGCCCAATGTTGTGCCTGTCCCCCAAAATCAAATACCCATCCACCCGTCCAAAATTACAGTGGTAAAGGCTAAAATTAAAAATTTCCCCCAATATGGGTTCATATACCCAATCACATATTCCACATGGTTGTCTAACCCCGTTCCGGTTAATAAAAAACAAGGCACCATTCGTGTCTGTACATAGTTCTAAGATTTGAATATGGCATGTCTTAAGGATAATTTCTTGACACCCTTCAGTGATCAACTCATTGATGTGTGCACTAGAAACAAGGTTCTTTCCTTCACGGATGGTTTCTCTGGTTACAATCATATTCAGATCCGCAAGGAGGATCAGTACAAGACTACGTTTACTACCCCTTGGGGCAGTTGTTCCTATCATTTTATTCCCTTTGTCCTTAAAAACACCGAAGCCAATTTCTAGTGGGCCATGAACTTTTGTTTTCACAACCTGGTCCATATTATCCTAGTATACTTGGCCGATCTCACAACTCGATCCAAAAAGATATCACAACACTTGGAAGGCCTCCGACAAGTCTTCCTGAGATGTTGCAAATACAATATTTGCATGAACCCCCTCAATTGCGTGCTTTGCGTCCCTACCGACCTATTTTTGGGATACATCATTTCCCAAAAAGGTATCACCATTGATCCTTTGAAGGTTGAAGCCATTCTTGACCTTCCACCCCCTTGCACCTTGCGCCGGTTACAAAGCCTTCAAGGCAAGGCCAATTTTCTTTGTCGGTTTATCCCAGAATATGCTACGAAAGTCAATGGTTTCTTGTGCTCGCTTCGAATCAACATCCCCTTCATTTGTGATGAGTAAGCATATGCTTCCTTTGATGTGTTGAAACAAGCCCTGACTTCCACTCCCTTAATCTCACCACCGTATTTCACGAAGGATTTCATCCTTTACATTTTGGCATCCAATTATGCCATTCTAGGTGTTCTAGTCTAGGAAGATAGTGCTCACCAATAGATTGTCATATAATACATAAGTCAGTCATTATCCGAACCACCACTGCGTTACCCCCACGAGGAGAAAATGGCCCTTACCATCTTCTCGATTCATAAATTACGACATTGCATTCTTATGAGCTGCACTATAGTAGTGGAAGACTCCAACCCGATGTTCTATCTCTTGAGCCGTCTCCTCATTCAAGGTCGGGTGGCCAAATGTATCATATTCCTTCAAGAGTACGACCTTGGATTCATCACACCCAACAGCACTAAGGCACTCGTCTTGGTTCAAATCATGAATGAATTAGCATCTTCATTTGCATCACCTTCGATCAATATCAATCTTCCTGACCAACACTTGTTTACCATTTCTTAGGATGACCCGTGGTATAGAGACATCCTAATCTATCTACGCACTCAAAAAATTAGATCTTACCTCATTCGCGATGATCAACGTCGCATCAGTCATCAATATTCTTGATATCTTCTTATCATCGATGTCCTTATCGACATGGCATCGACACCATTTTATTTTGATGCCTTACAAATGATGAGGATGAGCAGTTCTTGAATGAATTCCATAGCGAAGCCTGTGGCGACCACCTCTTCGGTATGGAAACTTCCCAAAAGTTTATTCGCGCTAGTTATTTTTAACCAACTCTTTTTACTGGTTGCATCACAATAGTCAAGAAATGACTCAATTTCCAACTCTTTTCCCCACAAGCAAGGACCCCTCCTGCGCCAATCCACCCCTTCGTCAACGTCGATCCTTTTTGCAGATGGGCCATTGATTTTATGGAGTGTAATCTGAATTCGACATTTGGCCATAAATACATCATCATGGCTGTCTAGTAATTCACCAAGTGGGACAAAGCCATGCCCACATTCAACTACCAAGACGATACTACGGAATTTTTTTTATTCAACCACATCATTACCCATTTCAAGATCCATCGACAACTTGTATCGAACCACAAAAATCGTTTTGAGGATGCTGTTTGGAAGGATTTATCCACCCTTATGAAATTTGAGCATCAGTATGCCTCCTCATACTATCCGCAAGGGAACAACCAAGTCGAGGCTATCAACAATATCCTTAACACCATGCTCCAACAAACGATGGAAAAACATAAGTCCAATTGGCACCACATGTTGTTTCCATACTTATGGGCCTACTGCACGTCTACCAAAATTGTGATGGGTTTCATCCCTTTCCACCTAGTGCACAACGTGGAATCTGTACTGTTGACACATTTCTGTTGATAGGGGTTCACTTCAGACTGATATCAACAAACATCAACACAGAATCCCTTAAACATCGGCCCATAAAGGTTTTACCATTTCCAACAACACTTGTAGAGTGAGTAAAGTCTCACCTGAGATGTCTAAGGGGGCTGCAGGAACCAAGTTTCCGCAGTTGTAAGAAGACATGCATTATCTCACACTCATTCACAACATAAACCAGAGATTCACATTTGCATCAGAACATCACATTATTGACCTATCAACCAAATCTACTTAAACATTATCTTCATTCGCATCAATACATTATCATCTCACAGTTGGTGAATCAAAACATGCTTAAGGAATTTATATAACATAATTGTGATTTCATTGAAACATCAAACACTACAATACTTGAATTCAATCATACAGAAACAAGACAAGAGAGAGACAAAGATATAGCATTATCGATCATTCTCATTATCCATCAATTTGTTCCATACATCGCAGAACCATTACAAACTCAAAATAACAGTTGCGATCCAAGAAATCCAAAAGACCAAAGCTAGAGCGATGCTCCCATAGATCGATCAAACAACTCTCTAAAAAAGGATTGATCCGCTATATCCTTAGGATTGCAATCATACTCCTATTTATAGGCTCACTTGGCCATTACAAAATGGTCCAAATGACCCATTACTAACTAACTTAACCAAATATCCTGCATTTTCTAGCTCTTTTACACTTCACGACCTGTCCTTTGTTCCTGTCGATGACCCTTTCGCCGCTTGGTGGTACCACACTTGTGCGCTCTGGACCCATGCCAACAGGCCCCCAACACAAACACGTGGCTTTCCCTTGAGCCACCTTAGTTGGATACTGCGGGTGCATTTACCTGCATCTTGAATTCGTCATATGCTGTTGTAACCTAGTCAACAGCTTCCTTTCCTAACGCCTTAAGTGCTACGCAATATTCCACTTCCTTCTCTGTCGAGTTTTCACCACCCATCTGCTGTGCTTTCTCCAAATCTTCTTTGATATTTGTCATTCCTTCCATTTCTTTAACCTCCAACTGCTCATCTTTTGTTTGCAGCTCGTCCAAGTGCATTGTTCTTCTTTGCTTCCTTGTGCATGCCTTGTTGACCCGATGCTGCAATTCTTTCAGCTCTGTTTCCTTTGTAAGTTTCACTAGAAGGGCCATCACCTTAAGCGATCCCCTCAATCCCTAAAGTTGTGTTTCTGCTTCACCAAGTTGCACGTTCAACTGGTGCAACTGCTCATCCTATACTAAGCCTTCCCAAAATTGTGTTACATCTTCTTCGATTGTCTGCGTTGTTTTCTCCAGTGCTACGATATCTGTCACAACTTCTTCAATCATGCTCTTCCTTTCTTCAATCTGCTCCGGCTGTGTGATTGGAACCGCCCTCTTTTGTAGTTTCTCGTTCTCTTTTTGCAGGTCTAAAATGATCACGCCTAGCCTTAATGCCTTTTCTTCTGCCTACAAATCCTTATTGACTTTCGGTGCTTCTTCGCATGCCATGGAGATGGCATGTTACAACCTTTTTCTGTCCTCAATTTCCTTTGTTGTTTCATTCATACTCATTTGTTTTTCTTCCTGGAGTTGTTGAACCTCTACCTTGGTGCTCCGCACTTGTTGTTTGTACTGTACCATTTGATCATGGGCTTTAGCTTGGAAACCCGGTCTCCAATTTCATCCCTTGCTGCAGTATGAGTGCGATGCAGTGTCACCATCGGCAACATGTTGAAGTCTATGTTGATCAAGTCATGCCCTCGCAATGCGACATCTAGGTCTCCGTCGCTGGTAGTGATGGAATTAGGTAGTATTTGCACTATCCTCTACTTTGTGTTGATTTCCACCTCTACTCTACTTGTTGACACACTTGGCGCCACTTCTCTTTGCAGTAGCCTTGTTTCTATCACTGCATTGGTCAACATTAGTAGCAGCTGCGATACCTAATGGAAAAACTCAGTCGCATGCTGAGTGAGTTTTGCGTCGTTGTCTTCCACCACCGTCGTTATCCTCTCCATTAGTTTGTCCTTTTTCTCATCGGGGAGGCCAGTTGCACTCCCCTCACCTCTCTCGGACCTGTTCTTTGTCCTTTCTTCCTCTCGCTGCGCTTCCAATTCTGAATTTGTCGGGGTTGCAGATGATGCCCCATCGTGACTTGCGATGTGCGAATGTTATTATGCACCTTTCCCTTCGTCTGCACCTCCCTCATCGTCATCTGAATTCTTTTTTTCTTCTTTCGCCTTTGGTCCATCTATCAATTTCCCATTCTCCGGGTCCAACAGTTGGTCTTCTCCAACTAGAACCTTCCACTCTTCTGGCCAATCTTCCACTATTGCATCCATTTCTACGTCGGTAAGCTTGTATTGCATCGAAATCCATTACTTATGTGGTTCTGCTCATGCATGAATGAAAATCGTATGAGGCTCTATCGAAAGCCTTGCGACTCTTCGATACTTTTTCGTTGCCTCTTTTGTTAATCGCTTCCACATCTATTTTCAACATTTCTAAATAAAAAAAGAATTGAATATTGTTACATGTTTGTCTTTCTTTTTCATTTAACTCCCACAAGTTCTTGTACCATGCCCCTTGGTGCACCTTCACTAATTTTGTTTCCATCCCTTGGTAATGCGATGGTTCTTTCCATCCAACCAACGTGATTAATATCAATAGAGATGAATATGTGAATGGATTTCCTTTCTCCCGCACTGCTACCACGTCTTCCATCAACTCGTTTAACAAGAATAACGACCAATTCATTTGAACTCCTGCTGTGCACTACTCCACGGATGAAATCACGCCTAATGTACATTGATTCAGTCGGTTCTTCCTTACTATTTTGATTTCCAACAACTTTGTTGCAATCCTAACCGCCTGATTGTGTCAATCAGGTACCCTCTGGTATTCTTTTCCTACCCATATTTCGTCTTCAGCTTCGTAACAAGCTTCTTGTCGTTATCCTTCCCTTGGAAATATTGGGAAGGATTTACCCTGGCCTTGGGTAATCTGGTGATCCTCAAAATCAAATCGACCGTGATTGTAATTTTTGTCACCAACCAAAAATATCCGCCATGAAAGTAGGCCAATAGTTGTTTTACGCATGCATTTTCTTCTGTCGATCTCCCGAAGTGCGACATGTGAATGATAGATAAGAACCCTAGTCACTCTAGCCCCAATTCCCACTTCCTCGACTCTCTTGTGATTAGACCTCCTTCTCCATGCGCTACCTCAACATGCATGTCCTTAGTGCACTCTGGATACGCTAGAATGTCATGGTCACTATACTGCAGCTTTTTCAGTCGCTCTATTGTGTTTCTAGTGGTATGGACACCCTTTGGTATCGTCGGTTCCTTGATGGTGTATTTCACATTCTTCCTCAGTCGGATTGTTGGTTCCCCTCCCTTTTTAACGGCACATACCTGGGTATGTCCACTATTGTTGGGTCGTGCTGCCCTCTTCTTGTTGTTATTTCTTCCTCTGTGGCACCCAATGTGCCCGCTTCTCCTTCCGTAGTCGCAGCCTGTGTCGAACTATGGGTATCCCTCTTTAGCCTTTGGTTAGTATCCATCGGCCGAATGTCACTTCCCTTCTTACAGATTATTCACACTGATGCAACCTATAGTTGCTCATGAACAATTGTTGTCAATCTGGGTCAGTCTTGTGTGCTCGTGATGGAAATGAAAAGTGCCATCATAACTCTCTAACTTCATTGTTACTCTTCGCTCTAACTCTTCTTCTGCAATTTCTTCACTAACTCTTGCAATGCATAGTGAGTTGAACATTCCATCTGTGCGTATATGTATAACTTCAATTTCCCACTTCCCATCCATCTTGTCGATCTTTGGACAATGATTTCCTAATCCTGCATCGATTTATCGAATCCTCTGTCGATTTACTGAATCCTACGCACTCATTGGCCATTAAATGCGCCTTCATCCACTTGCATCGTCATCCGCTATGCCTTAACTGCTACATTTATTACTGGATTTGACCCTTTCATGCTTCGCTAGATATCGACAGGCCCCGAACCTCGTCGCTATTCTAGACTTTGTCGATTTTCCATCGACAGACATAGTGCCATCGACAGACTCCCAAACTTCGTAATGTACTTAGGTTTTTTTTTCAGTCGAGTCAATTGCTTTTTCAGTCGATATGCGCCTAGTTATCCCGATAGGGCTTTAGCCGGCTCCCATTTACTAAATTTTTCAATAGTGTCCCATCTAGCTTTTGTAGTTGCATTGCACCTCTGTCAGTAATGAAATTGATTATGTATGGACCAGGCTAATGCATCTGGATCTTACATGGGTGCTTCGTGAACTTGTTGTCATAAAGGAGAACCATGTATCCATTCTAGAAGTGTTTCTCTTTTACATGACGATTATGCTAGGATTTATGTTGATCTTCTTCTGCCTGTTGATGAAATCCTACGATGAAGCGATCCTCTTCGAGCTGTAATAGATGTGCCAATATCTCTTCAATGGCTCCGTCGTCACTCATTCATGTCACTGCTGCGATGCACAAACTTGGGACAATATACTCCATCGGCATCACAACTTGTTGTCTGTATACTAACTTGAACGGATTCTGGCCTGTCAACCTTTTACATGTCGTTCTATAGGCCCACAATACTATTGGAATCTTCAAATCCCAATCATCACGGTTTTTGTTACACACCTTGGTGAGCGCATGCTCCAATATCTTTTTCAGCGCCTCAACTACGTTATTCGCCTGTGGGTGATATGGGGTACTCCTTCGATGCTAGATTTGAAATTCCTCATTCATTGCTCTTATAGTTTTATTCACGAAGTGGGTGCCTTGATCACTCATTAGTATCTTTGGGCACTCGAACCCGGTGACCACGTTGTCGAAGAGAAACCACATTGTTGTCATAGCTATGAATCCTTTACTAGTGCTACTTGAGCCCATCTCGTCAAGTAGTGAGTCGCAGTAATAATGTATCTCGTACCTGTTCTTCTTCCTGGTGGGTTAATGGGTCCCACGAAATATACCGTCCATTTTTCAAAGGCTTGTAATGTCAACTGAGGTACTAATGGAATTTCATCCTTGCGCGATGGTTTCCCTATCCTTTGACAAACGTCGCGGCTCTTATCATAGTCTGTGGAATCACCATGCACTATTGGCCACCATAGTCCATCCCTAAGCATCTTCCTAGAAGCCACGCACCCTCCATAATGACCTCCTGTGATCCCATCGTGAGCTTTTTCCAATACTCTTTCTTGTTCATGCGGAAGGACGCATCAATGAAGAAATTCTTCTGGTCCCATCTTGTAGAGTCATCCTACGATTAGTTGAAAATCAGTAGCCCTAACGACTAGCTGCTTCTTCTGACTAGTAAAGAACTCTTCTTGTGCTCTTCCCATAGCCAAGAAATGGATAATTTGTTCATAATGGTCATCAACCATTCCAATCCTGAATAGCTACGCATCGGGAAATCCTTCATCAATTCTCCTTGGTTCTTTGCTTGATTCAATCCTTGAAAGATGATTAGGTCCTGCATTCAATCACCCTGGTTTCACAATGATTTCAAAATCAAACTCCTGGAATAGAAGCAACCATTGAAAGATATCCCCGCTTCCAACACAGGCTTATTGAATAAGTATTTTAGTGCAGAGTGGTCAGTAAACATTTTGAAATGTCCTCCAAGCAGATAGTGTTGTAATTTCTGCAGTGCATATACCATCTCTAGGCCTTCTCTCTTTGTCATCATATAATTCTTCTCTCCAGTGGACAACTTCCTTCTCACAAATGTGATCGGGTGGTCAATCGATCCTTCTCCTGGCTGGGCCAGTATCATTCCCAGCGCTACTGATGATGCATCCACATGGATATGGAATTATTTCTTCCACTCGGGGAAGACTAATATTGGAGCTGCGATCATCTTCTCCTTCAGTATGTCAAGGATCTTCTAGCACTTGTTGTTCCACTCGAACTTTGCATCCTTCTTTAACAACTTCTCCATCGGTGCGGTAATCTCTACATATCCCCTGATGAACTTCCTATAATATCCTGTATGCCCCAATGTCACCCTCAGCTGCTTCACCATCGTTGGTGGTGGTAGGTCGACAATAATTGTATTCTCCATTGGGTCTACCAACATCCCCTCCTTGCATACAATATGTCCCAGTAGGATTCCAAATGGTGCGCAGAAAATACACTTCTTTAAATTCAGCGAAATCTGATGTTGTCGACACCTTTCCAGCATTAGCCTTAGTTTCGCAACATTGTTCTTAACCAGCCCATATATAGTCAGTCGTCCATATACACTGTTAGAAATTTGTGAATGAAGTATTTAAATGTAGTGACAACCAACCTTGAAAATATTGCAAGGGCATTTTTAAGACCAAATGGCATCATTGTGTATTGAAAGAAACCCCATTCTATCACGAAGGTAGTTTTATGTCGATCTTCCTTCGCAATCCTAATCTGATGGTATCCTAAAAATCCATCTGTAAATGAATATATCTCCTTGCCTCCAACACCTTCCAGTACTTCATCAGTGAATGGCATGGGGAATGGATCATGAAGGCATGCATCATTCAGTTTCCTTAGATCAACACAAATCCAGATTTCGACGGTCTTCTTATCTTCGACGACCATTGGGATGATCCATTCTGATTCTTCGGCAGGTTCTATGATTCTAACATCCAACATTCACTCAATCTCAGCTTTTACTCGCTCCAAATACTTGGGATTCAGTCTATATGCTCGTTGCTTTACTAGCTTCCGCATTAGGTTTCAGAGGGATATTCACCTCACCCAGGTCCCCTGAAATACCTTTCATTTCTAAAAACTTCATTGGAAATAAGTCTTGAAATTCATGCAATAGATCAGTAACCTTTCCAATTGTTGAATCATCCCAGTAGTATCCAATACTAGCAAACATGGTATTTTCCTCCAACCCAATATTAACCTTCTTTATTTTTAGCGGCTGTTGGAATTTGTTGAATGGCATATCTAGTGCTTCGACATCGCAGATTCCCTCTGAATCTAGAACATAAATGGCTCTAGGATCATCCTCGTCGTCAGGTCCTCCCGACACATTATAACACTCCATCATCATTTTTGGTGTCGCGGTCCACTGTAATTCCATTGGTCTTTCTGTCGGAACTGTTTCGAGTACATTTTACGGATCTCCTACAATGCATTGTGGATGAATGTATGACTAAAGCTAATGGTCAATTCTTCCCATGCAGTTATTCCGCATCACAGTTCTGTTGCGATGTACCAACTCCGTGGTACTTCATCTAGCATATGGATGAACACATGAACCCATTCCTTCTTCGGTCTCATTCCCCATGTCCTTTGACACTCTCACAGATGATCCCTTGGATCACCTCGTCCATTGTATTTCTTTCCTTAGTAGCCTTCAATCTCCCCAAACCTGAATTCCATCAATTCTTGACATAGTTTCCAACTTGTTATCGATGACTTATGCGCAACCCACCACCTCATTGGAGTAGCCTTCAACGCTTCTTCAAGTGCCAACAGTCGCTGTGGTTCTGATACCTTCTCTTATAATTCGATGATGAAGATAGACATATTAGGTAATCCTTCATATGTTGTAAAATCGCATACCTCCATTGCTACCCATCTCAACAACTGAGTGATTTTTGTGCACTTTCTGAATGACACTTCATGCAATCGATTCTGCAAGTTTTCTAGTGCCTCGTCGGAGTCTGACGACACCGAACTAACACTTTGCCACCCCAATTCCCCGTCGACGGTGGGATTGATGTAATCCTCTGAAAAGTTGTATACATCGTCCCATCCTTCTGTAAACTCATCCCTCATTGGTTCTACGGACCTTTTCCCTTCCAATGGATCAAGTGGGGCAATTACCCTCATATTGTGGTTTTCAAAAGACATTGTCCTCTTCTCCATTTCCCATTCTATGCCCAACAACACTGGATATGGGCTTGTGTTTTCAACTATCTCTATGACATCAAAGTTTGCATAAGTCTTCAATACTTCTACTTCGACAGGAAGATGAGATAATCGACCAATTGGTGTGATCTTGCTCTGATTTTCCAATCGAAGTTGCACAGGGGACCATACCAACTATGCTTTCCCCATAATCTCCCATGTTTTCTTATTCAGGATGTTTACGCCCGATCCTTGGTCCAAGATGATAGAGTCTACATCGTATGCACCACTCTGGGCATTCATCCTCACTTCTCTTCCTGTCTTCTTTTTGTGCAATCGGTTCACTGTCCAATCCTGTCTCCCTTCCTCCTGTCGATACAATAAAATAGATATATATGCTAGTGTGTCTTGATCCTTTGCTAATGTCAAACATATTTCAAGGAAATTCCTCAGGGTGTTGACCTTCCCTGGTGACCTTTGTGAATTTTTTGTATCAAATATCGATGACATCTCATAGACAAGTTCCTTCTAGCTTATAGGTGGCAACTTTGTATTATTATTTTTCATCACATCTCACACTTCCAAAAAGGTTTCCTTCTCTTCTTCCACATTACGTCGGACCTATTTCTAGGTTGCAGGCCGGACACTAGGCAGTGGTCTATCTTCTCCTATCGCAGCTCCTCCTCTGGTTACCAGTGCGACATTCACAGGTTGACTTCTTATCTCTGCTGAGATATTATGAACATTTGGATTAGGGTTCTGGTTCTGATTTCCATTCAGATTCAATTGTGGCTGTGGAGGATTCTTACTCTGCCACTTCACAATCAACTGGGAAAAATCTTCGACATTGTGGTCGATTGCACTGTAATAGGTACACTGCGGAGTTGGATTAGGACAATCCCTTTGATAATGTCCAATATGGCTAAAATTATAGCATGTAACCAGTCCTCGACCTCAACCAAACATTCTTCCATGGCCAAAACCTCCACCTTGACCTCCACAGAATCCTCCTCGTGACTGATTGTATTACTGCTGATTATATTCTGGTGGCTGATACTGCGGTTGGTTATACTGCGGCGGTGGTTGGTTATATTGCGGCTGCGGTTGATTGTAATGCAGTTGTGGTTGATTATACTTTGGATGTGGTTATACAAGAGTTTTATCCTCTCCCTTCATAAAAAATGTATCAGTAGTTCTCTCTTGGATCAAATCATATGCTCTACAATCCTTATCCTCATGGCCGACCGATTGACACAAATTACAAAACAGGTTAGCCAACTTCGACACAATATTCTGTAAGTACACACATTCTTTTGATCGATGTCCCCTCATTTGACAAATTAAACACCATGGAATTCCCCCTTTACTGAGTGGGTTCGGTGTGCCAGACTGTAAGTATTCACAGAATTTTGGGCACTGATCCTTATGGTGTTCTTCATACTTGCATCGATTGTACCATACTTCTTCACAAAATTCCTTCCCCTTCTTTATATCTTGTAGTTGGATAGTCAAGTTCGCTAGCTGCACTTGGATCTGGTTCATGCCAATCCTTTTTTCTCCAACCAACGAAACCTCGAGCTTCATCGCTATTTCCAATCCCTATGCCTGGGATACAACCTTCTGCTGCATCAGTGGCATCTGAATGTGCAATACCAATCCTGCAATGAACCATTCTTTATGTTGCATATTGCTCATTCCAAAAATTAATTTGGTCATCAGAGTTTTGTACCTTTGATCAAATTCCCATACTGATTCATTAGGAAATTGATTTGTTTCCTTCAACTCTGTGATATACTATGACTCCGCCTTCGATTTCCTAAATTTGTCGATAAATCCTACTCTTATTTGTGCCAAGGTTTTCTGTAGACTCCCTATAGGTACTTGTAGAAAATTCATAAACCAATCAAGCGCACAGCCCCTAAAGGTCATCTCCAATTGTCCCTTCTTAATATCATCATCCTGGACCTATTTCAAGGTTCACACCACTTCACATAAGAACTAGTATTGTTCGGGATCCTTGGTCCCGCTACCCTAAAAAAGAGTCATCTTTATGTCGTCTCCTGCCATCCTTGGTTTCCTACTGGTGTTTGTATATCCAATACTCTTACCATTGTTCTGACACGTAGAACAACCCTACGAAGAGCTTATATTTCTTCTTATGAATTTTGGTGTAGTGCACGGGATTGTGGGTACGTTGTATATTTGGGTTTGTCCTTCCTCAGGTCCAGGGGTAGCCTAGTAGTTCTCTTCATCACGGTAGGTTCTCTTAGTCCCTTATGGTCCTATTTCACAGTTCTTTGTTCCAGTCACACTAGTATACTCTCTCTCTAGCTCAACCCTACTCTTCTTCTCCGGCCGGAACCTCACCCCACTTCGCAAGCGACCATCGTCTTCCGCAGCTTCCCTCAAAATTTCGTCGTATCTCATATCCATATACCCCACATCGTTCTATCAGACTCGCATATGCTCGGTACCCATAGCCTCCTCACACCCGAGCTTTATTCGTCGAAGTTCATCTTTCGTATGCCCTTTTCACAAATGAGCCTCTTGATCCACAGTTTTAGCAACAATAGATACCTTCCTCTGGGTTTGTTGAAATTGTTTATTTTTGCATCGTTGTATAAATTAATTGTGTCGACAACAAATTCAATAATGTATCCTTCCAAAATACTGTCTACCCAAACCTTGACAACCCTTGAAGCTTTGTTGTTCACCCCGTTTCAACTGCTGGATCAGTTCTGGGGTCCAGTGTTCAGGCCCACCTCCTTGAAAATTCTTCTTTTGGAAATTTATTTGTGCTAACCATTCATGTATCAGTATAGGAAATTCGCAGAAGAATACTTTAAGGATATCAAAGTAGATATACTTCTGCAACCAATCGGTCGTCGACCATCCAGGGTTCTGATTTTCTTCCTCAGCAAATTATCGCGTCTTCTTGTGGAACCATTCTGTGATCTCCGACTTTGTCGGATGCCACAACATGTCCTGTTTACTTTCGCACTATGGTCCTAGAAACATAAACCATTTGTTGACATAGTTCTGTTGACAAGGGTTCACTTCGCACTGCTGTCAACAAACATCGACACAAGCTCCCTTAAACATCGGCCCAGAAAGTTTTTACCCTTTCTAGAAACACCCACAAAGCGAGTGAAGTCTCACTCGAGATTTCTAAGGGGGCTGTAGGAACCACGTTTTCGCAGTTGTAAGAAGACATGCATTATCTCACACTCATTCACAACATCTACTTAAACATTATCTTAATTCACATAAATACATTATCATCTCACAGTTAATGAATCAAAACATGCTTAAGGAATTTATATAACATAACTATGACTTCATTGTAACATCAAACACTACGATACTTGAATTCAATCATACGACAACAAGACAAGAGAGATATAGCATTATTGTTGGGTGTGTTATATCTCTTCACATGGTGGGTGCGTGTACACCACGATCCCCTTCACATGGTGGGTGCATTTTTGTTTTTTGTTGTTTCAGCCCATTGTATTCTATTTAATCCCAGTAAAGGGATTAGGGTTGTAACCTAATTTCGGGTAAACAAATTAGGGTTTTAGATGCTGCAAATACCATATATTGTATTGTAAATGGTTAAGAAAACATATAATGAAAAGAGTTGTGCGGCTCTAAGTTTTGCTAGTTTTTTCCTGGTTAAGGGTTTCCAGGTGAAAATCTCCATGTTATGTGTATTCCATTGTGTATTTTTTGTTAATGGTTAAGAATCTGTATGAGTTTTTACTACACTGTTAAGGTTTAAAACTATCAATTATTGATGATTCTCATTATAAATAAATTTGTTCCATACATCGCAGAACCATTACAAAATCAAAACAACAGTTGCAATCCGAGAAATCCAAAAGACCAAAATTGGAGCGATGCTCCCATAGATCGATCAAACAACGCTCTACAAAAGGATAGATATGATATATCCTTAGGATTACAATCATACTCCTATTTATAGGCTCACTTGGTTGTTAAAAAATGGTCTAAATGACCCATTACTAACTAACTTAACCAAATATCGTGCATTTGTCAGCTCTTTTACACATCGGGACCAGTCCTTTGTTCATGTCGATGACCCTTTCGCTACTTGGTGGTGCCACACTTGTGCGCTCTGGACCCATTCCAACATGTACTCACTTGAGTGTCATATCCAAGCCTTACACAGCGTCGTCGAACTCCTCCTAGATAGCTTGCCACTCAAGCAACGCTTACTCATGTTGGAGCAGGTGGATGAAGATCATCGGGATTCCATACAGATGATCGAGGCTACTAAGCAATGGTCTAAATCCCACTATGATAGCCACATCCACCCCCACACCTTCAAATAAGGCGACCTTTTGTTGTTTATGACCAAGCCCATGACAAGCGAGGGAAAGGAAAATTAAAATCTATGTGGCAAGGCCCATACATCATCAAAACCCTCCTCGGAAAGGGGGCATATTTCCTCACCAATTCTGAAGGACATCTGTTGACCAACCCCCATAATGGTTTATATCTCAATAGATTCTACTCTTAACCCTCCAAACTCATGGCTTCGATATGTATAGTTTTCTTGTTTTTGGTTTTCACCTTTCTTGATGCTTGTTGGTGTCCATTTTGTCACTATTTTTTATCATCAAATCTATTCTGAATGGCATTAATTTCATTATTTTTGATATAATAAGTTATTCTTTCTGCCATTCAGCCCATAAAACAGACCAGGTATGCATGTATCCGTTTATCATATAAATTTTGGTCAAATCTCGTTATATTATGATTTATCAATGATTAAATTAACAATTCCAGTCATGCATGGCATTTAGTTCTGATCTACAGGCTGCGATTTTTCAAATGACCCTTCATTTAGACTACGTGTTTATATTGCCAATGCTCAGCTGCGTTCAGCTTGTCGTTCAGCCTTGCATTCAGCCCATGAAATCCACGGTTGGCATGTTTCTGGCTATTAAAAACAAGATCGGGCGTGTGGGTTCTGTTAGCCACGTGACGATTACGGTTGGTGAGATTTCGTTCTGGAAGATTCACCCCCAAGCCTGCTAAACTCGACAGCACACCATGCTTCCACGTCAACACTCCACACGCCATCTCTCTTGTCCATTCATCCTGGAATCACGCACGCCCATTCATGTCGATGTTCTGGAATACTTCACCCGTCCACGTTCAGCCTTCCAACACAATGTTTCACCCACGTCAATGCTCTAGCATCCCTCTCCTCGGTTCGTTCAGTTCTCCAGTGCACTACCTCTCTGCCCATGTCAAAGGAAGATCGATGTTGCAGCTGCCTCATGAAGCCTGGTGTATGCTCCCTGTGCTGTCACGCATCACTTAAAGTAGCCAGTTACAGTCATATGCACCTTTGTTATTAGAGAGGTCGACTCTGTCGACCCTCTCATCCATTTGTAAATGTATAAATAGACGCTTTACATAGAAGAACAGAGTTAAAAAAGTTAGAAGTTAGTCTGTAGACGACAGAGTTAGAGTTAGAGATTTTCAAGAGCAGATAGCAGACGTTTTGTAATTTTCTCAAGTTAATAGAAGTTCCAGTTTGTTGATATTTTTATTAGCTAATCAGTTCATTTTTCCATCTCTGGTTGCTGTGAAGGGCCCCTCATCAACCGAAGGTTTTGTCTTTGTTTTCTACATTTTCTTTTCTGCAAATAGTTAGTTTATTTTCCTATATATGTAATTAATTTCGTTTTCTTTTGTACATGATATTTCTTTCTCTTTTGTAATTTATATTGTGCTGCTAACATAGTTTGTGTTTACAAGATTATCAAATGGTCGACCAAAAGCATAGTTTTGATCGTTTAATTTCAGTCTTTTATAATTAGCTAGTTTATTTTCTAATCTCTTGCAATTAGATAGGACTTAGTTAGTTGTTGTTTCCAGCTTAGTTCCGATTAGAAATAGTTTAATTAGTTTCTCCTCTGTAGCTGTAGGTTAATTCTCTTCTCTCATCTCAATCTTGATTTAGTATAGGATAAGAATAGTTTATCTCTCCAACCATGATTAGAATAGGTTGATTTCTATTATCTTAGCTTCTCAACAAGTCTTCTCACTAATTTCTTTGCATTGTAGGTTCATCTGCATTCGCTAGCTGACGTCAAGATCATCAAAACTACTCTCTTCCTTAGTTTAATTTTTTTTCCTCCATTTGGACTATCATTCGGACTGTCATTCGGACTGTCGTTCGGACTGTCGTTCGGACTGTCATTCGGATCGTCATTCGGATTTTCACTCTTTCTGCATTTTTTATTGCTTATTTCGAATTTAGTTTCTTAGTTTTCTTAATTGTAATCTTTCCTGCTTCTAACTAGTATTTTTAACCATAATTAGGCCCTTGTTTTACATTCCATAAAGTTTTAATTAGAGTCTTGTTATCACTCCTAGTTTGCTTTTAACTGTCTTTTAAATTATGTCTTTCATATTTATCTTGATAACATGTTGTTGTTTCATAACTTATCAGTCTTATTCATAGTCTAGTTTATCACTTGCTCTTAAGACTTAGTTAGAATAGAGTTAATAATTTCATTCTTCAAGTATTCTAGTTTTGATAGTTTCCTTCATTAAGATTAGGATCAGTTTCTTATTTAGATAAATAATTAAGATGTTCATGGAATAGGATTTGGATTTAGAAATTAATATCTTTATCAAGTTTTCTACTTGCTTCTAAATTAATATCTTTATCAAGTTTTCTACTTGCTTCCAAATCAAGTTCAGAAGTAAATATTTTTATTAAGTTTTCTACTTGCTTCTAGTTTTCATTAGTTTTATATTATTATTCTGCTCATAGATAGTAGATAGATCAGAATTTTTAAAGTTAACTGTAATTTGTCTCTTTGTAGTTTACATCTTTTTGTTGAAGATAGATTATATTTACTCCCATTTTGTTTTTCTACTACATTTGAAAGCCATTACGATACATTCACTTCAGTTCATGTTACACGGGAATAGATGTTTTTCTTGAATTAGTTGTTGAGATTATTTAATAGTTGTAATTTGCTTTGATCAGCATAGCTTTCTACTTATGTAATTTATCATTAAATTCATCCATTTCATAGATAGGTCTCTAATTTATTTACAATTGTTTTCTAATTCTTAGGATAGAATCTGAAATTGTATAGTTTCCATTTTTCATAGTTCATAGTTTGCTTTTTAATCAGTTTCCATTGTTCAATTATAAGATAGAGTAGTATGATTTGATACTATTCTAGTTTATTCGTTTAAATTTGATTTAGTTCTTTTTTTTTTTGAAGTTTGACTCGGTTTTTCATTTTGAAAGATCTTTCGATCTTTTCTTTATTAAATATTTTTAAGGTCTGGCAAGCCGAAATCTTAGGTTCCATTCTAACTTAGCATATACTTTTCCTCAACTCTAAGATTACCAACCCCGGTTGATAATTAAATATTATGTGTTTTCTTTGAGATAGCTCACACACCCAACATTTTGGTGTCGTTGCCGGGGAGTTGTAGAAAATTGGTAGAATTCAGTCATAGATCAGTTAAACTCTCTTTTGAAATTTAGTTATATTCTTTCCTTTGAAAATAGGCTAGTGGCGGGTGAGCAGTAAGACGAGAGGTAAGAACCTGCGCATCTGTTATAACAGGCATACCCAAAACCCAGTAGTAGCATTTATACAGTTAGAACTTATTTCAGTTATAATTTGTTTTCATGAATAGGTCTATAGATTCACAAGGTAGATTTATTAAAACTAGTTCTCTTACTAAGATTCCCACTAAAATTCCTACTAACCTATACGGGGGGCATGCCACCCCAACTACTAACTCAACCTAAAGGTATCGAAAGACACCTAAAGGGGATATTCCTACTTGGAAAGCAAAGGAAATCCTTTCTGGAAATCAATTAGGGGAAAACATAGAGACAGCTGAACAGTCTGTTCATAAAGAAATTCCACTAGAAGAACCTCAAGCTCATATTGAGGCTGAACTTAAACAAGAGGAAACTCAAAAGGATAAAAATTCAGTACCTCTCAACTCTCTATTAGTCCAAAAACCCAAAGACACTACTTTTTCAATAGTAGGTGGTCCAAACTTGGTAGATTTTGTCGATCCTGCACAAGTAGATGCTCTTTTTGAGAGTTCTGTGAACATAGTTATCTCACAGATTGATACAACAACAGTAGGACCTCCAAAACTGGATTCCCACATAGCTGATAATTCTCCTCTTAAAAAGCAGAATACCCTTCCTAAAATAGAATGTTGGGACATCCCATATTCACCAAGAAAGGAGCCACCTAGATTTTCTCTCTTTGGAAATCGAATCTTCATGGGGGGTGAAAATGAAGATCGTGTCCGACAAGATGAAGAAGATGGAGAATTTAGAACTGAAGGTACCTTCGGGTTCCCTATCTTAGACACTGCACAAGATGTTACTATGAAAAACATCCCCCCCTCCTCACTACCAACCTTCTATGGGAAGAGTAGTGAGGATCCGGACACATTATTATTTATGTTTGACATTTTGTGTAGGAGTTATAATTACCTACAATATGGCCAAAAACTAAAACTCTTTCCTACCACATTGAAATATTCTTCTCTTCGATGGTTCATGAGATTAGGAGAATCTAATATTAGAACTTGGGAAGACATGAAGAATTCATTTCTTCGAAAATATCAGGATTATTGTAGACCTAAGGACTCTCGCAACGATATTTTTAAGATTCAACAACTTGAGGACAAGAGCTTAGAAGACTATCTTGAGAGATTTAGCTATGTGTTACACAAGTCCAAGTATAGTGATCTTCGAGAAGATGTAGTAAGAACACTCTTCCTCAAAGGAATCTCAGAAGAATTCTTAGATAACCTTAATCTCATTGCAGCAGGAGACATTTCTCATAAGTCTTTTACAGATATTTGTGAACTATGTAGGAATTACTCTAGGAGCAGAGGGAAAGGTGGAAGACACTTTCGATAATCTTATGCTAGGAATCCCAAAGGAAACACATCCGGTCCTGGTGGAGTTACAAGGGTAGAATTGGGAAACCTATTGGAAAATTTCAAAACAGATATTTTAGGATCCATGGGTTCTCAATTAGATGCATTACAAGCTAAAAAGAGACAAGATGAAGAGTGTGTAGCAATGAGTGTTTTCTATCCTAGGTGTAGAACTAAACACCCTCAACGAGAATGTCCATTAAATAATGTTTCAGTCTGTCACCTATGTACAGAAGAACATCCAACCAATGATTGTCCATTGTTGCCTGGATTACAAGCTGTTTACAAGAGTGGAAATTTTGGTGAAATACCTAGGAGGCCTTGGCAACCTAGAGATCAACCATCGTATCAAGATTCATCACAAATTCCACCTTATTACTATCCTTATCAACCTCCTCAACAATGGAATACTTCAGGTTGGAAAAATTACCCACTGCAGTACCCTCCTCAGAATGCTCAACAACAGCAATGGCCACATGGATGGACAGGGAAAGATTATGCTCAAACACCTCCTCCTATTCCTAACTATCCTTACCCACCTAATATTCAGCAACTTTTGCCAGCATTTGTACCTCCTTCATTACCCCCTATCCCGAATCAACCTCACCATTTCCAGAACATGAATCCTCCAAGACCCACAATATTACCTGCACAACTGATACCGAATCCTAACAACAAACCAACCCAAGATATTAATAGCATTGGGTTGTTACCTCTTCCATCATATGTCATTTCAACCGCGCCAATACATGAGATACAACTGCGGTCTGGAAGAGTTTTGCAAGATAAGCCCAAGTCATCAGTTGTTATTCAAGAAGAGAATGAAGAAGACATACCTAGTGAAGTTTTGAATGATGCCATTCTTGAAGATGTGGTTACTTCTAGATCTTCAACACACAACCATCCACACAAATCAGTAATTCCAAGGGAAAAGTCACCTCCATATCCGGAGCGTTTAGTACTAGAAAAACCTGTAACTTATCCAGAGTACGATATCATTAACGAATTGAAAAATATTTGCATTAAGATCCCTTTGTTACAAGCCATTAAGGATATCCCAATCTATAGTAAAGTAATAAAGGAACTCTATATCAAGAGACCAGGGAGAAAGCAAAAAGACCCTCCGATGATTCATGTAATAGGAGAAATTTCAGATTGTATAGCAAACCAACCTAGAATACCAAAGTATTCAAACCTAGGAAACCCTGTGGTGACTATTATCAAATAACACCGTCATAGGGAACACACTTATTGATATAGGAGCTGCTATCAATTTGATGACTACCACAGCCTTAGAAACTCTCAATTTAGGACCATTCCTTCGCCCTACTCCAACAATGCTAGAGTTAGCAGATCGTACTATGGTTCAACCTATTGGGATCTTAGATGACATCACTGTATCAGTAGCCTCATGGGAATATCCCATGGACTTCATGGTCATTGAATCAAAAGACCCTTCCAAAGGTCACCCCATTATTTTGGGAAGACCTTGGTTGGCTATTTCCAATGCATTTATAGGATGTAGGGATGGAGAGATGATTATCTCTGATGGGTTATCTACAAGAAAAATATCTTTATAACGACCACCTCATCCAATAGCTGAAAACTTGTTTTGGTTAGATTTTCCTTTTGGAGATGAGAACTTGGAAGAACTTTCCCTTGTCAGTGATCTCTCTCGGGCATTTCAAGAGAAAAATACCGAGAATGTGTTGAACCAATTTATCTCTTCCACAACATGTGTAGATTTTTCTCAATCTTTTTCTCAATTTGACCAGATCTTTGGAGACGAATTCCAAGAAAACATGAGCCTCTCAACATTTACAAGTACACCCTGTGTCTTCGCAATCGAAGAATGCCTAGGATCCTGTACCATTCTGTGTGAGGTTAGTACCGACAAGTTTCTACATATAAACGCAGGTTTAGATGAGAGTCAACAAAAACAATCACTAAAAGTTCTCAAGAGTCAAACTGGAGCATTTGCATGGGAGTATACCAATATGAAAGGTATACACCCGGATACCTGTATCCATCACATTTACACATATTCGAACATACCTCCTATTAGAAATCCCCAGAGAAGAATGAACCCAGCACTAAAAGATATAGTAAACGACGAATTACAAAAACTCCTTAACGCTGGATACATTTACCCAATTTCCAACAGTAAATGGGTTTCTCCTCTGGTGGTAGTTCCAAAGAAAGTCACAAGGAAATGGCATATCTGTGTTGACTTTCGAGAACTGAATAAGGCCACTCTTAAGGACTACTTCACTTTGCCTTTCATCGATTAAGTGTTAGACACCTTATCAGGGAAACAATACTTCTCATTCCTTGATGGGTATAGTGGATACAATCAGATATTGATAGCACCTAAGGATCAAGACAAGACAAATTTTACTTGCTCTTGGGGGATGTATGCCTACCGAGTGTTACCATTTGGCCTATGTAATGCACCTACTACTTTCCAGCGTGCAGTTCTAGGAATCTTTGCTGACCTCATACACGACTATGTAGAAGTTTATATGGATGATTTTACAGTTTATGGTAATACCTTCCAGGAATCCCTTGATAACCTTGAAACAGTTCTTATTCGGTGCCAAGAAACAAACTTAGCTCTTATTCATGAAAAATGTAAATGCTACTGACTGAGGGCATAGTCTTGGGACATCATGTCTCTCTTCAAGGTATCAAGGTGGATCCTGCCAATATTGAAATAATTGTTAATCTTCCTCCTCCAAAAACTCTGAAGGAAGTAAGAATTTTTCTTGGCCATGCCAGCTATTATAGACGTTTCATTGAAAATTTCACTAAAATAGACACACCTATGTTCAAACTACTCATGAAAGACACATAATTTCAATGGAATGAATCATGTCAACAAGCCTTCAAAACTCTGAAGGCCAAGCTATCAGTGGCACCAATCCTTAGGGGCCCAAATTGGTCCATTCCTTTCCATATGTCCACTGATGCTTCCAACATAGAATTAGGGGTAGTTTTAGGTCAAAAAGAGGGATAGACATCACATGCCATCTACTTTGCTAGTAAAAATTTGACTCATGTAGAATTGAAGTACATTGTTACTGAAAAAGAGTTTCTAGCAGTAGTCTACTCCATCAACAAGTTTCGTCATTATATCATAGGATATGAGATTTTTATACACACTGACTACTCTGCCATCAGTTTTTTGATGAATAAACCTATCACCAATGGCAGAGTGACTCGGTGGCTTCTTTTGTTACAAGAATTCAACATCACCATTGTTGATCGTCCCAGTAGAGAGAATGTAGTAACTGATTTCCTCTCTCGAATTCAAATTGACTATAATGCCATCCCTGTCAGTGATAGATTCCCAAATGAAAATTTGTTCATTGTATCTGTTCGAACCCCATGGTTTGCAGATATAGCCAATTATTTAGCAAATGGAAAGCTACCCAACCATCTCTGCCCACCTGAGAAATGTAGGATCATAGTTCAAAGTTCCAATTATTCTTGGGTAGATAATGATCTCTTTCGTACTGGTCCTTATCTTATTATTAGACGATGCGTACGAGAGGATGAGATGGCAGAGATCCTACATGCATGTCATGGTGGACCTTGAGATGGGAATTTTTCTGATAAAAGGACAGCATACAAAGTATTACACTCTGGGTACTATTGGCCAAGCATCTTTAAGGATGCTGCCAAATATGTCAAGGGGTGTGACAGTTGCCAAAGAATGGGTAGACCTACACCATCCGATGATATGCCTTTGCAACCCCAAGTTATGATTGCGCCATTTGAAAAATGGGCTCTAGATTTCGTTGGACCAATTTCCCCTATGTCTCGCAAGAAGAAGTACATCCTAGTATGGTAGAAGCTAAAGCTTTATTCCAAGCCACAGAGAAATATGTGGTGGAATTCATTTATGAAGAAATATTTACCCGATTCAGTGTACCTAGGAAAATTGTAACCGACCAAGGATCTCATTTTACCTCCAAATTAATGAAAGAGCTTACTGAAAAATATGGTATTGGACATTGTAATTCTTCACCATATCACCCGCAAGCCAATGGTCAGGTAGAATCCACCAACAAAGTATTAGAAGCTATCTTGACTAAAACTATCTAGTTACACCACAAAGACTGGGCAGATAGACTTCATGAATCTCTTTGGGCTTATAGAATAACTTAGAGGAACACCATTGGTCACACACCTTAAGAAATCATTTATGGTAAACAAGTTCTTCTACCCATTGAATTTCAAGTCAAAACTTTTCGTATGGCTGCACAATTAGGGATGAACTTAGAAGAAGCACAGAGTCAACGAATCCTGCAAATAAATGAATCAGACGAGATTAGGGAAGATGCTATTCAACGTACAATCTTAATACAAAACCAACGCAAAAAATGGCATGATAGATACATTAAACAAAAACAATTCAAAACTGGAAACTGGGCACTACTTTTTTATTCAAGATACAAAAATTTTAATGGTAAAATAACTACTCGTTGGATGGGTCCATACGAAATTGTCACCACCTTTGATAATGGATCCGTTAAAATTAAGACAATTGATTATTCACAAACTTCTTTGGTTGTAAATGGACACAGACTTAGACTTGATCATCAACCAATATCTAAACAAGATTTTGTGCAGAATGCCTTGCAACAGAAAGAAATGGAACTGGTAGAAGAGGAAGTCATTCCTCCTCCTCCTAGTCCTTGAATCATTTTGGGATTATCTTCTTTTGTATATATGCAAATATGTTTTTGATTTTCAATAATAATGAGTCGTTTCTAACAGCTGATTACATTCTTATTTTTACATGAAATCTATTATGATCAGTTTGTAAAATATTGTCAATAAAACAGGAAGACTCTTTCTTTTCTTTCGAAAATTTTACATAACTTGTTTTGTACATATGCTTTGTTTTGAATGAAATTTGAATCGTCTGACAAGTGGTTTTGCAGCTTAATCACAAGAACCCTATCTTTGTAATCATCTCATGTGATATTATGTGAAAAGGGAAGTGCTCTAAAAAGAAATACTTATAGTTCTCCCTCTCTTTCGATTACTATTAAAATTGAAAATTTATAGTGAAAGGATAAAGTATTCTTGATATCATTTATAACCACTTTCTTTTATGATTCTGTATATGGTATTTGATTCAGACATGCACACTTCTAATTTATCATTAGAACAGTTGTTTAAAAGACCTACTTCAATTATTATGATCTCCACAAAATTCTATCTTACACCTATGGATTGCTAGTTCATCCTGGACTCATTATCAAAACTTGTCTCTAAAGCACCTTTAAAAGGTAGCCTAAAATGGGTGATATTTTATATTTTGTGGGGAACATTACTGACCTTTTATGAAGAAGATAGACTGTGAATTCAAAGAACAGCTTTAGGTTATTATCTTTTGGCATGATCTATAATTTAGGACATTATAAATAAAGTTACTCATAAGGTTTGTGCTAAAATTTTGAATTATGTGTTTAATAGGCTTAGCACACTCTAGTGCCAACTGGCTTCCTTACAAAAAAAATAAAATTATATATATATCATTATACGAAGCAAACCCGCCGAGGTACTGAACAAGCTCGCTGGAAGCAAGTCCATGCTAAGTAAAATCTTAAACAAGGAAGCTCGGTAAATGCAAGTAAACTCGTCGAGGTACTGAACAGGCTCGCTGGCAGAGGAGCTATGCTTGCATGGTACCAAGATAAACCCGCCGGGGTACTGAACAGGCCTATTGGCAGCAGGTCAATATCGGGTAAAAGAGGTTTGGTTAATGCATTTCTATTAACATAACTCATAAAAAACCTGAGTATACAAATACATGTTTAGGCTGATTATGTATACTGTCATTAGATAATGGCTATAAGTTGGACTTGGACCCTGTCATCTAATTCAAACAATAACTAGGATATGATTATCCTAGAAATGGGACCCATAATTATAGTATATCTCACAAATTTTATGGTAAACCTTATTTATATTCTTTGGATGACAAGAGATCTTTACAATCAGTCATGGACAACTAGTTTTCCTATGGCATTTTTCGCATCTATTACACTATTATTCCTCATATGGTCTTTTAAGCACTGTTGTATTCTTTTTGATGAATGTACATATCTGAATCATCTACATTTATTAGTTAATATTTCATTTCCTTATGAAATTATCACAATATTTTAAAAAGCTATCTGTAAGACTTTCAATTGAAATTTTTTAATTTTAATCATTTTTCTTTGATGGCTTGAGGACATGTGATATTTTTGGTTTTGGGGGGAAGATTAGAATTTCTCTTACTCTCTGAAAATTTAAGAAAAAATTATTTATCTCTGATATAATAATAGGTGTTTTCAGGTTAATGCAAAAGCAGAAGAAAATTGATCTAATCAAGAACCAAAAGAGGAACACAACTAAAAGATCCAGAAAAGCAAAGTTTACAGCATCTTTTGTGCACTAACAGTGTTAGAAATTCTCTGCAAAATCACCTTTGGCCAACACCAATAATAAGATCTTGTATAAACAAAAGTATGTACGAAGGACTGAATGACGGGTTGAATGCCGATCTGAATGAGGCAAATAAACAACGTTTTGAATGGAGTGTTGAATGAAACCATAGCTTATAACAGCTTTATTTAATATGCCAACATGTTCAAATTTGAGTATTATTGATAAGTTAATTGGCTAATTATGACAGGGATCAATCAAATGTCAATTTCACACATGGATTCGTTCTCTTATCCATCTCGCCTACATTAAACGAATGGATTATGCATCATTGTGAATCCTTACATGACCGCCATTCGGTCTTACTTATCCTATTGTACGACCTGCCACCATATCAATCGAATCATGATCTCTCACGTGTAATCTATTTTCATTATGTGAATTACATTCAACCTGTCCAAAGCTCGGCTTTGGACATGGTTGAATATTCTCTAAACCACGCGTATTCACTGGATTCACGCACCTCTACGCTGGCACTTAAATTAAGATCTTCGAATGACAGGTGCGATCTTTCAAGCATGCCAAGCCCTCGTCCACTGTCATTCAAACAATCAAACGGACCTTAGTTTAAACTGGTGATCGTGTGAATTTCGCCTCAGTCTGTTCGCTCTCCATTTGAGCCGCATCCTATGCAAATTCTTGCACCTCTCATGTCCCATTCGCATTCCCCCATCCTCTGTCAACAATGCCAATTCGTTATGAGCCTGGTACCTACCAGGACCTCCTTCGCATTTATGAGTTTAAAGCCTGTCATGAAGTGTTTTTGCAAGCAAGTTGGGGACAATTTCTCTGCCTACTCCAAGGCCACGACCATGAGATTTCATTACTGTTCACTAAAAGTTTTGATGGTAAGACAACCAAGGTTGGCCATCTTGTTTTCCTCCGTGATAGAAGAGTCAATAGCATTAGCTACCAAGCTCCCGAGGGAAGGTGCCCGATGGCACAAGCATCTCTTCCTTCCATGGAAGGACCATGAATTTTCCCTGAAGATCGATTTTCAACATGTTGTTGGTACCAAAGGTTTTCATAGAGAAAGGATCAAGCCGGAGTATTTAGATCTTCTAACTATTATCATCCACTTAATCACTTGTGAGGGTAAGTTCACTGTCATTAAAGCTTGCCATTTCAGATTGTTAGCGCATTTTGTTAACAATCAGACCCTCAACTTCCCATTTTATTTCCTAGAAAGTTTGGAGAAGATATCTAGCTAAGTTAGGAAGAATACTGTTAATCCCTCTGGTAGCTTGTATCATCACTGTCTCATTAAGCTTCTGATCATTCACCAGTTAGAAGAGAGAAGACAAATTTGGGATCATTTTGTTTTTGAGATACTGAAACCTCATTTATCTACTATCAAACCTTCCTCTTCTCAAGAACATCATCATACCCAAGCAGAACCAAATGCTAAACGTGTACGGTTTGATGAGAGTTCCTTAGATGATATGCATTTTGTCCACCTCATCACCTTCTCCTGAACTTACCCTTGGTGACCCTACTTCGAAACCTCCACTCTTCTCAGAGCCCACTAAATCCATGAGAATGAATTGTGATCAGTCTATCATTCATTCTATCGTTCAACCATTAGGTTCAAATGTCCAATTAGATGGCCATACTCTTGAAACACCCCTCCTCACATTAGCCAACGTGTATGCTCGAATGAGTGAAGCCTCCACTGCTGAAAGTCCTCCTGCACACAACCAAGATACAACTCTTGAAGGTAATACTATTGAGTGTGAAACATTTTCAAAAGAGTTGAGTCCCCCAAAGAACCCTGAACATTATAAAGAACAGCTCATTCTGGCTCAACAGGAGATGGATAAGTTGATCCAAGTGATAGCACAGTTGACAGAACAAAATCAAAGCTATGTGGAAACAATTTCTGAGCTTCATGAAGAAAACAAGGCACTGCGTACACAAGCAAAAGACATTGAATGCTTGGTTAACGCCAAAACAAAATCCCATACTGCCCTAAGGATGAGATATAATTACTTAAAGGACCAATTCAAGAAGCTCGAGGCCGAATCTATATCTTCATCGCCCAAGTTGAAGGCAGTTGCTGCCGCAGCTCAGCCTTCTTCCTAATTTCTCTCTGTTTTGTTCAGTGGGACCTGGCATATCTCCGGTTTGGGGGAATGTTGGTGTCCATTTTGTCACTATTTTTTATCATCAAATATATTCTAAATGGCGTTAATTTATTTATTTTTTATATAATAATTTATTCTTTCCGCCATTCAGCCCATCAAACAGACCAGGTATGCATGTATTCGTTTATCATATAAAGTTTGGTCAAATCTCATTCTATTATGATTTATCAATGATTAAATTAACAATTCCAGTCATGCATGGCATTTAGTTTTGATCTACAGGCTGTGATTTTTCAAATGACCCTTCATTCAGACTGCATGTTTATATTTCCAATGCTCAGCCACATTCAGCTTGTCGTTCAGCCTTGCATCCAGCCCACGAAATCCACGGTTGGCATGTTTCGGGCTATTAAAGACAAGATCGGGCACATGGGTTCTATTATCCACGTGATGGTTACGGTTGATGAGCTTTGGTTCTGGAAGATTCGCCCCTAGGATTGCTAAACTCGACAACACACCATGCTTCCACGTCAACACTCCACACACTAGTTCTCTCGTCTATTCAGCCTGGAATCACACACGCCCATTCACGCCTGTGTTCTGGAAGACTTCGCCTATCCATGTTCAACCTTCCAACACAATGCTTCATCCACGTCAATGCTCCAGCATCCCTCTCCTTCCTTCGTTCAGTTTTCCAGCGCACTACCTCTCTACCCACGTCAAAGGAAGATCGACGTTGCAGCTGCCTCGTGAAGGAATCGGCCCCGTGAATCCTAGTGTATGCTCCCTGTGCTGTCACGCATCACTTAAAGCAGCCAGTTACAGTCATAAACACCTTTGTTATTAGAGAGGTTGACTCTGTCGACCTTCTCATCCATTTGTAACTGTATAAATAGACGCTTTACATAGAAGAACAGAGTTAGAAAAGTTAGAAGTTAGTCTGTAGACGGAGACAAAGTTAGAGTCAAAGATTTTCAAGAGCAGATAGCAGATGTTTTGTAATTTTCTCAAGTTAATGGAAGTTCCAGTTTGTTGATATTCTGATTAGCTAATCAATTCATTTTTCCATCTCTGATTATTGGGAAGGGCCCCTCATCAACCGGAGGTTTTGTCTTTGTTTTCTACATTTTCTTTTCTACAAATAATTAGTTTATTTTCCTGTATATGTAATTAATTTCGTTTTTTTTTGTACATGATATTTCTTTCTCTTTTGTAATTTATATTGTGCTGCTAACATAGTTTGTGTTTATAGGATTAGCAAATGGTCGACTAAAAGAATTAGTTTTGATCGTTTAATTTCAGTCTTTTATAATTAGCTAGTTTGTTTTATAATCTCTTGCAATTAGAGAGGACTTAGTTAGTTGTTGTTTCCAGCTTAGTTCTGATTAGAATTAGTTTAATTAGCTTCTCCTATGTAGTTGTAGGTTAATTCTCTTCTCTCATCTCAATCTTGCTTTAGTATAGGATAGGAATAGTTTATCTCTCCAACCATGATTAGAATAGGTTGCTTTCTATTATCTTAGCTTCTCAACAAGTCTTCTCACTGATTTCTTTGCATTGTAGGTTCATCTACATTTGCCAGCTGACGTCAAGATAATCAAAACTACTATTTTTCTTAGTTTAATTCATTTTTCCTCCATTCAGACTGTCATTCGGACTGTCGTTCGGATTGTCATTCGGATTTTTACTCTTTCTACACTTTTTTATGCTTATTTCAAATTTGGTTTCTTAGTTTTCTTAATTGTAATCTTTCCTGCTTCTAATTAGTATTCTTAACCATAATTAGGCCCTTGTTTTACATTCCATAAAGTTTTAATTAGAGTCTTGTTATCATTCCTAGTTTGCTTTTAACTATCTTTCATATTTATCTTGCTAACATGTTGTTGTTTCAGAACTTATCAGTCTTATTCCTAGTCTAGTTTATCACATGCTCTTAAGACTTAGTTAGAATAGAGTTAATAATTTCATTCTTCAAGTATTCTAGTTCTGATAGTTTCCTTCATTAAGATTAAGATCAGTTTCTTATTTAGATAAATAATGAAGATGTTCATGGAATAGGATTTGGATTTAGAAATTAATATCTTTATCAAGTTTTCTACTTGCTTCTAAATTAATATCTTTATCAAGTTTTCTACTTGCTTCCAAATCAAGTTCAGAAGTAAACATCTTTATTAATTTTTCTACTTGCTTCTAGTTTTCATTAGTTTTATATTATTATTCTACTCATGGATAGTAGATAGATCAAAATGTTTAAAGTTAACTGTAATTTGTCTCTTTGTAGTTTACATCTTTTTGTTGAAGTTATATTGGATTTACTTCCATTTTGTTTTCCTATTACATTTGAAAGCAATTACGATACATTCACTCCAATTCCTGTTACATGGGAATAGATGTTTTTCTTGAATTAGTTGTTGAGATTATTTAATAGTTGTAATTTGCTTTAATCGGCATAGCTTTCTGCTTACGTAATTTATCATTAAATTAATCCATTTCATAGATAGGTCTCTAATTTATTTACAATTTTTTTCTAATTCTTAGGATAGAATCTGAAATTGTATAGTTTCCATTTTTCATAGTTCATAGTTTTCTTTTTAATCAGTTTCCATTGTTCAATTATAAGATAGAGTAGTATGATTTGATACTATTCTAGTTTATTCGTTTAAATTTGATTTAGTTCTTTTATTGCTTTTTTGAAGTTTGACTCGGTTTTTCATTTTGAAAGATCTTTCGATCGTTTCTTTATTAAATATTTTTAAGGTCTGACAAGCCGAAATCTTAGGTTCCATTCTACCTTAGCATATACTTTGCCTCAAACTCTAAGATTACCAACCCCGGTCGATAATTAAATATTATGTGTTTTCTTTGAGATAGCTCACACACCCAACAATGCTTGAGCCTTATGGTTTACCTCTATGATTATTGCTAGATGTATCTCGCTCCCCCTATTTACATCGGGTTTGTCGATGATGCAAGTATATGGTCCCCTAATCTCTCCTCGGCAGCTTGGTGTTGATGTATATGTAACTTTGGAATGTATTTCATCTATGTATTTTATTGTACTCCTATAGAGATGTATTATTCCTCTATACGGAAGTGTCGTCATTTGTATTGACAAGTGTCGCAAGTGTTGTAACTTGTTGATGGGTTATTAGACCACCTAGTAAGGGGTCGGCCCGAATTAATGTAACCATGGGTTATTAGGTTAAGTTAGACAAGTCGGCCCCACTGGTTTATTGGGCAGGACAGGACAAGTATAAATAGAGATCGGGAGATCAATATTTGATCATCTCATTACTCACTCTTCTATCACTCGGAAAGTGGCGCACATGTGAGGAGGAGGATCAGCTGCTAGGAGAAGACTATCTCTTGTACTTTGGTTGTATCATTGCTCTTTCTATCTCTGAGGAAGTTGTGGGGTTTTTCACCTTTATGGTTTTCCCCAGTGAAACTCTGTGTGTCTATTGCCTTATGTGATTGCTTGATATGCTTGATACATGTTTGATATGATTGATATGATGTACATGTTATTCTCACAGTAAAGATCCTAGAGTATGTTGAATTAATGCTCAAAATCTAACATGGTATCAAATCTAGCCTGAAAGAAGGCATGGTATGGCATTTATGACACTTGTGAAGCTAGGGCTTGATATAGCAAAAACCAGTCATCGTAGAACTTTCGCTATAAATCCATTTTGGAGAATTTTTCAGAATCTGAAACTTTTACAAGTCGAATACAAGATCCCAATATACCTTGTATCCAAAGCACAACTTCTAATTCGTTGTACTTTGTATTTTATGATCTATACAGTCTAAGGTTTCTGCCTCTTCTAGATCTCAGTCATAAATAGGTGACCTAGGAAAAAAGTTCACAACTTGGGCTAGGAAGCTCCAAATGAAATTTTGTAAAAATTGGCAGGTAGGGAATGAACTGTACTTTCACAGGCCGAAGGTTCAGAGGTCGAAAGTGAACTAGTGACACGTGGCACTCTGTACAAGTTCGCTTTCTTGTTTTATCCCATAAATAGGTCATGTTGCGACACTTGTAATAACTCTCTCTCAAAGAATCCATTTGAGGTTAGACCTATGGAGTTGGAAAGATAACAGGTTAGGCTACCACAGGAAAAAATTTCAGACCCTGTAGATCTGAAATTTCAGAGTTACACCAGAAACAATCAGGTGCATATTTCTGTCGAAACAGAATTGGATTTTGAGCACCTTTATTCATGGCTCTAGGAATTTAGGGCTTCGGAGAAAGTTGGAATTTTTTGTATCGGAGACCATGGCTGGATACTCATCATCAAAATCAAAATTTAGAGACCAAGATCAAATTTTTTGGTTGGGTAGAAGGCCGGGCTTGATCAAACCCTAGTTCGGGACTTTGATCGAAAAAGTGAAAAATTAGGGCTTCTGCAAAAATGGGAATTTTTTAAATCCGTGACCATAGCTGGAAGCTCCTTGGAAAAATCAAGGTTTAGAGATTTGGATTAAACTATTTTGTTGCGTGAAGCTCCGGGAAACTCAAACCCTAATTCAGGGTCCTCCCCAGTGAATCCGAAAGATTGAAAAAGTAAATTTGAGGGGTGAAACTTTGCAATTTTCAAATTCTGAGTATACCAGCTTGATCTGCTCATCAAGGCACATCTTTCTTTCCTTTCAGAAGTTTGAAATTCAAAGTTTGAATTTTTAGGGTTTCTCTGACAAACCCTAATCCATCTCCAGAACCAGTTTCTGCAAATCAAGTGGATTGGGTTAATCCTAGAAGAGAATGGATTGGTCATCTGCATAAGTGAAGAAGTTCCAGTTTTAGAGGGAGATGGGGCTAAAGAAGATTACATGCAAACTCGACAGGTATGACTTACGGGTATGTTTCGAAATCTGTTCATGATTAAGTTTATGATATGTTTGTCTTCATTAAGATTAGTACAATCTTGATGAGTTTGAGATTTATCGTATCACCTTAATAAAATTATGAATGCATGATAGAAGATATTCATTGATTTGGGTTTTTGACACTTATGATTGTACTAATGCATTGTGGTGTTGTATGAGCTTGATGTTGTCCTCTAACATGAAAGGTACATCAAGAAAGACAAATCATATTCTAGTTCAAGAACATATGACCATGGTGACATGAAGACAAAGATTCATCCATTGTCATGGATCACATAGAAGATCTACTTACGAGGTATGTATAACTTGGTTCTATAATGATTAACCTATGAGATATGCAGGTTACTAGCACAAGTCATTTAAGAGAACAAGAAGACATCATGTGGGTATGTTAGACATAACCAGCTAACATGTTAATCCAGGTATGTTTTTCCTATATCAAGTTAGAATCCTACCTTGTGTTAGGATCTTATACTGTTGTATGGTTGATAATGATTATTCATGAAGTTAGAAATGTAAGTAATTAAGGGTTTATGCATATTATGTCTCTTACATTGATTGATGATATGACTAACCAGAAAAGTCTTTTGGTCAAATAAAGAATATGCATGAGTAAAAGAAGTATTCCCTGAAACCTTGAATACTAATGTTTATTATCTATGTATGAAATGATCTTGACCATACATGTTTAAGATTACTTAGAATCATAATGTTTTTGATAGTATTAAGATTATACTAATGAATGTATGTATGAGATCTCGAGGATAACACAACGATGATACTAGTAAGTATGCACAGTGATCGAGGATGGATATAAGTTCAAAGATAGGTAATCCAGGAAGCAAAGATCAAGAGGGAGCACACTCCAGCAGTTCCTGCAAGGAAGCAAATATTGAGAGGGAGTCCACCCTACAAACTAAACAAAGATAAGTATTTGAATTGTCATTTCTTGCATATTTGTTTGTTTAAATAATATTGCTCAATGATGTATATGCTTATGTTCCTAGACTCAGGGTGTGTATTATGCATATTAGAATAATTGCACTAATGAACAGTATACTACTAATATGCATGTGATGGGTAAGTGGCCTATGGAACTGTACAACATTCCATTGCTACTTATCTAGAATGAAACCTCTTTGCTGACATGTTGGGAGTAGTGCAAACTCTTAACAATGTTCTAGTAGAGATTGGAAGGCATCTAGAAAGTTATGGGATATGGATAAATGTTGTATTGAAGCATTGGCTAAAATAATTGCATGACTGTATGACATATTTATTTATGTGTAAGAAGTTGTTCTGAAAACTATGAGAAGTTTCTAATCATGCAATTTAACTTGTTTTGTAGGAAAGATCGTATACGAGCACCTACAAAAGAAGGACTACAACATTTGTTCCAGCAATAAAGTTATCTATTGAAGATATTAAATATATTGAAGTTCCCAGGATCTGGGAAGAATGCCATGATCCATCGATCATGAAGAATGATGTTTGGGATGTGGTCCCAAGACCCAAAGGGAAGTCTGTTGTGAATTCCAAGTGGATCTATAAGAACAAGCATGTTGCAGAAGGCAACATAGAGAAATACAAAGCAAGTGATGAAATGGAAGATACAACAGATGGATGTCAAGACAACTTTCTTCCTTGGTGTTCTTCAGATTGATGATACTTCAAGGAAGAAGTGATGGGACACATTTGCAGGAGCCATTCCAAGCATGGTGAAAGGAGGATCCTTCCCATGGCTGTGGATGTAAGCGTTGTGTGATGAGCATCAGGACGATGCTCCAATTACTGCTTTGTATATGCATCATGTCGAATGCTGGATATGATTAGTTGGATCATGTATTTGTATATGCATCATGTTGGATATGATCAATTGGATCATGTATTTGTATATGCATCATGTTGGATGCTGCTTATGATCAATTGGATCATGTATATGTATATTCATCATGTTGGATGCTTGTTATAATCAGGTAGATCATGTATGATGATATGTATTAGGTGGATACATTGTATGATCAGGTAGATCATGTATGATGATATGTATCAGGTGGATACATTGTATGATTAGGTAGATCATGTATGATGATATACATCAGGTAGATACTTGGTATGCATTAGGTGGATGCACTGTATGATCAGGATGATCATGTGATGATGTATCATCAAATGATTGGGTCCTTGATGTACCTGACGAATACGAGACTAGATATCTGCTTTGTGGTGAACACCTTGAGCAAGTATTTGACAGATCCGGGACATGTTCACCCGATAGCTACAAAGCATATTCTGAGGTACCTAAAGGGTACAGTTGACTATGGGCTCAAGTTTGAGGCGAATCAAAAGTTTAACCTGGAGGGTTATGTTGATTCGGATTGGGCAGGAAGTGCCATTGATCGGAAGAGCACTTTGGGGTGCTGCTTCAGTATGGGATCCGGTATGATCTCTTGGTTTAGCAGGAAGCAGTCCTGTGTGGCACTGAGTATAGCCGAAGCAGAGTATGTCACAACTTGTTCAGCCAGTTGTGAGGTAGTAGGGCTTAGGAAGCTACTGTCTGATTTGTTTGATATCCAGCTGAGTGCTACTTGTATATATTGCGACAACCAGATTTGTGTGAAGTTGTCAGAGAACCCAGTTTTCCATGACAAGTCAAAGCACATTAAGATCAAGTATCACTATATCAGGGATATGGTGCAGAGAGGAGCAGTGAAGCTCTTGTATGTTGTGACGGATGAGCAGATAGCCGATGTGTTGACCAAGCTGCTTGTCAGAGTGAAGTTTGAATACTTCAAAGGGAGACTTGGTGTACTTCAGATCGAGATACCTTCCAAGAGGAAGTGATGAGTCCGGAGACACAGATACACATCAGCCATTCTCACATAGTTGTAGGTTTGTCCTCCTATGGTGTAGATGTAAGGGCTGGGACATTCTCACATAGTGGTAAGTTCTTCCTCCTATGGTGCAGATGTAAGGGCTGGGCCATTATCACATGGTGGTAGGTTCACCCTCCCATGGTGAGTTGTAAGGGCTGAGTGGGCTATTCCGACATGGTGGTAGGTTCGTCCTCCCATGGTCGTTGATGTAATTGTCGAGCTTTTCCGACATGGTGGTAGGTTCATCCTCCCATGATCGTTGATGTAATTGCTGAGCCGTTCTAACATGGTGGTAGGTTCGTCTTCCATGGTCGTTGATGTAAGTGCTATGAGCATTTCACAGATGGTAGTAGGTTAGTCCTCCCATGCTGGTGAGTGTAAGTGTTGTGTCTGTGCATCTGGGTTGTGCTCCATGGATGATGACGATGATGTGACAGTATGGTACACAGGTTTTACAGAGGCATAGGATCAGTTCTGATATTCTCTTGCAGGTTTTGCAGAGGTAGTGTAATCAATCTTGGGAGATCTTGTAGGTTTTGCAGAGGTAGTGTAATCACTCCTGAGGTGCACCTACTTGATGGATTGCTCGCAAAGATGTTGATGATGTTCATCCAGCATGAAAAAAGGTTGGCTCTGTAGTTGATGAAGACTAGCAGGTGGCGGGCCTACATCCAGTATGAAAAAGGACTGGCTCTATAGAACTTCCTATGACGAATATATTGGAGATTGATTGAGATAGCAGCAGTGATGATGATTCGATGACAATGATCTAGTGATGATGATCCAGAGAAGAAGACTTGTGCTAGCAGATCTGTGTCGAGAAATACCTTCCTAGTTAAGAGGGAGTGTTGATGTATATGTAACTTCGGAATGTATTTCATCTATGTATTTTATTGTACTCCTATAGAGATGTATTATTCCTCTATATGGAAGTGTCGTCATTTGTATTGACAAGTGTCGCAAGTGTTGTAACTTGCTGATGGGTTATTAGACCACCTAGTAAGGGGTCATCCTGGATTAATGTAACCATGGGTTATTAGGCTAAGTTAGACAAGTCATCCCCACTGGTTTATTGGGCAGTACAGGACAAGTATAAATAGATATTGGGAGATCAATATTTGATCATCTCATTACTCACTCTTCTATCACTCGAAAAGTGGCGCACATGTGAGGAGGAGAATCAGCTACTGGGAGAAGACTATCTCTTGTACTTTGGTTGTATCATTCCTCTTTCTATCTCTGAGGAAGTTGTGGGGTTTTTCACCTTTATGGTTTTCCCCAGTGAAAATCTGTGTCCATTGTCTTATGTGATTGCTTGATACATGCGTGATATGATTGATATGCTGTACATATTATTCTCTCAGTAAAGATCCTAGAGTATGCTGAATTAATGCTCAAAATCTAACACTTGGGTGTTATATTCCCCTTCACATGAGTTGATCCACCTCGACAGAGTGTGTATCATTGTTGCTACCAATAACCAGGCTGATTCCACTACCTTATAGTTGGACATTCGTTATATTCGTGTATTTTTAGACTCCCAGCTACTTGTCTCCCAGTTGATCAACTGTTACCAGGTATGCGATCCTTTCCTTTTTAGAAAATTCTTGCACACTAAACAATTGGTTAGACATTTTGAATTCATTACTTTCACACATGTCCCTCGGAATCAAAATAGTGTTGCAGACCAAATGGCTAATGATATTCTAAAATGTCATATCAATCACTGCATATAGGAATTAAATCATCAACATGCATCATCATATCATTTTGCATCCTCACGTACATACACATCATATAGGAATCATGCATATATATATCAAATTTCATAATGTCTACATCATCACATAGGTATGTATGCATAGAGGAGCCCCAAAACCTTACTCGTCATAAAAAAATTCTTAGTACAACAAAATTGTCCATGCCCATAGCATTGGGGGGCATCTCCATAAGCTTCCAACTACTCATCTAAGTCCTCTTCCTCATCATCATCTATAGGCATGTCACCTTAGCCCATGGATCTCACAGTCTCGACTGCCATAGCGATCCACCACATGATATACCTCGATTCCAAAGGAGCTTGGTAGCATATGGTAATCAAGTCCTCGTCCAACCGCTTCCAATTTTCATCCACAAAACCCTCCAGTATATGGTAAATCCCAATCCATAGGGAATCAAGATTCATTGAAGCAATCCACTAACAATTATGCCCACAATCGGGAGGGTCAATACCCTCTACTCTGCCCCTACGCCTCGAATATCTTGTTGAGGGAACTGGTCCAATCTCTATGCACACATGGTCCAGTCATCAATACCATCACTATATCAAAATATCTAGATATCATCTATACTAAGAAGTATAACATATGGTACTATAAAGAAAATACATACATACCGTTAGGTCCCCAGGATTGGCTAGGAGGACGAGGTAGCTCCGCATATCCTCTGAAGTCCATGCCCACATAAGGGTAGTCCTCGATCATAATCAGCAACTGCTTCCATGGAGTAAAAATCTCTCAAGTAAATAACGTACCCACTAGTACACCACCATCATAAGTCATCATCTCTCCCCATCATTGCATCCTCGAATCAGTGGGCTCACTGTCACGCACTGTTACATGCATTCGTAGTGTCGACACTCGTTCAAAGAAGAATGAGCACAAAAAAGACAGGAAATGAAAATCCCCTGCAAGATGGATAACCTTGTTCGGCTCTCGTCGAACAACTACCAGAGACATTTGATCCCACCCAAAGTAAGTTCCTTCCAGTACCTTCTCCACCATCATCAATTGACCGCTCGAAACCATGTGTGTTTCTTTCGAACCAAGTAGTCGAATTACTGCATCCACCACCACCTGTGTCTTCAAACTCTCGATATCATAAATAAGAATGTAGGTTTCATGCACCTTCGATGTCCCATAACAGTGATTTGATAGCATATCCTAGATCGAGACGTCCGTCGATCATCTCGGCTAAGTGTTCACAATCACACCTAATCATGGATCCCCATTATGAATTATACATCCTCCAAGGTAATCTCTATCTGGTCACCCTGTATCACAAATTCCCCAACATCTTGATCCCAAAAATTGACCATCTTTTTTAACAAAAGCTTGGCCACTCGCATCATAAGAACCCTTAAAAAATTTAGCAATCCGCTCTAGGCCAAAGTATCTTGTACTTCCTGGTTTCCATTTATGGCCCCCAATAGGACCCCAAGATCCTTCTCTCTCCAGTTCACGCACGACGTCCTACCAGCCCGCAAGAAACAAGTAAATATCGTGCACAAAAACATCCCTCTTGGGACTTAGGGTGCACCTATCAAGCCAAAAAACACATCCCAGGCTGTGCAAATTGGCTAGAAAGGCACGCCTATCCTGCCCAAAGGCGCACCCTATGGAACACTTTTTCCCTAAAAAAAATGCCCCAACCGCGGAATCCCTAGTGGGCTCCACTGGGGTCCCCAAGAGGCCAAAAATCCCAAAGTAAACCATTGAAATTGACAAGAATGGTGCCAGGACTTACCTAGAAGTCGCAGAAGTTGATTTCGCTGGCCCAATCAGCAGAAATTAATATTCCTTTTCCTAGGCCCCTCCTCAACAGTGAAAATGACATGTGTAATGTGGGATCCCCCTAGTTTATATCCCCTTTTTGGCCCTTTTTCTCCCTTTGACCATATTAGTGTCCTCCCACGTCCATTTTTCACACTATTCGCATCGTCGAAATCAGCGTTTTGTGCCCTTAATGATTCTTGATACCATTTCTCGCTATCACCAAGATTTTTTGGGGCCATTTTTTACATGACCTGCCTTGATTTGCATGACCTCATACAAGTCTACGCCTTCCTGTACCCCTGTACAACCTTCTCCATCACGACCTATTCACGAGCGCTCTGCTCCCTCCATACTGTAATTATTGTGTTGTTTTGCCGCCATCCACCTTCTTGCAAGGAGGCCTCATCAATGTTCTACCCCACCCTCTCTTTGGTCTACTCATACCCTTTTTCTTAGTTGAACACTTACTCCTTGCATGGTGTATATGTCTTCCTAGTATAGGTTTATCTCTTTTTCGGGCCAAACGGACTATTTTTGAAAACGACACTTAGAGAGTTTTTGTTAAGCCCTTTTCTGACTCCTTAAAGAATTAAAAGATCATTGATCAATATTGCTTCCTTTCATGCTTGTTAAAGTATTTGAAAGGGTGTCCGTTCACTATTCCTATTACCCTTTTTTCAGGCTAGATGGACTAATTACGAACAAGGAATGCTCTAGTCCCCGTGGATAGAATAGTTATACATTGCATACTTTTATGCTTTTTCAGGATTTGGGGACTTACCTATGAAAAATAACACCTCTGGAGTCTTCTTCCTATTTTCAGACTCTAAAAAATTGAAAGCACCAACAAGCACCTATCATCTTTGGATCAACAAAATCCACAAGGTAGTACCATATCAAGCACACTTTTATCCCTTCTTTGCACTCATTAAACCATGAAGAAGGTCCAAACGATGCCTTTTGGAACCCCTTGTAGATCACATATGGTCCCACCTTATGGCAACATTCCCTAGTATGGTCACCTTTGTTCGGATTATTCTATGATGAGTCATCCTCAGAGTCCATTGATGACATTTATCATCCCCCCCCTAAGTACCCCCCCCATTGTATTCACATTTCTTAATCCCCTAGCTATGATCCCATTCCCTCAAGATCAGTTTCATATGCTGCCAGGTCAGCCCTATCATCATAATATTTAAAAAGGAATTTTAAATTTGCATTAATCAACGTCCCTCATATTCCCCAACAATGCCTTATCCCCATGTCCAGTTCTATCACATCTTGGTTGTATCCCTCACGCTCCTATTGGGGAACCCTCAATTCCTTGGTAGTTGCAGGTCTTCCTCTGTAAACGCTAGCACATTTATTCCATAGGATAGACCTAGAGCTCCCTATACCTTGGCCTCATCGCCATCAGTGGTGAGTTCCTATGGACCATATGAGGGGATTCCTTAGTGCCCTTAACATGGTTGTTTCTTACGTGCTCAACTCTAGCTCCATAATCACACCATTGAGATTTGTACAGGGTGTTGGTCCTTTTAGATATTGGTTGAAGACCCTGGATGTCCCCCAAGTCTAGCATATTGGTGAGTCTCTTTGGAAACCTTCCAATAGTTTGTTCATGTGAATATTCGGGCTACGTTGGTGACATTGTTTGGAATCCCTTTAGTCATATGCTTCCTAGTGTATCCAATTTTGATGCAATTCATTGTACCTCCTAGGTCAAACTCTCAGTTGTTTGAGTCCACACAGATGTTGGAACCATATCTAGCAGTGCATCAGTTGTTATGATACTACATTCAAGATGAATTCCATTGTTTTGAGTTTCAGTTCTTCAGAACAACCATGGTTGGACCATGATTACATTCCATATTTTAGTCCCCTTTGGACCATTATGATGTACACAACAGTTCTTTATGTATTGTTCAGGTCCCCTTTGTGCCTCATCATTATTTGTGTATATTGAGACATTGATACGAGCATGGGTATGCCCACCTCATCCATATATTTGAGATCATATGTACCTCATCCATTTTGAGTGTTATATCTGTAGATTCGACCCTTGTAGTCCTGGTGAAGCACTTGTTCTACCCTTCAATGCAGCTACTATTATCCATACTACCGTCACACCTCTTATCCTGGAAATGTAAGAACCTATGATGTCTATCGGCCATATGATGAGCTCCTACCCTCACACATTAGGGGGCAATCTGTTAACGCTAAAACATTCCTCGCCATGTTCATCCCCTAGGGACATCACCATATTCCTTATTTTCCCCCATAAAATCATTCACTAACCACCAAAGCCTAAGTTAAAAACCCACAAATTGGTTCATTATTATTTTCCCTCTCCAAAATAGGAAAAATTGCCCCCAAAAGGGCAAAAAATAAAGAAAAGGGAAAAAAGGGGAAAATATTCAAAAAGTCAAAAAAGGAGGGAAAACCCTAAACTGTCACCCAAAACTAAGAGCTAATACCATGGTTTCCTAATACCATGGGGAAGAAAACTAGGGAAAATATTTCTATAAATAAATGGTGAAGGACCACATTATTCACAATTCACTTGTTACCTTACTGCCACTCTACCGAATTTTCACCAAAAACCATTGAAGCCCCCATTTGACTTCTAGTTTCACCCATTGTTAGTTTTGGACACCATTAGTGACACTTGTGTGTAGAACAACCCAAAGCTTCTTGGAGAACAAGGACTCGTTGCTTCAACCTTTTGTAAGGGCCCTCTACTCACTTTATTTCAGGTAACCCCATTATTGTATTCTTTTTATTTATGTATTAAAATAAAAAATATTCTTTCCCTACTCTCTTGTATGTATGAAAGAGCCCAAAATTATTTAGTTTAGATTTTCTTTACTTGTGTTTTCTTCACGTTAATGATATAGTCTAGTTTTTATTTACTGTTATTTACCAGTTTTTACTACATGCATGCACCACCATTTTCAAATTGTTACTAAGATTTCCACAAGTCTTAGTAGGCGCATTTCTGCACCAACTAGTGTGAATAACCTACCTACAACATACATGAGAAAAACAAAGAAAATGAGTGTGCAACTAGAAGAGGAGTTGTGAAATGGAGAGAATAGGGAGGAAGGAGTAAGTTTGTTGTGGAAGATGAAGCGATGAGCAAAACTTGCCAGTTCATGGCTAAGATGAAGAGTGTTAACACCCAAAAATTGTTCACCTATTTCATCCCCCTGGTCACATAACCCATTTATCCCTTTTTCCTACATTTTTGGCCTCAAAAAACCCAAAAATCCCTAAATTTTTAACCAAATGGGAAAAAAATATTATTTCCCTCATTAATTAATGAAATCCTTCAAAAAAAGTCTAAAATCCCATTAAAAAGGGTCAAAATCCCCAAAAAAGAAAAGAAAAAGGGGAAAAAGTCAAAATAAAATTATAAAGAAGGGAAAACATCAAATACCACTAGTCAATACTATTGGTTTCCCAATACCATGGGTCCATACTCCACCACCCAAAATTGCTATAAAAAGGTGATGGAGGCCCCCTATTTCACATCCATGATCAACTCTTCCTACCCTTATGCTGCCAAAATTCATGTTGAACTTTAGCCTATCACCTTGAGCTTTTGTTCCCCATTCAGTTGAGTCTTGGACCCCTATTGAGCATTTGGAGAAGAGTAAGCAACTTTAGAGAGCCGACGTGCTACTCTTCATATAGCTATGAGGGCCCACATCTACTCACCTTCTGAGGTAACTCTTATTGTAAACCCTTGTTTGCAACATAATACAAAATATAGTTCATGGGTTCCGATCTATTTGTTATTTTTACTGCAGTAAATAGTTAGATTTATTTACATTGTTATTTACACTCACATATTATCCATTTTTGAACTACTACTAAGGCTTCCATAATCTTTAGTAGGTTCTCTTTAGCACGAGTTGGTGTGAAAACACTAGCTATAGATTTGGCGACTCTGCTGAGTCGATTCCCATCGATCTTTGGTTTAGTATGATCAGTAATTATTTTTAGTTTTTTATTTGTTATTTTGCTTGCATTTTACTTTTCGGGACTACCCGCAATCCCTCTACTTGCATATTTGGCCCTTGCCTTCGCAGTACCCTTCATTATTTCTATTTTTATGGCCCGACCCGCGACTTTCTTCCATTAACCTACATCCCAAACACAACTTCCAACCCAAAACCCACGCTCCCAAGCACGACTTTCAACTTGAAACTCGCGCCTAGAGCGATCCTTTCCGCCTGTAAGCCACGCGCCTTCCAGTTGATAAGTCGTGCGCTCCATGCGCCTTCGGGCCTGTAAGTCACATGTTCCACGCGCTTCCCATCCTACTACCCACGCCCTTTTCTGCCTTCGGCTCTGCTACCCATGTCCCCAGTGCTCCTCTGAGACTGAAACCCGTGCCCTTTTTTCCTGTTTCTTTTTTTTTTGTTTCTGCGCGACTTATTCTGCAGCCTGTAGCGCCCAAATTGTGGATTTTTGCTTCACAAATGCACCCTGTAGCCATTTTTTCCTCTTTTATTACCCAAACAGCCTCCTTTTTGCCTTCATCCATTTTTCTATTAGTACTTTTGTGTTGTTTTCTTGCTGTATCATTTAAGACATTTCACTTTGCATACATACTATCTCATTCATTACATTTCACCAAGCTCATTTATTTTACACATAGTAGTTAATACTTTTTATTTCAGTTTTAGTCATTTATTTTCCAGCATTACTTCTGGCGATATTGGGTTTACACCACGTGTGCACCCACACACTCCCCATAATTCAAGTGAGACTAAAATTGACTTAATTCAAACATACATTAACCCCACTTGGGGACCCAAAAACAACTTTGTAGCTAGGTGGGAGATTGGGGTTAGGCATCCAAATAACACCCCCTTTGTCATACACATTTGAGACATAGTTGTTGTCCTTTAGGGATCCAAAATCCCCTATTATTTATTGGTACGGTTGACACTGATTTGTCAAAGGGCCTCTCCCTTAGGAGGGCAAGTGGCAATATTGGTTCTGGAAGTCTGAGTGGAATACAGCTCTCCATCCTGTACTAAAGGATACCAACTCGTTGTTCTCGTCATGCATGTTGGATCCCATACCGGGTGCACGACGGCCAAAGAACTGAAGCCGTGGGACACCTTTCTGGATGTGCCATCAATGGGGTAGCTTAGTTTCCATTCTTATAGGACTCTTTTACCTGGAGTCCCTCTCGATAGAGGGATATCCTTTATCCATTTGGTTCTACATTTTGTATTGTCTGACTATGGATTTCATCACCCTGCAGGGGATAGGACTTGTGTGAGCTTTCATATCTTTTAGATAGGTTTTTTCATGCTCCTATACCCCCATTGGTTGGTGAGTCTACTTTTTTATTTCTAGGAGTTATGTTTGTTTGTATTATTACCTTTTTATTGTCACTCCGCTTGTTGTAGCATGCTGTTGCAGCAAGTGTTTTTGAGCTTGTTGTTGGCCTGAGTGTCGTCTTTTTACGAGATCTCCTTTAGTACGCACGGTTGCACTAGGATTTTTTAGAATTTTATCCACCACGGTCCCACAACACTTTTACACCTGTCACCATTGATTCACCGAGACACTCTCATCGCCTACAGGGACAGTCCCCATAGTACGGTCCACTTAAGCACACTCCTCACACTCCCTTGAGACGCACATCATCGTTGCTGGATATTCATCTCGACGCCCCTTATTTCACATATGATTCTGATCCAGATTCACCTATATATACTGCTCCGTCTATCCCCATGGACGACATGAACCCCAACCCCTTTCACTACGGGATTGTTTACAGTGTATCTAACAGAGGCCTAACCACCATTTCAACATCCATCCCTATTATTCCATCTACAGGACCTACACCTGGAATTTCAGTCACCACTTCTATCCCCATCGATAGCAGATCTGTTCTAACCACTATCCCTTTGGTCACCAGTAGTACCCCTGGGGGCACTGTCCCTTCCACCTCGATCCCTCCTCCCTTTATCCCCGTTACGACCCACGCAACTTCCCCACCACTCGGTGGAGGTGGCCCCACGATCGCCGCCATGGCTATCACGCAGACCACTTCGACCATGTCACATCCTCCTGTTGGTTTTCCATTCATGGCTAGTCTCAACCTACCTGATCTGGCCCGATTGACTAACGATCCGATCCGACATGAACCTACATGGACTCCCATGCCTACCAAAATCCCTTTCAACATTCCAAAATTCGAAGGGAAGGGTGGTGAGGACCCACAAAACCATATCATGTCCTTCCACTTATGGTGTTCCTCCAAATCCACAATGGATGACTCGATCCACCTATGACTTTACAATGGACACTCACTAGCACTACATCCATGCGGTATATTGAACAACCACATGGGACGCACTCCACTTTTACCTCCCTTGTTTTGAATTTCCTACAGTTCTTCCAGTTACCAATCCGTTATGATGTTGGTGTTGAGATTTTACTATCTTGTAAACAGAACACGACTACCCATATCACTGACCATATCCATGAATGGCATAGACGTCGTAGTTTGTGTAAGATCAAGTTAGATGATCGTATAATTTTAGATTGGTTCTTGAAGTCCCTTATACCAGTTATCGCCAAGGATGTTGCATATGAACAGCCCCAGACCGAAGAAGAAGCTAGACTTAAAGCCAAACAGTTTGACCTTATCTATGCATAGTCGGCCTACCTTTACTCCATTTTACCTGATGCTCCTCACAGAGATTCCTCTCAAAAGGACGCGAATGGTGCATCCCACACTGCTAAAGACATTATTGGACACGTTGCATCTCGCAGACATCCATATGTCCATATGCCTCCCACCACCACCCCGTCTTGTAATCCTACACCTAGTTCTACACCACCCAACATGAGTAATGGTCCCAACCTTTCACGTACCATGATCGACTTTGGAGCAACACCTTTATATGTTCCCCCGACCCAGGATCCTCATACACAAGGACCTTCTTGTCCGATGCATTGCTACAGTCATACCCAACTAGCATATGCTCCCCCTATCGCACCACCTACTTACTACCATCCACTAGTTGCACCCATGCATGTTCAATCTCAAGCCATTCCCGATTATTATCCACCATAGGCTTCCCAACACCTACCCAACCGCAAACCCCGCCCATTACCCAAGGGAAATTTTATTCCCAACAAAACCAAACGCAGAACCAACCTGCCCAACAAGACCAACAAGGACAACAAAATAGGGGACGCAGATGTAATCGAGGCAATAACCAACCTCCCGGTAGAGGCGGTCCACCACTGAACCCCCCTTATAATAATGAATCCCTACCGACTAACCAAAATCTTGATCAACCACCTCGACAAGGTAAAAATCCCAACTTATGTTCAAACCACCCATCTTCTATTTGTGAGGTCTATGGCCATTACACGCACAACTGTCCCCATCTGTAGCAAGCTTGTCAACTCTGAAGTGACGATGCCCAATGCCAAGGACATGTTGCACCTCCGGCACCACCAAAACCCCCACAACCCAATGCACAACCTATGGTTTTGCAAAACCCCCTACCCACGCAAGGGGTGGTAGCCACCCCACCTTTATTGTCAAGGGGCTTCTGCACCACAACAAGAAGTTGATTATGATGCTCCTTCTATCCAACCCATTGACTCAGGTACCCACCACCTTTTAATGATGTATTTGGCTAGTATCAACCTTCAAACATGTCGTAACCAGTATGGTTCCACCACCGAAACCATTCCTGAGGACAAGGTCACTACCACTCTTCCCACAGATCAATCCTTATGTCTACCCCCAACACCGTTCGAAGTATCCCCCAAAGCTCCTCGATTTCCTCTGCGCCGCATCAATAACAACCCCAATGCTCATGTTTCCCCCAACTATAACATCGTGGATGACTTATCCTAGTCCCCCACTACTATGTCAGCCTTAGAAGTTTTAAAGAACTGCCCAGCATAGTGCAAAACATTGGGTGCAATTGATCCTTCTGACTCACGAATGATTGCATTTGACTTAGACCAATCTGAACCACGCATTCCTTCCACCTTAGCATTTCAAATCTCCATTTCGATACAGAATTTTGTTATCCATCGATGCATCATCGATGAGGGTTCCTATGCACGTGTCATGTCTACATTCATGTGGCAGAATCTAAGATCCCCTACCCTACAACCATCCACGACCACCTTACAACATTATGATGTTCGTTCATGTTAGCCATAAGTCCTTCTCGCTAATGTTCCAGCCCAATTAGTTGGAAAAATTGTCTTGATTGACATTGAAGTCGTCAACGCCCAGCTCGACTACAACCTCCTCCTAGGATGAAGCTGCACGTACATCATGAAGGATGTTTCCTCATGTATTTTTCGGTTTATGATGTCCCCCCATGAGGGATGGGTTTTTAAAATCGATCAGGTCACTTATTATGACCCAAACGCACCTGCTACACCCCAAAATGTTCTCCCCATGGTTTAACAACCTGTTTTTGGTGAGCCTACCTCGCTGATTTATACCGTAGGACCGAGACTTTATTCAGAGACTCCAATTGTCTCCACATTTCATTCCATACCACCTCCCCCTCCAGCTATTGAGATATGTGAATTGTGCACCATTTCATCAAGTCGATTGTTCCCTAACCCTCAACCCTCACCGCAGTCCCAATCGCCATTGGTACCTAGCCATGTTGGAGCCACACCGATCCACACAGTCTCGTTCTTATTTTCACCATCAAGGGTAGTAAGTATTCCTATCATGGCCACCCTGAATCTCTTGGGATTGACGTTAGGACTTCTCGTGTGGTAATTACCTGCCCCTAATCCCACTCCAATCCCACAAGTCATTCTTCAACTGGTCCAATCGATCACCATCGCCAATCATCGACCTCCCAGTGTGGTGGAAACATCTTCCTCCAACACCACCCCTCATTCATCCAAGAACGTTGGGGGAAAAGCCACACACACTCATACTGCACCAAATATGACTAAAACCATGCACCCACCTCCAACGCACACACCCTCCAAGTGTACCTTGTGCAATGATTTGGGCCACACAACCCATAATTGTCCACAATTTCCTGACCTTCAAGCACACATGAAGACATTGGATGGTGACCCCACTATATCGGTTTTCAAATTACCAACCCCCCCCCCCCCCCGCCACGTAACAAATCATTGCACACCAACCACTCCTGTGCCATATGTAGAGTTTACGCCCATTACTCTCATCATTGTCTATACTTACCATAGTATCGGTTGGTGCTGCATGAAATGCGCTAGTCTTCGCTAGAATCATCCATTACTACCATCAAGGATATTCACCCACCTAAATCCTCCTCTTAGGAAGAGGTTAACATTATTTATATGATTTCCAAAAGTGGAAATCCAAACATTCCCCCAACCTCCAGATTTACCTCTTTTGATCTATCCACACAATGTTTTTGCAGTGATGAAGAAATACTCGAAACACTAACTGCACCTGAATTCCCTTGGGATGACATGCATCATAGAGCCTACTTCATTCCCAAGGAGTCTACTCTTGTTACGGCCAACCAACTTTCGGTCGAGTCGAAATACTTCATCCATAGCCAAGAGGACTAGTTTAAGAACCCCATCCCAGCTCTTGATGCCTTCGAGGAAGGTAACATGGCTAACATATTTCCCACCATATAGGTCAATATTTCCGTCACACCCTTTATAGTTGATAACATTACGTTGGGCACCTCCCATACTCTAGACGAAGTCGCTACCCATAAAAATCTCTTCCAAGAGTTTTGTGATGTTTTCGCTTGGTCATATACAAAGATGCTTGGTCTTGACCCTGCCATTTTTTAGCACTGTATTGATACTTGGCCTGACATCCCGACTGTCCGTCAAAAGAAACAACCCATTCACCCCTCCAAACTAATAGCCATGAAGGCCGAAATTGAAACATTACGACAAGATGGGTTCATTTATCCCATTTCTTACACCACATGGGTGTCCAATCCAGTGTCAGTTAACAAAAAATAAGGCACCATTCGCGTCTATACCGATTTTCATGATATGAATTTAGCTTGTACCAAAGACAACTTTCCTACACCTTTCATCGATCAACTCATTGATGCATGTGCGGGTCACGAGATTCTATCCTTCATGGATGGTTTCTCTGGCTACAATCATATTCAAATTCGTAAAGAGGATCATTATAAGACTACCTTCACTACTCCATGGGGCACATTTTCCTATCGCGTTATGCCGTTTGGTATTAAAAATTTTGGTGCAACATTTAAGTGGGCCATGACCTTTTTCTTTCACGAATTGGTCCATATTATCCTTGTATACTTGGACGACCTCACCGATTGATCCAAGAAATGATCCGACCACCTGGATGATCTCCAACAAGTCTTTTTTCGTTTTCGCAAATACAACACTCGCTTGAACCCCCTCAAGTGTATTTTTTGTGTTCCTATCAATTGGTTATTGAGTTTTATTGTTTCCCAAACAAGAATCACTATCGACCCTTTGAAGTTTCAAGCCATCCTTGACCTCCCATCGCCATGTACATTACTCCAATTACGTATCCTTCAAGGGAAATCCAATTTTCTCTGCTACATTGTTCCTGACTATGCTACAAAATTTCATGGTTTCCTTCTCTTGCTTCAGACCCACATTCCCTTCATTTGGGATGAACAAGCACAAGCGGCGTTTGAAGCATATAAAGAAGCCTTGACTTCCACCCCATTGATTTCACCTCCTGATTTCTCGAAGGATTTTATCCTTTATGTTTCGGCATCCAAATATTATGTTTCTGGTGTGTTAGTCCAAGAAGATAGAGTGCATCAAGAACATGTCATCTATTATGTGAGTCAGACATTATGTGGTCCACCGCTACACTACCCCCATGAGGAGAATTTGCACCTCACCGTCATCTTCTCTGTTCAGAAGGTACGCCACTATATTCTTCTAAGCCAAACTACAGTTGTGGAAGACTCCAACCCCATGGTCTATCTCTTGAGTCTCCGCCTCTTTCAAGGTCGCGTGGCTAAATGGATCATTATCCTAAAAGAATATGACCTGGAATTTGTTACACCTAAGAGTACCAAATCCCTTGCATTGGCACATCTCATGACCGACTTACCATCTTTGTCAACGTCACCTCCAACCATCACTAATTTTCCCGACGACCACTTGTTCACTATTTTGTCAGAGGAACCATGGTATGGTGATATTATTGTATACCTACGAACACAGAAGTTTTGATCCAACCTTGGAAGTGATGATCGCCTTCACATCTTCCATCACGCTTCACGATAACTCCTTCTCGTCGATGTCCTTTATCAACACGGCATCAACACCATTTTACGTCGATGCCTTACACATGCCAAGGAGGAACAAGTTTTAAATGACTGTCATAGTGGAGCCTATGGTTTCCACTTCTCATGAATGGAAACTTACCAAAAGGTCATCTGTGCTGTGTATTTCTGGCCCAACCTTTTCAGTGATTTCATTACAGCAGTCAACCATTGCCAGAATTTCCAACTCTTTCTCCCCAAATCGAGCACCCCTCCTGCTCCTCTCCATCTAGTAATCATCGTTTTCCCTATCTACAAATGGGCCATTTATTTTATGGAGTGCAACCCCCCCTCAACAAGTGGCCATAAATACATTATTGTAGTTGTCTATTATTTCACTAAATGGGTCGAGGCTATGCCCATATTTAACTATCAGGACGAAACGGCGGCACTTTTCTTTTTTAACCATGTCATTACTCGGTTCTGGGTACCAAAACAACTTCTGTCCAACCATGGAAAACACTTTGAGTACACTGTTTGGAATGAGTTGTCCACCTTCCTGAAGTTTGACCACCAGTATGCCTCATCCTAATACCGTCAAGGGAACGACATATTTGAGGCTATAAATGAGATCCTGAAGACAATCCTTCAATGAACAGTGAACAAGCATAAGTCAAATTGCAGCATATGTTGTTTCCAGCACTTTGGGATTACCACACTTCTACTAAGACCGCCACAAGTTTTACCCCTTTCCATTTGGTTCACAGTGTAGAGTCTGTTCTCCCCATTGAGTTTCAAATCCCCGCTTTACACATTGTCTTGGGCGTTCTCCCTGACACCTCACCACTTGAGAAACGTTTAATCTTGTTGGAACAGGCGGACGAAGATCGATGAGCGGATTTACAAATCATCGAGGATTCCAAACATCTCTCCAAATCCCATTATGATAAGCACGTCCATCCCCACAATTTCCAATAGGGAGACCTGGTGCTCGTCTATGACCAATCTTATGACAAACACGACAAAGGAAATTTTGAATCCATGTGGCAAGGCCCTTACATTGTCTAAACATGTCTTGGCAAGGGGGCATACATCCTTACCGATTCTGAAGGACACCATTTTCCCAACCCTCGCAATGGATTGTATCTTAAACAATTTTCTCCTTAACTTTTCTCGGACCCAATAGTCAGTGTTATACAATTTTCTTTCCCTTTTTTGTTTTCCACATTTTGCATCCAAAACCTTACATTTTTCTTCCATGCATGACCACAATTGGATCATGTTCCCCCGCTCTATGTCAATTTTGTAGACGACGCAAGTAGATGGTATCCAAACCTCACCTCTGCAGCTTGGGTACTGTATTCCCATTCACATGAGTTGATCCACCTCGATGGAGTGTGTATTGGTGCTACCATGAATAACCAGGATGAGTACGATGTTATGACCGCTTCCCTCCAATTGGTAATTCATCACCTTTGTGTGTTTCTTGACTCCTAGCTCCTTGTTTCCCAACTCAATAAATTTTTCCAGGTATGGGATCCTTGTCGTTTTAGAAAGTTCATGCACACAAAACAACTGATTAGATAGTTTGAGTTCATTACATTCTTCTATGTCCCACGAAGTCAGAATAGTGTTGCAGACCAAATGGCTAACAATATTCTAGAAGGGCATATAAATCACAAAATATAGGAAGTAACCCATACAAAATGAATCATCATATCATCCACATGCACATATACATCATATAAACATACCACATCATAAAAACAAAAAGAGGACCATCATCATCATAAACTGCATCCACGTGCATATATATATCATAATCAAAATGTCATAGGTTACATCGTCACATAAACATAAATGCATGGAGGATCCCTGAAATATTTCTCGTCATAACAATAATCACCAAGTACAAAAATATCCCATGCTCATCGCATTGGGGGGTAGTTCCATCAACTTCCTAGTTATCTGAGTCATCTCCATCACCCTCATCCTCATCCTCATCCTCCTCCTCCTCCTCATCATCTTCCTCCTATTCCTCTTCCTCCTCCTCCTCCGCATCATCCAAATTAGTCTCCTCCTCCTCATCATCATATGGGGCATCACCCCAATCCATGGCCCTCACTGCCTCAGCTTCCATTGCAATCCTCTGCATCACTGGTCTCCACTCCCTTGGAGCGTCATAACAAATGTCGATAAGCTCTTGATCCAGATGTTTCCAACCATCATCGACCACTCCACCTAGTAGGTGGTCAATACCTGCACGTAGCATCTCCAGCGTTGTCGAAGCACTCCGCTGACAACGGTTCCCAATCCCGGGAGAGTACACTCCCTCCCCTTGGCCCCTACGCGCCCGATATCCTGTCAGCAGCCACGGCCCCACATCTACACACATAAGCATGTCATCAGTATCGGTATCATAACAATCCTCTAGCTATCACATATGATATGAATTATAAACAACATGATACTGTAAAGTGATTAGATACATACCATCTGGTCCCCATGCTTGGCCAGGAGTTCGTGGTAGCTCTGTACCCCTCGGTACTCCATACCTACATAAGGGAAGTCCTTGATCACCACTGGTAGCTGCCACCACTGTGTAAAAAAATATCGAGTGAAGAACCGACCCGTGAGTCCCCCACCACCGCCAATCATAATCTCACCCCATCACCACATCCTCAGCTCGGTGGTCCCATCGTCACGTACTTCTCTATGCGGTCGCATCGTCAGAACTCACTCAAAGAAGAACGAGCATAGGAATGAAGGGAAACAAAAATCCCCTCCTATGTGGATCACCTTGTTCAACTCCCGCCGAACCACCATCAAGTACATTTGTCCCCAACTGACGTATGTATCTGCTAAATCCTTCTCAACCAACATGATCTCCCCTCCAGAGATCCTGTGGGGTGCCTTCGACCCCAGTATCTACACTACCAAGGTTGTTATAGCCCGTGTCACCAGTCTCTCTATGTCGCAGATCAGTATGGCATTGTCATGCACATATGCAGTTGCATAACAATGCCGCTCCAGTAAATTCTCCATTGATACATCACTCAGTTTCCTCGATTGGGTGTCTGCAATCATCCCCAAACGCGGGAGCCCCATCAGAACGTACACGTCTGTAAGCGAAACCTCTATCGGATCCCTCTATATAATGAATTCCCCCACATCGGCATCCCAAAACTCCACCAATTTGTTCAGCAGTAACCCACACCAGAACAAAGTATCCTACACATCCTCATCATCCATGATGTCATCCAGCAGCCTACCAAGCTCTCGCTCTCGCCAACTCACTCTTGGCATCCTGCACACACATGAAAAAATCCCTCATTTGTAATGTGTAAAGCAACAAATTGTCCCCCAAGGGAAATGCCATGCATATTGGGAAAAAATATACGTTCCAAAGCATGTCTTTTTTCCCCTTAGGAGTGCTCTGGAGCGCGTTTTCCCCCTTGAAAAGCACACTCCTCGAGCGTTCCTATCGGGCTCACAACCGTGCTTGGGGCACGCTTTTCTCAAAAAAAGTTGCACTCCATAGCGCGGTTGTACGGCCCACAGCCACTCCCTAGCCACGCATCTATATGGCTCAAATTCGTGCCCTGGGAGCGTTTTTTCCCTCGAAAAGTGCACTCCAATGTAGTGGTTCCCTAAACACGCTTACCAAGGCTCCCCAGAAGACGAAAACCAAACCAAAAAGCATGAAAAGCAACGAAAATAGCTTCAAGACTTACCTACAAGTCACATAACTCGATTCCACCATGCATATTGAGAGAAATCGGAATTTCCTATTTTGGGCCCCTCCGCACTCCTCCCAATTTGCACAGTGAAAATGACATGTGGACGTGGGCTCCCTTTCTATTTATATCCATTTCCCCCCCTTTTTTCCTTTGACCATTCCAGAGTCATCCAACCTCCATTTTCCATGTCGTTTGCACTGATGGATTTAGAATTTCATGCCTGTGATGATGCTTGAGATCATTTCTCGCTCTCACTCAATACTTTTTCAGGCATTTTGTTTATGTCCCTTACTGCCTCGATTTGTGTGCCACAAAGGACGTAGTCATTTTTTGCACCACTTTTACCATTTTGTCTATCATGGCCTATTCATGATCCCTCCTCTCCCTCCATACTGCAATTATTGCGTTATTTTTCCACCATTCATCTACCCGCAAGGAGACCCCATCAATGTTCCCCCCTCCCCTTCTTTCTTGGTTCTCATATTTGTCCCTTGATTGAACACTTCCTCCTTGCTTGGCTTTTACATCTGTTCGGTATTATTTTATCCCTTTTTCGGTTCGAGCAGCTCCTTTACAAAAAAGGCACTCAGGGAGTTTATGTTAAGCTCTTTTCTGACTCCTTAAAGAATAAAAAAATCGACAAGCAATCTTGCTTCCTTTCATGCTCGTTAAAGTATCTGAAAGGGAATCTATATGGTATAAGTTTAACCCTTTTCCGAACTTGGTAGACTAATTACGAAAAAAATGAATACTCTAGTCACATTGGCTAGAAGAGTTCTGCATTGCATACTTTTATGCTTTTTCGGGCCTTGGGTACCAACACACAAAAAAAAACCCCCTCGGAGTCTTCTTATTGCTTTCAGACTCTCTAAAATTGAAAGCGACCATGAGCATTCATCGTCCTGGGCTCGTATAAATCCACACAACAGTACCTTCTCATCATTTCAGAGTATTCTTATCACTTTCAGACTCCTTAAAATTGAAAGCATCCACGAGCATGCACCGTTCTGTGCTCCTACAAATCCACATGACGGTATTATTTAGAGCACACTTTTATCCCTTCTTCCATCTCCTTAAACAATGAAGAAGTCCCAAACGGTGCCTCTCGACGCCATGACATATCACATCTAGTCCTACCATTATGGAATCATTCCCAGCATGGTCTCCTTTGTTCAGAGTATTCTACGATGTGTCACCCTTGGAGTCTCATGATATCACTCATTAGTTTCCCCCCTAAGTCTCCCCCATTATAGTCACAGTCCCTAGTCCCTTAAACTATGATCCCCTTCCTTGAAGTCAGTTTCATATGCTGCCAGGTTAGCCTTTACGTCATACTCTAAACAAAGGAAGTTTGAGTCCTCCCACTCTGTGACCCTCGTATCCTCCCACGCTATGTCAGTATCACATCCAGTACTATCACCTATTGGTTGTACACCTCACGCTCCTATCAAGGAAACATCATCGCCTTGGTAGTTGCAGGTCTCCCTTTGTCTACGCCAGCACATCTATTCCAGAGGATAGACCCAGAGCTCCTTGTACCTTAGACTCATCTCCATCAGTGGTGAATTCCTACATACCATCTAAGAGGAGTCCTTAGTTCCTCTTAGAATGATTGTTTCTCACGTGCTCGACTTCAACTCCATCATCACACCATTGAGATTCGTGCAGGGTATTGGTCCCTTCAGCTATTGTTTGAAGACCCCGGATGTCCCCTAAATCTAGCACATTGGTGAGTCTATTTGAAACAAACAAGTTGTAGTTTCCACTAGATATCTAGGTTGCATTGACGACATTGTTTGGAATCCCTTCAGTTATATGCTTCCTAGAGTATCCAATTCAGATACAGTTCAGTGTACCTTTGAGATTCCCACTCTTAGTCTTTGAGTCCATATAGTTGTTGGATACCTTCAAATCCAGCATAGCATCAATTGGTATGGTACTGCATTCAGGATGGATGCCATTGTTTACATGTGTCAGTTCTTCAGATCAGTCATGGTTGGACCATAAGTATGTCCCATATTTTTGTCCCCTCTGGACCATTATGGAGTACACAACAGTTCTCTATGTATTGTTTAGGTCCCCTTTTGGGCCTCACCATTATTTGTATACGAGCATGGGTATGCCCACCTTGTCCATATATTTTAGATTATGTTCCTCATCCATTATTGAGGTGATGTATTTCCAGTTTTTTTCCTTGTAGTTTGTATGAAGCACGTGTTCCGCTATCCAATCAATTTTTTCTCTCCACCCTCACAATACTCACACCCTTGTCAAAAGTCAAAACCTATGATGTCTATCAGTCATACGATGAGCTCCTACACTCACACATCATGGGTAAATATGTTAACACCCAAAAATTGGTCACCTAGCTCATCCCCCTAGTCACATAACCCATTTATCCCTTTTTCCTACATTTTTGGCCTCCCAAAACCCTAAAATCCCTAAATTGGTAACCAAATGGGAAAAAATTCTTTATTTCCCTCATCAATTAATGAAAATCCTTCAAAAAAGGTTAAAATCTCATAAAAGGGGGTCAAATCCCCAAAAAAAGAAAAAGGGGAAAAGTCAAAATAAAATTAAAAAGGTGGGAAAACATCAAATACCACTAGTCAATACTATTGGTTTCCCAATACCATGGGTCTATACTCCACCACCCAAAATTGCTATAAAAAGGTGATGGAAGCCCCCCATTTCACATCCATGATCAACTCTTCCTAACCTTATGCTGCCAAAATTCCTATTGAACTTTAGCCTATCACCTTGAGCTTTTGTTCCCCATTCAGTTGAGTCTTGGACACCTCTTGAGAATTTGGAGAAGATAAAGGAACTCTAGAGACCCAACGCGCTACTTTTCGTACAGCTACGAGGGCCCACATCTGCTCACCTTCTGAGGTAACTCTTATTGTAAACCCTTGTTTGCAACATAATACAAAATATACTTCATGGGTTCCGATCTATTTGTTATTTTTACTATAGTAATTAGTTAGATTTATTTTCATTGTTATTTACACTCACACATTATCCATTTTTGAACTGCTACTAAGGGTTCCATAATCCTTAGTAGGTGATATTTAGCACGGGCTGGTGTGAAAACACTAGCTACAAAGAGGAATACAGGTGTAGGATGAATCAACAAGACGAGGATAGGTAGAAGGTGTACCTATTGTGAACGAGGAAAATGACTACGAATTTCAGTTATTAAGTAATGGATTACCAACCCCATCATCCAAGCCATCCCTTAAAGATGTTGCAGAACAATTAGAATTGTCTGGACCTACGGAAAATGGAAGAACCCCATAAAGTTAACTCCCCATTTTTGTAGAAGGAAATAATGGAATAAATGACATTAGAACACCCCTGACTACCCCCTAGATGCTCTTAAAAAAATTGGTAATTCCTTTTCATAATCTCGTTTTACGGTTTCCTTGGTACAATCAGATAGTTGGTAGTTCTGGATGTATACAAGTTGGTGCAGTGTTAAGTGGAATTAGCAGTAGTTTAAACGAATAGAATAGTAGTATCACCATGGCTTAGCCTAGACCCCAAGGATTTGTGTTGGTAGGCCTTCCAGTCACAAATATGGCTAGGGTACAATCAAGTTCATCTATGAAGTGCCCATAATTCTGGGGAAGAGGAAATGAAACATATGCAAAACAACATTGGTTCCTCTGTGAAGATATTTGGAATTCTAGAGGGACACCCCCTGCGTCACAGTTTATTGAATCCCATACCATGTTGCTGGAAGAATTCTCCAGTGGTATATGAAGTGGATAGAGTGGAGGGATGTCAATGCTCCAACTCTAACTTTATGATAAGTAAAGTGATTTTTCTTGGACGAATTTTAGCTACCCAATTCATAACATCAAGGAATTGAGAAAATGATCAAAATCTGATAGATACAAGGGGATTTTGCTTGGGATTATGCATAATGCTTTAGAGATGTTTTGGCCAAGCTCTCCTTCCTGTACATGATGCTCACCGCAAGGAATGGCTCTTTCAAGGATTGTTTCCATTAACTCAATTTCCTTTATTCTAACAATTTGTTGCTTCACCTTGGGATGCTTTGGAACAAGGGATGAATATTGAAGTAATGGATAATTACCTGGGTGCAATTCCGACGAGACACTTACTATATACCAATGAATTATCACAAGTTTAGTGTCATATTGCTTCTTTGACTGAGAAGATTCATGGTAGACTAAATAAGGAGGGGCATGTTGTATTCCCAAAGGCTCAGTTAAAAGTTTGAGGGGGGTTGGTGATTACCCCAAGTCAAGTTTAAAGAGGGGAATGCTAATTTAATCTTGACTTGTTAAAGAGATTCAAATATGGGTTTATTGTTGGTGGTTTATAGGCCCATGGTTTTGGGTGTCCCATGGTATTTTCTCATGGTATTGCATGTGATGAACCCTACCTAAGGGCTTGAGTGTTTTCATTGTAAATTTCCTATGAGTGGCTATTGATGGCTAGATTGGCCATGCCTTGGTCGTAGTGGTCAAGGGTAATAGATCTATTGTTGGTGATTTTCCCGATTTTGGGTTTCGAAAAATATTCTTCTTCATTGTGTATTCTTGCTTATCATGTGTACTTTTGCATATTATTTCCTAATAATTGGTATCAGAGTGAGGCTGAAGGAAAATGTAAATGTCTTGGAAGATATGCTATCTTTCATTGAACCCAAGCTACTCATACATTAGTCGATGGAAAACAAAATGAATATAGTAAAACTCACAAGTTAAGGTGATGGTTCACAGGTATGTGAACCATGGTAAATTACAATGAGAAAGGCATGGTAAAAATTGAGGATGAACACACAAAAGATGTAGATGAAGAAGTGATAAACTCATTGTATTGTAATCTTTTATGGAGTTGGAATTTGATCACAATGTAAATGGGTATATGGATGTAAGACTCGGTTAGGCATGCGTACCGCTAGCTTGGTGAGTCACCTACGAAACGTCTAGAGGTAGATTTAGGTAGAATAAGGGAGGCATGTTGTATTCCTGGATACCTGTTACACCTAAATATTGCTACCATGAGACTTAGTGTAAACATCCCTAAAGTTTCCCATGACTGGAGGGCTTAACTGACCCATTTTTATAGGTCGTCGCAATTCACCCTTGTGCAACCTACGATGTTGCGGGTTGTCTTAATGCAGCCTGCGACGATGTCAGTTAATTGGATAAAAGAGCATCTTCAAGCCCATTCTCGAAGCTGAGTGATGTGGATCCCTATCCCTAGCCTATAGGGGCGCTAGCATTCGGTTCCCTATCCCTTTGGTGAGATCCCCTAACTCTCTCCTACCATATCTCAACCTCTCATATCCTCTTAGTCCTATATAAGTGAAGCTCATTCCCATGCCAAAGAGAGGAAGTCTATAGTATCTAAATGCTGGTGAAATTAGCTTAGTAGAGATCTCTACTCATCTCTTGGGAGATCCATACTTCCTTTGGAGGATTTGGCATTGGATTGATCGGAGAAGGATTTCTACGTTAAGTCTTGGTTGTAATCACTTCCTTCTATGTACTTTCCCTTTTATATAGTAATATAAATGCTTTCCACCAAATTTTGTTGCATTGATGATGTTTGTGTAGTTTTCCTTCTTAATTGCTTACTTAGATTTGTTATTGTTTAGGTGCATTTTACTACTTGTGTTGTTTTGTATGTATTGATAGGTTTTGCAGCTGAGATCTGAAGACGATCAAGCTTGGAACAAACATCAAAGAGAAAGGATCCGCAATATGAAAGGTAAAGCATCTATCTACTTGATCTCTAATTAGATCTAGGAAAGTATTCTATATTCTGTCCTATTTGTTCTAGTCTTGCATTAAGCTAGGGATATTAGGCCTTGAGTCCGCTCTTGGTAGATTGTTTGTTAAACAAATCTGGTGACCATACTGGGGAAGAACATTGTTTTAGTTTTCAATTTGAATGCCATTTTCATTTTATTTCTTTTGCAAGCCATCTCATTTGCCTCCTAAGTCTTTTTCACCATCAGATATTCACTTTGAAGAGTCTGTTGTCCTCCTATGATTCTGTATTCACAATCTTTAAACCATTTTATTGCTCATTTCTTGGAGATATGTTGATCCTAGAGTTTGGATCTCGCCCGTCGCACCTGGGCAGTGGAACTAGAGTGTCGATTTGTCATTCTTTTTGTACTATGCATCTCTGTCATCGCAGTTTTCCCACTTGTGTCCTGCGACATCATCGCAATCCTCGCACTGATGACCTACGATGGTCGCTCTATGTATGAAGACAGACTGTGCCGATCTGTTAATTTTGATGTAATGGAATTCCCCCTCCATTTCTTGATTTGATTTTTGATTTGGTATGCAGACCCCTCTGTGCCACAAGATCCAGTCAGAGACCTTTTTTTATTTGTGTGTTAAGTGTTTGGATTTTGTGTGGATTTGTATTGGGTCCCATTTTGACAAGCTTAAGTTTCGTAGTGATGGACACCTTGGTTTCCCCCATCTTCATCCACTTGGCCTCGTTTTCCCTGCTCTCCTCACCTGATCTAATCCTTCCATTGGCTTAGATCCCATACCTCCTTTGCACATGTCATTTAGCTCTATTTGCATTCAGTTGTCTGATTGAGTGTTTGAGTGTTTTCAGTCCATATGAGTGCTTGTCATTTTCTTGAGATTTCCTGAGTGTTTAGAGTACTGCAAATCAACTTCCTTTTCAGTTTTTCATGCTTAAAAATATCACTGTTGTCAAGTTATAATCTTGGCATACCATTGGAAAATTAATGGTGCATCATTTTTACTGTTTTCAAGTACATTTGAGAATTATTGTAGAAATAGCTTCATGCATTGGAATTAGTCATTTTTTAGTCTTTTTCAAAGTTTGAGAGAAAAAATAATCATTTGTACTTTTCAGGAATTATGAATCATTCATTTTCTTGAAAAATTCGAGTGAGATCAAGTTTTACAAAAGTGATTCCATGCTTGAAAAGAATTGTATGCATGCTTGATTTTTTATGCTTTTAAGCCATAATTGTGAAAATTGAAAAGTTAGAGTGCTATAGATAGGAAATTTCTCTCTTTTCATCTCTTAAGTTTTGATTCAAAAAGACAAAAAGAAAATGTTTAGATTTGGTTGTGATGCTTGTTAAATTTTTGTGTTTTGCTTGGAAAAACGGAAAAAGCGAAAAGAGTATTTTTTATCAAATTTGGTAGATTTGGGATTGTGTTGCATTTTGGTTGCTTTGGTAAAATCACTAGGAAAGAAATTTCTTCCTCCCATATATAGAGTTCATCAAGAGAAAAGTACATTTTTTGCATGTAGTTAGGGCTTTCATTATGTTCACATTTATGTACTCACCTCATGAATTCACCTAACCATCCAGATAAAATTAACGGTAGAACTAGGGTAAAATCTTTAGTAACTTGTGTGTTAAGTTAGAGACGTGTTCCGGCGTCGTAAAACATGGCAGCTGTCGTTACTTTCCAGCACTGTATTCCAAGGCTATTGTAGTCTTCCATGTACTTATCGGTATATCAAATCTCTTTCACGTACCAACCAGGTATATCGAAGCTCTTTCACATGCACACCAATTACTTCGCGTATATAGAAAGGTGTTTCACGTACTCAGTAGTATATAGGAAGGTCTCGTGCCATACGGTTGTGCATTAGACAGCACCACCATGGATTTGAGCTCACACGTACCTTGCGTATATCGGGAGACACCATCAGGATTCCTGAAACCAATTGAGTCAACCATTTGGCCGTCTTGGCAGAGAAATACACCGAGAATAGCACTCAGGGAGATTACTACGCCCATACTGTCTAGGTAGTCGAGTATTCAGGAAAGGGTACGGTCCCAATCCTCCTTGTCGTATTTTACTCTTGGACCCTGTGGTATATAGCGATTTGCGAAGCCTTGACAATCCTGTGAGGTTCCAGACTTTTGAATCCACTCCTATCACATAAGTTTGCTTGTGGCCTTAGTTTGTGTAGGATTTTTCTGGACTGCTTTTATTTTGTTTAGCTTGCCCTAAGAGAAACTTTTGTTTCGGTCACTCTGGCTGACTTTCCTTGGATAAGGTCTCGTAGGATTCAGAACTTACCGCCCGAATATCCCCTTAACCAGGAGGTAATTTCTATGGTAAGAATGGACCCACAAGCCACGGTCGTGTCACCTGAAATCGAAAACCCTACTTTGAATGTTGGAGCACATATGTTCCATCCAGATTCACCTTCCTCCAACCCCCCACCGGGTGAAGAGGCGCAAACTTCCACTTCACGAGACCTACCTTCCATTTTACCGGGAGAGCCTGGATCGGTGGAATGGTTAAATCCACCCCAGGACGACCCTGTAGCAACTATTGGTCCAACAACAGCTTATTGGACATCATCTATAGGCCACCCAGTGGCTCATTTTTCTATTGCATCCCCACCCAGTTGGGCTACTCCTGAGGAAATTTTCGGACCCATTCGTGATCGCTTGGATCGATTACGTACCATGTGTAGTTAGGGTTTTAACCCTAGCTTGTGCAAATGGGAACCTACTAAGGAGAAGGGACTCGTTAGTAGCAGTTCAATAACAATGGTAAAATGAAACAGTAAATTTAAACTAACATGAGCATTGACATAAATAACAAAACATGAAAATATGGTGAAGATCTCTCTTTTTGTATTAAAAATTACCTCAGGTGCAGATGTTGATGAAGCCCTTGCAGCAGTCCAAGAGGGTTTCCTCCAAGCTCCAGTGTTGTTCCTTCTCCTTCTTCCAAAGATGTTTTGGAAATGGGGCCAAAAGGATTCTCAAGAATTAGCTCCAAATGGAGAGCTAGGGTTTCAAGGGAATTTTTGGCAGCGTGAGCATAGGGATGATTGTGGATGTGAAATGGGGAGCCTCCATCACCTATTTATAGATTTTTAGTGGTGGAGTGCTGACCCATGGTTTTGGGCACCATATGGTTTAGGTCAGTTGTATAGGGTTTTTGCTTCCTTTTTTCCCTCTTTTTCCTCTTTTTTGTATTTTTTATTCCCTTCTTGGAGGGTTTTTGCTATTTTTGGAGGAATTTACATTATTTTGGGGAAAAAAAGGGGGTTTTGGGCCTTTTGGAGGCTTTTTTAATGGTTTTTTAAGGTTTTGGAGGCAAATATTGTAGGAAATATGGACGAATGAGTCATGTAATGAGGGAGATGAGGTAGTGAGCACTTTTTGGGTGTTAACACCATGGGTGATGAATTTTGAAGACAAAGTCTTTCACGAAGGGTTGAAGACCCAACGTTAACTCCTTATCAACCACTCCCAAGTATTTATTTATCTTATGATTCACTGGAATCATCCACACAACACGTGACCAATTCTGAACCTGGTCAACCCGCACGTCCTACACATACACCCCCTAGATAGGAGACCAGTTCTATACCTCCAACGACCCAACCTGTTGAAGGAAAATAGTCCAACACACCTGTTACTACCACAGTTACATTACCTGCTCCTCCCCCACCCCAAAACTCGCAGGGAGGATACTCTTTATCCCTACCTTCCTTACCGGTAATGTTAATCCTACAGTAGATAATCAACAACCCGTGGTGGGTCAACCTTTGATTAGTGGTCAGCAAGTTGTTGTTGGGGGGAAACCACTTTCCCTTAACCATAATACTAAAGGAGGGGTTCCCATCGGTCCTTCTATTGGAAATTCCTTACCTCTCGAACCTTCCACTACAGGATTATCCCATGTTGGGGTACCATCCAATGTAATTCATTGACCATGGAGTCAAGCATATCCAGGTTATCTTAACCCTGTGTCAGGACAACTCAATCCCGGAAACGCACTCTACGGGGTACCCTACCCCGAAAATCCATACACTCTATGGGGCCAGCAAAATGTTTACAACATGGACCCATACCTACAGTCCCTCAAGTCCCACCACCCCCATTTGGTCCACCCCCACCTCCCATCGGAGGCGACGGTCCCACACACAACTCTGGAGGAGGCAAACCTCTACCTTCTGGAAAAGGACCACCTCATTCTGGCTATAATGGCCCACGCCCCTAACGGTGGAGGTGGAGGCCCTCCCCCTTCAGGTGGAGGCGGAGGACCACTCCCCCCCATTGGTAGCGGACCTCCATCTTATGGTGGAGGCCCATCCCATCCTAGTGGTGGTGGTGGAGGCCCATCCCACCCTAGTGGCAGTGGCGGAGGACCATCCCACCCTGGTGGTGGTGGCAAAGGACCATCCTATCCTAGTGGAGGTGGCAGAGGAGGCCCTTACTCTTCTGGCAATGGCAGTGGACCACCACCCCCCTCCCGACGGAGGTGGCAGAGGTCCACCCTATCCCGGTGGCTACGGCGAGCCACCACCTCCTCCCAGTGGAGGCGGTGAAGATTCATCCTATCCCCATGGTAGTGGCAGACCCCCGCCATTTGGAGGTGGCCCACCCCCTCCCGGCGGTGGAGGCGGGCCCCCCACCTTACGGTAACGGACCACCTTATTATGGTAATGGACCACCTTATTATGGTGGTGGACCCACCTATGGTCCGGGTGGCACAAGCCCTTACGGTCAGTTCCCTCTAGGTTCACCTTACAACCAGTCGATTCAAGGTCCTACCAGTCCATACATGCCTTATCAGTACTATCAGTACCCCTAGCTGAACCAACAACTGCCCTTTTTGGCTATGTTGGACCTTCCCGACTTGTCTCGTCTGACAAATGACCCCATCTTCCAAGGGAATAACTGGCCACCCATTCCGGTCAAGTTACCATCAGATATTCCCAAATTTGATGGCAAGCCTGGTGAGGATCCCAAAAACCATGTGATGACATACCATTTATGGTGTTCATCCAACTCCTTGATGGATGACTCGATCCATCTTAGGTTATTTCAATGGACTCTCACCGGCCCAACTGCTAAGTGGTACATTGAGCTACCACCCAATTCTTTTCTAGATTTATGATCTCTGGCTATGTCATTTTTTACCCACTTCGAGTTGCCCATTCGCTATGAGACTGGTAAGGTCTTATTGACCTCCCTTCGCCAGAACACTGCCACTCATATTTTCGATCATATTCACGAATGGAGGCGAAGACGACATCTTATTAAGGCTCATATTCTAAACCAAATCTTAGATGACTGGTTTACAAAGTCACTTTGACCTGTCGTAGCTTGAGACGTAGCTATGGGAGGGGCCGTCACTGAGGAACAGGCTATTACCCGTGCCCATTACTTAGACTTGGTTTATGCTCAATCTGGCACATTATATGAAATTGTTCCTGACTCACCCCACCCTACGTATGATCCCACGAAACCACCCAAGGGACCACAGGCCGATGGCATCATTGGTTCCCTTGCCTCCCATCCTTCTACTCAAATTGGTGGCTCGTCGAACCCTCAAGGTTCTTCTCCATCACCACCACAGGATGGAAACAACACTACCAAGTCCACCACTCCTACCTCCACTGAAGAGATGAATTCTATGCAATTAGCTTCATCTCAGAAGTCCGGTGGTAATAAGAAGAACAAGGGAAAACCTAAGAAAAGTTCTAACCAATAGGAGCCCAAACCCACTCAGGAAGACACCAAATAGAAGAGGAATTTAAAGTATCCTTGTTTTTTGTGCAGTGGAGACCATTTCTCAAAAGAATGTCCCCACCGAGACAAAGTTCAAAAGTTTCTCAAGGGAAACTCTACTACCACAGTTCTCAATGATCTCTTCCCCACTCAAAACCAGCAACTAATCGCACACACCTCTCCTTCCCAAGAAGAAGCATCCTCCACCACACATGTTCTCATGATGCATAGTGAGACCGTCAACTTGAACACGTATTCTCGTTCGTATGACTCCATCCCTCCAAAGGAACCCGTTGGAAGTAATACTGAAAAATCTTCCACTTCGATTCTCGACGTCACCGTACCGCACACTTCTCTCACCATTGAGAAGCCCTATTTAGAGTTAGTGTTGCGTCCTCCCAAGAGTACGATTCGAAAATCTATTTTCAATCCCAATGCTCGGGCCGCTCAGAACTACAATATCGTAGAGGACCTGGCACAAGCTCCTTGTGCTATGTCGACACTTGAGGTCTTACAGAACTGTCCTAACCAGCGCAAGACTCTCCTTGCTGCCATCGACGTGGTTGATCTAGAATCTTAGAATACCATCATGTTCTGTCTTGAGTATTTTAAGCCATGGCTTTCCCATCAGTTGGCATTTCAAGTTGCCACAAACATTGCTGGGAATACAATCCATCATACTATATTGAAAGAAGGTGCCTCTACTTCAGTCATGTCGATTTCATGTTGGAGAGCCATTGGCTCTCCCGAGTTGAATCGTTCTCCTACCACCTTGAAAGCATTTGACGGACGTGGCTTTCAACCTCATGGGCTGTTACAAACCTTAGCAGTCGAGTTGGGGGGAAAGACCGCAACCATTAACGTGGAAGTGGTCACTGCCCCGTTAGATTATAATATTCTGCTTGGTCGTAATTGGTTTTACGCCATGACTGCGGTCGCATCATCTGTCTTTTGCATAGTACAATTCCCCCATCAAGTCCAAATTGTTACTGTCAACCAACTAGATTTATGTACACTTGACATCGCTACTCATCTGGGCGATAATGTTCCATTACTTAGACAATCTTCGCAACCTTATGAGAGCGTGGGGGTTGGCCTCATCAAGGACTCATCCCTTATGGGCGTTTTTCCAACCTAGGATCCCCCAAATCATGTTGCCACGGTGAACATGATCTCCTCTCGGATTTCATCTATCCCCAACTCTACTGGTCAATGGCTTGTACCTGATGAAGCCACCACACACCTGATTGGAGACACTATGCCTCTTTCACCCGCTGAACTCACTTACGAGGCTATACAGTCAGCCTCGGAGGACCACTTAGTTGTGGCCTCCACCTCCTGTTCTCTACAGCGGACATCATCCCTGCCCGATACTCTGCTTTGGACTTTTCATTATGATGAGTCCATTATGGAAATCATGAGTGCGGATAACCCTCCGTGGGAAGACCTCCATCATTGATCGTCTTTCCTTCCTTCATTGGATACTATAGAGAATAGAACCACCACCATCTTTACACCGGATTTCTACCCTGGCTCTTAGTCCGTGATACTTGCGTGTCAAACAAGCTCCGAAGGCAACTTGGCCAACATTGATCCTACCATTTCGGTCGACATATTGGTTACTCCCAGTGTAGTGGAACACATTCATTTAGGCCATAAGTGTTCCCCTGAAGAAATTAGAACGTTCACGGCCTTGTTCAAGCAATTTTGAGATGTGTTTTCTTGGACTAACAAGGAGATTCCCAGGATAGACCCCGCTATTGTTTCACACATGATTCAAACCTATCCTGATGCCAAACCAGTCCGACAAAATTTGCAACCGGTGCACCCCCAAAAGACTGCGGCAATCAAGGCAGTGATTGAAAATCTCTTGAAAGTTGGTTTTATCTACCCTGTCCCATTGATAGAATGGGTCTCAAACGTCGTCCCTATAGCTAAAAATCAGGGTACCATTCGTGTCTACATCAATTATCGGGATCTCAACAAGGCTTGTCCTAAGGACAAGTACCCGACTCCCTTTATCGACCAAATCATTGACAAATGTGCTGGAAGTGTCATCTTCTCTTTTATGGATGGATTTTCCGGCTACAACCAAATTGAGATCCACCTGGATGATCAACACAAGACAACTTTCATCTTTCCTTGGGGTATGTTTGCTTATCGCAAGCTCCCTTTTTTGTATTAAAAATGCTGGTGCCACATTCCAGTGGGCCATGTCATATTCCTTTCATGACGTGAAGGACTTTGTGGAACCTTACTTGGACAATTTACCTACCCATTCACGGCAGTGCGAGTACCACATTGACCATCTTACGGCAGTATTCCTCAGATGCAGGTGGTATAAAATCCTCCTAAACCCTCACAAGTGCATATTATGCATCGAGTCTGGATGCCTCCTCGGTTTCATTGTCTCGAAAGATGGTATCTGCATTGATCCCGTGAAGGTGGCAGCCATCATCTCTCTCCCACCTCCCAGTGACATCACGAAACTTCAAACTTTGCAAGGGAAGGCAACTTATTTAAGGCGTTTTGTTTGTAATTTCGCGCAAAAGACACAAGGTTACATGAGATTGATGAAGAAGGATGTCCCGTTCATATGGGATGACCAAGCTCAACAATCTTTTGAAATTCTAAAACATGTTATCACGCATGCCCCTGTACTCTAACCACCCAATTACTACAAGGATTATAGCCTTTATCTTGCCGCTTATGCCACCACGATCTTCATGGTCTTGGTACAAGAAGACAACAACATCCAGGAACATGTGATATATTACCTAAGTAAGGGTCTCATTAACACTAAAACTCCCTACTCACATGTCGAGAAGCTTTCTCTTGTGGAAGTCATTTCTGTCCAGAAGTTTCGTCATTACATCTTGCTTCGCACCACAACCATCATCACCAATTCGAACCCCATGTACCACGTTTTGACACGTCAACTACTTGGGGGCAAGTATTCATGCTGGATCGTGATACTGTAGGAATTTGATATCCTATTCAAAAAGGGTAAGTCTAAAAAGTCTTTTGTGTTTGCTAAGCTGATTTGTGATCTTCCCCGGGCTGATGTTGACTTTGAGCCTAATGATTCTCTTCCAGATGAATCATTGTTCCTCATCAGCATGTCTGATCCATGGTATGGATATATCACTTTATATCTTCAGACCCAACGTTTCAGCCCTCAACTCTCGCAGGACGACCATCGTCGAATACACCACCATGCAAAGTATTACCTGATCATCAGTGATACTTTGTCCCGTCGTAGTATCGATTCTATTCTTCGACATTGTCTCACTCATGAATAGGATGAACACATCTTAAATGACTGTCACGCTGGGGCATGTGGCGTTCATCTTTCTCAGATGGCTACAGCCCATAAAATACTTTGCGTAGGATATTATTGGCCATCTATCTTCAAAAATTGTATCGAGGCCGTCCAAAAATGTCCTCCATGCCGGCACTTCCAAACTAAGAAGTGCACCCACCCATCCCCGTTACACCCAGTTATTGCCATTGGACCCTTCGCTAAATGGGGCATTGACTTCATGCACTGTAAGCTTACCTCAGTCGGGGGGCATGGTTACGTCACATTAGCCATGGATTACTTCACAAAGTGGGCCGAGGCTATGCCTACATACACGGACGACGGAAAAACCGCCGCACTCTTGATGTTTAATCATGTTATATCACGGTTTGGAGTTCCTCAAGCTATAGTTACCGACCATGGTTCTCACTTTATGAACCACATGGTTGATGAATTGAGCATTAGATTGGGTTTTCACCATGAAAACTCAACACCGTACTACCTGCATTCCAATGGACAAGTAGAGGCCATTAACAAGGTCTTTAAAACCATGATCCAATGCCTGGTGGGTACGCATAAGTCCAACTACACAACATGCTCTTTTCACCACTATGGGCTTATCGAACTTCCGTCAAAACCACCACTGGATTTACCCCTTTCCAATTAGTTTATGGATTGGAGGAAGTCCTACCGATAGAGTGCGAGATTTTGTCCCTCAAACTCGCAGTTGAACTTCTCCCTAACACTACTGCTGAGGAATAACGCTTCCTCTACCTAGCTAAACTCGACGAGACTCGCCGCGATGACGCTCTTGCCAATGAGGCCCATACGAAATGCATCAAAGCGCAGTATGGCAAGTCGGTAGAACCTCGCGTCTATAGCGAGGGTGATTTGGTCCTTACATACGATCAAAGACATGATAAGCTAGGGGAAGGAAAGTTTGAGTCCATGTGGCATGGGCCCTACATAGTGAATCACATTTTGGAGAAGGGAGCTTATGAACTTGAAGACTACGACGGGATATATTTAGGTGAACCCCACAATGGGGTTTATCTGAAGAGGTACTATGCCTGAGTTTTTCATGCATAAGTACTTTGAATATACTGTACATGGCGTGTGTTTTGTGTGGTGTGACACTTTAATTTTTGTGTGCTTAGGTCTTGTTTCGTTACTTATACCATGTTCTGTCTGCGTGTGCAAATGGCAAATTTCTATGGATTCGCAGACGGCGCTATCCGGCATACCCGTAACCTTGCTTCGGCATCCTGGGTGCTTTACTCTCCCACCGAAGAGCTTATCAGTTCAGGAGGAATGTGTCTAGGTTTCATGACCAATAATGTTGCGGAATATCAGGCAGTCATTGGAACCCTAACTGACGCTCTTTCCTTGGGTATGGACCACGTTGTCATCCATTTGGATTCTCAACTGGTGGTATCTCATCTTAACCGGGTTTACGCCATCTGCGACCCTACCCTACTCCGTCTTTTTTGACGATTCTGTCTTCTAGAAAGGTCCCTTGAATCCATTCAATACCTGCACATCCCACGAGACGAGAACGCAGTTGCCGACTCAATGGCCAATTTCATCTTAGATTGGTACATTGCACACACATAGCATATTCATGAACTATAAAAACAAACATAACGTGTAAATAATTCATTGTATAAGAAAACATATAAAAAATATCGCATATGGAACACAAATGTATAAAGCCGCCAAAATGTCTGTATATATATATATATAAATCAAGATAAAGTAGTGTTGATACAAAAATCTGAAGCATGATGTCTTTCAGTGAGTCTATACAAAATCTAAAGCATAATAGCTTTTAGTAGTACAAAATCTGAGGCTCACAAAGCTCTCAGTACATACATAATATCATAAGGCCTAACGCCTAGCTCGTGCACCCCTGGGTCTCGCAGCCCTCACCTATTGACCGTGGAAGCAGTCTACCGCTCTCGCTACCTTGTGGAGCAGCTCACTGAAACGCAAGGTCACGCCAACCATGTACCTCTGCATGGGCCTCGGTAACTCATGCACTGCTGGATATGGAACGTCTAATGTCAACCTAGTGAGGTTCTCATAGACATCCTCCATCTCTACAATGGCATCATGCATGGCTGGGGCTGCAGCTGGTGCCTCTCCCATCCTCGCGAGAAGTGAAACTCCCACCGGTCGTGAAGGGCCCACATCTGCACACACATGTTATTAACTCATCAGCACTACCCAAAAAAAATTATAAATACACAAAATGAAAAAGTACAATGGTCATTGTTCTTACCGATCTCTCCCCACTCTACTCCCTCAGAAACACTAGGTGTGGATCCTTCCTGAAGTACGTACCATTGTATGGATAGTCCTCGATCATGAGAAGCTGGCCTTCCAACCAAATGAAGAATCTGGAACCGTACCCAATTATCATACCCCCACCACCATGGTGGTCCATCACCTCCATCCATTGAGCCATGTGAGAATCCTTGGCATCCCTATCATCCAAGGTCACCTGCGGGCGTAAGAGAGGGACCCTCTCCAACAAGAAAGAGATCACTATGGATCCATAACTGAACTGCTTGAGTTCACCACGCCGACACTTGGTCAGTTGAGCTCGAAGGTTGGTGAGGAGTCCCTCACACCAGTTAAACACCTCTGGAGACATATAGTCCTCTGCATATAACATTTGGGACTTGGTATCCAGATGAGCTTCTTGGCTCCCTACTATCCTCACTATAGTGAAGAGTATGACACGTAATAGATGTTCTCGAACCTCTTTAACGGGAATTTTCCCACTAGAGGCATAGGCATGCAGAGTACAATGCTGGGTGATCAAGTCATCCACCGTCTGGTCACTCCCTCATGATCTGATGAGAGATACATTATCCCCTCTGCGGGATAGTCCTATTAAGAAATAGATGTCATCAACATCTATATTCAACATATGCTCCCCGATCATGAAATATTGCTGCACTACATCCCAACTCCGGAGCATGTGCTCCAGTAGTGGGACTTGGGCCCTCATGCCCTGGACCTGGAAGAACTTCAACAGTCCACGGTTTCTCAATGCATCCACACATAATGGATCATTTGTCGCTTGTACATCTTCTACATCGTGTTCATGCTAACGCCATTCAAGTACCATGGTGATGGCCGTAAACCTGTCAAGGAAGCATTTAAACACTATTAGAACTCACTCAAACCATTGAAAGTTTTTCTTTTGGGCTAGGTTTGGATTTGGGAATGGACATTTCCATCGTCGCACCCTATCTTTGCTGATAGGGCGACATCATCGCAAGATGCCCTTATGGGTTTTGCGACGACCCGATTTCATCGCAATTCCTATAAGGGAGACCTGCGACGACCCGAGGGCACAAAATCCCCTCACAAATCGACCCAAAAACCTAAAAAATGAACAAAAAGTGAAATTGTAAACCACTAGAAAGATGTTGGCTGAGGTCTAGGTTTACCTGCTCCTGACGGTACGTGAAATGGTCAATCATAGCTCCAGCAATCTTCGAATGAAAATCTGCTCCAAATGGCACTTTCTTCTCCCCAAACGTGGCAAATGACAATGGTAACTATTTTTGGTCTTTTTTCCTATTTTATAAACAAAAAGGGAATATTCTTTTTCAAATATAGATGCTTTATGGGTTATTTGCTATAGTTTGGATTATTTTACTGCATTTTAATACCCAGTTGACTGTTTGACCTAGTTTTCAAGCATGCAGGATATGTTAAGTGTTTCATTTGTGCCATTCTCACATCGTAGCGATCATCTCGTAAATTTTGTTAGGTATGAACGACCCGTTGAATATTTTTATTATTATTTTCACCCGTTAGATTTCAGTTATTTAATGATGATGAGCTAACTCTTTGTTCTTTCTCGTGCTCTTAAAACCATGAGAATAAGTCACTGAGTTATGATTTATCACTTTTCTGGGCTCGTTAAACTCCTACAGAAAAGGAACCCCCCGGAGTCTATCTTTAAGCTCTTTTCAAGCTCTCGAAAGACGAAAATATCACCGAGTGAACTTGTCGCGTTCACGCTTGTTAAATTATTTGAATGGTCGTCTCCCTGATGATAGTTTACCCCTTTTTCGGACCAGGGGGCACTCTTTACGAAAAAGGAATACTCCAACCAATCATGATTGGAAGAGTCCTCTCTCGCGTTGTTTTAGCCTTTTTCGGGCGAAGAGGCTAACTTTATGAAAAATGACCGTTGGAGTCTTCTTTAGTTCTTTTCAGACTCTCTAAACATGAAATGACGACCAAGTTTACCTTCTATGGACTCGTTAAAATTTAACATTGAAGGGCCCACTATGGGACGAACCCCTCCTCTCCCAGATTCGAAAAATATTTTGGATTGGACTCATCTATGGGATGAGCTATACCAAGCATCTGGTTACCCTCATCAAGCTTGTAAAAAACACATGAGGCACTCATCAGTCATGATGGGGAAAAAGGAAAGCTTTTGTGTTACAGTTTTTACTCGTGGCAGTACCTAGTCGTTCTTGAACATGGCATTCATTTCACTATTACATTTGGGAGGATTTTTCCACGCAATATTTCCACATTTTCAACATTCATGGGTTAATGAAATGAAATTTTATTGTTTTAAAAATAAAAAAATTACATGGCGGAAAAACCGTGGCAATAGCGACGATGTTTAATTTGCCACGAACTTTTGTCCGTATAGAGACGAAATTTCAATGTTGCAATAGAGACGAAGGTCGAGCTATATATACTACATACTCTAACCATTATTTACACATTTGCTATAGTTGAGACACATTGAGCATGGATTTTGAACTTGCGAGGTGATTGTTTGAGCTTGGATATTCTACATAGTTCTGATTTTGAACTTGCAAGGTTAGTATTTTATATTTTTTTGTCTATATTTTTGTAAGGGTTAGAATTTTATATTGTTTAGTAATGAGGCTTAGGCTAATTTTTTTTCCCATGATACATCTAAATGGGTTAGGCTAATTTTTTTCCATGATACATCTAAATGGGTGAGGCTAATATTGTTAAATGATACATCTATTAGGGTTAGGCTAATTTTTTTTCCATTTATTAAATGTATCTATGAATGTATCTATAATAATTGTAGAGAAATATGATATAATAGATCAGAATTAGGTCACCCATATTACATATAACAAGATTATTCTCTTGTTTTGAATTATAAGGTTATGGAAATACTTTTAATCCTGGATTAGTTTAGCCTTGACCCACTTTCAACATTAACCATTATGACTATAGAAATAGGATGACCCTTGACATAATTAATGTCCCTTAACAAACTTTAACCTGAAACACACTAACACCTTAATACACTATAAACCCTATCCACTTTTATTGTTAACACGTTATGATTCCTAACAACCTAACCCACTAGCACACCTTAGTCCCTATCTAGTATTATATATGACCCATAACCATTATCACCCCTATCAAAATCATTAACCAAGTAAGATTTGACTTCGATAACACTGAGAACCTAACCACTATGATCCCAAGTCCCTATGAGACACAACACAATATTCCCTTAACGCATTTTTTACCACAAACAAACTAATGCTTAGTACATTGTAACCCTTAACCACTATGCCCTTGAACACATGATGACACATGTAAGGTTACAAGGTTGTTTTCTTTGATATAGGTATTTATTGCCATGGTAAGTTTAATTTAAAAACATAAAAAATAACAAGTATAGCAAGCTATATATATGTATAGAGGGTCCAATATATTGTTCTTATTGTACCCTTAACTTACCACATTAAAAATACCATGCGTTTATAAACCCTTTTTGGTATTTTATTTTATGAATGGCACATGTTTCATAAGATTGATGTTGCTTTTCATTTTTATTTTATAAAGTTAGATCAATGATAAAGTATGAACAACCTTGTAAATGTAATCAATTTTGGATGCTAAACTTAATTCAAATTGCAATGGGTTTAGAATTGACTCACGAGTTTTGTAATGATTACATATTAATAAACTATCACAAGAAGATGGTACATTCGAAGTATATATTATCATCATAACGATTTAAGAAAACACACAATGTCTATTAAGTAACCTCCAAGCTACAATTGGTTTAATTAATCTATACCAAAAAATAAATGTCTTTATTTGATGTATCTTAATACATGACAGCTGGGACATTGTGAAATTAGCTTAGGAGAGATCTATACTCATCTCTTGGGAGATCCATACTTCCTTTGGAGGTTTTGGCATTGGCTTGATTGAAGAAGGATTGCTACGTTGAGTCTTGGTTGTAATCACTTCCTTCTATGTACTTTCCCTTTTATACAGTAATATAAATGCTTTCCCCCAAATGTTGTTGCATTAATGATGTTTGTGTAGTTTGCCCACTTAACTGATTACTTAGATCTATTATTGTTTAGGTGCATTTTACTACTTGTGTTGTTTTGTATGTCTTGACAAGTTTTGCAGCTGAGATCTGAAGACCATCAAGCTTGGAACAAACATCAAGGAGAAAGGATCAGTGATCTGAAAGGTAAAGCATCTATCTACTCGACCTCTAATTAGATCTAGGAAAGTATTCTATATTCTGTCCTATTTGTTCTAGTCTTACATTAAGCTAGGGAGATCAGGCCTTGAGTCCGCTCTTGGTAGATTGTCCGTCAAACAATACCTAGTTAAAAATTTGAGGGGTTGGTGATTACCCCAAGTCAAGTTTAAAGAGGGTAATGTTAGGTTAAACTTGACTCGGTAAAAGAGTCAAATATGGATTTACTATTGGTGGTTTATGGGCCCATGGTTTTTGGTGTCCCAAGGTATTAAATTTTATGAATCATACTTAAGAGCTTGAGAAAATCCATTGTGAAGTTCCTAAAGGGGTCGGTGTTGGTCTGTGAGTGGCCAGTGATGGTCGGATTGGCCATGCCTTAGCTGGAGTGTTCAAGGGTAATAGATATATTGGTGGTGGTTTTCCTGTTTTTGGGTTTTCATGGTAGAATCATTCTCCTTCATTGTGTGTGCTTGCTTATTATATGTATTTTTCCATTTTATTTCCCAACAGCTACTCCCTATTTATAGTGAAAATACCCTCTTCTGGGGGCTTCATCATAATGTTGACCACCTATTAATATGAAGGAACATAACACTATATCACTACTCCCTTTTGTAACATGAAATATCTTCACAATATTTAAGGCATACTTCCCTTTGTCAAGGAATACTTCATTAGAAAATCAAAAATATTGAATGTCCTTCATGTCAACTTCATGGGAAAAATTATTCTCACACCATATCATGAGATGTTCAAGATTTCCTGCAATGATAAACTCATCTATATACACGACTAAGACAAGTGGATCGAATCTATTAACAAAATTGGAGACAAAAATATGCACAAAATCGTAGAAAAACCCAACATTGGGATAACTTGTTGATCATAAAATACTAAGCACTTAGTTCATTCATTGACCTAGAAAAGGCCTTCTTCAACCTACAAACATAGGTATCTCACATGTGCACCTCAAAAACTCCGTCAACTTTATAAAATTCTTAAATTAAGGTCAACTCCCTATATTAACTAGAGGAAAAATATCATCATGGTCGAAATCATGTTTATGAGAGAATATTTTGGCAACAAACTTGTTTGAATACTCTTCAATAATCCCATTGCTTTCAATCTTGGAATCAATTATTGGTTCCATAACATGTTTCAAAAATGTCTCTAGACATCATGCTCCTCCATCATGACACATTGCCATACTTGCTCTACATTTTCCTCCTCAAATCTAGAAGGATAATCATCCATCATGGCATCCCACCATACCTACTCCACATTTGCCTCATAAAAATTGGAAGGTTTCATCACTATAGTGCCATTGTCATGCACTAGATACAAGTCACGTGACTCAAATCCTTCTTACCACAGTTACAAGAACATGACTCTTCCTCACAAATGTTAGGTAATAAACATACTCCAATAATTGGAGTATATAGGGAAACACACCTATGACCCATGATAGGTCCAAATCACTCCTCTCAAAAATCACAATACGCTCAAATAATTGAAGCATATAGGGCATCACACATACAACCATTAACAAATGGTTTAAATAGACCTTCTTGTGCATAACAACATACTCTAATCACTAGAAGATCTAGGTGTCACATCCACAACATATCACAGGTCAATATTTTGGATCCCATGCATAACACCATACTCTAATAACTTGATGATCCTAGGTATCACACCCAATGAAATCCTCCATTCTTGGATTCCTCTCAAGTTGAATTATCCACATAATGGACACATAATTTAGGTACAAACTACTCCAATCGTTATAGTATCATGGGCATCACAATAACCAACATGTCATGGGTCTTGGTGTCTATATTAGGCATGTATTAATTCCAATCATTAAAGCTTTCTTAAACATCCCACCCAAACAATTCTTTTAGTCTTAACCCCCTCTAACAGGTAGTTGATTTCTTCATGAAAGAGATTAGAAAATTCAACAAAATCATTATAATACCATGTGGAAATTTTGTGTGTTGGTAAAATAATTCGCCTAAAATAATTCCACAGATATCCACCCAAAAATGTTTCAGACCTAAGCTAATTTAGATTTCTTTAGAAAGCCTATTCATATTTCCAAATATACAACAACAAATCATCATAGGTAACATATAAAGTGTAGCCACTACAAATACATAATTGTCAACTTATTTCAATAATATTTAGGGAAACATGTAACCCTCAAATAAGATTTAAAAATACATTAAGAAAAATAGGTAAACCAACATCCAAATCAAGTCTGAAAATGCAAATTAAGCATGCTAAATCCTCTTAACATCAACTTGCCTATTTTACTAAATCAATATAATAAATCAACAACAAATTCACATAAAATTAATATCTCTAAAATTATATTTGCAACACAATTTGTGACAACAAACACAATCTCTTTTTTATTTTAACATGAAATATGATTATATTACAACACATTAGCTCATCTTAAGCTAGAAATGGAAACCCTTTTCAACTCATTTCAAGCTAAGATTTCATCACAACGATTAAGGTCATCCCACAATGGAAATGAAAAATCCTTACTCGTATACCAATAAAAACTTCTCACAATCATATCAAACACTGACTAGGGAAGCACAAGCTAATCACCAACGAACCTTGACTTCTCTTCATCCTCTTGAAGCTAGATCAACCCAAATGAAGAATCACACAACATGAGGTTACATTTTTTCTATGATTTCTCCTCTATCTTATTGTTAATAATAATGAAATGATGTGATCCTCCTTTCTTTTATAGAACAATATTATAGATTGAATTATAACCAAGGTAAAACTCTAACCTTTTACTAAGTCCACAAATGAAGAATGGGTTCACAAGTGGAAAACTCTACATGTGCCAACTGGGAAGGAACATGCACACACGCTATAACTTACCTGCTACAAACATTTTATGCAACACCACATATTTTGTCACCCACAAGTTAAGACTCTCTCCCATGAAGCACTCTCCCTCCCATCAAAGTGATCCTTGGATACTAAGTACTCATACAACTAAAGGATAATAGATAACAAGTTCAAAGTGACCAAAACCAATATCTAAATGATGCAGTGTTTGAACTCTTGGATATATGCATATAACATATTGCCACTATTTTTGTTTCTCCTTCCAATAGTCGATGATATACAATTTTTCCTTGATGGAGACATTAAATTTGTCTCATGTTAGGGATTTTGCGGCACCAAGGTTTTGAATGTACTCTCGTAAATTCTCCCACAATAGTAAATTTTATCTACACGTGTATCTTTGTGAAGGTAACCTTTTCTTGTTTTGTGAAATATTCTACTTCATAAAAGGAATTCATTTCTTCATGTAATCATCACGATTCAAGGCATAAATTTAACTATTGCAGGGTGAAATCTTGGTGTTGGTCTCCACCTTAATAAACAGACCTATATTTGGTGTTGAACTTCTAGTAGAGATACTCAATTTCTTACTTAGGTTGATCCATGAGAGATTTTTATGAATGGTAGGTTGCAATTATATAATAAACTTTGTTAGATTTTGTAGAAAATGGGAAATGCTCGTGAATTGACCATTTACAGACCCAAATTCTAAGTTAAAGTATAATCTTTGGCCTTTAGTAATTTAATGTAACTTTTCATATCAACCTCCATCACTTTACTTATCCAAAGGTATTTATCCAAGGGTAAGGGTAAGACTTGACCATAAAATATGTACAACTCACAATTAAATGTAAAATACATTCTCTAATACCAATTTGATCTAAACTTGTGTGCCTGACAAAAAGCAATGATGTATTGGATTACCAAGATTTTGTATGTGTTCACATAAATTCTCCCATTGTTGTAAATCTTCTCTACCTATGCTTATATTTTCGAAGGAAACTTTTTCTTCTTTTGTGAAATATTATACTTCATAAAAGGAATTAACTTCCTCATCCAATCATCAATATGCAAAGCACACATCTAACCATTGCAAGGTAAAATATTGGCATGGGTCTCTACTTTAATATAGGAACCTATTGTTGGTGTTGAAGTTCCTAAAGAGTTACTTGATTTCTTGTTTGGGTTAATCCATGAGGGTTGTTTATGAATGGTAGCTTGCAATTCTATGATAAAGGCTATCATATTTTGTAACAAAAGGGAAATATCCATGATATTACCATCCAACCCAAATTCTAAGTTAAGAGTATAAAACTTGGCCCAGATTAATTTATGTAACTTTGCATATCATTCTCCATTTATTTATTCAAGAGAGAGGCTTGGCCATAAAATATGTAGAACTCATAACTATGTGTAAAATGAATTCTCTAATACATATTGATCCAAACCTGTGCACTTAACAGAATCAACACATCCAGAACATAAATAACTGTAATGTATTGAATTACTCTACATAGTAAACTAATTATGGCAAGATAATCGAATAAACTTGTCTAAGAAAATATGAATAACATGAATATTTTACAACATTCTTATCTCTCGATCAACTAATAATTATTAACACAAACAAACTAAAGGAACCCCTTTATAACAAAACCTTAGGGTATAAATAATATAGCTCAAGGGAATACAAAGTATTACATATCCTATATTTTCATATATAATCAATACATTAGTATACATGTGTTATGAAGATGAAGAGGTAAAGAGAAAGTATGCAAGGATATGTTATGGTTAATGATCTACTAAGTTACCCAATTGTGTTACATTGATGCACCTTAACATCAAAGGTGACTTATACTTGGTTGTCCTTGCACACAATTTATTAGGGATTCATGCACTTTGATGATGTTCAATTGTACTTATGAACTGCAAAAGTATGCTTGAACCTACTTTATTAATTATGTGCATTGATAAATCATACACCCATGTTAAACAATTCTTGAAATGGAATTTCATCATGCGTGATTGCTTAAACATGGACTTAGTTAATCTTGCAATATTTTACAGATCAATACTACATACTTCATTGACTTCACCTCTTTCTCTTCCACATTTTGTGCAAATTTTTATAATGAATGTAAACATGTATAGAGAAAAAACACCTTATCTTCCATTTAAGTAAGAAGTTGCTTCATGTCATAGATAAATTGTATTGTGTAAATTTTTATAATGAATATAAACATACATAAAGAAAAAGCACCTTATCTTCCCTTAACTAAGAAGCAAGGATAATTTTAGGGGCGAAATTTAGCCCATGGGCTATTTTTCCATGTTTTTTTTCCAAAAAACGATTCTCCAATTTGCATTTTTTGAAGCCTCATTTCGCCCAATTTTGACAGGGTAAACCTTTTTCACTCTAAAAATCGCCAAATTATTATATAAGCTATATAAAATCCTTAGAAATTGAAATAATTTTAGAAAAATATTGCGAAATATTTTATAGTTGACATTTTAAGAATTGGTAAGATTCGCCAAGATTTATACACTTTTAAATAAGTATGGGTCCTTAAAATTATCCCTGCTAAAAAGTTACTCATATTATTGATGGATCAATATGATAGATATTATTATATAATTCTTTGTTAATATAATATCAAACTTGATTTCTAATTATTATGTCAACATCTTCATCTTACTTAATTTTTTTGGAATTTAGAGGGACACCATAACATTAAAGTTTTGCATTCTTAATTCACCTTCCACTAGGGGTAGCCAAGGCCTCTGCCTGAGCAGATATAAATTTTTTTATGGGTTCATTAGGAATCCAAGATCTTTTGTTCCTTATGGCATTTTTAATTTAGTCCAAGATTGTATGCCTAAAGGATTTGGTTGGCCACGCCTAAGTATCTTTGTGGGAAAATACTCCTTCATGTCTGCAAATTAGTAAAATGAATAAAATTCTCGGTAAAATAAAAAATGACTAGCTTTTGGTCGGACTTATTTAGGGCAATTCGGAAATGAAAGAAAATACTGGGTTTTTATAAAAGTATCCCATTTAGACACTAAGGTTATACCTCGATCGTTGTTGGGTTATCAGTGTTGTTACTATGGTGTTGGTCCAATCAACCGTTGTTGTGGTTCCAGCTACACACATAAGGTGAACACATCACATTGTTTCTCGATCTTGAGTGATTTTATACTTAGGGCTCGAGCTAAGTCAGCTTTAACTATTCAAAAAGTTTCTTGGGCTTCTTTGAGATTGATGTCAACATCTCTCTCTGCATTATTTACCAATACAGTTATTTTATCATTGTCTATCTTGGTGAAACCGCCCATCAAAGCCATAGTGGACCACCGCCCATTGAGACGTATTTTCATAACTTCTATATCTACAGTTGCCACAAGTGAAGCATGATTGTGTAATACGCCAATTTGACCACTATTAGTAGATAGGATTATTTCTTTAACTTCTGAATCCCAAATGACTCAATTATGAGACAATCCACGAATATTTAGAGTCATTTTAAAAATTAACTTTAGTTAATAGCCTTCACGGTAGCTTATTCAATGTTACCCACCAAATACCTATAATTTGTTGTTATGGCTATGCATAGTTGTGCATTCTTAATTCACCTTTCTATAATTTGTGATTTGAGCCTTTTTATAATTTGTTATTGTAATTATTCACCACATCTAGATAAATGCATAATCCCATTGTTGTTATGGCTATGCATAGTTGTAGATTCTTAATTCACATTTCTATAATTATAATGTGGTTTATTGTAGTTATGCATTTTGTAGTGATACTCACCACATCCAGATAAATGATAATCCCTCTAAGGTTGGGCCATGAACATTCCTATTCCTAGTTGGAACACAACTTACAAACCTACATTGAATTTTGATAAGTGCCATAGAGTATGTTTACATATAAATATAAGTGCCATCGGGTCTCTTTAAATTTCGATGTTTCATGACATGAATATGGGATAAATCCCATGTTGAAAGCAACACAATGGTCAAACTCCAAAAAAATGAACGAAGACTTGAAGATGGGATAAATCCAATGGTGAAAAATGCCAAACAATGGTCACTCAGAAAAAATACAAAGAACAAAATAATGGTGTAAATGACAATTCAAAACATTATTGTGCTTATGATGCAAAAGATGATCAACTTAAAATGAAATTTAAATCAATCCATGTGACAAAATTTTCAACTCAAAATGTGAAAAGAAATTGCATATTTATTTTTTAAAAAAATATTTTACATAAAAAATAATAAATTTTAGAAATTAATTCATGAATATGGCATTTTATTGTAAATTATATTAAGTTTTTCAAAAATAAATTAAATATTGATAACTTTTTTTAAACATATTGGTAAATATATTATTTTTTATGTAAATATGGATTAAAATATGAATCAAATTGTGATAGGTAGAACTTGGACAGAATTCAAGAATGAAAATGTGACTCAAAGCATGGTTAAAAAAGTAATGCAAAGTCATGACTCAAATTGTAATGTAAAACTTGACTCAAATCTTAACTCAAAATCTAATGTGAAATTGTGTTAAACTTAAGTATTTTTTTGGTAAGTAAGATAGTATTTGCTACTCTATTAAAATATAGTAACATACAAAAATTGGGCTCTCAATTGCCCCTCCTGAAGGAAACATAGAAACTAAGAGCTGAGAGTCAGGAGTTTAACATAGATTTTACTATATAACAATCATCGAAGTAACTCCCTTGAGGCTTTTCTTAGCAAGGAACTAACCATCTTAAAATTTAGACCAAAACGGTGAGATTGACATAAACCTAAACATAACCAATATCGATTAACTTACCATTTGAAAACAAAAACTATCTGAAAACTTAAGAAGCGCTAGAAATAAACTACGAGAAGGCTAGAAATCTATTTGCAGAGGAGTCGAGGAGGAAAGCCTCCAGGCCTAGTCACCGTGAGCAGCATCCAAATATTCATCTACTTCTAGGTCAATGAAGTGGGGCTTTGTTGAGGGTTCCCCTACTTCCCTTGTGATTTTGAACTTAATTCCCACATATTTGGCCAGGAGAGTTTGCTTGGCCTCGATAACCTTCAAGTGATAGGGAATGTCCCTAAGGGGAATTATCTTATAATGTACTTTGTCTAGTTGGCCCTAGAGGTCTCCATAATATTCCCCTCTCTCCGTCAATGTTTTCCCCATGAGCATATTTACCGACCAATATAGATCTAGGGTTCTATTGTAGAGGGCCATACTTCCTCTAGTGTTCTCTGGGTTAAGAATCCACCCTTCGAATCCTCATCACCCTGCAATTTTTGGGTGAGGCATTTTTCCTCTCACATCTCCCTCTTAGTGTGCTTGGCTCATTTGACATCTCATGTATTTCCCCATGTTATCCTTTAAGGCTTTGTGGACTCACCTCATCCTCATATCCCTCGGTCTTTCAACAGTTTTATTTTCCATGCCTCTCCTCTCCAAAATTAAAATAGAGTAATGAAGGATGTCCAAGTAAAGGAGGAATATCCAATTCAGACTAGCATTTGGCATGGAGAGAGGATGTCAACCTCCCTTCATATTCACAACTGAGACATCTCAGGCTTCCTTTTTCGTAATTTGTTCTCGTGGTGCAACTTGGAGGGCTCGATCTGCTACACTATTTAATAATTAATGGGATGAGGAGTTGTTTAGTGGGCCCTTTCCCCTTCTAATCACGTTGCTTCCTGAGGGATCTAGGTGTATGTCAGTCACATCACTTCTCCTTCTAATCAATTCTTGTCCTAAGGAAGTTGGGTGTCTTCCCATTGTGTCATTGCCTTCCTCCCCTATGTCATTTTGAGACCTATCCTCCTCCCCTTTATCGACCGATATTATGCCCAGTGGACATTTGTTATCCTCCTCATCTCTGGTTCTAGTGACTGCAGTTGTGCTTGGGTCATGCACCCCACTTGGGTATTAAACTTTAAGTCTTATTAATAAAATGCATATTTGAAATAATTCTTGATGGTTTTCTAGGGTGCTTTTGTGAAGGTTTTATTTTGTCACAAATTACATCATTTTTTGTGTTAATTGCTAAAGAAAATATGAAATAAATGCAAATATCAATTTCTTTCAAAGATATCTTATTAAAGATGTTATTTTCATTGGAATTTAGCTATAGATCATTAATGCAAATTCATAAATTACACTTCAAACTTGAGTTTTCTCGGATCTATTTCCTGTGAGATTTAGCCTTAAGTATTAATTTATAAATATTCATTTGCAAAAACAAATACTTCAACTCTATCCAACCAAATACATAAGATAACTATGAAAATAAATACCAAATAAGTGTATGTAAATGGAATGAGTTCCCATATATTAGGGAACACTTTCTAAGAATATAATATATATGAAAATAACTTATAACAACATATTTATTATAGAAATAAATATATCCTTTTAGTTTTGATATGCTTGTTAAATCACTTAACAAAATTTACTCAATGTTATGTCAAATCAACATGCATAACCAACAGTATAAACTATTTAGTCATTAAGATAACATCATATGAAAATTATATTTGCAAGTTTACAAAGTTTTGATACCTAGAACATTTCATATATATAGACAATATGAATCACATTTACACACCAATAGTTTAATACAAGTTGGTGCAAGTCAAATTATCCAATCCTAGCTAGGGCATCCACCAAAATAGAAAACACTAGCCACCAAGTCCTCCTAGATAAGGATCTCTCCCAACTAAAGTTGGTTGAGACAACAAAGATTAAGAAAAAGAAATTACTACACACCAACAAGTCTTGTTTGGCACCTACAATTGCATCCCAAAATTGTGCAATATAGTCTTCATTTATCTTCTTGACATCAAGCACTCCAAGTAGTATTAGGGCTTCCAAATGCCACAAAGCCCTAGTTTTCTTTTTTCACGAGGACTACAAGATCAAGTGCTTCCTTTTCTCATTTAGGGTTGTTCCTAAACCCTAACTTACCTTGTCTTGTTAGGGAAGACCCTAACCCTAGGATTCTTCTTGAATATCCTCAAGAACCCTAGTGCTCGAGACAAATAAGGGAAAGTACAATGAAGAAGATCAATACAATGAAAGAGACAAGTTAGCTCTGGTTCTCACATATCTAAAAAATCACGTAATCAACAATGAGTGATGAAAAGTCTCTCTTTTTCTTTTTTTTATATGAAAGGTGAATGAGCCCAACAATAATAAAATGGACCATGTCCACACCAAACAACTTAACTAAACGCTAGATAGGTCCACCAGGAAGAATTCCAACTCTAAGTGACACATGTGAAGATCCAATGCATGTATGTTCACTAAGAAAGGGTCCCAAGGTGACCACTCCTCAAGAGAGGTCCAATGATCATCTTCCAAAGGTATCTAATTCTCCAACACCCCCTCCTGATCAATGTGTAGCTCGAGGTCCACCAACTTACATGATCACTCTTGAACCCAAGCATTCTCAAGATAAGTACCAAGAAGCAAAATACAACTAAAAACTATAGAAAGGGAGATTTAGCCACATTAGTGCCCACCATGGGCTTCCTCCATCAGGACATCCTCCTACTCTTGTGTATCATCCCTCTAGTGTTGTGGCTTCTATGTCGTTGCAATGGTTGTTTGTTGCACAATATCCTTCTCAGCTACATTATCCATAATTGATCCCTTTGAAAACATAGTTTGATTTACCATGGATTGAGTTTCAGGGGAAAAATCGAGAATACTATTATAATGCATATCTATTTCACTTGCCATTTTATCCATTTTCATGCTTTGCTCTTGCATCCTAGTCTCCAACTTTGCTTTTTTTTCTCTTGGATTTATAAATGAATGCTCAGATAATTAATGGTTTATCTCATGCCCTCTAATTGGGCATTCATCCTCCTTAAAAAAATTTGGATATTAGAAATAATATCATTCTCAGAAGTGCCAAAACATGGGATGTTTTCCATTGATGTGGTTGTGATTTTAATTATCTTAAACACCATGATGAAACTAGTAACCCTATAAAAGTGTTAAAATTCAACTAGAGTAGGCCCATTGATGGATAGGATATATAAAACCAAAAAAAAAACAAAGCTTATATAGACACCAAACCAAGGACATACACATAGAAAAGATAGACGAAAAGGTCGAGTGCGTTAATCCATCAACATACAAAATTTTGCCCCTATTGAATGGAAGAAGGACCACCCAGTTTGTTCAAGTATCTCTGGATAGGTGAAGGTCCTATTTCAAAGAGATCTGGAATTCAAATAAAACATCCAAGTAGCAAGGATCGATGTACCTTTATCCCTTGGTAAAATTCCCTGAGATCATGCTCTTGAATGCTAGCCACCTTCACCTCATGCACCCCTTAAGCTGATGCCGAGATGATTCATTATCGAGAGGTAATATATCCCACCTCTAATCCTAAATCAAAATAAATGATCTTAAGAAGTCACACCCAAAATGAATTTGAACCAGCTAGCAAGGAGATTAGAGACATGTGAGAGCTCGATATCTCCCTTGCATAAAATAAATAGAAGCATGCTTGCATGCCATTCAAGGTTGTTGGAATGCCACTTGGAGTCTAGAATTTTCCATAAGTAAGGAATGAGAACCCTAAGTCCCTTTCCCATTTTGATTATGAGAATGAACTAGGACAAGGAACCCAATTTATAATTAGGGGGTCCTCATTTTTTTATGAGGACCCTTTTATCCAAATAAACTGCCTTATTCTCCTATTGATCAACAATCTTATTATTAGATCGACGAATGTGAAAGGTCCTTACCTCATTAATATGAACAAGGGTCTAAATGCTCTTTGTATTATCTTTCCTAAAATCGATCATTCTTTTAAACTCCTTTTCCTGACTTGATTCACTACAAAAAGTGAGTCTCAAAAGATCATGACTTTTTTAACCTAGCAAGGTTAAAGGATGTTTGATCCTTGGAGTAGGGCATAAGCTTCTGCTTGATTGTTTAAGGCAATTCCCATCCCCTATGAGTACTTGAATTCTATATTTCCACCGGGGTCATATAGTACCCCCCCAACACCTGCCACCCATCTATCAGGTTTGAGGATTATACCTTGTTCATCTAGAGTAACCCTAAGTTAACATTTTCAACACAAATTATTTCAATGTTTGTGTCATTGGAAGGAAACATCACATTTTGTATTATATGTTTGTGTCATTGGAAGGAAACATCACATTTTGTATTATATTATGCTAATCTCGATGCAACTCTAAATTTAATTTTCCTCCTAGGAGGCCATAGGTTCAAATCCAAAGGGGTAGGGTATGTACACATTCATAGACTTTAGTAGTCAAATCACTGCGTGGAGGGGGTCCTTGTCCCATTAACAAGGGAGTCTCATACACCAATTTGGTGTCTAGCTTGGTTGCGACCTTAGAATTAGATTATTATTATTATTATTCAAAAATAAGATAAACAATATGTTGACAATATCTATTAAGATACGTTAACCATTATATTTATTGAAAGACTAAATTTACTTATTAATCCGTGAAGTCTTCTTAACATAGTATTGAGATTTTGAGATTTGAATATAGTATTGAGATTTTGAGATTTGAATAAAAAAACACAAACATATAAATATATTAAACATACATTTTAAATAGAACATATGAAATTGTTAATATATCTATTTTTAAAAATTAATATATACATTTATAAAACATATACCCATAGCTAAATTTCATCTCTAAATTTTTTTTTTAATGATCCCAATCTAAATTTCCTACCTAATTAATTTCATTGATAAATAATGACTTATGCGATGCTCTATGAAAGTGCTTTGGAATCTCTTACACAGTGATTTAATTTATAATGGCTAGGTTAATGCCTTCCAACATTGCTTGCTATTGTATGTTTTCTTATGCAAATGAGACATATGTTAACATGATATTTTTGCCTCTACTTTCGTTACCTCGATAAAACTATGATTTTAAAATTTAAGGCTTGAAATAAGATAATAATTTTGATACCTCTATAAAACTATAATTTTTAAATTTAAAGCGTGAAATAAGATAATATTGAAATGATCTAAAGGTTTAATAAATTAGTAACGAACGAACCGAGAGAAGTCCAAAATGAGAACAAAATTGGACTGAAATTTAAAATGTTTTACATTTTATTAGAATATTTTTAAAAATATTCTTAGAATATATTTTAAAAGATATATATTCCAATTAACAAAATTTTATTAACTTCAATCTTTTAAAACTTATTTCATTTAAATTAAACTTCAATGAAGATAAAATCTTGGCACAATTTCACTATTAAATCAATAGTTTAATACTTTATAGGTCATAATATATAAAATATTCACTTTATCTTAAAATATTCACTTTTAAAAAGATGATAATTACAACTTTTAAATATTATAAGTGTTTTGTCCATTGTGAACACGTAAATGATATTTTGTTTTCACATTTAATTTAATCTAAAATAAAGCATTAAAGAACAAATATGGACATGTTTTCAAAAGTGGAAACTCGCAAAATCATAGTACTCATGATGGGAAAAATAATTTCATTTCAAATATAATACTTGTTTAGTATATCCAGTAGAAACTAAAGGGTTACTAACTATTATTATTAATTAAGATTTCGAATATATTACTTCGGAGACTAAAGGACAAGACAATGTTACCAATTATGGGAATAATTATCATGAGAAGACAAAACATTGGATGCTGGGCATGATAAACATGAATTTATATCTAATATATCTCGTGCCGTGCTTTAGACTCCATATTTTCAATATTAGAAAATATAAACCATATAGAACGTCATAAATTATCTATAAATAATAATATTTATATAAATAAACGTTAGTAAGATAAATAATATTTTTGTTTTTTTAAGCAAGTGAAAATGAGAATAGTGTTTATCTTTGTATGATATCTTTACTTTTGTTAATTCTTTTAATGGGTTAAGAGTTCTTTGTTTTTTGGATGTAATGAAACATGTTAAAGCCCTCATAAGAGTGGAAGTCTTTTCCTTTACGAACCACCAACACGTAATAATACTTCCTCCTAAGTCATATGTAGTTTTGGGTTTACTGCATTTGCATAATCATTCATGAACCTAAGTGTCGTCAAGACAAGTACAAGCTTCCCTATAAGAAACCAAGTGTCCTTTCTCCCCGCCAGGGTTAAAATCCCCCTAATGAGACATTGGATTGTTATGATAAGGCTGGAGGGGTAGGCATCCCGTTGGAGTTTGGGATCCAGACTATGTTCGTGGTCTCCAGATGTCTCGACCCTTGCTAAGTCATAAGTTATTGGTATATCTGGCTTGGAGGTTGTTGGATATATTCTTGGGTTATAGTAGCAACTAGCCGGATTTGAGCTTGGGCCTTGCCCAGGTAATCCCGACAAGTTACTAATTTCCCATGGTAAAAAAAAAGAAACCAAGTGTCCCCGTACTACCTAGGACTTAACACCCTCCTCATAGATGTCCAACACCCATTGTCCCAGTGGGTTATCCTCCCAAGCAAGCAACCGGGCTCTTATAAGTATTAAGTAAGGCATAGCAATTTATAATTAAATTATCTCCAATGTGTATGTCCATCATAGTATAACCAATGATAACCAACACATAATGTGCCCCACGTCACATGACTCATCACCCATAACCATGATGTAAACATTTTCGAAGTAGCCCCAAAATTAACATTTTTAACATGAATATATCAATATTTATATCATTAGAAATACACATTACATTTTATCTTATAGGATGTTGATTTCGATGCAATTCTAAACATGTATATTCAATATGATGTTAAATTTGATGCAACTCTAAATATGTCCATCATAGTATAACCAAGGATAACCAACACATAATGTGCCCCACGTCACATGACTCAGCACCCATAACCATGATGTAAACATTTTCGAAGTAGCCCCAAAATTAACATTTTTAACATGAATATATCAATATTTATATCATTAGAAATACACATTACATTTTATCTTATAAGATGTTGATTTCGATGCAATTCTAAACATGTATATTCAATATGATGTTAAATTTGATGCAACTCTAAATATCCTTACTCGCAATTAAAACAAAAAATGATGTTAACATCGTCTTGTAATAACATAAATTAACTAAACTTACTCATTAATCCCCAAATTGTTCTTAAATAACATGGTGTTGGAATTGTGAAATCACAATCATTAATTTGAGTGAAGAAGATACAAACATATACATATATTAGTTTTTACATCCATTTTATAAATTTATAGTACATAATACTTTGTTAACATTTTTTCACAGTGGAAAAAGTACTATAATTTATATTCAAAGTATAAGAGATACATATTAGTGCATATACATCCAAATATCAAAACATTTACCTCTAGTTCTCTGAGAAAAGGATTAGAATAATTCCTAGATTTTAACTAGACCTCTAACTTGTACTGAAAGTTTAAGAAAACTAAACACTACACACTAGTTCTACCTCATATTTGAGCCACAAATAATGTATACTATGCCAAAAGTTTCACTCAACAATACTGTAATATCCTCATCAAGAAAGTTCATAATAATTATATGCAGTCTTCCAAAAAAGTAACTAAGTATGGAAGCAATCCTCCTAATACTATATACTAAAGAAAGACCAACTGAACATCAATGTCCTATTCAGAATATAGAGAGTGTGCCCTCAAAGAGCACATTTGAACCACTCAATTTCACAAAATGAATAATGCCTTCATCCATATTCAATGCTTGCTTGGAAAGTGTATTTGCTTCCCCGTTGGATTCTCTAAAAACATGCTGAAATTGTATATTTGTGAATTATGTCTGGTGCCTTCTAATTTTTTCCTTCCAACCATCAAGTGTGGCCACCTGTAACTAACATTTTTGGAGAACCCAATCAATAATCACTTTGGAATCTCCAGCTACCTACAAGTGTACAATACATTTAGTTCGGGAAAAGTATAAAATTACCTAAAGAGCAAGTAATTCACCATGAGTATTGGTACCCCTGCCATAACTCATCTTTAGTTTAAACACATATGAATCTCTCAATTTCAAATAAATACCATCTCCACGTCTTAATCCACTATCATGTGAAGAACCATCAAAGAATCCTATTGGCCAACTATTATTAAAAGAAGGAGCTCTAGCTACTCTATCCTATCTTCCTCCCTTCTCTGTATGTATTTCCCCATAAGCTACAACAACATTAAAACTAACTCTCCAAACATTCTTTTTCTTACCCTCAAATAAAACTCCATTCATGTGTTTCCATATTTCTCAACAAATATAACAAGGCAACTCTCTCCAAGCATTTGCTCCTAATATCCAACTATGAAAACTAAATTTCAAAGATTGAAAACCCAATTTTGTGAAATCTTAAAGTCTTTCTTTACCTACTGTCATACCAATTTTGTAAAATCACAAAGAATCATCAAATGATATATAGTCTCAACTTCATTATTGCACAAGATGCAAATATTAGGGCCATGAACCCCCCTCTTCACAAAATTATCCTAGGTTAGAATCCTATTCTCCAAAGAAAGCCAACATAAAAGCTTTATTTTTAAAGCAATATCCCATTTCCATAGAGAAGTAAACTACCAATTTTGTTCTACTTCTAGAGTAGAAAAGAAAATTGCTTCATAGGAAAGCTTAACAGTTACCTCTCCATTATTCTCATTTCAAGACCGTACAATAGAATCCTCATCATCTGAAAGATGTATACCACATCATTGAAGACCAAAAATATATATATTCCATTCTTCTTCATAATCCCCCTATAGCTCCAATTCATTAGCATGTTTCCATCTTTGACATCCATAGTTTCCAGCTTCAATAAATCCCACCCGAGCTAAATATTGAATTACTTTGGGTTGAAGAGAATTAACTAGTGCATAGGATAATTTATAAAACCCAACTCCACCAATGAAAGGGTCCTCTCCTACTCTAATACAATGACTATTATCTAGTTTCCAAGCCAATCAGTCCCTCAAAATATGATAAGAGCTGATCAAACATTTCCAAAAAATTGATGTCCCTTTTTAACTCTTATTATTTGATGTAATCCAATCTACAACTGACCTTTGTTTCTAATATTTTTCTTTGATAACCACACTCCACAAACTTGAATAGAATTACAAGATCCTCCAAAGACCTTTTACAACTAATGCTTGGCAAAAAAGAAGATATTTTTAATTCCCCAAGCACCTTGTTTCTTGGGTCTACTAACCTTTCCCAACTCATTAAATGGGCACCTTCCTTTTGCTTATTTCCAGTCCAATGGAAGCTAAATACTCTTTTTTTTTATCTTATCCAAAATAGATTTTGGAATCTTGACCAAGGATAACTAGTAAACCGAAATATTCTCAAGAACTTCCTTCTCCATAATTAATCTCCCACCCAAAGTAATCCATCTATAGTACCAATTCCCTATCCTTTTTTCAACCTTTTTTAGGAGCCACATCCAATCCTCTATTAAGTAATTATTTGGCTTCAAATAGTAGCCTAGATATTTCATACCAGTATCAAGATAATCTAGTTGATAAGGAAACAAGTGACTAATCTAAGTTAATGTGTCCTCATCAACTCCATTTTCTAGAAAGCAAGACTTTACTTCACTGGAAGCCATACCTATAGCATCACAAAATTGTTCCAGTAATTCCGTATATACTTTCCATTCTCCTAAAATACCTCTTCCAAATAGTAAGACATCATCTACAAATAGTATATAAGTGATTCCAATAATAGAGGAGATTCTGATCCCATCCAATCTTCCTTCCATCTTTTCCTTTTCTATTAATATTCTTAAATCTTCTACAATTAAAAGAAATAATAAAGGAGACAAGGCACACCCTTGCTTGAGCCCTATGGAACTTTGAAATTTTTTTATTGGTCCACCATTCACAAGTACAACAAAATTTGCAGAGTATGGCACAACCCATTATCTAGTTTGTTGCCTCTAGACTGAGACCAATCTAAAGAGGGACAAATCTAAGAAAATCCCAGCTAACCCAGTCATAAGCTTTTGCTAAATCAAGTTTTAGCACCATAGACTTCAGTTGTTTTACCTTGATACTATGGAGGCATTCATGTGCTACACCAATAGAAACCATTATCTGATGGTTGTCTAAAAATACAAATTGTTGCTTAGAAATGTTTTTTGATAACAGAGGCTTCGTTCTATTAGCTCACCTTTGATATGATTTTATATACCATATTACACAAGGATATGGGTCTAAATTAATTGAAAGATCCAGGTTTAGAACTTTTAGGAATCAATGCTATAAAGGTGGCATTCAATGCTCCGACTACTTTACCCTAAACCATTGACTCATCCACTGTTGCTAATAAACTAAGACCCAAAATTCCATAGAACTTCAAGAAAAACTCAACTATCCACCCATCTGGGACGAGACTTTTCAATTTTGTAAAACCTGATATATATATTTTTTCAATTTGCTCCAATGTAACAAGATCAACAATACTCTTACCTTCCTCATCAAAGAAGAATCTAGGTTAACATTGTACAACTTTCATTTGATTAATAATAGAAAGATTCCTTGGATCCTTGAATATATTCTGAAAATGACTAACAACTGCCCCTTCTAATTTACTTTGATATGATATAAATATTTGTTCATCATTGTATAAATCCCATATACTATTTCAGATCCTTCTTTGTTCGATGAATCTATGAAAGAATTTGTTATTCTGGTCTCCTTGCGCAATCCAAATGGCTCGACTTTTAAGTCGCCAATTTCCCTCTTCAACTTTTAAAATTTTCAATCTCCTCTCTTCTAAAAAACACACCATACTTCTATCATGCTCCAACAAAGTACATGTCACATTATTTAAGAAAATTCCATCAATTTCCCCTTCAATGTTGATGAAATCTTCCTTCAGCTCTCTCTTTTCACCTTTTTCCCAATTTATCACCACTAATTTTAAATCTTTAAGTTTATTAACCAATGATTGAACTGAAAAATCATCCCCCTCTGAACCAACGAGCCCCAATCCTCTTTAATCAAATCTTTAAATTCCTTTTCCTCATTCCATACATGATTTATTTTAAAAGGATAATTAATCTTCTCTACACTAGCTTCCAACTGAAGAACTATCAACATATGTTCTGATATCGAGGTATCAAACACCTAGGACTAGTATCTATCCATAAAAACTGACAAATATTTAGAAATGAAAAACTTGTACAATCTTTTGGCCACCTCCTCATCACCCAACCGTCCATTCCTCCATGTAGGAAGAAAAGAAACAGACAGAACATCAATTAAATCAACTTCTTGAAAAATGTGATTGAAATAGTTCACTAGAGGATCAAGTCTCGGCCTACATCCCCATACCTCTCTAGCTGATATAGTTATATTCATATCTCCCCAAATATCAAATTCGGCTCCTTTAATAGCCCATCCTCCACTACCTCATTCCAAAACTCTCTCTTGTTAGAGTATGGACCATAACAATTTACCATATTTAACTTCTAAGTCAAATCCCTTGAATAACCCTCTAATAAGATCCTTGTAGTGGAAAATAAAGGAGTAAAATTAGTCTTCAGAGGGTTCCATGCTGTGGGAATCCCCCCCGATTGACCATCAAAACCAACTGTGCACATTTCCCATTAATCCACAAGTAACTTAGCAAATATCTCTATGGCCTTCGAGCCACACACCATAGTTTCTTGAATAAATATCACACTCGAACGTATCATCTCAAGCAGTCTTTGAAGGGATAGAAGTTTGGGATCCCCCCACTCCCTTAACATTCAAGATAATATAATGATTTTCTTGCGTTCAGGATAATATAATGATTTTTTTTGTCTAGGCCTGGGATTTCTATGTTCTAAGTGGCCTAGGACCTCCAAAAATATTTCCCATAGGAACAAGCTTGGAATTATTATCCTCCATCATCTTTTTTGGTCTTCTAGTATTCACTGGTGAAAAATTTGATGCCAAACCCCCTTTTACCACTCATTTTTGTTCAAAAATACCAAATTTGTTTGTCAAACTGAAGCATCCTTCGAAGAATTATGGATAATGACTTCTTTACCAGTACCATTTCCCATCAAAATCTCAGTAGTTTTTGGAGAAGTCCACGTGAAAACCTGAAGTTTTTTTTTATTTGAAGCACATCCTTGTAGGAAGGGATTAGGGTAGTAAGGACCTCAACATCCATCTGAGAAGGTTCATCTACTGGACTTATAGAAAAATTTTCGATCAAAATAGAATGTAAAACTCCCTCACCCACTATGTCATTTCCAACTATCATATCCTTAGGATTGTAAGGAATATCTAGATTACATGTTCCTCCTTCTAAATCTTTGAGCATATTTTCAGATTTAGAAGATTCTACAACCACAAAACCTTCCACAATAAATTTTGAGCCCCTAACCCCTTGATTTCCATGTGGAAAAATATTAATCGACTTCATCCTCGTTGCCTCTGAGCTCGAAATATTCTTCATAAATTCTAATACATAATTAGATGGAGTTTCAATAAGCCCAAGGTCTTCATAATAATGAGGGTTTTTTTAGGTATATCATAAGAATTTTTTTCAGGCATCTCCTTGAATGACCTATCATCCTTACTGCCTTCAGGTCTATTCAAATTTCCACCGTCTCCTATACCATTATTCTTCCTAATCCCAAAATTTTCATTTTTTTTAATAAACCCTATTTCCATCTCACTTGATGAATTATATAAAGAGGGGGAGCACAATTTTAACTTACCCAACAAGGTTTGATTCTTCTCTGAAGGATGAGTCACATAACGGATAAAATGCTAAGAATCTGCACTCAAAGCTCTGCTGCTCGACTCCAACACCTTTTCTGAGTTGATAACACCATAACTAAATTTTTAGACTCACCCTTTTGATCCACAGAAAGACCCAATTCTCCCCTGGTATAGTTTTTTCTCGAGTGACCCACCCTCTGGCACATTGAACATCTAAAAGGGATTCCCTAGTAATCCAATTTTTGGACATATGACTTTCCCCTCCAACCTATTTCTATTTCTTCTAGTATCCTTGGTGTATGTCAATCTCGACCAAAACACAACCAAGATGCTTATCTTCTCCATTTAACATATGATTCTCAACATGCAGAAAATGACCAAGCTCTTTCCCAAATACTACAAAAGCTTCATGATTCCATAACTAGAGAGGAAAACTACATAGAAGAACCCATATATGATGAAATTGAATACTTTCTTTTGCTGGATCGAAGGTATGACTCCATCTCTTTAACATCAGCTTATAACCATAGGTCCAGATCCCTCTTAAAATATTAGAGGCATCTTCCTTAGCCTTGAATTTAAAACAAAACCAACTCTTGAGCAAAACAAAAATCATAGGGCTATATCTTAGGAATGGTTCCCAGTTTTTCACAACGCAATTGCCAATATCCTTCCTATTCATGGAACAATATCCAATTTTTCCCACTAATGCTAATAAGAGAGAATAGAGACTTCCTCCAAACCCACATCTCTACCCAAAACCATTTAATGCTTTCTATAACTAGCTTTCCACGCTCTAATTTGATGATTTTCGGCTCGATTTCGCCCTACTTCTTGAATAGTAGTCCGCTTCCCTCAAAGGCTTAGGGTTTGAAGGTTCTAGAACTTCAATCTCCTTGGTTTCCATAGAACGAAAATTGGAACGTCCTAGATCATTACTCCCTTCACTAACATCCTTTGCACCTATTGGCTCATTAAATGCTTGCACATTTGAAATGGTACCCCTACTTACCTCTCGCTCAAAAGTCTCATCCACTAGATGTATTGTTCCACAAAACCTCCCATCTAAGCCTTCACTTGTCTCAATGTTGACATCTCTCGACGTCTTCTCTTGACAAATGTCCTTGTCCTGTGAACCTCGAGCTTGATGCAAAAGTGGAATGAAATCCGCAATGGATTGAAATAACCCTTCATGTCCCAAATCTCATCATCACGAGAGTCCAACAATAGTCCCACCTCATCACTTAAATGTGCCCATTCCTCTGACATGTCATCAAAACCCCCACAAAACAACCAATTCATTAACAATCCTTCCAATTAATCAAGCCATGCTACAGAATCAACCTTCCAAAAACCCAAAACCCTAACAAAAAAACCGTCCATACTCCATCACTCTAAATTATCACATGCTTTACTCCATCACTTTCAAATCACTTTACATGATCTCACTACTTTGTTAACATTATCTATTAGTTCATTACATCCATTTTATAAATTTATGATACATAATAATTTGTTAACATTATCTATTTTCTAAATTTATAATACATAAAACTTTGTTAACATTATCTATTAGTCATATTCAAATATCATTCCCTTGTATAATGGACTAATCCAATCTATATCTCCTTCGTTGTCAATTCCATGGAATATTTTTATAATAGTTAAATTTATTTATAATGGCTAGTTGAATGCCTTCCAACCTCATTTATAATGGCTAGTTGAATGCCTTCCAACCGTGGTTGCTATTTTCTGGTGTTCTTTATTAATTATCTTTTTGTTATAGGAATATTTTAATATGTATTTTTGCCTCCACTTTTGGTACCTATGTAACACTATGATTTTAAAATTTAAGACGTGAAATAAAATAATATTGAAGCGATCTTCAACAACTAAAGGATTAATAAAAAGAATTGAGAGAAGTCCAAATTGAGATTGACAAAATATGAGCGAAATTTAAATATATATACATTTAATTAAAAAATGTTGTTATCAATATATTTTAAAAATTATACTGTTTTACATTAAATTTATCGGTGTAAATATGTTTTAAACTATTCAATTCTGATGATAAGTGTTGTTAATTTAAAAGTAACAACTTGTTATTTATAATTGGAAAAAATAATTTTATTTCGAATATAATACTACTTGATTTGATTAGTATATCTAATAAAAACTCAAAAAAGTGACCAATTATTATACTTATTATTAATTAGATTTCGAATTTATTATTTTTATTACTTTATTAGTATATCAACGGAAACTAAAGGACAAAACAATGATACCAATTATCGCAATAATTTCAAGAAGAAATTATTGCCATAATTGTGAGAAGACAAAACATGGGATGCTACGCATGATAAACACTAAATTCATACGTGCCGTGCTAGACACTTCATATTTTCATTATTAGAAGATAAAAACTATATATAACGTCATAAACAATATTTATATAAATAAATAATATATATTTTTAAAAAGTAAACCATTGAAAAATATTCATTCCTATATGATCAATTTATTTTTACTAATATAAATAAAATAATCTTTATATCAAAATTTTAATTACTTAAGAAAATGTGTTTTTCTCTTCATTTACATTTTTTTAACTAAACCTATTCAATATATAAGTGCTAGGCAATTCCTAAAACATCAGGGGTGGAAAGGATCTGCCAGCTGTGTGAGTATATGAGTGTTGGGGACCAATATTATTTTTTCTTAGATTGTCCTTTGTACACCCACATTCGATCGCAATTCCCTAATTTTTGCTACAATTCTAACCTCCGTGATCTTCTAACTTGTCAAAACTATGGCGACTTAGGAACGCTTCTTTCTAAACTTTTTGATCATAGAATTGAACTTTTATAACAATCCAAATAATCCCTATCTTCTTAAGGTCCAATACACCAAATAGATCTAAATAAACATTAATCATCATCATCATCATCATAATAATAATGATACACAACTAATCATTCTTCAAAAAAATTTATATTAAAATTTTAACTTATTAAATATTATTTTCTCTCTTTTTTAATTTACAATCTTTAAACTTATACACTATAACCAAACTATAAATCTTTCTCCAAAAACTTGTCCACTAAGCTGTGAATCTCTCTCCAAAAACTTGTCCACTAACACCCAACCATGAATCTTTCTCTAAAAACTTGTCCACTACCACCAAGCTATGTTAAGTCAACCTTGAAAAATGAATTCCCTGACAACTATGCTTAACCAGACAAAAAGAAATACTATACCCATTGTCTAAGAAGATATAAACAATACTTATCTACAGGGTCAAGAATAACCCTTTGAAAGAGAGAGAAAATAAAGCAAGTTGTTAGAATACAAAAGTCTTTCACCAATTTTAACATGAAAGGGAAAGAAAGCAAAGCAAGTTGAAATGTTTGTTTGAGAAGTGTTACCAAATTTCAATATTTTAATGGCGGTGATAAACGTGATGAAGGAGAATGATTAGACTATTACATTGCTACATTGGTATGTCACATCCAGAAAGGCCATGTTTTTTAATGGAGGGATAGTGACATTGTATCGATTGCATGAAAGAAAAATTGAATTTTATGTTAAATAATAGTTTATTGGTCATCACATTTTCTGTTTTATTGGCTACTTGAGGGACAAAAGTTACGTAATATTTTGTAGGTCATTACATCTTTTGTTTTATGGGCTACTTGAGGAGCCGCATGTTCCCTAGGCACGCCTTTAGAATAAGTTTCCAGCTAGAAAATCACTCCTACTTTATGTCTTTATCATATGATTGAAAATTTGGAAAAGAGAGCTATAATTGAAGTGTGAAGTTGATATGAGAGCTATAATTGAAGTATGAAGTTGATATGATATTATGCATTATCGTTGTATGTACCAAACTTCCATTTTATTTAGTCAAAATAGGGTGATATCTTCCATTATCTTTGGATGTGTACTTTCATTATACAAAGGAATATGTATGGGTCAAGTTATTAACGGGGTTCAAAGATATTATATTATATTAATATATTCATTAGGAGTACAATTTGAATGGGTTTAATAGTTAACAATATGTGTTTTCTCTTAGGAGGTTATAGATTTAATTCATGAGGGGGTAGGGTATATACATTTCTATAGACTTTAAGTTACATCATTGCATAGAGGGGGTCCCTTGTCCCACAAACATGGGGGTTTGATACACCAAATTGGTGTTTGGCTTGGTCGTGAACTTAAAAAAACAGATTATTATTATTATATTATTTACGTGAATAAAATTTGGATGTGAAGTATAACACATGAAAAGTAATTTATTGGGTTAGTTTTTAAGTCATTGAGTTTTATATGCTTAATACAAAAAGTCCTTGGTTGATTTATAAAGTTGGATGTCTCTATTGTCATGGACTTCACTTAATGATTCATGTTAGGTTAGATCGCATAAAAACATTGACAATTAATCTTCTCACCACTTGGAAATTCTAGGGAAGTGGGAGAGATCTTGCGAGGTTTCCTTGGAAAAATGAGGGATAAATGAAATGCTCATCTTCCCACAAAATATGAAATGTTAAGCTTCAACTATATTTATGAACAAAACAAAATTAAAATACCAACTAGCTATATGTTCAACTATAGTATTTTTTAATACTCCCATTGCAACTAACATCCAACTAATGAGGGCTACCTCACAAAAAATCTACATCAGAGATAAAAAAAAACTATTGACCATGGAGTATCCAACACTACCAACAATAGTGAATTGCATGCACTTTCTCTTCCAACCAAAATCCACACATGTGCTTCACAATAGGATCAACATCTATTCCACTAGTAGAAGCTAAGATTTACAGTTTATCCACAACTGCAAAACTTTCCTAAGAAAAACACAAATTTTTTAAGGATCCATAATTTTCTTAAAGTGTAGAAACCTTGGCATATCTTACTAATTCTTAAATTTGTAACCACACAATTTTTGGCAATTTTTTTTATAAAACTATTCAAATTTCTAAGGACTTTATATAGTTTGTGGACAATTTTGACGATTTTTAGAGTATAAAAACTTATCCCATGGAATTTGGGCGAATAATTTTAGAAAAAGATGGAATTTGGCAAATATTTTTTTGGGAAAAACATCGAAAAAATAGCCCATGGGCTAAATTTCGCCCCTAAAATTTTCCATGAAGCAAAACCTTTGTGCACCTCAATAAAATTTCTCATTCTTAAAGATTAATTGTAGTAACCATTCCAAATGTGTATCACTGACTCCTCTCACCTTAAAACAAAACGTCGCTTCCAATAGTCATAAAACATGCTTCCTCATCTCAAGATTCATACTATGCAGTGCCATGCATTGTACCTTGGTTTCCATAATAATAAAAACATTTGAACATGCCTTTATTCATGAGTTTCCTATATCTTAGTTTTTTATTTCCTAGTGAGCGCAAAGCTTGTCAAAAAAAGGTGGGTTATTTCCAACATTTTTCATGATTTTTCTCTTCTTCAAAAAAAGGTGGGTTATTACCTAGTCAAAAGCTTGTGATCAATACAAGATTTTGGGTGATTTCCACCTCCAAATGTCCAAGACATATATCTACCTTGACAATCCATTAGAATCTCTACTTTTTTACCAATAGTATCAACTTTGGATGGTACAAGGTTTGTACACACATCCTTCAAAATGTCTATCATTGCATCCACAAAAAACATCTAATGAAATGTCAAAAATATGAATGTTTTGGCATAAACAATAGTGTTCACTTTAGGAAATGGTATTGAGTCTTATGTAGACACCAAATACATGTAACCCAAGGAGTTAGCTCGATTGGTTGATGCTAATTTTGTTGAGCATTTCTCTAGTTTCATGCCAGGAGTTGCACAATCTGGATCTCCCTAGCTCATTAGGTGGTATAGTCTAGACATTAGGTTTATTAGGGATTCCATCACAAATTAGGAAGCATCCCTTGGGTTTCCCTATGAGGTTTTCATTGAAAAAAATAGATACCGAATACAAATTTAAATTATACTAAATAAACATTTAAATTAATTATATTAAGAATGATAAATAATAATCATAATAAAATAATAAAATAATAAGGAGAGGAAAGTGTGGTGGTGGTGGTGGTTGGTTGGGGAAGGGTATGGTGCCATATATGACCTTGAATAAAGAAAAGACTTGGAATATACTTGGGGACTTTGTACCACCACAAGCAAAGAATTAGATGCACACGTGATCTTATAGGGCCTCATTGCTCTTAAACAAAAGGGATTTTGTAAAGTCACAATGATTGGTGACTTGGTGTGGTCCTCCTTAGGGATGTAATGGGAGGGATGAATGACCTATTAGGGTAATAATAATGGTGGCCATTTAATGTAAGATAAATTGGATTTAGTATGCTGGTTATTATTAAGTCCCATTGGGTAATTATCATGGAATAAATGTATTGTGACCTCATTAAGAAGGTCCATTAGGTAGTTAGTATTAGGGATTTCTAGCTAGATATAAATAAGGACAAAGTCCTCCTTATGGGTTATGATTTAAAGATTACTTTATTGGAGCTTATCTTACCAAGAAGTTTCCCCCTTGAAGAGGCAAGTGAACACTGGTTGATCCTTCCATAAAAGAATCCTTGTAAAGTGTTTCCATACCTTAAGATATTTTGGTATATGAAGTTGTTAAATGTTTTTACACTCATCTAAAAATGACATTATTTCCCCAACCCTAGAAAGTATTGTGAATATCATCACCAATTTGGCAAAGTATGGGATTCCTTTCTGCACTCCACATCCCTTAGTGGGAGCGGGGTGTGGGGCTCTCATGTCCATGTTCCCACCATTTCACCACATTTCCATTTTTTGACAATGCCATTGCACCATCCATCCATCTCATCGTTCCATCATTTTTTCGTGGCATCCTCCCACCATTTGTTCATCTTCTTGTTCTTCTTTTTTATTTCTATCGCGCGGTGCAACACCCCCACACTACTTTCCGTGTGCGATATGAAAGTACCATACCTTCATTCCACCCTCCCACCTTCCACACTTTAATCCTTCCGCATAGCCATTTTATTTAAATTTGAACTTGCCATCACTTTGCAACTACCAATCCATATAAGCCTTACTTGCGCTGAGACAAATTCCATCAATTGTTGGCTTTTCACATGCAATTTGAAGTCATTCAGGGAATATTTTCCTTATGATTTCCATGATGATAATTTGGGTGTAATTATATTTCGTCAATAATATCATTCTTTCATTATTAATGCACTATCTGATGCCATTCCTTGGAAAAGGGGAGATAAAGGCAAGATGGTGCCTAATAACAAGCTAGATTCATATTATACGGACACTTTCAAATCTTTGGAACAAGGGCATAAATACTTCCACTAGTTTATGGAATATAAGTCGTATGTTGAAAAAGGGAAGAAAAATAAATATAAGGTTTGGATGTTTAGGATGGTGAAAGTAGGGTGCATCCCTAAAGCATTTGATATTCCAGAATTAGTTCACGGGTGTGTTATGTGCTTTTACTCAAACTATTGGTTCGTCAGTTTGAAGGAAATGGACAAAGCTAACATCCTACTTGAAGAAATTTGATAAACCATGTAAAGAAAAACAATGCCAAACATAATCTAAACCTTGGAAACCAAAATCCGAAAAACCAACATTCCTGAGAGTTTCTCCACTCCCTATATCATTGTATTATATTTTCTACTTACAATACAATATTATAGATCCAAAACCCTAATACGAGTTTCAAAACCCTGTTTCCTTAACCAAAATTAGTTTACAATGGGCTGCAAAACCATGGATTGAAAAAAACAAAAAAAAAAACCAAAAAAATTCTTTCGAGGGTGTTTCCCTCAAACCCCCTTGCTCTAGGAACCTACAAAGACTACAACACATGTCAGACATTCTGCCACCTATTGTATTCTTTGAAACAGGGGGTTAAAAGCATAATCATCCATGAAGTCAACTACCAAGGGAAACAATGCCCATTGATTATCTACACAAAGAGAACTTTTCACTACTAATAGAATTTGTCAAAGAATCCACAACATTTTTCAAGGTATGAAACATCTCCAACAATCATTTGTTTTTCTCAACCACACCTCTAATGAAATGGAACTGAACATCAACATGCTTTGTCTTGGAATGATAAGCAGGATTCTTTTCCAAAAAAAATGCACTTGAGCCGTCACAACCTATTCTCACTACTTTATAAACAAAACCAATACATGAACACAATATTTTCAACCATATGGATTCCTTAATTCCATGAATGGATACATGTAGTCTACCTCTATAGCTGAGAATGAAACTACACCCGACTTCTTACTCATTAACCTGGTTGCTTCATGAAATAAGTTAAAAACATAACTCCAACCAACTCTGCACCAACAAAACCTTTTATATCTATTTCTCTGTGATGTCTAGGCCTTCCTTGGTAGTAGATTACAGAATATGAAGTGACACACAAATATCTAAAGACCCTATTTATTGTTGTCCAATGTTCCTTCCTTGGATTTGACATATATCTACTCAAAATTCCCACTGCATGGGAAATGTATGGCATGGTATAAAACATAACATACATCAAAATTTCAACAGCACTAGTATAGGGAACACATGACATCTCTTCTACCTCTTCTTGAGTCTCGAGACACTAATCTTCAAATAAATTTGCACCTACAAGAATATGGACCTTTATTGGTTTATATTTATGCATAGTGAACCTCCGCAATACTGTCCCAAAATATTTCCTCTGACATAACCATAGTCTTCTCAATTGGCCCGAACCCTTTTAATTTCTATGCCCAAAATAATTTTTTTAGCACCAAGACATTTCATATCAAACTTATAAGACAATTGGGCTTTGATATCCTTGATGATTTCCTTTTTGTTTCTAATTAGCAACATATCATTAACATACAAGACCACATAAATAAAATCATCACCAACTTGCTTGGAATACACATAGTGAATGGCTTTGTTTCTTGAGAAACCAAGTCCCAATATTTAAGTATCAAACTTTGGTACAACATCCTTGGTGATTGTTTTAATCCATACAGGGACTTCGTCATCTTGAAAATTAGCTCCTTCTTTCCCTTTACTGCAAAACCCTCTAGTTGTTCCATGTAGATTTCTTCTTCCAAAGCACCATGCATAAATGTTGTCTTCACATCCATATGCTCTACCTCAAGATCAAAATCAACAACAATTGACAAAATAAATCTAATAGAAGTCAATTTAGAAACATGAGAAGAAATCTCACCAAAATCAATTCCCTCCACCTAGGAATAACCCTTATCTGCTAAGCGAGATTTATACTTCGCCACCTTACCTTCTACATTCAATTTATTCTTAAACACCCATTTGCTAACAACATGTTTTCTTCCAATGAGCAACTCAACTAGATCCTAAGTCTTATTTTTATCCAAAGCATTCTTTTCTTCAACCATGGCCTTCTTCCAAAGTTTACTATCCTATGAATCCACAGCCTCCCTAACATATGTAGGATAATCATTAGTAATACATAAAGAAAAAATAGAATGGAAATATGGTGGGATATACCTTTCTGGTTTCCTTCTTTCACAAATAGATATCCTTAAGGCTAGAACTTGTGGTTTTTCATCTTCTGGTTTATCTTCTTCTATTAAGTTAAAGATTCTCCACCCTCCAACATAAACTCTATTATATTTGGTTCTTCTTCCTTGGGTTATACTTCTTGTTTGGGAAGAATTCTAACCTCTCTAAATACAACATCCCAACTATAAGCAATGTTCTTAGTTACTGGGTTCCAAAGCTTATAACCTTTTATACCATCTTTATAACCAATAAAGATACATTTTCAAATTTATTATCCAACTTATATTTTCCTTTCGAACATGCACATAAGCATCACAACCAAAACTTTGAGATGTTTAAGAGAGATATTTTTACTAGTCCATGCTTGATATAGAGTTTCATCAATCCATTTTGATGTAGGTGATAGATTTACCAAGTAACATGCAATATCCACTGCCTCTACCTAAAATTATTATGATAAACTTGGACCATTGAGTACACTCCTTTCCTTCTCTCTCAGTGTCCTATTCATCTTTTATGCAACTCCATTATGTTGAGGTGTGTATGGAGTAGTCTTTTTGTTGAAATATTGTAACTTCTAAGAATATTATATTTGTACTTTATTATTCCGGAGATGTTTCATTCCTCCGTGAAGACCTAATTGTATTCCTAGAGATGTTTTATTCCTCCGTGGAGAATGTGGTAACTTGGGTTATTAGACTTCCCTAGTGGGGGTCGGCCCTGTATGAGTCATGTGGGTTAAAGGGGTTATTAGACCACCCTAGTGGGGTTGGCCCTGCCACATTATGTTAAGTAATTAAAGTTGGGGCCGACCTAGTCAATGTAAAATACAAGTCGGAGTTGTGTATAAATAGAGGAGGTGTGCTCCTCATTTAACACACATTGCACTCACTTGTGATTAGCGCATAAGTGAGAGAGAGATATGCTATGGAGGAGAAGGAGCTCATGGTTGTGGATTACATCTTTGTATTTGTTGGTCATCTATATTGAGGAAGCTTTGATGGGTTTTCTTCCCCATGAGGGTTTCCCAGGATAAATCTGTGTCTCTTGTGTTTATGTTGTGCTTGTTGTTCTTTTAGTGATCTTGTATATGCTATTGTTGTGAAATGGAATGTAATGTTGATATTTTATGTCTTAGCATATTGAATCTTAACATGGTATCAGAGCTAACCTGAAGGAAGGCAATGTATGGCACTTACGACACTTGCTTCACTTGCGACAATTTAAAGGTTAGGATTTTATATAACAAAAACCAGTCATCGTGGAACTTTCTCTATAAACCCATTTTGGAAAAGGTTCAGGATCTGAAACCTTTACAGGTCGTAGACAACATCCCCCTATACCTTGTGTCCAAAGGAAAACCTCTAATTCGTTGTACTTTGTAATTTATGATCAATACAAGTTAGGGTTTATGCTTCTTCCAGATCTCAGTCATAAACAGGTGACCTAGGAAAAAAGGTCACAACTTGGGCTAGGAAGATCCAAATGAAATTTCGTAAAAAGAGACAAGTAGAACACGGACTCTAGTTTCTCAGGTAACTTTTTCAGAGGCCGAAGTTGAACCAGTGACACGTGGAACGCCGTACAAGTTCGCTCTCCTGTTTTATCCCATAAACAGGTCATGTTACAACACTTGGCATAACTCTCTCTCAGAGAATCCAATTGAGGTTAGACCTATGGGGTTGGAAAGAGGACAGGTTGGGATACCATAAGAAGAAGTTTCAGAACCAGTGGATTCGTAATTTCAGATTTAAACTAGAAAAAATCAGGTGCATATTTCTGTCAAAACAAATTTGGATTTTGAGCACCTTCATTCTTGAATCGTCACTGCTGTGGGAAATTAGGGTTTTGGAGAAAGTTGGAATTTTTGGAATCGGAGTCCACGGCTGAATGATACTTAGAAAAATCGAAATTAAGAGTCCAAGATCGAATTTTTTGGTTGGTCAGAAGGGTGGGATTGATCAAACCCTAGTTCGAGACTTTGATCGGAAAGGTGGAAAATTAGGGCTTCTACAAAAGTTGGAATTTTTGAAGTCTGTGACCACGGCTGGAAACTCCTCAGAAAAATCAAAGTTTAGAGCTTTGGATCGAACCTTTTGATTGGGCAGAAGGGTGGGCTTCACCAAACCCTAGTTCGGGATCCTGTCCAGTGAATCCAGAAGTTTCAAAGGCAATTTTGAGGGTTCAAATTTTGCAGTTTTCAAAATTGAAGTATACCAGCTTGATCAGCTCATCAAGCCACATATTTCCATCCATTCAGAAGTTTGAAATTCAAAAATTTGAATTTTTAGGGTTTCTCTGACAAACCCTAATCTAGTTCCAGATCCAGTTTCAGCAAATCAAAGTGGATTGGGTTAAGAGCAATCCTAATAGGTATCACTTGAGGAGATAGAGGTATGTGTTGAAATCTATTCATGGTTAAGTTTATGATATGTTTGTCTTCATGTCATTGACATTAGTACAAATATGATTGTTTGATAATTAATGCATGTGAATGATAGAAGGCATTCATTGATTAAGGTTATGACACTTATGATTGTACTAATGCACTTGTGGTGTTGAGGATGATGTTGTCTGCTAACAAGATACAGGTACATCAAGAAAGACAAATCAAGTCCTGTGACCATGATGACATAGGGACAAAGACTCATCCATAGTCTTTGACCACATAGAAGATCTAGTTATGAGGTATGTATGACTTTGTTCTACTATGCTTAACCTATGAGATATGCAGGTTCTAGCACAAGGTCTCTAAATCATTGAAGAGAACAAAGAAGATATTGTTTGGGTATGTTAAGACATAACTAAGCTTGATAATCCAGGTATGTTTTCCTATATCAAGTTAGAATCCTACTTCGTTAGGATCTTAGGTAAGTATACCTATGTATGAAATGATCATGACCATACATACTTAATATTATCATGTTTTGATAGTATACTAATGAATGTATGATTTTGTATGAGATCATGAGGATGACACTAGTGCACAGTTGAGCATGCATAGTGGTCTAGGATGGATAAGAAGTTCAAAGTCATATAGAGATCAAGCGGGAGGCAACCATAAAAGATAAGTATTTTAATTGACATGAAAAAGTAAATGATATTGCTTGGAATAGTTGTATGCATATTTAGAATGTATCATGCATAGTGTGAGCATTCATATAGCATTGAACAATATACTACTAATATGCATATGATGGGTAAGTTGGACAAACATTCCATTATTGTTTGTCTAGAATGAAACCTCTTTGCTGACATGCTGAGAGCTATGCACGCTCTCGATAGTATGTTCTGGTAGAGATGGAAGGCATCTCGATAACCACTGTATGCATACATGATATGGAAAAGTGTTCTGCCAAAGTATTGGTCAAGATAGTTGCATAACCATGTGAATCATATTTGTATGCATAATAAGGTTATCATGTCAACATGATTTGATGATTATAATCATGTAATTAACTTTGATTTGTAGGTAAGATCATGTAGAATGATGAACACCGAACAAGTGATGGATGTTCAACAAGAAGACTTACAGATCAAACATACTATAGAAGGCTCATGACTAGAAGATTCTCTTAGAAAGAGGAAGAGGATCATGACGAGATGTTTGCTCCAAGTGGCTAGATAAGACCATTCTCTGAATGGTGTAATTGAAGAAAGCTTTGTATGGATACCCAGGGTCGATAGTCATTTGATGAGCTTAATGATCACCATGGGTGATGCGGATTTCAACCTTTGCTACAAGGTTGAAGATGGTTTCTATATACATATGACATGGATGTAAGAAGGAACTCACCAAAGAGTTTGAATGATCTTGAGGCTCATATCAGTAGACTCATCTGATGAGAGATGGCACGGATAGATATGCAGAAGATCACTCAGAGTTGGAATGATGTTTAGTCACAAAGGGAGAATTGATAGCTTCTTGACAAGCTTGGGATTTACCAAAAGTAAAGCTGATCCTAACCTTTACCTTAAGGTTATGGATGATACTATTATTATATGTGGATGATCTATTTCTGACAGGGAATGAGAAATAGATCATGGAAAGCAAGAAGAAGCTAGCTACAGAATTTGAGATGAAATATCTCGGATTGATGCATTACTTCCTAGGTCTGGAAGTATGGCAAGGCCCAGAAGGAATATTTCTCAACCAGGGAAAGTATGCTGTGGAAATATTAAGAAGATTTGATATGTTGGAATATAAAGCCGTCGCCACTGCCATGGATTCCAATTTGAATGTTAACTGATGACTCATTAGAGTTGGTGGATGTGACTCTGTACAAACAGATTATTGGGTCATTTATGTATCTGATGAATGCAAGGCCGGATATATGCTTTGCTCTAAAACACCTTGAGACAGTATCTAGTGGAACCTAGGCATGTTCACCTGATAGATACAAAGCATGTGATGAGGTACCTAAAGGGTACGATAGACTTTGGTCTATGTTATCTTGGAGATCATGACTTCAGATTGTATGTCTACACAGATGCTGACCAAGAAGGAACTGTATTAGACAGGAAGAGCACATCGGGCGGATGTTATTGTCTGGGATCTGCCATGATCTCGTGGTTTAGCAGGAAGCAGTCAAGTGGGGCTCTTAGCATAGCTGAAGCAGAATATATAGCTGCTTGCTCTCCTAGTTGTGAAGCGGTATGGCTTCGGAAGTTGTTATCAGGATTTTTTGACTTAGAGATGGACCTCGCTGTGATCCTGTGTGACAACCAGAGTTGTATCAAGATGGCAGAGAATCTAGTGTTCCATGATAAGTCAAAGCACATAGAGATATGATATTTCTATATACGGGGTATGGTGCAGAAAGGATCTATCAAGCTCGAGTATGTGAGCACTGATGAACAAGTTGCTAATGTATTGACCAAAACCTCTGTCTCAAGTAAAGTTTGAGTATTTTCGAGACAAGCTTGGTTTAGTTCAAAAGGACCCTCCTCGAAAGGGGGAGTGATGTGGTCGCTGATGATGAGATTTCTTGCATCGATAGAAAGGTCAATGATGTGGATACATGTACTGATGATACCGACGGTGAGGTCGATGATGTGGATACATGTATTGATGATACCGACGGTGAGGTCGATGATGTGGATACCTGTATTGGTGATACTGATGATGAGGTCGATGAGTGGTCCTTAGAGAGGGTCTAAGTTGACAAGTGGATTGCATCATCCTTGAACACATGTTGTAAATTGATCCGTAGACATATGTCTCCGAGAAAGATGAGGGATTGCATCATCCCTGGACTTCGGTCCCAGAATTGATCTGTAGACATATGTATCTAAGAAAGAAGAGGGATTGCATCATCCCTGGACTTTGGTCCTAGAATTGATCCGTAGACATCTGTCTCCAAGAATGTGGGGATTGTATCTTCCTTGGACTTCGGTCCCATAATTGATCCATAGACATATGTCTCCGAGAATGTGGGGATTGTATCTTCCCCAGACTTCGGTCCTAGAATTGATCCATAGACATCTGTCTCTGAGAATGTGGGGATTGTATCTTCCCCGGACTTCGGTCCCAGAATTGATCCATAGACATCTGTCTCCGAGAATGTGGGGATTGTATCTTCCTCGGACTTTGGTCCCAGAATTGATCCATAGACATCTGTCTCCGAGAATTTGGGGATTGCATCTTCCCTGGACTTCGGTCCCAGAATTGATCCATAGACATCTGTCTCCGAAAATTGATGATAGGACTGCATTGTCCTTGAGATTTTAGTTCAAAATATACGTGATAAATCCTAGATCCGATCTAGGTCACATCCAGTATGAAAAAGGACTGGCTCTGTGGTGGTAAATCCTAGATCTGATCTAGGTCACATCCAGTATGAAAAAGGACTGGCACTGTGGTCGAGATTGTATCGTCCCTAGACATGAGATTTGTCTTAAACGGATCACAGACTGCATCGTCCCTAGACATGAGATTTGTCTTAAACGGATCACGGACTACATCATCCCTAGACATGAGATTTTTCTTAAATGGATCACGGACTGCATCATCCCTAGACATGAGATTTGTCTTAAACAGATCACGGACTGCATCATCCCTAGACATGAGATTTATCTTAAACGGATCACAGACTGCATCGTCCCTAGACATGAGATTTGTCTTAAAAGGATCAAGATTGATCATCCTGTAAGTAATATGTAGATTGTATCGTCCATATACATGAGAGATATCTTAAAGTGTGCAGGATTGATCATCCTGGAATTGGATCCTGTGTATTGTAGATGATGCTATAGATCGAGATGATCTAGATGCTGTAGATCGAGATGATCCAGATGTTGTAGATTGAGATGATCCAGATGCTGTAGATCGAGATGATCTAGATGATGATACTGTTGATCGAGATGATCCAAATGATGATGAGCGAGATGATCAAGATGATGATACTGTTGATCGAGATGATCAAGATGATGATACTGTTGATCGAGATGATCGAGATGATGATGATCGAGATGATCGAGATAATGATATTGTTGATCGAGATGATCCAGATGATGATGACCTAGATGATTGAGATGATGATACTGTAGATTGAGATGATCCAGATGATGATGTTGATTGTGATGATCCAGATGTTGCTGTTGATCGAGATGATCCAGATGATGCTGTTGATCGAGATGATTGAGATGATGATGTTGATCGAGAGGATCCAGTTGATGATGATGTTGTAGCTGATCAAGTGCTGGAGAAGGTGAAGACTCAATACTGACGATGCTGATACTCTAGTATTGAAGACCTGAAGATATTCCAGTAACTGGTTGAGTTACTCATGATGTTGAGAAAGCTTCCAATGATTTATAGATGTATCATGTATGATGTTGATGACTCCTTGCTCCTGCAGATGTTGTTATAATATCCTCCTCGTTAAGGGGGAGTGTTGAAATATTGTAACTTCTAAGAATATTATATTTGTACTTTATTATTCCAGATATGTTTCATTCCTTCGTGAAGACCTTATTGTATTCCCGGAGATGTTTTATTCCTCCGTGGAGAATGTGGTAACTTGGGTTATTAGAATTCCCTAGTGGGGGTCGGCCCTGTATGAGTCATGTGGGTTAAAGGGGTTATTAGACCACTCTAGTGGGGTCGGCCCTACCACATTATGTTAAGTAATTAAAGTTGGGGCTGACCTAGTCAATGTAAAATACAAGTTGGAGTTGTGTATAAATAGAGGAGGTGTGTTCCTCATTTAACACACATTGCACTCACTTGTGATTAGCGCATAAGTGAGAGAGAGATCTGCTATGGAGGAGAAGGATCTCATGGTTGTGGATTACATCTTTGTATTTGTTGGTCATCTATATTGAGGAAGCTTTGCTGGGTTTTCATCCCCATGAGTGTTTCCCAGGATAAATCTGCGTCTCTTGTGTTTATGCTGTGCTTGTTGTTCTTTCAGTGATCCTGTATATTCTATTATTGTGAAATGGAATGTAATGCTGATATTTTTTGTCTTAGCATATTGAATCTTAACACTTTTTCATTACAATTCTACACTTCTCACAGAATTAATCTAACTAATTTCCATAGAACTCTCCACCATTGTATGTACTCAATATATTTATTTTCTTCTATGCCTGGTTTGTCGTACCATGATGTTCCCCCATGATGGACGCGTGGTTAAGATCGACCAACTTACTTACTATGATCCAAATGCCCCTGCTGCACCCAAAAATGTTTTCCCCATGGTTGAACAACCTGTTAATGGTGCTGCTACCTCGTTTGTTTCTTCCTTGGGATCCGAAGCTTACTCAGACCCGCCGATGACATCCACCTTCCAATCCATTCCTCCCCCGTCATCTACACCCGAAGTGTCCAACTTATGTATCCTGTCCCACGATAACCAAACACTAACACTCAACCACTCTTGTTCCTAAACCACCATTCATACCTAGCCACATTGGTGTTACACCTATCCATACAATCCCCTTTCTAGTCCCTCCCTCAGGAGTAGTAAGCGCCCCGGTCATGGCTACCCTTAGCCTCCCTGGGCTAACCTTGGGATTACCCATCTGGTATCTTTCGCCTCCCGTTCCCCCGCCGACACCTAGCATCGTCCTCCAACCGGTGCAACCCATGGCTACTACCACTCAGCCACCCCCTGGTGTCTGTACCCCTTCATCCTCCACGAATCCCCTTCCTCCTACCAAACCCACTGGGGGCAGAGGACCCCAACCTTACACTGCTGTACCACCTCCCAAGACAGTAAAAAACCCCCCAGTATTTCGTGCTCCTCCCAAATGCTCATTGTGCGACGAGTTAGGCCATGCAACTCACCAATGTCCACAGTTACCTGCATTACAAGAACACATGCAAATGCTCGACGATGACCCCAGTTTCCCGGTTGTCAAACTAGATCCCACCCCCAAGCCTAAAGATAAATCACTGCGCACTAACCACCCCTGTGCCATATGCGGTATTTACGGGCACTACTCACATCACTGTCCCGATCTCCCCGATTACAGAGCAACTCTCTATGAGATGAACAATCTGGATCTTGAGATGGCACCACCCACCATTGAAGAGATTCACCCCCCGATCTCACCTCCATCAGGGGAGGTCAACACCATTTACATGATCTCTTCAACTACCATTCCCGCGTCAACCGATTTGACGGCCCAAACTTTCTGTACTGATGAGGATATTCTTGAGGCACTCACTGCCCCAGAGTATCCCTGGGATGACATGCACCATCGTTCGTATTTCCTCCCGGAAGCATCTTCCTCTAGCACCGCTACCCAATTTGCGGTTGAATCCAAAGATTTCCTTCCTACCAAGGTCGACTGGTTTAAGGATCCTATTCCTGCTCCGGATGCCTTTGAGGAAGGTAACATGGCCAATATTTCACCCGTCATCCAAATTGATATCGCTGCCCCAGGAGGTACTCCTGAACTCATGACTTTAGGAGCATCCTGCAGTGAGCATGAGATTGAGGAGTACAAAAAACTCTTCCAGGACTTTCGTGATGTCTTTGCCTGGTCCTATACCGAAATGCCTGGTCTTGACCCTAATATCATAGAGCACCACCTTGACACCTCTGAGTCAAGGGGAATAATAGATTCCCTCGACCCTGGGATAGGGGGCATGATCACTCATTTTGAACCTTCCCCATCACATCTATCTCAGCACGTCAATGAACCCATTGATCAAACCCACACATATGTGATCCATAATCACAAACCCCATGCACATAGCATGGGGGCAAGTCATTAACCCTGCTCACTTTTTCACACTTGTGATCTCAACCATTTTTGAGGTCACATATCACTTGTAGATTTGATTTGATTTGATTTGATACACCTAGTATTCTTCCCCCACGGGTCATCATTTATCCCCACCACTGCATCCTTGGCTTGGTGGGCTCACCTTTATTTGCAACCATTTTTTAACCTAGTTAGTTCCTTTGACCATTCCGGAGTTCTTATGACCTCCGTTTTTCGCACCATTTGCACCGCTGGATTCATATTTCCGCGCTCGTGATGATGCTTGAGATCATTTCTCGCTCTCACCAGGATCAATATCAACATTGTGTCCCGACACCTTGTCGCCCCGGTTTGCGTGCCACATCGACCGTAGCCCATTTTTGATATACCTTATATCATCGGATTCATTTTTTTCGAGCCGGTGATGATGCTTGAGATCAATTCTCACTCTCACCCCCATATTTTTTGGGTCTTTTTTCCAAAACGCCCTCCACCTCGGTTTGCGTGCCACATCGGTCGTTCTCCGTTTTAGACAATCTTTATATCGTCGGATTCATTTTTCCGAGCTCGTGATGATGCTTGAGATCATTTCTCACTCTCACTTGGTACAGTTTCAACATTATGTCCCGACACCTTGTTGCCTCGGTTTGCGTGCCACATTGGCCGCCATCGGATTGTTCCACACTTTTACATGAGCCATTCACTCCTGTCATACTGCAAATGTTTCATTATTTTTCCACCATTCCATTCACCCAGCAAGGAGGCCCACCAGTGTTCCCCCCCACCCTTGTTCTTGGTCATCATACATGTCCCTCGATTGAACACTTCCTCCTTGCCTAGCCATTCCTTTTGTTCGGTATAATTTTATCCCTTTTTCGGGCCGGACAAGTCCTTTACGAAAAAGGCACTTAGGGAGTTTCTGTTAAGCTCTTTTTTGACTCCTAAAATAATGAAAAGATCGCCGAGCAATCTTGCTTCCTTTCATGCTTGTTAAAGTACCTGAAAGGGCGTCTATCTGGTATAAGTTTAACCCTTTTCCGGACCTGGTAGACTAATTACGAAAAAGGAATACTCTAGTCACACCGGCTAGAAGAGTTCTTCATTGCATCCTTTTATGCTTCTTTGGGCCTTGGAGACTAACACACGAAAAAGCAACCCCCTGGAGTCTTCTTATTTGCTTTCAGACTCTCTAAAATTGAAAGCAACCACGAGCACGAACTGTCCTGGGCTCGTAAAATCCACACGACAGTACCATTCCTTTACTTCAGAGTCTTCTTATCGCTTTCAGACTCCTTAAAATTGAAAGCAAACACGAGCATGAACTGTCCTGGGCTCGTTTCAATCCACACGACAGTACCATTTTACACACACTTCTTCTAGTTCCTTAACCCATGAAGAAGTCATCCCGTGCCTCTAGGCACTATGATCGATCATCTCGGCAGCATCCCCAATCAGGTCGCTTTTGTTCAGAGTATTCTGTAGTCTCCTGCCATTTTACCCCAGCTTGAGTCTCCCTCAGCCCAGTCACCATCCCAGATCCAATACAACTATGATCCCTTTCCCATCAGTCAGTTTCATATGCTGCCCGATCATCCCCATTATCATACTCTGAACAAAGGAAGTTTGAGTCCACCCACTCTACTTGCCCAGTTGTCCCCCCAGTTTGTCAGTCCTGCCATCAGTACTATCACATTTTGGTTCTCCACCTCGCGCTCCTGTCAAGGAAACATCATTGCCTTGATAGTTGCAGGTCTCCCTCTGTCGACGACAGCCCCTCTATTCCAGAGGATAGGCCCAGAGGTCCCTGCGCCTTGGACCCATCACCATCTGTGGTGAGTGCCTACGGACCATTTTGAGAGGAGTCATCATTGCCTCTCCGAATGGTTGTTTCTCACATGCTCGACTTCAGCACCTTGATCGCATCGTTGAGAATCGCGCAGGATTTACATACCTACCATTATTTGTCGAAGACCTCGGATTTCCCCCGACTCTAGCACATTGGTGAGTCACTCCGGAACACCCAGTTGTATGTTCCCGTGGATGTCCGGGCTGCGTTGGCGATTGTATTCGGAAGCCATCCAGTTATATGCTTCCTCGAGTACCCAGTTCAGTCCCAGATCAGTTCCAGTTCAGTGTACCATTGCGAGTGTACCCCTTGTCACTCTGATCCAGCAGCTCATTCGTTCCTTTGGTACCACACTCAGTAGCACTGTTGATTGTTCCAGTGTATCAGTTCTTCAGCTTAGACATGGTTAGCCCAGCAGTATGTCCCAGATTTGTGTCCCCTCTGGACCCTTATGATGTACACAGTGGTTCTCTATGTATCTTACAGGTCCCTCTTTTCGGGCCTCACAGTTCTTTTTATGTATCTTGATACGAGCATGGGTATGCCCGCCTCGTCCATATATTGAGATTCTTCCTCATTCAGTATTTGAGGTCATGTATATTTCAGGTCCCCATTTTTTGGACCCCATTGTTATTATTATGTTATATCCTGATACGAGCATGGGAATGCCCGCCTCGTCCATATGATCAGATGATTCCTCATCCATTATTGAGGTTATGTACTTTTAGTTCTTGCAGTTTGTTCGGGATCGTTGTTCCAGGCTTAAATTTGTTTCTTCTCTTCTCCATACCCCAGGAAAACCATATATGACTTATGATGTCCATCGGCCATACGATGAGCTCCTGCCCTCGCACATCAGGGGGCAATCTGTTAACACCCAAAAAGTGTTCACTACCTCATCTACCTCATTACATGGCTCATTTGTCCATTTTCCTATCATATTTCCCTTAACAACCCTAAAAATCCCACTAAAAAGCCTCCAAAAGGCCACAAAACCATCAAAAAAGCCTCAAACAGGCTAAAAAACCCCTTTTTCCTCCAAAAATATCCAAAATTCCTCCAAAATAGCAAAATCCCTCTAAAAAGGGAATAAAAAATATAAAATAATGAGGAAAAGGAGGAAAAAACCCTATACAGCTGCCCTAAACCATATGGTTCCCAAAACCATGGGCCAGCACTCCACCACCAAAAAACTATAAATAGGTGATGGAGATCCCTCATTACACATCCACAATCAAGTATACCCTTACTCTGCCAAAATCTCTCTCGAAACCCTAGCTCACCATTGAGCCACTTTCACCTTGAGAGCCCCTTTTGGCCCATTTCCACCACTGGAGAAAGAGAAGGAGCACATTGGAGCTTGGAGCAACCCTCTTGGACATTGCAAGAGCTTCACCCACCTTCACATTGGAGGTAATATTAATACAAAAACCATTATTTACATCTTGTTGTTTATGTTTCATGCACATGTTTTAGAGTAGTTTACATTTCTGTTTTAGCATAATAATTTACATTTACTGAACTGCTACTAAGGAGTCCATTCTCCTTAGTAGGTGCTCATTTGCACAAGCTAGGGGTAAAACCCTAGCTACAACAACCTTTTTATGCAACAACATAGCAACACACAGGTTGTTCTTTCAATCACTATTGTACTAGGTGCCAATCTTGCAGAGAAATACAACCAAATTAAATAAAGTCATAATTTAAAGGAGAAATAAAGGGTTGTATAAGCCATTCAATGCACTCCAGAATATTGCACAAATGATGATGATCATTTCACTAACTAATCCATAAACAAATTGATTCTGCAACATGGTGTATGGAATTCTTGATGTTCCATAACACAGTCCTTATGCAAAACAGTAATTATCAATTCAGTGGATCATTTCTCATTGCAACAATATTTTCAATGTGTCCTCTTGCAAAAACTCATGTAAAAATATTTTCACCACAAGATTAAGGGAACAACCCGATTTGACTCAATGTTTCTGTTAACACCCCTATTAATTTCCTCACCAAATAAGGAAAGGGCATACCCCTAACGGAACCCCAAGCATTCCCATTGACCTCTTATGCCAAAGGAAGAACCAGAAATCCTAAAAAATGGCTAAGTGTCAAGCAAATCCAAGCCAAACGATCAAGCCGCGAGGAAAGGGATGAAGAAATGGATTTTTTCTGTACTCGGACGAGAAGGAACGGTCCAGATTGGACTAAGCCCGAATCCAATGGCCCAAAATAGACATGAAAGACCCATTTGATCGACATATTTTTCGCTTTCAAAGGGAAAATGGACAATCAGGATTGAAAAGCAGGGCCAAATCAATGGCTGGGAGATGATCCCCAGCACACTAGATGAGAGATTTTCCACCTTTCCTCTTTCCTGCTTTTTCGAATTTCTGCACCCGCATTGAGGATTGCGGAAGTCAAAATGGTATTTTTCCAAGAGTGCAAAGTTGTGTTTCCAACTTCCACAACCCGCATTGCAGAATGAGGATTGCGGAGGCATAATTTTTTCGGAGGCGCAAATTCAAGTTTCCGATATCCGCAACCCGCATTGCGGAATGCAGATTGCAAAGGTGATTTCCGCGAGGTTGTGCAATGGATTTCCAATTTTTGCAACCCACATTGCGGAATGCGGATTGCGGAAGTGATATTTTTCCAGAGGCATAAAGTTGGCTTTCCGATTCCCAAAACCTGCATTGTGGAATGCGGAGGTGATTTTTGGTCCATTTAGTAGCCTCGACTTCCGATATCTGCATTGGGGATTGCATATTGTGGGAGGATAATTGCGGATCTGAGACATTTTACAGGGTAAATTCAGCTGCGGAAAATGAAGAATTTTGCAGGGAAATGGCATGAGTGGGAGCCGATTTGGAAGCCAAAGAGAAGCATAGCCTGGTTAACTATCCAAATCAACCTAAAGCAACCCAATACGAAGGACAAACAAGTGGTTTACAAGGCCCAAATGCACAATGATAGCGCACTGAGTTTCCCACCTGCGTGTCTTATAGACTCAGAGGCAATTGGTTCGAGTAGTTCAAAGTGAATGGCCTTATCCTTTCCAATTCAAGGCTGTTGTCAGTTAATTAGAAGTTGTTTGATGTTTTGTAATCCTATAAAGGAATATTTTGAATTAAAGCAAAGGGATGGATGTTTTCTGGATTCTAAGAGATTAAAAGCTCTGCATATGTATCAAACTCAGTCTTTCAATTCATGAGAAGACTTGATTCTGGAGCAAAGCTTCATGTGATGAGTGTTTTAATGTTTGTTACTTCCTGTGCATATGTTCTTCCTTTGTATTTCCATTGATTGTTTTCTTTTGCAGTATCTAGATCAAGACTACATGGTCTGAAATTCATATTTTATGCTTCATATGCATATGACTAGGTATTCCACCCTTTCCTCTTGAAGTTGTAGGTTAGAATTCATTTACTAATTCTATAGCTCTATGATGGAATTTGTTTCCCTTTCTTCCTTCATCTGCTGATATATTTGACTTGAAGAAACCTCATCTACCTTGCCTCTGCATCTTAAAGTGTGGTGTAAATCAATCATTTGTCACTATAAATCCATTGAAGTTTGACTCCATGCCCAATGGTGCTCTTGTCCTTAACCCCAACCAACTAAAAAATCCCTATAAGTCATTATCCGAAGGTCTAGCCACCACTTTACCTATAACCATCTTGTGCAAATAATATCCTAATTGTTGACTTAATTGTGAAAGAGAGAGCCCTCTTGTGGTTGGAAAGGCTAGTTTCCATCCACCAAAGCTTGGTTTGAAATAGTTACCTCATGATCCCTTCTGCTGCAACCTAGGAGAATATTGAGTGATAACATTCTGGTGACCATACTGGGGAATTCGAAAGACTTATTTCCCAGAACAAGAATTTCAAAGCATCAAATCAGATCTCTGAGGGAAAACAGAGGATCGGAAATTTCAAGGTTGTAACATTTTCCATGGCGACTCCAAATTTCAGATTAGCGAATCTGTTGGAAGAAATATGGATTCCAGAAGGATACCTACCAGAAGTTAGCTAGATTCTGAACTTTCAAAGTTTGTATCATATCCTGAGAAGATCATCAGGAAAGCAAAGAGAGAACAAACATGTATTTCCCCATTAACTAGGTCTTTTTCTCTACCGAAAGAAAAGGCACATGCTATAGAGATTGTCTCTTGGGATTTAAAAACTGAACAGTCCTCATTTAGGTCTAAATCTGAATCAGATCTAAAGAAAACCCTGTTTGACCAAAGAAAATTTTAAACACATTGTCTGAATGCTTTGTGGGAAAATTCACAAGATAATGAAGAAAACTGTGATTTATTTCTCTTCACTAAAGCTCCTAGCCAAAATACCCAATTTTTTATTACCCCCCCTGCTTTTCCAAGCCATACTTTTGTAATAACTACTGTTAATCCTGCTCTTAAGCAAAATATAATAGTAATGGCTGCCAGATTTTCTCCTTTAGCTCTCCCTGCTAATCTCCATGACTTACCTATGGGATATGCCCAACGCCTTATGATATTTGATGGGGAAGGAAATGGTTCTGCACAACATCATGTAGACCACTTTACTGATTTTATAGACCTAGAAGAGGTGGATGAAGATGATGTCAAGATGAGTTTATTTTCCCAAAGTCTTGCAGGAGAAGTGAAGAAGTGGTTCAAAGCCATTCCAAATGGAGGGATTTCAACCTATGAGAGATTTGAACAAGCTTTCCTGGATAGATGGTAGGATAAACAAAATCCTCTCCAAATTCTCACTCAGTATGAAAATACAAAGAAAACCAATGTTGAGACTATCCAAGAGTTTTTAGCTAGATTCATGAGAATGTATAATTATATCCCTGTGGACATCAAGCCTCCTGTGGGAGCAACCAAGCTTCATTATGCTAATTGTTTTGACAGTGACTTTTCTCTCATGCTGAGATAAAGGAGATATGCCACTCTACCTGATATGTTAAAAGATGTTGTAGAAGTAGAAGCTAATTTGATGGCCTCGGGTAAAATGAAGCACATAAATGAAGCTGATAAAAAGATATCTAATGATTAAGCCCAACCTTCCACATCCCAATCCATTGATACCAGATTTGAGCAGATGATGAGGACTATGGAAAGGCTAGTGGATAGGATTTCCATTGACAATAGGCCTCCTTCCAGAGAAAACCCAGAGCCTCAAGCTCGAAATAACAATTATAGGTGACCTCCTGCCCCACAGGGAAGACTAAGAGAGCCAAGGGATCCTAGAAATGTTGAGAATCAACCAATCATACCACCTTTTGTTGAGAACTTGATAGCAGGAGAAGAAGAAGATGGAAACCCTGATGATCAAATCCACATTTTTGATAAGATCCAACCCCAGTTCTATTTAACTAAAGAGGAACATGACCAATTCTCCTTGCGGTTAGATAGTAGCCAAGAAGAATCGGAATCTGATCAAATACCAAAGAGGATTCCAAAATGCAATCTATGAATTTCAGAGGCAACATAATTTAAGAGGTAGGAAGGTAACAATAGACCAAGGAAATGCCACTACTGAGCCATCTTCTTCTCAACCATAGAGAAAAGAAACTTCTAGGAAGGATGACCCAAAAAATATAACCTATGATAAGGAACCAAAGAAGGGGGAAAAAGCTCCTAAAAAGGGTCCAGAAGGGAGAAATGAAGGTAATGTAAAGACAATAGAAAAGATCCATCTTTCATTTTAGAGAATGAAATATCTAAGATTAAAATCTCAATTCCTTTAAACGAGTTGGTCAAAAACTCAGAGTTCAAAGATCAGATTTTGAAAGTAGTGAATGGTGAAGAAGGAAAGCAGCCTGATACTCTCAATTTGCATGATGACAAACCCACTCTTCTGTTTGGTCCCCATGTTGAAAGTGCTCCAGAGGATGATGTTCCTCCCTTCTATATCATCCTAAACATACACGATCATATATTACACAATGCTATGTTAGATTCTGGAGCTTCACATAACCTCATGCCAAGATCAGTGGTGGAAAGTCTGGGGTTAGAAATCACAAGGCCCTATAAATATATGTTCTCCTTTGATTCTAGAAGATTACAATGTTTAGGGCTGATTAAAGACATGGTAGTCTCACTAACTCAAATACCTCAAAAGAATGTAATCATGGATGTGGTAGTGGCTGATATTCCACCTGAATTTGGGATGTTATATTATCCAGGTCTTGGGCATCAAAATTAAAAGGAACTCTACAGATGGACATGTCTTATGCTACCATCCCTGTTTCTGGGGAAAACATAAGATTATACAGAGAGCATAGACTGTCCTATGTAGTAAGCAGTAAGAGTAAGCCTAATAATCATCCCATTTTTGCTGTAGAAACTAATATAGGCACCTCAATTTTCTTTTATGATCTTGGTTCTAAAGAGAAAGGTGTGAAAATTACTAATCTTCCTGAAACAAATGATAATTCTAGTAATGACCAAGAGATACAGTGCATTGACAGGTCAACAAACCTAGAAGGAAGTGGTCAGAAAATGGAGAAAGGCAGTGATGAAAAATCAGAATTAGAAATGGAAACTACAACTGCAGTCCAAAGGCAAGAGCACTGGACTATGAGGTTTTATGGGGTTGTGAATAAGGGAGGAGCTGGGACAGGGTATGGATCATCCCTCCAGATGAAGTAAGTAAATGCACCATATTGCATACATTCAAACTAATGTTTGATTGTTCGAATAATGTGGCAGAATATGAAGCCCTACTGTTGGGTCTGAATGCACTCAAACATCTAAGAGATAAAAAGATCAAAGTTTATGGATATGCAGAGATAATATTCCAACAGGTGAATGGAAATTATGAGACTAAACATCCCAGAATGAGAGATTATAGAAATGTTGTTTGGGATATGTTTGATAATTTCTTCACAGAGCATGATATTTCTTTCATCCCTAGAGAGCAAAATACAATAGCAAACATTTTGGCTAGCTCTTCTAGCAGATTTCAAGTCCATGCCTATCCTACCAAAGATTACATGATAAATATAAGGCATAGACCCTCTGTTCCAGACAATACCAAACATTGGAAAATATTTGAAGATGATCAACATATCAAGAAATTCCTAGATATGACTGAAGAATTTTCCAACACCCAGATTGATCAAGAGAACTGTTCATGTGATCCTAACCAAACGTGGAAGGTTGGGCTTAATCATTAGATATCTCCTAACCAATTTGGGAGATCATGAGATCCTGCAGCTAAAGAGAAATTATATACCCAAAGGATTGGTGCCAATGGAAAAACTTTTTGATGAAAATGATGTGGCCAAAAATCACAAGGTTTCTCCAAACCACAGTGAAGTGGAGGACTGTAACATTGGGAATGATGAAGAGCCCAAAATTGTCAAACTATCAAAGTATTTAACCCCGGGCACTAAAGATGACTATGTGGATTTAATGGCAATTTTTTATGATGTGTTTGCATGGTGCTATGAGGACTTGAAGGAATATGACACTACTATGATCTAAAATACCATACCAGTCAAGATAGGGGAGAAACCATTCAGGAAGAAACTAAAAAGGATGAATCCCATGTTGCTCCCACTGATAGAAAAAGAGGTGAAGAGGTTGTACGAATCCAGAATCATAGTCTCTTTAAGTTTTTCCAAGTGGGAATCTAACATAGTCCCAGTTAGGAAGAAAAATGGTGAAATCAAACTGTGTATTGACTTTAGAAATATGAACAAAGTGTCCCTAAAGGACAACTACCCCCTACCCAAAATGGACCACATTTTATAGAAGGTTGTAGGGGCAGCAAGAATGTACATGCTTGATGGATTTCCAGGGTACAATCAAATTAAGGTACAACCAGAATACCAAGACAAGATAGCTTTTACCACACTGTAACATCCCTCCTTTTTAACCTAAAATTTGTATAAATGTAAATAATTATTGTAATCGATTCTGGTGAGGAAGTCAAGGCCAAGGCCGCACCAGTAAATGTTGGATGGAATGGTATTTTATTTCTTAAAATGGGAAATATAGGTGATACACCCAGGTCAATGAAAGTTGTGAATACAACTACAGGACATGCAATTTAATTACACTAGGAGAGAGAGGCATCGACGATGACCTATGTCACCTGGTTCCCAAAGGTACTAGGGATAAATTTAACTAGTAGCGATCACTCATTAAAACACAAATGCTAAGAGTGCCACCTAAGTAAAGAAGAACATAAACTAAGCGACTAGGCATATATTATATATTTTTGAAAGACCAATAATTATGATAAAACTATTTCGATATTATATATATAAATAGTGTCCATATATATATATATATATATATATATATATATATACACACACACGAAAGGTTAAAACAATAATAGTGATAATTATTACATGGATAGTTATTTATAGTCGCAAGAGGACATCTTAATCCTACCCTAAAAAGAATGATAATAGGTTTACATTTCTCTTTACATACAAAAATATATGTATCTAGATATACAAGTTAATTATATACGTATATTAAATGCAACTTATAAAGTATGCATATCTACTATTCTCACTTGAAAGACCAATAGTTATGATAAAACTATTTCGATATTATATATATAAATAGTGTCCATATATATATATATATATTTTGAGTCATATATATATATATAAATACGAAAGGTTAAAACAATAATAATAATAATAATTACATGGATAGTTATTTATAGTCACAAGAGAACATCTTAATCCTATCCTAAAAAGAATGATAATAAGTTTACATTTCTCTTTACATACAAAAATATATGTATCTAGATATACAAGTTAATTATATACGTATATTAAATGCAACTTATAAAATATGCATATCTACTATTCTCACTTGATTAGTAAACAATACTAAAAGATCTTTATGAATGTACTCACATAAACTTAAGCATGATGATGCTTACTTAGCTTACACTCTTAACTTACATAGGCTAATATCACAAACGTGTGATCCTAATACCTCAACTTATAATAGAGTCTTACATATAATATATATGCATATAACCTCCATATATTATTATCATAATATAATTTCACTTTATTATTTTCGAACGACAGGTTTACCAATTATATAAGCCTTGATATGTTTTTTTTTTTTTCAAAAGAAAAAAAGCATAATTCCATTCATCCAAAGAGATCAGAATTACATTCAGCATTCACTATAACAGTGAATTGTCCAAATCCAAAAGTATGGTTCACTTGATGAGACTGTTACGTCTTCTTTCAGCAAGCATATTTGTTGCTTCCCTATTTTTCCAAAAAATAAATATGGTTCTGTCCCAACGGACTGTCTTGCTGTTACAGCTTCAAAAATTTTAAATAAAAACCATTCCTGCCGATTATATAGAGCAGCGCTTTAAACAAAATTAAAACTATGTTTTTCAACTATTTAACAACATCATATATTGTTTTAAGCAATGTAAGGTCTGAGAAAGAACTCAGTTCTCTGTCCATCATGCTCTTCGACTACTTTCCAAGTGCCGAGGTCCATGTTCTGCCCTTCTTTGGATGCCTGGTCCGCTTTTTGGTTATTTTCCTTGTAAACATGCCGGCATATGAATATGTCAAAGGCTTGTTTGAGCATCTGAATATTGTGAAGAATATTTGCAAGTATAAGAACTCTGCATGCTTGAGTTTTATTGGTCCAATTTATGGCATTCATAGAATCTCCATAAACCGCCAGCCTAGTAATTCCCCTCTCAGCTGCAAAGATGAGTAACAACTTTAAACTCATGACTTCAGCAAAGTTGTTGGATCCCATTACAAGACCCATAGTGATAGTAAAATAGTGAGAATCGGATAAATAAAGAACAGCTCCCCCACCGCATATCTCATTGCTAGCAGCTCCGTCGAAAAACCCCCATGGGTAAGTTCTGTCAATCTCCACTTCCAGATTACGTCTCTGATGTGCAGCCCTTACATATTCGGGGTATGCCAAGTAAAGACCCACCGCCATTGTACAAATAATTTATGGAGTGCAAGATTTATCCTGAAAAATTACCCCATTCCTTGCCAACCATATCCCCCAAATGATCAGCAGAGGTAAAATCTTCTGTTTTTTAGTGTTCGCCCATCTCCACCAGCGCTCCCATGCAACTCCAACAGTGGTTCCTTCCCATCTACAGTCAAAACCGACCAATTTTGAACATTCTTTCCAAACAGCAGTCGTGAACGGGCACGTGATGAAGAGGTGTGTTACAGTTTCCAGTTCCATCTTACACAAAGCACACCATCCCGGGCCCTGGAAATTTCTTTTCTGCAGAATATCCCAGGTCGGCACCCGATTTTCTAAAGCACACCACATAAAAAGTCTGTTCTTTGATGGGCATTTAAGTTTCCACAGTGATCTCCACCACCAGGCTTCATCCCGAATAGCAGCTCCAGCACTAAGTATATGATAACCCATCTTTGGTGTATAGATCCCCGCCGGATCAAGTTCCCAAATCATAACATCCTCCAGATCCGAGATATGTATGCCAGCCCTATTCAAACCATTGATTTAATTACCCAGGAAAACAGCCTCCGGATCCTCCAAACCCAACATATCCGCTGTTTTCCAATGTTGTATCCACGGTGCATCCGGTCGCTGAACAACCAGTTGATTAAGAGTGTATATACCCCTAATTTCCAGCGTATGAATAACATAATCGGGCAACAAATGTGATTGTTCACTCCCGATCCATGGATCTCTGCCAATTCTCACCTTTTCTCCGTTACCCACATCCCAAGCCAGGTTATTCTCCACCAGTGAGAAGGATTTTACCACTGCCTTCCATATCACGGATCCCCCAGTATGTGATTTCCGAGGGCTCCTTATCCATTCCTCCAGACTAGTGTCTGAAAGATACTTCCTTATAATAACCCTGGTCCATAAACTATTAGTCTTGATAAGTCGCCATCCTCCCTTAGCTGCCAGCGCCTGAGCAAACAGAAAGATATTTTTTAATCCCCAGCCCCCAAGACCTTTAGGAACAACAATCCGCTTCCAATTGACCCAAGGGGTAACCTGACCCTCCTTCTTACCACTCCACAGGAATCTAAAACATAACCGCCTGATCTGTTCAAGTATTCCTTTGGGTATCCAAGACAAGGACATCCAATATACAGGGATGGCTTCTAAAACGGCCTTAACCAGAACCAGCCTGCCAGCACGCGACATCCACTTGTGACTCCAAACATTCAATCTTTTCTCCACCTTGCCAATTAACCATCTCCAATCCTTCATAAGATATATATTGGCTTTTAGTGAAAATCCCAGATATTTCAAACCCTCATCAAGAGTAGATAATTTAAAAGGGAAATTTTCAACAAGTGCCCGTTCCTCCTCCTGTCGAAGCAAATGGGTAGTAAGTGTGGACTTATCAACATTAATTTCCATCCCCGTCGCTTTAGAGAAAAGTTCCAGGATCTCCTTCAAAGTCCGAGAATCCCTACGATCTCCAGAACAGAAGATGATGATGTCGTCCACAAATAAAAGGTGAGTAACAAATAAACGATCCCCAATGTTAATGCCTTTAAACTGTCCCTATAGTTTAGCATCAATAAGTGCCCTGCTCAAACCTTCAGCCACCAGCAGAAATAGTAGTGGGGAAAGTGGACAGCCTTGCCTAAGGCCTCTTTCCGCATGAAAAAAGGGGGTGGCAGCTCCATTCAATAACATAGAGAATGATACAGTAGTTATACATGACATGATCCATCTAATAAAATTGATACCAAAACCCAAATGAGTTAGTAGAAGCCGGATATAGATCCAACTCACCTTGTCGTATGCTTTGGACAGATCAATTTTAAGAATAGCTCCTTTGGTGTGCCGAGTCTTCATGCTGTGTAGACCTTCCTATGCCACCCCTATAGCCTCATGAATCTGACGTCCCTCAAGAAAGCCAAACTGTTCAGCTGTAATATGTTCAGAAAGAGATACCTTGATTCTCCGAGCAATGACCTTCGCCACAATCTTGTAGATACAATTGCACAGAGAAATAGGTCTGAACTCAGAAAGAGTAACCGGATTATCGGTCTTAGGTATGAGGGCTATAAAGGTAGAATTGAAACAAGCAGGAAGCCTCCCATTCAACCGAGTATCTTCTACCACCTGTAGGAGATCCAGTCCCACAATCTCATACAGTTCTAAAAAAAAATCCACAGTCCAACCATCCGGCCCGGGGCTCTTGTCTTTCTGAAAACTACCAAGGACCTCCTTCAGCTCCTCCTCAGTAACAGCCCTCATCAGTCTCCTATTATCCTCCTCCTCAGCAAACCGTGGAAATAATTGAGCAATCCTAATAAATTCTGCAATGGAGGCCTGTACAGGAGCCTTAAATAAGTTCTGGAAGTGACCCACCCCGCATCTAGCTTTTCCTTCGAAGTCGAAGTGTTCAGTACCAGCTTCATCTTTCAAGCTCCAAATAGTATTGACCGCCTTCCTCCCTCTGGCATATGCATGAAAAAATTTAGTATTCTCATCCCCACATTCCAACCAAATTGCCCTGCTCTTGAGTCTCCAGGTTTCCTCCTTTTCCATCAAAAGTTTATTTCTTATGCCTTCCAGCCTGGCCATTTCAGCCTTGGATTCCAAAGTCAGGAGACCCCCACCATCCCCCTCATAGATCAGTAGTAGTACATCCTCAACCTACTTCAAAGCAGCATCATCCCTAATTTTCTTTTCAAAGGCCCAAGTTTTAACAACTCCTTTTAACCGTTGAATGTTCTCAGTGAACTGAAATGCCCCAGTACGAGCATGATCCACATCAAACGACCTCCACAGGTCCAGAAAGAGGTCTTTAAAAGAATCATCACTAAGCCAATTCTTGTTAAACTTAAGTGAGCTTGGTGGATTATCAGGTCCTCGTCTGATCTCAATAAAGATAGGGAAGTGATCTGAATCCCCACCGCTCCCTACCCACTGTCTGATTTGTAGAAACCTGTCCACCATCTGTTCAGCCACCAGGAACCGATCCAGTCTTTTTGCCACCCGAGCCTCTCCGCTCCTGTTGTTCCTCCAAGTGGGTTTCAGCTTGATAGGTTCAATATCCAACAAATTCTTATGAACCAACTTCTGTTGAAAGTACCCTGCCAAAGGATCCACATGTGCCAGTGGTCCCCAAACTTCAGTATGTCCTAAGGTGAAGTTAAAATCACCCCCCACCACAACCGATTCACCATCTAAGAGCGGATCCTGCAGTAGTGAATCCCAGAAAGGCGCTCTATTAACATAGGGTCCGTAGACATTGACCACAGTGAAGCAAGTGCCCAAATCAACAGAGAGGAAATCAGCTCCCAGCACAGAATCCATTCCCCAGGCATTAATCAGTTTAATCGCACAATTTTTCCATCCCACAGCCAACCCCCCCGAGCGACCCCTCACATCCAGGGTCACAAAAGTCCATCCCGCCAACCAATGTTCCAATTTATCCTTGATGATAATACCTAAACCTAAAGTCTCTTGTAGCAGAATCACATTAGGGTGTTCAAGAGTAAGCACCCTCATGAAGGCTGATTTCTTTTTTGGCCCAGCCAGACCCCGACAATTGAAGGACATGATCTTCATATCCGAACCTTCGTCCGGGCGTTCACTGCTCTAAGTGCCCTCTCGATAGAAACTTGTTTCCCATCCCGAAGATCCAAACGGGCTCTGCTCTGTGCCTTAGATAAGTGAGACCTACGGCCTCTGCCCCTCCGGGCCGGCACCTTCGTCTTTCCCAAGCCCCCCCCATAAATTTTAGTGCAGGAGCGGAGATTATACCCAGATGTAGAGGATTCGGGTGAGGAAGGCTCAGAGGACATATCCACCTTCCCAGGATCCGGTTCGATAGAAATCAGTTTGTCCTCCAAAAGAAGAGGTGGCAAATTAGGAATGTTTGCAGCAGGTTCACCCCCCGTGGAAGTACAACACCCACAAGTGGACGAAACAATGAGAGGAGTAGTCTCAGAAAGACCCGACAAGGATAAATTCTTCAGTCCCTCAACCCAATCAAAACCGACCATAGAGCACCGATTGATAAAAAGATGTACAGAGGGTGTAAAAGTAAAAGAAGGAATACCCGGCATGGAAGGTCCCGGCACTTCAGCCACAGCCGATGAAACAGAACCAGGAAGGTCCTCGGTTGTAGCAAGAAGGTTTCCATCAAGAATGTCCCGTACCGCTTCAGAATCCTGGCCCGCAAGTTCCAAAACCTCGACATTCCGGTCCCCATCCGAGTCCATCCGCACAGTCACCGCCTCATTGTTCAACATTTCCAGTGGTTCCTCCATAAAAGCCAAACCCGAAGGGTTTTGCATCCCCCCATTCAGTGGGCGGGCCGAAAGCTGACAATCAGACTCCGGGTGACCATAGACATGGCACCGACGGCATCTGAAGGGTAGATTCTCATAATCCAGCAGTTGAGAAATACTAACAGGCCCCCATTCCAGATTTATATGCTCCGGCAGACCTTCACGAACATTTAAATTAACCAGAATTCTAGCAACCTGCTTGTAATGCGTCTTCAAAAAGGAGAGATCAGCTTCCAGAAAATTTCCCAAAATATCCCCAATCTGACGAAAATGGCGTAAATCCCAGAATTGTAGAGGAAGTCCCGGTAATCTCACCCACACCGGGGACAAATCAATTCTCTCCCGACTCGCATCAAATAGAGGATGCCAGGGCTTCAACAGTACCGGCTTATGTTTCAAATGCCAATTCCTGTCCAGAATTTTGCGCACATCTTCCTCAGAACGAAGAACCACCGCAAACCACCCACGGAGCAGCATATCCACCTCCGGTGTGTATCCCAAAACCTCGCGCCACTGTGAATCCACCCAAGCCATCACAGTGGGACGAGCAAAAATTCTGCCCATAACCCTACCAACCAGCGTCAAACAAGACATCTCAAGAACTCGTTCCCAGGCAATATCCTCGCCTACAGCATAGCTACCCACAATGCAGGTTTTAATCCAGCTTCTCTTTCTACGCCTGCTAGGTCCTTTACGAGCAGCCCCGGCCCCCAAGTCAGCCCCAACACGAACCTGCTGAGACCCAACAACCGTCGCAGGGCTACCAAAACCCTGATGTTCATTTAACGCCAAAGGCACTCTAACATCCCCTCCATTTTCACCTCCAACCGTCCCAACCAGCTGCTGAACCGGACGAGCCACACCTTCATCAGCAATCCTTTCAAAACCTACCACAGCTTCAAAGCCATCCTGTAACCCTGACACCGGGAAGCCCAGGTTCCGTGCAAAGAAATCATCAGCCTCTCTCCAATCCGGGCTACCCATGATATCCACAGACAATCCATCGTTTTCCAGATTTCCCGGCAACAAAACACAAGGGGAGCATGTCGAATATTCCGAGGTTAATAAACCATGTTCCGGCATCACCTGCCCCATCCCGGTTGATACAGTACCAGCAGGCCCCAACAGTGAGAAGCCATCCAGGCCCCCCACCTGCCGTCCACCTGGCGCCCCCCAGACATCAAAAGCCTCCATCTGTACACCAGCGAGTGCTGCCATGTCCATTCCTCCACCGTAGCAATAAACCCTAAACCCAGCAGTAAACCCCTCAAAACCCCTCTTCTCTGACACGAGCACCAGAACCCTGACGACAATCAAAAAACGTCCAGCGGCCGAATAAAAAATAAAACCCTTCCCCGTGTAAAAGCTTCCTCCATCGTTTTCTGGTCCACGATAAGGTGACAGGGAGAGGGTTTGGCAGCGACCTCTCCCCTACCGCGACCGGTAGCTCCCTGCTACCCACCACCGTTGTGAAACCCTACCTCCATCGCAGATCCCCATCCCCTCCAAAGCCCCCATAATTGTGATAAGCCTTGATATGTTATTATCATTATCCAAAGAATAACATCCACGTAGAAAGCAACCCCTTACCAACATTTAGTTGAGGATCATGTTTGGTCTTTCCCTATCTTCCTTTGTATGGCATGTTAATGGTTATGTGCTTATGTACAATTAATTAATGTGTACAATTAATTAATGAGTAACACATTCCACCATGGGAGAAGTAGAGATCTTTTAATTGCTAATGATGGGTCGCGTGAAGATTTGTTTGTTACTCTGCTTTTTGGTTCTTCTTGGCTCCACGACCAACCGCCTTAAAGGCTTGGCATAATGGACATAATTTATGAAGTTAAACTAGTTAATGGGAACCCTATCTATGATAATCGGGTCATGGAATGCAGTAGCTTGATAAAACGCGTAGAGGGTTTATAGGACGATACACTACTTGGAAGAGGAGTGGATTTTAAAAGTCATCAAACACTTGGACGAACACTCTGAGATTTCTTAGGGAGTTTGTCTCCAAGATGGAGCACTCCAAGCCCTAAACCTTGCCACCTGTTTCCCTGCGTGGATACTTGGGCATATTAAACATCGCCACCTGCCTCCATTGGATGAGCCAAGTGTTCCAATATTGGACGGGGGGTCTCCCTCTGGGTTTTACTTCTTAACTGGAAGAGCTCGACGTAGAGTAGGAAGAGCTCGGTGTAGAGGGGAAATGACTTCTGCAAAGATGTTTGGAAGGAATTGTTAGTAACTTTAAGGATCTGAAACTTTCCTTTCTATAGCAAAATAAACAGCGGAATATAAACAGCAAGATTCGTAATACCTTGATCCATCTGTGCAGCTTCTGACTGATTCCAGACAGCTCTGATCCTGCTGCGGCTTTTCCAGAAACGTATTGAAGAAAGTTTCCCTGCACAGAACAGGAAACGGTTTCTCTCTCTTACCCTGCACCAATACACTCCTTCAGCTTGTCAGATGGGTATTCTGAAAGGATCATTTATAGGCAGAGAGAGGACTGGTTTCCCCATGACACTTCTTCTCCACCTGTCCATCGGAGTAGGAGAAATAGAAACGGCTGCCAAGAACCCGTCTCTTCATATGGACAACGTAAAACTGAATTTCTAAATTTAGTCTTACATTCTCCCACTTGGCACATATGATAACTTAATGTTAAAGTTTATCAGAGTATACATTAGGTGCACCATAAGTCACATTCATCTTGGTTTTCAGTTTGGTCATCATAATACTATAATTAAACAACCTAGTAATGCGAGTCATGACGGTTCCATGTTAATAGGACAACATAGTCCCTTTCATGCACCACGACATTAGTAACCTGTTTAATAAGTCTGTAAACAAGGAGTGATTTCATAAGGTCCAACAATAATGTCCCTTGTCAGAGACTGTTCCTGTCATCATTCATTTATTCTCATACATGTACGTACACTATTAGAACAGGATTTATCAAACAGAAACACTTTTATTAAGATCTCAGAGTGTCAAATAAAACAAACAACATTATGTGATTCATCTCATAAAGGTAGCAACTGTTATGTGCTACGTTCAATCCCCATTCTATAAGCATGTTCTTTAAATGTCTTCGGTGGCAATCCTTTTGTCAATGGATCTGCAACCATGAGCAGAGTGCTTATGTGTTCAATTGACACTCGTTGTTTCTGAACTTCTTCTTTAACGGCAAAGTATTTCAGTTCCATGTGTTTAGCACCATTAGAATACCTGTCATTTTTAGAGAAGAATACAGCTGCGGCATTGTCACAATAAATCCTCAGCGGCTTGGCAATAGAGTCGAAAACCCCAAGTCCTGAGATAAAATTTCGCAGCCACAATCCATGAACCGTGGCCTCAAAGCATGCCACAAATTCAGCTTCCATAGTGGATGAAGCAGTGATGGTTTGCTTCGCACTTTTCCATGATATTGCTCCTCCGGCTAATAGGAACAAATAGCCAAAAGTAGACTTCCTACTGTCAACACATCCAGCAAAATCTGAGTCTGAGTAGCCAATCACCTCTAGATTATCAGACCTCCTAAATGTGAGCATGTAATCCTTCGTTCCCTGCAAGTACCTCATCACTTTCTTTGCAGCTTTCCAGTGTTCCAATCCAGGATTAATTTGGTATCTTCCCAGCATACCTACTGCAAAACTGATGTCTGGCCTAGTGCAAGTCTGTGCATACATTAAACTTCCTACTGCAGAAGCATAAGGAATTCTTTCCATCTGTTTTCGTTCCCATTCATTCTGCGGACATTGCATAAGGCTGAATTTATCCCCTTTCTGAATAGGGGCATCACCACGGGGGGTTCACTAATGAGGCAATATCATATCACGTCCATTCATATTGGGGGTTTGAATACTCTTAAAAACCTAAAAAATATATTGCCCCGTATTAAAGGGTCAAGGGGGGATTTTTAATTCGACATAGTAATATAAATATTGGGGTTTATTTTATTTAGGTGGGCTAAGGAATAACCTCCAAATTTTGGGATGGATGGATTCATACCTCCAAATCATGGGCTCAATTCATACCCACCTAAAACTTAAGCACCCTTCATTTTTATTTGATATTGCTTATGATCCTAAGTTTTGCATAAATCCAATAATAGTGTACCAATGATAATATCGATGGAAGTCTCTTTGGATTACTGGCCTTGAGATATCATCATTTAATAGCTTATTTAGGCTTGGTTTGAATTGATGTTATATTGTTTTTCATCTTTAGATTAAGAGATGTAGTTAATTGGGAGTTCTGGAGTTTAACAATTGTATTGTATTTTTTGTAGGCATTCAAGTAAAAGATCTAACTCTTCGTTTTTTAGGTCGAGCTTTAGCTGGGTATTGATATTCAATCAAACCTTTCTCCATGACAACCAAGAAAAGTGAGATCAATCTTTCTTGACTAATTATTTCTTTCAACTTTTTGTATTCTTCAACAACATTTTTATATTGCCAGTTAGGAATAGTTGTTAGATTGAGTTATATTTGGCACATTCATAATTGTAATTTCAATTCTTATATGCAAGGTATATGTCTTAATATTGTATTGGAACTGGCATGAACATAGGTGAAAATCTGAATACTTATTTACATACCCTATGTGTTATCATTACCATGAAATGGTATCATATAAGTTTCACCATCTATGTATCTTTAAAACTATTGCATGCTTGAAACCTAACAATGGAGATTTTTCTCTCTCCTATAAAGATTAAAAAAATAAAAAAACTAGATATAACCCAAGAAAAGGTAACTAAATGTTGTTAATTCCCTTGATTGCAAGAATAAATGTAGAGGAAGTGGAGGAAATTCATATATTGCATCTTGTGAATGACCCAAATCCAATCTATGCACATGATCATATGGTGTTATTGGAAAGTAAGATGAATTTTTCTATGCTCATTTGGGTTCAAACATCAATGATGTTTGTTTTGATAGGAAGGTAGGGGAGTCCATCCATGAAAGGGTTTTAATTTTGCATTTTTATGGAGTTCAACTGATTAAGCTTATAGAAAACATGATCTCTCTATGGAAATACTTATATTAACATGATATAAAATTGGTAGATTGGTAAGCTGTGGTGTGAAACATCTACAATTCTCATATTTTCTAAAAATTGCACTAACTATTGGACTATCAACCTTTTACATTCTTTTTTATGTTGATCTCTTGTCTGGGTTTCCTTTTATGCATTTTACCTTCCCGGTACTATTTTGTTGGGTCTTCAACTATCCAACACTAAAAATTGATTAGTCACCCCTACAAGTCTGGTGGGATCATTATTAGCATTATACTATTATTTTATTTAGCATCATGTTTGCTTATACTAAGATGTTTTAGGACTCCTATTTGTTACAACTAGATAATATGATTTAAAGGGGCTATTAAAAATTGGTTGATCAAAATGGATACATACAATATTTGGTGAAACTAGGGGTTTTCTTAATTGGAAAGGCATATTGGGAGGGGGGTTCAACTATAAAATTTTAGGAGGAATTTTCCAATATTTAGTGAAATTAGGGATATTCTTTAATATCATGCGAACGATCGTGCTATGTAACAAGTTCACTGAGTGAACCCCCCGTGGGCATCACCAGCTGAACATTTATCCATTCCGAATCTCTCTAGAACTCTTTCGATATAAGCCTTCTGAGACAATCCTAGCATTCTACGTGATCGATCCCGGAATATTTCAATTCCTATCACGTAAGATGCCTCACCCATATCTTTCATTTCAAAATTCATAGAGAGAAACTTTTTGGTTTCGCGTAATAAACCAAGATCATTGGTGGCAAGCAATATGTCATCAACATACAGGGCCAAAAATAAAAATTTACTCCCACTAACCTTCAGATATATACATCTATCAACAGTGTTTTCCTTAAATCCAAAAGGGGTAATGGTATTATGAAACTTAAGATACCATTGCCGGGAAGCCTGTTTAAGCCCATATATTGATTTCTTAAGTTTGCAAGCCAGGTGTTCTTTTCCCTTAATGGAGAAACCTTCAGGTTGATCCATATAGACGTCTTCCTCCAAATTCCCATTCAGAAAAGCAGTTTTCACATCCATTTGGTGCAGTTCTAAATCATAATGAGCTACCAATGCCATAATGATTCTAAGTGAGTCTTTCTTGGACACAGGAGAGAAGGTCTCTCTATAATCAATGCCTCCTTTCTGAGTGAAACCCTTGGCCACAAGTCTAGCTTTATATCGTTCGATATTACCCTTAGAGTCGCGTTTGGTCTTAAAGACCCACTTACAACCAACTTTCTTGTATCCTTCGGGCAATTCAACGAGATTCCAGACTTCATTTTGGTCCATTGATTTCAATTCATCATTCATGGCATTAATCCATTTAGCAGAATCATTACTTTCTATGGCTTGTGAAAATGAAACCGGATCCTTACATGTTCCTATATCAAAATCAGATTCTTGTAGATAAACCACATAATCATCCGAAATAGCAGACCTCCTTTCCCTTTGAGATCTCCTTAATACTACTTCTTGTGGTCCATCTATTATGGGTTCATTGGTGACAGCCTCATTATGGAGTGGTGGTTCATTAATTTGTTGTTCAATATCGTCAGGTTGTTCATCAATGATAGGAACAACAATTTCCTTTGAAGCCATAGGTACAGGAACTTGTACCCTAACTTCTTGGATAACCACATTTTGTAATTTATCACTCCCACCATTTTCAATGAATCTGGCATGACCGGTCTCTACAATTCTCGTACTGTGATTAGAGCAATAAAACCTATACCCTTTGGATTTTTCAGGGTAACCAATAAAGTAACCACTGATCGTTCTAAAATCCAATTTCTTTTCATGTGGATTGTACAATCTAACCTCTGCTGGACAGCCCCAAACATGCAGGTGTCTTAAACTCGGTTTCCTTCCTGTCCACAGTTCAAAAGGGGTTTTTGGAACTGACTTACTAGGAACCCGATTTAATAAGTATACATCAGTCTTAAGAGCATACATCCATAATGATTTGGGTAAATTGGAATTACTTAACATACTCCTAACCATATCCATTAAAGTACGATTACGCCTTTCAGCTACACCATTCTGCTGTGGCGTTCCAGGCATAGTATACTGTGCACATATGCCATGCTTTTCAAGGATTTTAGCAAATGGGCCAGGGCACTGCCCTGTTTCATCATACTTTCCATAGTATTCACCACCTCTATCAGATCTAATGATTTTCACCTTTCTATCTAATTGTCTTTCAACCTCAGTGATATATACCTCAAGGGCATCCACTGATTGAGATTTTTCATGCAGCAAATAGACATAACCATAATGTGAAAAATCATCAATAAAGGTGATAAAATACTTTTCTCCACCAAAGGATGGATTGTCAAAAGGCCCACAAATGTCTGTATGGATAATCTCAAGAAGCTCAGTACTTCTTGTGGCACCTTTTCTGGTGTGTTTTATTTGTTTTCCCTTAATACAATCTACACACATTCCAAGATCAGAAAAATCTAGGTTCAAGAGAATCCCATCTTTTACTAATCTAAGTAACCTTTCTCTGGAAATATGTCCCAGCCTTTTATGCCACAAGTATGAGGAATTTTCATTCGTGAGACTACGTTTAATACCAACATTATGATGCACGGTAAGAATAGTTTCAACAAATTGATTATCAAGTTTTAATTTGTATAAACCATCAGAAAGAATGCCCGAACCAACAAAAGAGGTATTCTTAAACAAACTGAAACTTTTATTTCCAAAATTACAGGAGTAACCATCGATGTCAAGTCTAGACAAGGAAATTAAATTTCTGGAAATAGAAGGAACATAAAGAGTCTGAGACAAATCCAAATGATAACCAGAATCTAGAAATAAACGATAAGTCCCAATGGCTTCAACTTGAGCTTTAGCCCGATTTCCCATGAATAGAAAATTCTGACTTGGATTTGTGGTTTGGGTTGTAAGGAATCCCTGCATGGTATTAGAAACATGAGTAGTAGCCCCAGAGTCAATCCACCAAGTATTAGAAAGAACTTCAGTTAAGTTTGATTCGAAACAAACAGAAATGAAATTCATACCTTTCTTTTCGAACCATTCCTTACGTTTCGGACAGTCTTTCTGATAGTGTCCCGACTTTTTACAGAAGTGACACTTATCACTGTTCCTTTTCTTCTGATAAGCCTGAGAACCTTGATTAGGCTCATATGCCTTGGATGGTGTTCGCTTCATGCCCTTTCTAGGCTTTTTCCCCTTCCTTTCGGCTCCTTGAGTGATGAAATGAACTGAATGTTGTCCATGTTGCTTAAGTCTTGCCTCTTCTTGATTGAGCATACTAGCCAACTCATTCACATTCCACTTATCCTTAATAGTGTTATAGTGAATCTGAAATGGCCCATACTGAGGAGGCAAGGAGTTTAAAATGAATTGCACAAGAAAGAATTCATCCACATTCATCTCAAGAGTCTTTAATTGAGCAGCCAAGTTTGTCATTTCAAGGACATGCTCATGCATTCCACGTGTACCATCAAACTTCATGGTGGTAAGCTTAGCCATTAGTGTCCCAGCAAGAGACTTGTCTGCCGTTTTGAAACGCTCTTCCACAGATTTCAGGAATTCTTTAGCATTCTCAGTAGTAGGAAGAGTTGACTTAATGTTGTTTGCTACAGTCATTCGCATGAACTTAAGGCTCAGTTTATTCGATTTTTCCCATGCTTTGAAAGCAGATTTTTCTTCTGTACTACTGTTACTAGTAATAGCAGCTGGTTTTGCGGATTCAAGTGCTACATCCAGATCCAGAACACCAAGGTGAAACTGAACCTGTTCTTTCCAATCTGAGAAATTCATTCCATTCAAGAGCGGGACAGAAGAGGCATGCGAATGCAATGAAATGGGAACTGATACTGCAATCATAAATACATGTTATGTGATATTAATGCTAAGAGTTATAAGCAATTTGAAAATCATGGTTAAACAATAGTAAATAGTATCACCGTGACCTACCTTTGGGCTAATCTTATGGTAATCTATCAACAATTATGGTGATTTCCTTTTACCACCTAATAGGACTGTTTGATAAAATATTCACAACTAAGTAAGTACGCTACCTTTGAGTATCCGTACTTGCCTCAATTGTGAATACCCATCAATCATCCTATTCCAATTAAATAGTCTTTCAAAAATTGGTGCACCTTTGGGCCAACCTAATATTCTTGTGACTAAATAATTGCGATTTGCAGAGTCATTCTTAATACCAGGGGAAACAAGTATTAAATTTTGATAATTTGACTTAACATCTATGAATCTTTCCGGTTGGACCACTTTGGTGGTTGCCAAACCGTATCTTAATATAGACCTTAAATCAATGTAACGACTCTGCATATTGATTCAACAATAATGTGTTTAAATAGAGTTCTATCATCATTCACTATGGCAAAAGAAAGCATTTAATGTGACAGAGTAACAGTATAAAAAAAAACCCAGAAATTTATACAATAATTTATACAATGATTTATATTCTTTGCATACCTCTATACCAGAATGCATAGATGAACTATTGAATATAATATTGTTCACTTCAAGCAAACAAACATTGAACAATCTCATTATGCAAGTACAATAACCATAGGTTAAACTTTGTCTTTGTCGAAATACAAGATATGCATATTACTGTTATTTACATGATAGAAGTATACTATGGGTATTCAACCCTAAATTTACATTCGATATCCTTAACAAATAAAATAGTGTTATCATTCTTACAAGATAACCAGGGCTTAAGCCCTCTGAACAAGCACAAGTGATAATTTTAAGTGCGTCCTCCATGGACCAAATCATTATACATAGTGAATACATAATAGAAGCAATAATGACTTTATAGCCATAGTGTTGAAAACAGAGAGCTAACATCTTGTATTTATTTGTTCGTTAATAAAAAAGAATTGTTACAGTGTATGGTTTTACCTTTCCAAAGACAATAAAAATTACAGTCCGATGGATGTCACAAAGAACCTTTTTCAAGAGACGAAATGCGTCTAGTTAACCCTCTCAAGGACTACAAACCCAGAAACGAAAAGGTAGGCACAGATTTGATGCATTGTTTGTTCAAATGTTACCATATTGTACATTAAAACCTTATCAACTCTCAAAACGAGCGAGACGCTATGAAGAAGCCGAGAATTACTTGGGACTGTAAAAATAAAAATAAAAAAAATAGTCTGATAAAAACCATTTCAGGTAACTCTATGGGACGAGCCAAGTGATCCATTGACACATAACTAATAGACAATACATTGATCTCCATGCATAGCAATAATGCAAATAATATTATTAAATGCACTACAGCAATGTTATTTGTCAAAATCATAACAGCAAGACTATTATCGAATTCGCCGCATGAGGGGAAGCAGAAAGAGAGGCTCTGTACACGGCCCTCAAGCAGAAAGAGAAAGCAATACACGGCATACTAACATCTCAGGGATGAAAATAAACTAGGTTACAGTCATCCCGGGAGTATGTCGATGCCCTCTTGGCATACTAATCAAAAGTGCTTAATGCACAGCCATGGAGAAACGCACAGAGGCAATATGATCGCAGACAAGAGGGTTTATCTTTAAGACGGATCGCATTCGATTAAAGGAAAGTTTCTAAAACCTCGCTCTGATACCAATGTTAGTAACTTTAAGGATCTGAAACTTTCCTTTCTATAGCAAAATAAACAGCGGAATATAAACAGCAAGATTCCTAATACCTTGATCCATCTGTGCAGCTTCTGACTGATTCCAGACAGCTCTGATCCTGCTGCGGCTTTTCCAGAAACGTATTGAAGAAAGTTTCCCTGCACAGAACAGGAAACGGTTTCTCTCTCTTACCCTGCACCAATACACTCCTTCAGCTTGTCAGATGGGTATTCTGAAAGGATCATTTATAGGCAGAGAGAGGACCGGTTTCCCCATGACACTTCTTCTCCACCTGTCCATCGGAGTAGGAGAAATAGAAACGGCTGCCAAGAACCCGTCTAACTGAATTTCTAAATTTAGTCTTACAGGAATTCGATCCACACTGTCTCTGCAGCATTCTTTTATCAGGGCATGAATCCAAGTTTAGGCTCTGTGTTCGCTGCATTTGAACCTGCGGTATCGCATTTGGTTTTTAAATTGCTAATCTCTATAGGAATAAAGATAGTATTCCTAAATTTTGCATTGGTCTTATTTATTAACCCTATAAGAACAAAGCAATACGGTTATGGACCTCTCTACCTTGAATCTACGATTATTGCAACCCGTATACTATTGCATTGTTACACTATAGGAGTATGATAACGCTAGATCGACGAAATTCCCCGTCTGACCAGAATTCGCGGTCTCCTTATTATATTTTTCTTTGGCATGTCTAAACATTTAGCCTTTCGGATCTCGGTTTTCAGATTATGGATACCTGCTGCAGCCAAATTTGTATATGAGATATACTGCCACCATGGAATCTGTTTGATTCCTATCTGGATCTCAGATCTATGTTGAGTTACCACCATTTTTGTTTTGTACTGAGTTTGGTAGTAGGAATTTGTTTAGCGCAGATCGCTGGTGGAGTAGCCCCGGTACCGGTATCGAGTTGAACAGTAAGTCAAGAATAACGTAGACCCCGGGAGGAACAGAGTAATTCCCTGATTACGAATGATGACCTTTTTTCTTCTTCTTATACTTATGCAGTAACTAATATTTGATCATCGACAAAGCTTTAGCTGGGCTTTCCTTTATAACGTTTGCATTATATATATTTGCATTATATCCAGATTAATAGTTGATTTCACAAAGATTGGGAAGAACCCCCCTTACCATTCTAGTTCCCTAATTTGTACATAGTGTGAATTCCTCATTTATTTTTTCTTATTGAATATCAATTGGATGATATTTGTAGCTATTTGGGGAATTGATCCCTGTTGAAATTACTTGATGTTTATGCGGTATGTTAAGATCCTTTATGTTGTAAAACGAATTTCATCTCAGATGGATCTTCGTATATATATATAGTTACTACTTAGTTTGTTAGATTCCATTTGTGTTGCATAACACCGGTTAGGATCTCTGCATGCTGAATGAAAACCAGGGCCAACCCCTGGAAACAGGTTCTATGTATTTTGTTGACCTAACTCTATAACTGAAACCCGCATTGGAATGAAAACAAATTATATAGAACTCTAATTCTGTAATTTATTTATATATATGATTGTTTTGATAGTGCGTTGGGAAGGGCAATGGATCCCCAAATATTTCAACCCTGTAGATGTGTATATATGTATTTTTTTAATCTTTGCTGAAACACATTAAGCCACATCAAGCGATCTAATCGAGAGAGGCCTTGTTTACATCGCTTCAAGCGATCTACATGTAAATTATATGTATTAAGTTCTTACTATTTTCAACCGAGGTCTGAATTGTAGATTTAGAGTTGATTTATGATATGTTGTTTGATTTAGAAATTTGGTTAATGTCATCCTAGCATACTATGTCGATGACATTTAGTATCTCCCCTTATATAAATTTTTGAACTCATTTATATATATACACAGGGGTGATCCCTTAAACATATATATATTCTTTTGAGAGTTATATAATATTATACTATTCAAGTTTAGCAAGGATGTAGTCCTTGTCTGGGAAAACGATTAGTGTTAGACTAATAAAGAATACATCTGCATATTATGCAAAAAGGTTGACATTATTCATGAAAAGGTTGACATTATTCATGAATAGGGTGAAAGGATTATAAGAGATAATATAACTCATATTTATGTACAAGTTATGAGATATAATGTTCAAGTGGAAAAGGGATGTTATCTTTAGATGAATATACCCCAAGGTATGAAATGAAGGGAATAGCCCTTGTATACTTTAGTAGTTATTTCCAGTATGCAGTGAGAAAGTATTGAAAATGTAGCAACAATCAAGTTGCGGGTTGTAAACTGTATTTTTGGATAAATAAAATAATAATTGTTTTATGGACGTAGAAGTTTGGGTGAACCACATTAAAAGACCCCTCTTGATGTATCCATTATGTGTGTGTGATTGATATGGTTTGTTTAAGTGTATGCGTATGTCAATTGATTTTTATGTTTATTTATGTTGTTTTGTGTTTTGACCATATATTTGAGTTTGATGGGAGCTTACCTCAAATGGGTAAAGCACTTCATGGAAACGTTCAAAGTAAAGATGGTAAGAACTCATTGTTTAAATGAATTATGGGGCTTATATATAGTATCCTTGGTTTCTTGTTTATGTGAGGGGTTATGATAGGATTAAATTAGTATGATAGTTGAATTATTTAAGTTAGATGTATTTACGACTTGATCTTTTAAACATGCATAAATGTTCTAGTTTCTTTGCATATAATGATGTAATAATAATGTATTTATTATTTTGTTTGAGAACATTTTGGTTATTACTATTGAAACAAATCTATTCACTAGGAAATCAAGTTTATTTATGTAAAAGTAAATTTAGTGACCATCTTAAGTATCATATTGCTTAAAATAGTTAAAATGGTTAGATCTGGAATATAGATGTACTATCTCCTTTTTATAAATGTCTCAAATAAGATAGAAGAGGATAACTAAGCAGAGATTTTATGAATCTATATTGAATAATTAAAGGTTGGTACATTTATGCATGATTGAGTATCTTATCTCTTATGTATGAAGTTTGTAGAGTTAAGTAACCATTGCGAAAATTTATCTTGAAAATTTCACTAATTACTAATATGAAAATTTGGGTATGTGACATATGGTATCAAAGCACTAGGTTACAGCACTCGGGCCTATTAGGCTCAACATAAGATAAATAAGTATGAAGGCTAATTAAGTTGTTTTGTTTTGGATGTATGGACCGAACTGGACGAGGGCAAAATGTTATCCGAGTTCAACTACAAGTTTCTCTAAAGATAAGTATTTTATTCTCATAAAATTGTGGGTCAAGTAAGTTATCCTTGTCGTAAGTTGCCTTGCTAGATAAAAGGTTGTGTTGGAGAAAACTCACTATGGCTTGGGGTGTACCACAACAGACAGATGACTACCAGAAATCAACTCAATTCATAGAAATATGCTATATAAATGACAATGCTAAGATAATGAAGAAGATAACCAACCTCGATCCAAACGTTTGATGTAGATCCCCGTTGGAGCTTTTCAATCCGTGCACTTGAATCTGCAAATTAGTCTTGACAGCCAATATACAACAAGTACATATAATATATAAATGGGATTAACATCATCAATAGCAATGGCCCATGATATAACAAGTAAATGCAACCCAATGTAAGATAAACAACATTTACAACATTAATGGACGAGAATATGAGTATTTCTATTAATAAACAAGAAGAAGTACAAAGTAATACGACCTCTTGCTGGCAACCAATCTGAACCAAGATCTGGATCAATCCACTTGTGGCTCCACCACTTCAATCCTCCATGAATGGCAAACTCAAACTAGATAGGAGTTTGGAAGGTGAACATAAAGGGTTCACAACTACAAGGATCAATGAGTGTAGACTCAAGATAGGGCAAAAATCCACTAGAGTTCTCTTGCTCTCCTTTCTCCTCCTGTCCATAAGCCATATGTGCTCAATATATAGTCCTCTGAAAGGTAAGTGAAAGGACACATTGAGACGTTACTTGGGCAGATGGAGAGCCAAAGGTCACCCAATGACCGCTTTTTGGGAGTAAAAAGTAATAAACTAGTGATTTTTACCATTTTACTTGATACTCGCAGGCTATAGTGATGCAACTCGCGGGTACACATGCTATAGTGATGCAACATGCGGGTCAGAGGAAAAATGAGGAAAAATATGACTGAAGGATATAAAGTGAATCTGAGTCAGTGAAATGGATCCTATAGGCCAAAGAATGTTGATGCTCACAGGGTGGAATATTATGGTGTAACAGATGCCCCCTAATGTGTGAGGTCAGAGACTGATGCTACGATGGTCGAAATACATTATAAAACTCAGAAGTGGAGTGATGGAGACACAAGTGGAAAGAGTAGTTGACTCGTCATATAAGAGTATCCCTGAATACATGTCATAGTACACCAATCTGATACAATTGCTATGAATAGGCAGTACACAATGAATACATGTCATAAGTGATCATAGCCATGATCCCTCTACAGTAAGATACGGTCTCCTGCTGAAAAGAAAACAACTGGTGCAAACTGGAGGTACAAACTGCTGATATTTGAGAGGTGATATCTCAGATGTAAAGTCAAAGTCATAAGTAGCATACTAAAAGCCACTATCGCCTGGGGTCTTCTACACAAGTCTTCGACGGTGCAAGTCCCATTAATTGAATAAAAGGAGTTGGGGTCGAACCTGATGTGACATCGTCTGATTACTGGTCAATGATGTATACCGTTAACAGACATGAGATAACCGACAAATAATGAAAATGGGCATCAAGGAACAGAGTAAAATCATCGGAGTGTGAATAAATGAGTTGAAGTCGAACACTAGGATGAATTGTCAAATCCCGATATTTTCATAAAAAAAATAAAATTTTTAAGATAGCAATAAATGTTAATAAATGCAGTTGATTAACTATCTGTTTAACTTATGTGATTCTACAGATGTTGGAATGATCTTTGTTGTACTTAAATATTATTATGAGTTTCTTTAATTGTTGCTGATTGTTTTCTGTTTTTCAACCGCAAGGGGGAAAATGCTATGATGGACGGGCTTACTTAGCTTTCGAGCTAATGCAACAATTTCTTTCTTCGCTTACAGATATACAGGTAATGTCGGGTCGCCGCAATTATCTTTAAAGCATCATAAGTCAAAATTAGCTGTACCAACCCAATCAATGAATAAGTCTAAAGATACTAACCAGGTTTATCAAGCTTTTTAAGGTAAAAATACTTTTGCAATATGCCTGGTTCAAATTTAAAATAAAGTTTGTTTTATACTTTTAATTGCACAGCATGTGAGTTAAAGATATCACTATGCCTTGTTGATTCCTGCCTTCTTTTGTTTACGATTTATGTAATTGTTTTAGTTGAACTCTGCACTTAGATTTTCATTGTCATACTTGATTAAATACGTTGTGTATTAAGATAACACAGATCTATTCTTTTGTAAGCAATTAACAATGAATCTTATAACTTGCTAGTAATATTGTGTTGCAATAATATTTCTTATTTCGCATCATGAAATGTCACGGGCAAATGGAAATTAAGCTATTTTGCTTATCTGATGTTACTGTGTACTTTATGATTACACTTACAAGGATCTAAAAGTTTGCAATGTATAAATAATTTATTACTTGCACTGTATATGATTCTGTCAGTTCATATCTTCTTATGGTATTCTTTTAGGGTTGCTTTGATGGCATCACTAATACTATTTCTAGAAGTAAAACAAACAAGGCTAACAGCTATCTTAAATGACAAGGTATAGAAGAGTTGTAAGTCATAGTACCTGTCTTCATCTTCAATATTTTATAGATTTATAGACTTTGATAGACCCCTTGCTGATTCTCATGAGGCTAGGTTGAGACGTAAATAAAGATAGATTGTTCCATACTATTTAAAGACTTTCCTTACCTATAACTTTTATAGTATAATCGTCTTCTTCACAACTTGAGTACCTCATAACTGAGTTTTTCAACAATCAAATGCATGAATTAATAGTTCATTGTTTAAAACTATAAAAATGCTAGGTTTAAAAATACTATCATAAGGTGTGATATATTAAGGATATCATGTATCTATGTTATGGTTAATCTTAAGAATAGCCAAGCAACAACTATAATACTCATGCTATGATTTGATTTCATCAAACGATGATGAATATCTCGTTACCCTTGCATATTATTGACGAGGTCTGATTATAATGATTGTAGGGTAATATATGTTATGGTCTGCCTATTCGTGTTCGAGGGCATAGTTTTGAAATGAGAGGTATGGTGCAAACTTTCACTATGGTACCATGACCATATGGGAATATCCAACCATGGGCAACGTGTATATACTCTATGATCTTTAATCGATTAACAATTGATTGTAGCACATCACGGGACTATAGGACGTAACCCACTGCATGAGAAAATATTAAAAGGCGACGTGGAAGTTTCTACGCCAAGTGTTGGAGATATTTAAGTGTTGAATCAACCCTAACCCGGCATTCTTCCTTTGCCTTCGGGCTTGGTCCTCCTGTTGAAACCCTCCTGTCTGAATCCGAACCCTACTGAGCTGTGAAGGAACTCGGCTTTGCTGCAACTCTAAATCTTTCGTGCTTATACACCTGGATACCCGAGAGTTGATATGTTTTTGTTTTTGTTTGTTAATAGCGACTGTGGTTGGTGAAATCCCAACGTTTTATCATGTTCCTGATAAGATTTAGTCCTGGTATTTCGGTGCCATGCTCTCGGTTTGTTCCTGATTAAACTGTCAAGTATTTACAGTTTCCCTTGCTTGTCGTTGGTAGAATCTTTGAGATATACTGTGTGTAGCTTTGATAGTGTTATTATGCCTAGGGTTTACCTCATGAACTCGTTTGCTAGTCTGTTTCCTTTGTGAAAGCGTGTTCGCATTTTTTATGCTACCTCGACCTTCGTCTTGTCCATTGTTGCGTCTGAACGTCATTGGTATACTTTGCTTGGCCACTGTAACAGGTTCAGAAGTCTAGGGTTTGTATTTGTCAACCGTAGAACCCTGTCATCTCGTGATACTGACTCATGGTGAAAGGGATGGGGTTTTTACACATCATTTATTCGTGGCTAGCAAAATAGTTACAGAAATGGCGGCTTCCTTCACCCCGGTAAGTCACTGTACTCTCGTCTGTGTTTATAGTTACAAGCATTGTTTTTTTAAAACAAGTTCAAGTTTCTAACATATGCATTTCTATCTTGCAGGAACTGGTTCTTCATACGTCACGAGTGGCACGAACTCCAGCTGGTAGCATGTTCCGGGTAAGCCTGGTTCTTCCATGGCAAGTCCTCCTTGTGGTTTGTTTGGGTGGTAGTTTTTTTTTTGTTTTGGATAAAACAACACTGCGATGTGTTCGATTACTACGGCCTCTGCCAGTGTTGTAATTATTGTAACCTTCTTTCGGTACTTAGGGTTTTATAACGAAGATGTGAAATGTGAAGATTAGAGTGAACCAGACTTATGAGTCTGTCCTGTAATTGGGGTTACGGCCTCGGATATTTGAGTTTTTGTTATGACATTTTCTTTGAACAGTTCATGGGTTAACGTCCAGTTCTTTTATTTTGTGTAACTTTCTTTATATAACTCGTTGACTCTACACTAATTGTTTTAAGTCTGCGTCTTCTTTTAAATTACAGCTATGTAAAATGGTAGGAATGTTTTATAGATATTAAGAGGAAATACAAAATGAAAAGAATTGGCAACACGGCTGTAGATGAAGGCGTGGTCTTTAATTTCAGTGTTTGTTTTTTGGAACTTGGTTTAAAGTCAAGAAATATGAACTAGATGTATGAAGACTGTAGGGTTTACATGCCAACGTTTTGTGGTTGAAATTATAAATTGAACTTGGAATATGGTATTCCTGCTCCTTTGATTGTTTTAAATACATACCCGAAATAAATTCTGAGTTTTATAATCTATAATGAAATGTAAAAGAACTGCGGCTGTGAGTGAGTCATCATAATGCTATTCAAGTTTAAATAATTGTAATGTTGGGTATTTCAAGTTCAGAGTGTATGTAGAACATAGCTATCAAAAGAGAGGCTTACGGCCGTAAGTGATAGTTGTTGTGTGATTTTAAATGTTGGGAGCTATGTCTAAAAAGCCTCCTGTAGGTTTCGAGCTTGAATGGGTGTGGTAATAATTTTCGATTTCATGTTTTAAAATTTATTTACTCTGAAATTTGGCTACGGTCGCGAATGAATCATTGTAATTCTATTCAAAGTTAACCCTGTAACGTCTGGTCAGAATAGGATTAACTCGAAGGTACAACTAGTGATTAAATTTATTTGTTGGATCTTTAGTTACGATATTCCCCTAATAGTAGTTTGGGGAAATTAAGTGAAAAGTTTGATGGTATTAACGAAGCTCGATAATGAGCTGTAGCACTGTTTGTCTTTCTCATTTAATACATGTTTTCTCTGCTATTAAAATTTTAATGTCAAAGCTTGAAACGATAGGGTTTCAGAACTACTCGGATGTGAAAACACTTAACTGTTTAATCTACTGTTATGTTTTTAAGATTCTAAAACAATACTAACTTGTTTATCTTATTAATAATTCTTGTATAATGTACCTCTGTTTAAGTTTTTGTATGTGTTTTTATTCAATAAATAAAATCTAAAGATCTTTAGCTAAGATTGAAGTTTGATTTAGATGCATATTTTTAACTAGACATACATTCACTAGGGTTTGTATTCTTAACAAAAGTAACCTAACTGCAACTACTAAAGTTTCTTGCAACAACCCTGAACTGTCATTGATACTGTAATATATATATATAATTGGTTATACATACTCCCGATCCTATAATTATTAAACAAGTTATGTTTTCAGAAAATAATTACTGTACACAAAAACATTACTTAGTATTACTACTGTATAGCATACATTGTAATTGATTTAACCGCAAGATAATAATAATGTGAAAAAAATGCTGAAACACAGTAATTCTTATTAAATCTACTTCTGATATTCAGGGATTGTAACTTATAATAAATTAAATACTACTCAGACATACTGAAGATAAACATAACCTATAATCATTTATACTTAATAAACAAAACAAGAATGAGTGGCAGAACCTGTGTCAGCTGTAGACAACAACAGCAATGGGAGGCTGTTCCTCCCTACCAACTCCTGGAGAGTGCCTAGACAACACTTCTCAGGACCCCCGAGCTTGCTCTGGTCTCACTGGCTGGAACTAGGTGCAGCAAAACAATTCACTCAGCCAAATAGCTAAACTGGAACCAAGTTACTGCAGCATCTCAGATCAAACACTCCCTTACTGTACTTTCCCTCTTCCTCAATGGGACTCCTGAATAACATTCACCTGAATGTATTCTCCCTCCAGAACAATGCTGAACTCCCAGTTCAGTTCATTGAGTACTATTTAAAAGATTTCCTAGGTCTTAGTTGGGTTCACTGTCATTAATGAGCCACCTGCTCAGATTCCACTTTCTTGGGGAATCATGACCCCAAAATATAGGGAAGTTGCCACCTGCAACTTAGGAAGTGTTTGAGGATGCTGCCACTTGTCTTTTGCCTTTCCACCTAGTTCCTTCCATCAGTTAGACTAGCAACCTCTTTTAACAGCTCTCCCATGCTGTTGTCTCCATAATTTATTTATTAATAATAAAATATTCAAAATTTACATTCCATTTCTAGTGACTCTGCTGAGTCATCAATTCCTACTTAGCATTAAATTTAACATAATGTCTCAGGAATATTAATAAAATAATTACATTATTTTTGCAAAATTAGGGTATGTGACATACACACCCCCTTAAAATGTAACATTGTCCTCGATGTTACTTATTCTTCATCTTCAGCCACCTGCTGGAATAGATTTGGGTATGCTTCCCGCATCTTACTTTCCAGTTCCCAGGTAGCTTCTTCAGGACTAAGGTGCTTCCATTGCACCTTCAGCTGTCCAATTGTGCGGTTCCGCAGAGTAATTTCCCTCCTCCCGAGGATACAATCCGGTTCCACCAGAACTTCCCCTTCTGGTTCTACCTGTACAATGTTCCAGTCAATAACATGAGTAGCATCATGAACATACTTTTTCAGAACAGAAATATGAAAAACGTTGTGTACTTTTAAATTTGGTGGTAATTCTAGCTGATAAGCAACTTGACCGATTCTAGATAAAATTTCAAATGGACCACAGTAACGTGGCGCTAATTTTGCACAACTTCCCAGTCTTAGGGAGCTCTTCTTTGGCCTTACCTTGATGAACACATGCTCACCTACCTGGAACTCTTTAGGAGTTCTTTTCAAATCTGCTTGACTCTTTTTCCGATCCTGGGCAATCTTCAAATTTACCTGCACTTGTTTCACAATCTGTTCCATCTCTTTCAATAAATCAGGTCCTAACACTAATCTATCTACTGGGTTACTCCAAGAGATAGGAGTGTTACATTTTCGTCCATACAGAATTTCAAAAGGACTAAACTTAGCTTACGATTGATAGCTGTTATTGTATGCAAATTCTGCTAAATGTAAATAATCCTCCCACTTACCTGGTTGATCTTTAACATACATCCTTAGCAGATCTTCTAATACCTGATTAACTCTTTCGGTTTGTCCGTCCGTTTGAGGATGGAAAGATGTGCTGAAATTTAGTGTGGTGTTTAATCCTTTAAACAAGGATTTCCAGAAATTCCCTGTGAATTTAGGATCCCTGTCTGAAATAATAATTTTTGGAACACCATGTAACCGAAAAATCTGTTTCAAAAAAATATCAGCTATGTTTGCAGCCTTGTAAGTGGTTTTAACAGGAATAAAGTGTGCTGATTTACTTAATTTGTCTACTACCACCATAATTGAATCATTCTGATGCTGATTTTTGGGTAATCCCGTAATGAAATCTAAACTAATTATCTCCCACTTCCAGTTGGGAATAGGTAAAGGTTGCAGCAACCCAGCTGGATGTTGGTGTTCTGTTTTCACTTGTTGGCAGTCCAAACATCTAGCTATATACTCAGTTGTTTCAGATTTCATATTAGGCCAAAAATATTCTTTTCTCAACATGGTGACAGTCTTCTGGTAGCCTGGATGCCCTGAGTAAGGGGTTTTATGAACTTCGTCCAGAATTAACAGTTTAACTTTAGGTACATTTGGAACATACAGCCTGTCTTTAAACAATAAAAATCCATCTTCATTTAGACTATAACCCTTTATCAAACTTTCTGTAGGTGCTTCTTTAGCTGTAGCTTGTAAGTGCTGATAATTTTCATCTGATTTTACCCCTTCAGCCAACTGTTCATTCAAATCCGAGGTATGAGTGCTGCTAGCTGATACAAAATTCAGCCTTGCATTCCTGCTCAAAGCATCAGCCACATTATTTTCCTTTCCTTTTATGTGCTGAATTTCAAAATCGTATTCACTTAAGAAGGCCAACCACCTGGCTTGTCTTGCATTTAAATTAGGCTGATCTAAAAGGTATTTCAGACCCTTATTATCAGTCAGTAGAGTAAATTTTCTGCCTATTAAGTGGTGTCGCCACATCTTTAAAGCATGGATAACAGCAGCCAGTTCCAAATCATAAGTGGCATAATTCTTTTCATGAATTTTCAGCTTCCTAGATTCGTAGGCAATGACATGTCCATCTTGAGTCAACACTCCGCCTAGACCGTCATTACAAGCATCAGAGCAAACCACGAAATCTTTATTAGGGTCCACTATTCTGAGAATAGGCGCAGTTGTCAATAAAGTCTTAAGTTTCTTAAAGCTTTCTTCACACTTCACGTTCCAATCAAACTTCTTGCCTTTCTTTTGCAAGGAAGTGATTGGGTTGGCTATTTTTGAAAAGCCTTCAATAAATCTCCGGTAGTAACCGGTAATTCCCATGAAGGATCTAACATCTGTTACATCTTTTGGTACCGGCCACTCTTCAATTACCCGAATCTTTTCAGGATCAACTGAAATCCCTTCCTTGGTGACTACATGTCCTAAGTACTGGATTTCGTCTTTAAAGAAGTCACACTTACTGAACTTCGCAAAGAGCTGCTGCTCTCTTAGTTCTTGTAAGACTATCCGTAAGTGTTCTTTATGCTCCTCTTCATTCTTAGAATAAACTAAAATGTCATCGATGAATACGACAACAAATTTATCTAAGTACTTATGCATTATGTTATTCATTAAGCACATAAAGATAATTGGGGCATTAGTAAGCCCAAATGGCATTACGACAAATTCGTAATGTCCGTACCTTGTTCTAAAAGCTGTTTTGAAAATGTCTTCTTCTTTAATCCTCACCTGATGATAACCCGATCTCAGGTCTATCTTAGAGAACACCGTAGCTCCATGTAGCTGATCAAACAGATCGTCTATGCGAGGCAACGTATATCTGTTTTTAATTGTCATCTTGTTCAGTTGATGGTAATCTATGCAAAGTCGCATAGTTCCGTCCTTCTTTTTAACGAAAATTACTGGTGCTCCCCAAGGGGATACACTGGGTCGAATGTAATTCTTGTCTATTAACTCCTTTAACTGAGTTTTTAATTCGTTAAGCTCCAAAATATTCATACGATACGGGGCTTTTGAACTGGGTACAGCACCTGGTACCAGCTCAATTGTAAAGTCCAGATCCCTCTTGGGAGGTAATTCTGGGATTTCCTCAGGAAAAACATCAATAAATTCATTGACTACAGGGATGTTCTCTACTGTTATCTTGCTGCTTTCAGACTTATCTGTCTCATCTGTAATAGTTACAGCATAGGCTTTGCACCCTTTTCTGACTGCCCTTTTAATTGTAAAGCAGAAATCTGCCTGACTACTGTTTTTCTAGGAATACCCCTAACAGTTACAGGCTGTCCATTATTGATTACACACCTAAAAGTTTTGTCAAAACAGTTTAAAACTACCCTATGCTGTTCTAACCAGTCCATCCCGATGAGTATGTCATAAGAGCCAAGTGGCAAAACATTTAATTTAACTGTAGTCTTAAAATCATTCATATCTAGGATACATTCCTTAACATAACAGTTTACTTTCCTTTTTTCCCCAGTAGCTAGTTGTACAGACCAAGAATTATCAAACCTTTCAACAGTCAAATTACATTTTTCTACTAGCTGTGGTGAAATATAACTAAGACTAGCACCTGGATCTATTAAAATAGTTACAGGGGTTTTGTTAATCATACCTCCTACTTCCACCATGGAAGTTTGATAGTCAGCTTGGCGGTTTTCCAACGCTGCATTGATTCGGGGCATAGTCCCTGCAAAGTCTCCAATAGTCATTTCATCTTGAATAGTATGAATATTGCTGATTTGTTTCTTTCGATTTGGGCAAACTAAAGCATAGTGTGGGCCATTGCATTCCTAGCACTTAACAGGTTCCTTTCGCTCAAAATTCTTAGTGTAGTTTCCATGATTGTTAGGAGCCTCCTTGCTGCTTTTGAAATTGTTGGAGTGATTAGCAGCTCCATTTTTGTTTCCCTGGAAGCTTTTACCATTAAAATGGTTTCCGTTCTTGTTTTTCTTGAAACTTTTCTGGGGTACAAACTCCTTTTTCCTGTACTCGAGCTGATTACTGTTCTTTTTATCCTTCCAGTTAGCTATCCTTTCTTTCTTTTTATTCTGTTCAAAATAGAAATTAGCCTTTCACATAGCCTCTTCCAGCGTTTTGGGGCTATCATATTCAATTCTGTCCTTAATATGATATGGCAGGCAGCTAAGAAATCGCTGTATTTTTGGTTTCTCTTCGACAAAATACGGCACATACCTTAACAGGCTCAAGAATTTACTGTTTAAGTCCTTCATAGTCATAGATCCTAGCTTCAGTTCATAAAATTCCTTGGCCCTCTCCTCATAGTACTGTTCGGATAGAAATTTCTTTTTGAAGTACCTTTTAAAAGTACTCCAATTGACTTCTTTTTCTTTGATTCCCTTGACCCTTTTCAGGTCTTGCCACCATATGTCTGCCTTTCCAGAAATGTTGTAGATGGCCATTCTTGCCTTCAGCTGATTTGAATAGTTATAAATCTGGAAATATTTCCTCATCCCGGATAACCAGGATTCTGCCTCTTCTCCTGTCTCAAATTCTCCATTGAAAGTTGGGGGTTTTATTTTCTTAAACTCCCCGGAAATATCTTCATAAGGCTTGTACTTTTTCTTTGTATTATGCAGCTCAGCTTCACTGCTGTCACTAGTAGTGCGATAACTGTGTTGTTCCTTTCTTTCTTCAGATGATGAACTGCTGTCAGATTTAGCTGGTTTCATCCTTTTTGACCCTCTTTGATAACTAGCTTCTTTTGAGTCAGCTCTTTTGCTCCTTCCTTATGTCTGAAATTTTTCTAATAATAATTGATTTAGCTGCTCTTGCGTTTTCAGAATCCTTTCATTATCCTTCTTGACTGTTTCTATTTCTGTCTTTAAACCTTTTATGGTCTGCATCAGTTCTGAGGAGTGACCAATTACCTCCTCTGTCACAGGTTCTCTCGACATCTGTCTTGTCGCAGTGTTTGGAGATTCCTCCTAAGCATATTCTCCCAGTTTTTCCATACCTGCCTGTTAGATTCAGAAAAAGAAATTTTCTGCTCTGTCTTTATGAAACATAAAGTATAAGTTAGTACATAATATGTGTATATATATAAAATTTTATTTTCATTTGCACTGTTCTGCGGAAACTAGTGGAGTCACATCCAGGCCTAGTGTATGAACCATGCTCTGATACCACATGTCAAATCCCGATATTTTCAGAAAAAATTTAAAATTTTTAAGATAGCAATAAATGTTAATAAATGCAGTTGATTAACTATCTGTTTAACTTATGTGATTGTACGGATGTCGGAATGATCTTTGTTGTACTTAAATATTATTATGAGTTTCTTTAATTGTTGCTGATTGTTTTCTGTTTTTCAACCGCAAGGGGGAAAATGCTATGATGGACGGGCTTACTTAGCTTTCGAGCTAATGCAACAATTTCTTTCTTCGCTTACAGATATACAGGTAATGTCGGGTCGCCGCAATTATCTTTAAAGCATCATAAGTCAAAATTAGCTGTACCAACCCAATCAATGAATAAGTCTAAAGATACTAACCAGGTTTATCAAGCTTTTTAAGGTAAAAATACTTTTGCAATATGCCTGGTTCAAATTTAAAATAAAGTTTGTTTTATACTTTTAATTGCACAGCTTGTGAGTTAAAGATATCACTATGCCTTGTCGATTCCTGCCTTCTTTAGTTTACGATTTATGTAATTGTTTTAGTTGAACTCTGCACTTAGATTTTCATTGTCATACTTGATTAAATACGTTGTGTATTAAGATAACACAGATCTATTCTTTTGTAAGCAATTAACAATGAATCTTATAATTTGCTAGTAATATTGTGTTGCAATAATATTTCTTATTTCGCATCATGAAATGTCACGGGCAAATGGAAATTAAGCTATTTTGCTTATCTGATGTTACTGTGTACTTTATGATTACACTTACAAGGATCTAAAAGTTTGCAATGTATAAATAATTTATTACTTGCACTGTATATGATTCTGTCAGTTCATATCTTCTTATGGTATTCTTTTAGGGTTGCTTTGATGGCATCACTAATACTATTTCTAGAAGTAAAACAAACAAGGCTAACAACTATCTTAAATGACAAGGTATAGAAGAGTTGTAAGTCATAGTACCTGTCTTCATCTTCAATATTTTATAGATTTATAGACTTTGATAGACCCCTTGCTGATTCTCATGAGGCTAGGTTGAGACGTAAATAAAGATAGATTGTTCCATACTATTTAAAGACTTTCCTTACCTATAACTTTTATAGTATAATCGTCTTCTTCACAACTTGAGTACCTCATAACTGAGTTTTTCAACAATCAAATGCATGAATTAATAGTTCATTGTTTAAAACTATAAAAATGCTAGGTTTAAAAATACTATCATAAGGTGTGATATATTAAGGATATCATGTATCTATGTTATGGTTAATCTTAAGAATAGCCAAGCAACAACTATAATACTCATGCTATGATTTGATTTCATCAAACGATGATGAATATCTCGTTACCCTTGCATATTATTGACGAGGTCTGATTATAATGATTGTAGGGTAATATATGTTATGGTCTGCCTATTCGTGTTCGAGGGCATAGTTTTGAAATGAGAGGTATGGTGCAAACTTTCACTATGGTACCATGACCATATGGGAATATCCAACCATGGGCAACGTGTATATACTCTATGATCTTTAATCGATTAACAATTGATTGTAGCACATCACGGGACTATAGGACGTAACCCACTGCATGAGAAAATATTAAAAGGCGACGTGGAAGTTTCTACGCCAAGTGTTGGAGATATTTAAGTGTTGAATCAACCCTAACCCGACATTCTTCCTTTGCCTTCGGGCTTGGTCCTCCTGTTGAAACCCTCCTGTCTGAATCCGAACCCTACTGAGCTGTGAAGGAACTCAGCTTTGCTGCAACTCTAAATCTTTCGTGCTTATACACCTGGATACCCAAGAGTTGATATGTTTTTGTTTTTGTTTGTTAATAGTGACTGTGGTTGGTGAAATCCCAGCGTTTTATCCTGTTCCTGTCAAGATTTAGTCCTGGTATTTCGGTGCCATGCTCTCGGTTTGTTCCTGATTAAACTGTCAAGTATTTACAGTTTCCCTTGCTTGTCGTTGGTAGAATCTTTGAGATATACTGTGGGTAGCTTTGATAGTGTTATTATGCCTAGGGTTTACCTCATGAACTCGTTTGCTAGTCTGTTGCCTTTGTGACAGCGTGTTCGCAGTTTTTATGCTACCTCGACCTTCGTCTTGTCCATTGTTGCGTCTGAACGTCATTGGTATACTTTGCTCGGCCACTGTAACAGGTTCAGAAGTCTAGGGTTTGTATTTGTCAACCGTAGAACCCTGTCATCTCGTGCTACTGACTCATGGTGGAAGGGATGGGGTTTTTACACATCATTTATTTGTGGCTAGCAAAATAGTTACAGAAATGGCGGCCTCCTTCACCCCGGTAAGTCACTGTACTCTCGTCTGTGTTTATAGTTACAAGCATTGTTTTTTTAAAACAAGTTCAAGTTTCTAACATATGCATTTCTATCTTGCAGGAACTGGTTCTTCATACGTCACGAGTGGCACGAACTCCAGCTGGTAGCATGTTCCGGGTAAGCCTGGTTCTTCCATGGCAAGTCCTCCTTGTGGTTTGTTTGGGTGGTAGTTTTTTTTTGTTTTGGATAAAACAACACTGCGATGTGTTCGATTACTACGGCCTCTGCCAGTGTTGTAATTATTGTAACCTTCTTTCGGTACTTAGGGTTTTATAACGAAGATGTGAAATGTGAAGATTAGAGTGAACCAGACTTATGAGTCTGTCCTGTAATTGGGGTTACGGCCTCGGATATTTGAGTTTTGTTATGACATTTTCTTTGAACAGTTCATGGGTTAACGTCCAGTTCTTTTATTTTGTGTAACTTTCTTTATATAACTCGTTGACTCTACACTAATTGTTTTAAGTCTGCGTCTTCTTTTAAATTACAGCTATGTAAAATGGTAGGAATGTTTTATAGATATTAAGAGGAAATACAAAATGAAAAGAATTGGCAACACGGCTGTAGATGAAGGCGTGGTCTTTAATTTCAGTGTTTGTTTTGTGGAACTTGGTTTAAAGTCAAGAAATATGAACTAGATGTATGAAGACTGTAGGGTTTACATGCCAACGTTTTGTGGTTGAAATTATAAATTGAACTTGGAATATGGTATTCCTGCTCCTTTGATTGTTTTAAATACATAACCGGAATAAATTCTGAGTTTTATAATCTATAATGAAATGTAAAAGAACTGCGGCTGTGAGTGAGTCATCATAATGCTGTTCAAGTTTAAATAATTGTAATGTTGGGTATTTCAAGTTCAGAGTGTATGTAGAACGTAGCTATCAAAAGAGAGGCTTACGGCCGTAAGTGATAGTTGTTGTGTGATTTTAAATGTTGGGAGCTATGTCTAAAAAGCCTCCTGTAGGTTTCGAGCTTGAATGGGTGTGGTAATAATTTTCGATTTCATGTTTTAAAATTTATTTACTTTGAAATTTGGCTACGGCCGCGAATGAATCATTGTAATTCTATTCAAAGTTAACCCTGTAACGTCTGGTCAGAATAGGATTAACTTGAAGGTACAGCTAGTGATTAAATTTATTTGTTGGATCTTTAGTTACGATATTCCCCTAATAGTAGTTTGGGGAAATTAAGTGAAAAGTTTGATGGTATTAACGAAGCTCGAGAATGAGCTGTAGCACTATTTGTCTTTCTCATTTAATATATGTTTTCTCTGCTATTAAAATTTTAATGTCAAAGCTTGAAACGATAGGGTTTCAGAACTACTCGGATGTGAAAACACTTAACTGTTTAATCTACTGTTACGTTTTTAAGATTCTAAAACAATACTAACTTGTTTATCTTATTAATAATTCTTGTATAATGTACCTCTGTTTAAGTTTTTGTATGTGTTTTAATTTGATAAATAAAATCTAAAGATATTTAGGTAAGATTGAAGTTTGATTTAGATGCATATTTTTAACTAGACATACATTCACCAGGGTTTGTATTCTTAACAAAAGTAACCTAACTGCAACTACTAAAGTTTCTTGCAACAACCCTGAACTGTCATTGATACTTTAATATATATATATAACTAGTTATACATACTCCCGATCCTATAATTATTAAACAAGTTATGTTTTCAGAAAATAATTACTGTACACAAAAACATTACTTAGTATTACTACTGTATAGCATACATTGTAATTGATTTAACCGCAAGATAATAATAATGTGAAAAAAATGTTGAAACACAGTAATTCTTATTAAATCTACTTCTGATATTCAGGGATTGTAACTTATAATAAATTAAATACTACTCAGACATACTGAAGATAAACATAACCTATAATCATTTATACTTAATAAACAAAACAGGAATGAGTGGCAGAACCTGTGTCAACTGTAGACAACAACAGCAATGGGAGGCTGTTCCTCCCTACCAACTCCTGGAGAGTGCCCAGACAGCACTTCTCAGGACCCCCGAGCTTTCTCTGGTCTCACTGGCTGGAATAGGTGCAGCAAAACAATTCACTCAGCCAAATAGCTAAACTGGAACCAAGTTACTGCAGCATCTCAGATCAAACACTCCCTTACTGTACTTTCCCTCTTCCTCAATGGGACTCCTGAATAGCATTCACCTGAATGTATTCTCCCTCCAGAACAATGCTGATCTCCCAGCTCATTTCATTGAGTACTATTTAAAAGATTGCCTAGGTCTTAGTTGGGTTAACTGTCATTAATGAGCCACCTACTCAGATTCCACTTTCTTGGGGAATCATGACCCCAAAATATAGGGAAGTTGCCACCTGCAACTTAGGAAGTGTTTGAGGATGCTGCCACTTGTCTTTTGCCTTTCCACCTAGTTCCTTCCATCAGTTAGACCAGTAACCTCTTTTAACAGCTCTCCCATGCTGTTGTCTCCATAATTTATTTATTAATAATAAAATATTCAGAATTTACATTCCATTTCTGGTGACTCTGCTGAGTCATCAATTCCTACTTAGCATTAAATTTAACATAATGTCTCAGGAATATTAATAAAATAATTACATTATTTTTGCAAAATTGGTGTATGTGACATGAATCCATCGATCAGGGGATATTGATGTATTCCCAAAACTGTCGATGGCGAGAGAACCTACCACTAATGACTGCAAGCCTCAAGGTACTCAACCGAACTCTAAGCCTCAAGTCCCAGAATAAATGGGTTGAAGTCGACGGAACGAGACTCGCTGGAAGGAGGGCATTAAGGAATCCCCCATCAACCAGCACGAGGTACCAGCTACGCTGAAAGATTTGGAAGAACTCAGTTAAAATGGACTGACTTAATAAGGATGGCCGACATGCAATAGTCAAGAGATCTGAGGAGTGGCCGACACTGGTTTCAGGACTTTCTTTGAACAAGAGCATGAGAAGATGGATAGACTCAGGCAACATGGACTTGACATAAACTGTGCAATGCAGGAGGCATTACAGAGGGCTCCATAATGACTGGAAGCTTAACCAATCGGTGGAGAGAACTGAGAAACAAGTACAGCTCCTAAGGTCCAACTATAGTCCCGACTCATAATGTACGGAGTGGAATGAATGCTCTGTTCAAAGGAGACACAACAACTGCCAACAAGAAGTAGTAACCATAATCCCACCCGTCTTTTTGGAATATTTGATTTTTTTGGTCTTTTTCATATTTGGGAAAAGCTTGAAAAAGAATAAAATTGCTTATAGTACAACAAGTGAGGAAACAAGTGTCAAATAGTGAGCAGACTAGTTCCAAGCAGTGGAACATACCTATGATCAATGCAAGGAAGTGCATACAGGATGTGCACACTCGGGGGGAATGTTCCCTTAGGGTCAAAAGGTGATCAAATTGTGAAGGGAAAACATATAATCTCTACAGGGCTCGACAGGGAAAAGTGCTCAAGCACCAGGCTAACAACTGAGTAAGCGGGAGCTGGCACAAGGCTCAAGCGGCAAGCAGGATGATGCAATGCAATCACAACATGATACAATTGAGGGGAGTCCTTAAGGGAGATGGCCAGCATAAGACAAAGTAGAGTATGAGTCTTTATCGCAATGTTATGGCGTAACTACGAAGGACTCCCAAACCTAAGGACAAACAACGACATGGGCACCAGAATGCACAAAGGGGTTCTAACTAGGGTACCCATGTTCGGAAAATCCCTACTGCCACATAACGACACTTCTATAGCAGTGTGAAGGTTCCGTGTCAGTTGCAAAGCGGGGTTGCACCTAGGGTTTATGAAAGTGGTCAATAGGTCAAATGCATAATGCACATGGAAATGGCCTCTACCCTATATGCCAAGTGTGAAACGTACCTGCCATAGGTGTGAAATGGTTCAGAACAACTTTTGTTGAAGAAATCTGATTAAAAAATACTACTCCAAGACATTATATTAGTCCATCACGGTACAAAACAGTAAAAACTATAGACAAGTGGGTCCTGAAAATTATAAATAGTAATAAAAAATTACATTTCACAATTCATTTTTACTATTCACCCATTTGGAGCTTTTGGTTAGTTTTCACCTGAAAGTTCAATTGCCGATTCTGGGAGCTAGGAGTGACCGTTCATCGAACCGTCCGGAGCAGGTTGGTAGTCTCATCCATACCTTTTATTTCAATGCTTTCATTTTGATTTTTAGCTGTGGGATTTTTTGTTTGGCCAAGCCCTAAATGGCTTTGGTGCTACCCGCGGGCTATAGCTATGCGGGTCGTAGGTAGGGCACACAATGCGCAGTCAACGCAAAGGTTGACCGCGAGTACCCGCACCTGTATACAAATTAGCCCGTAGGTACGGCTGTGTAGTTGGTTTTTAAAAGATTTTGACTAAAATGCTTGTTTTTCTTCACTCCAGGATGGTTCTAGAGTGGAGGGAGAGGGAGCATGATCAAGTTGATGAGGCCGTGCACAACGATGTGCAAGAACAACAGGCATTGCAAGCATGTGGGTTGTACAAATTCTGGAGTATAGGGGGTTTGAGGGCCCAAAACCTATTACTCCAGCGCTTGATCGACTATTGGGATGTTGATGCACAAAACTTCAATCTCAATGGGAAAATCCTCACACTGGAAGTGGACGACATCTACTTCATTACCGGTTTGTCTCGTCGGGGTGAGGAGGCTGGTCTTCGGTCTTGTACTGTGGGTGGTGGGATCACCGTCCTTGACTACATAGTGCGGTATTGCCCTGCAAACACACGCATTGTGGGAAGTCAGGTGCCCATCAATGCCATAGTAAATCTGAGCATGAAGATCATTGTGGCTACTTTAGTGAGGATCACGGGATCCAAAACTCTGCACCAGGCATCCAAGTCGGTGATGTTTTATGCATCACAATGCATGTAGCCTATAGTGTTTGACTGGTGCACCACATTGCTGGGGTCTATGAAGACCCAACTGACAGAATGCAAAGAAGGGAAGGCTAAAAACTTCGGGTATGGGAGCATCCTATGCAGCTTCTTCTTTGAGAGGGTTCCAGGGCTTAGTCCGAGGGTGGATGTCCCTCCTCATAGTCTCCGGGATCCTGCCCTGACCTGGTGGTCTGAGATCTTGACATGACAAGGTGGTGGCCATCTGGCATGACCATATATCGAGGATTTCTTCCGCTGGTGGGATCGGTAGGTCATTTCCATAGAGGACTACCCCTATGCAGGGATAGACTTCTACTAGGATAGGGACATGCCACTCCCACCAAACGTCGCGTTCGGAGACATTGGTGAGTACTCTTTTTGGTTTTTGTGTATTAAATTTTTATGAATTTTTTTATTATAGATGCAAATGCAAAAATATTTTTGGTGGTAGTATCATGTGCTAATGGTTGACTGTTTGCTCGCAAACAAAGGCCTAGTGAGACCTAATGGCTTCCTGAGACACGATTGTCGGGGTAGGGGTGAGGAGGCAGGCGATGCTGCAGCAGGATGCACATTATAGACCTTGCGGCGCAACCTCACACGGATGGTTGCTAGAGTTCCACAGATAGAGGTGGCGAGACTACCTAAGGCCATGCATCGCCAAGTAGTGGGGGTTCCGGGTGACTGGGTACGGCTACTGTAGCGGGTAGCCAATGCAGTACAATATTTCTACGAGACACATCCTGTCAGGGTGGCAGTTAGGCCTCCTTGTAGAGATTAGATATCTCAAGATCTCATTTTTGTATCGATATGTATATTTTTGAGGGCTACGGGCTCCATTTTTGTATGACACTACCATTTTGGACATATTTATATATATATAACTTTGGTTCTCTGGTTCTACTATATGTGTGTATGTACAAATGTATGAATGTCTTCTTATATTTGTGTTCTTCATGATGAATGTGACAAATGTCAATCTAATACATAGTTAGCGTATGCATCAGATATATGATTAACACTTCTCAGAACATGTATGTATGTAATTGAAACAAAATATCGTTCCAAGAGTCTTACCCTTAAGAATTTCCGTAATAGCGTAGGATCTCGCACACGGTACTGCCCATTCAGCTGAGACACAACTAGTTGTGAATCCAGGCGGACCTTTAAAGACTGGATTCAATGGGAAATGGCATCCTGAAGTAGCTCAATGACGACACTATACTCAGCCACATTGTTAGATGTAGGACCAAGACAAGCACCTCCTGAGGACACAACTAGGTGGTCGGGTAATAAAATAGCCCAGGCAGCAGAAGCAAGCTGCTGTGTATGATGGCTAGCACCATCCGCAAATCCTAAGAGCATAGGAAACTCTGCTGACATCTGTCAATCAAATGGAAGCTAATCAACAGACCTGAAAACCAAAAGAAATCTAAACTATGTACAAAAGCAACTATACAATAGTATACAAAAGTATCAGCCTGAACCAGAGGTTCAAGTGTAATATCGCTTGAGGTAGAGCCCATTTCTAGGCTCCTTCAAGACAATCCCCTCATAGTCTTCTAATTCATAGGCTCCTTTTTCCAGGACACGCCTCACGATGTAAGGACCGTGCCACATGGGGTTGAACTTGCCTGCCCCTAGGGGTTCTTTAGCTTGGTCATATAAGAGGACCAAATCACCTTCAACATACTGTCAGGGATGGACAGACCTATCATATTGAACCTTAATATGACGTTTGTTGGAATCTATGGCCACAGTGACATCTCAACACTGCTTGTCAAGTTGCTCAAGGTGGATTAAATGTTACTCAAGATCCATCGTATCAGGGAGGAGCTCTATGGCCAGTTTAAGTGAAGGGATCTTTCATTCAATCGATAAAAGTGACTCCACACCGTGAACTAGCTGAAATGGTGAGAACCCGGTGGCAGTCTTGACTATGGTTTGATATGCCCACAAAGCAGGATATAACATGATGTGCCAATTGGTCTTGCTTTGTTGGATGGTACATTGGAGAATGGTCTTCAAAGACTTATTGACTGCTTCTACTTGACCATTCGCTTGGGGATAATAAGAAGATGAGTGTTCTTGATAAAACCCAAGCTCGAGGGACAAATCCTCCATCATCTTGTTCTGAAAGTGACTGCCATGGTCAGTGACAATCTCTTTCGGAATACCGAATCGAGTTATAATTTGATTGAATAAGAAGTGGGATGCTATAGCACCATCGACTTTAACGGTAGGCATGGCATCAACCCATTTGGAAAAATAGTCCACAGCCACTATGATATGGTGATGCCCCCCAGCCGAAGCTGGTTTGCAATCCATGAAATCCACCCCCCACTTGGTGAAGGGAACGATGGTGACGACCGGATGAAGGGGCATTGGATGCAAGTGTATGTTCCGAGAAAACACCTGGTAAGGGTGGCATCTCTTCACAGCATTAACACAATCCTTAAATATGGAAGGCCAGAAATAACCAGCTCGCATAATACGTTGGGATGTAGCAAGCTCGGATAAGTGACCACCACACGCCCCAGCATGGAACTCATTAAGCACCCGCTCCACTTCTTCGTGAGTTAAGCAACGACGAAGGATAGAATCCTTTCCTTGGTGATACAAAGTGTCACTGACGATAGTATAATATTTAGCGTGACGTTTCACACGCCGTCGCTCATCTCATGAATAGTGCATAGGAAACTTCAAATTTTGGAGATATACAATGACATCCCCATACCAAGGGTCCTCTGACGAGATAAGAAATAAGTGCTAATCCACAAAGGAATCTTCATGAATGACATCCTCATCAAGTCTCGGAAGTTCCGACATAAGCTCAACAAATACCAATGATTTCACCGACTTTGCCGAAGCAAAATCAAGATCAAATTCCTGAAGGATAAAAATCCATTTATTATACTTCCCCTCGATAAGGCGTCATGATAGCACGAACTGAAATGGATTAATATGCGCGAAAACTATGGTGGTTCCTAAGCAAAATGTAATGTCGTAACCGCTGGACTGAATGAACAGTCGCAAGCGCCATCTTTTCCACATGAGTATATCTTAGCTCAGTGTCTACTAGATTTTGACTAAGGTAATAGATTACATGCTCGACAAGCGCATCATCCACCTGAACCAAGACCATGCCAATCGTCTCTTGAGACGCGACCACATAAAGGATAAAATCTCGTGCGAATTCTGGTGGACTAAGCACAAGGGCCGATACCAAAGATTTCTTAAGGGCGTCGAAAGACTGTTGGGCTCGCTCATCCCAGATAAAAGGTGTGTCCTTCTTCAATAAGCGCATGAAACCTTTGGTAAGATTAGCATAATTGACTACAAAACGGCGTAGAAAAGTGGCTCTCCCTTGGAGGCTCTGAAGTTGTAACAAATTACACAAAGGAGGCAACTGAAGTATTTCCTCAACTTTTAGAGGATCGACTCGAATACCCTCTTTCGAAACTATGAAGCCCAGAAGGCGACCCATCCTGATAGCAAAGATGCATTTGTTAGGATTCAATCGAATCTTGTATCGTATACATCGTTTGAGAATCATGCGGAGGTGCTTGGGGTGGTCCATTCTCTTGCGAGAATGGCCGGAAAGATCATCCAAGAAAACCTCCATAATCTTTTTAAGATCGTGAAAGGCGTAGGTCATGGCGCGCTGAAATGTAGATCCAACGTTTTTAAGGTCGAAGGGCATTTTTCAATATGCAAATGTTCCCCAAGTACAAATAAAAGATGTCTTATGTTGATCCTCAGGTTTTATTTGAATCTGGTTATATCCGGAAAATCCGTCCATGAAGGAAAAAATCTCACTCCCGGCGCAAGCATCCAAGATTTGATCTATGAATGGTGTGGGGAAGTTGTCTTTCGTACATGCATAGTTCAAATCTCTAAAGTTGGTGCATACACGGATCGTTCCCTGCTTCTTATCCACAGGAACAGGGTTTGACACCCATTCGGTAAGGGGAACGGGGTAGATGAAACCATCTTTGAGCAGTTTCTCCACCTCTGCCTTGATAACGGTTGATTTTCTAGGGTTCACAACACGTAAGCATTGTCAAACTGGTTTAGCGTTGGGATACGTTCTAATCTCATGTTCAACAATGCGGGGGTCTATTCCTGGCATCTCCTCATATGACCAAGCGAAATATTCCCGGATTTCTGTAAACAATTCAGTGTAAATAGCAATCTCCTCAGGAGTGCAATCGTCACCGATGTAAACATTCTCAACTATTCCGGGAGTATGAGAGATATTGATCGACATAGTTGGGGAAATGTTAGCCATATTCCCTTTCGCGAAAACATCATGTGATTCCTAAAGAGCCACAGGGTGACCAACTATCTCTGCTAGAGTCGTCCTAAACTCTTCTCGTTCAGCAAGCTCAAGTTTGGGAAGGAAATAAGAGCGATGGTGCATATATTCCCAAGGTATCTCACTACCACACATGGCCTCCATAATAGCTTCATCAGAAGTCCAAGTATCATCAAGGCAATCATGGGAACAAGACGAGTTGGCTGCCTAAACCAGCAGCATAACGAGATCTTCCTCGACTGTCTGGGAAGAAGAGAGATCCGGTTCTATAGTGGCTCGTTGAATATGCTGGTAAGCAAGATTAGCTACAGACAGTGGCATAGACATCTCGACATGCAAAATGTTTCCAGACGTGAAACTCGTGGATGGTAAAGTCCATGGATCATCAAAATAAGAAGTCCGGAATGACATATTGCGCAAAGGAGGAGACACATCGTTGGTAATGGTTGCAATAAAATTCACAGGTGCAGCAAAATCATAAGTTCCCATCAATGAAGGGTACATGCCAACACCCATGTTCCTAGTTGCTGGCTAAGAATGAGTAACCTGCGGGACTATGGATCCCATGGATGCTGTGGAAGAGGAGTTAACGTAATCTAGCTGATCGATGGTTACAATCTTGCCTTCATGAGGAAAGAAGATAACTCTGAATACAGTGGACGCAATAGCTTTCATGGCATACATCCAATTCCGACCCAGTAAAAGGTTGTATTCGATGGGCGCATCAACCACCTCGACTTCAATAGGCACAGACTTACCTCCCAAGGAGACAACAAGGGAAGGGATAATTCCATGTGGCTTAAATGAACGATCGTCGAATGCAGTGAGCGTGGTTCTAGACGCAAGTAGGGGAGGAGATCCAAGAGCTTTCCAACAAGCTAACGACATTACTGACGCGGAAGCACCTTCGTCAACCATAGTACGTTTGACAAAACTATAAAGGCACACCACCTAGATTTGAAAAGCCACGTGGTAGGGTAAGCGAGGTTGAACATCAGTAGTATCGAACTTGATAACAGTGGGACTTCCCCCATCCTGAACTCCTAACGCACTCAAAAGAGCATGCTTCTAAAAAGTACAGGCTTGCAAAAATTCAAGAGCCGACATGGCACACGGAGTTTGGCCCAAATATTCTACGATGGAGTAGTTGTGGGTGGCTCGAGCATTAGGATTATGCATAGAGTGCTTAAGAACACCTTTCAGTATCTGCGACATAATAAAGGGCTTCTCGATATGCAAGGAATTGTCAGGAGGAGGGGGAGGCTCACTCCCCAAATTGGGTTGTGGTGCATCATAATCGCGCTGACGAGTGGCAACACTAACCTCTGACTGAACCATGTTCACACATCCATAACCACTAGTATTGGAAGAAGACGTTTCCGTCTCAGTAGGTCCATAACCGGTGGTGGGAGCATGCGAAGCCATGTTTTGGTGATGAGGTAGGGGATCCTTCAACATAGCTGGGCTCTGTGCCAAGTGCTTCGATGCTTGTTCAATATGAGGACATAAGTGAGTAAGGTGGTCTTCCCCACAGAGATTGCAAGGAAACTTCACCTTACGCCTAGGTTTACGGTCCTCACCAGCATTTCCGCCTTCCCGAGGAGGGTTGGCATTATCCTTACACGATATTGCGATTGCTACTTTTATTCCCATTGTTTCCACCCTTACGATTATTTCTCCCCTTTTTCTTACCACCAGGTTACTGGTTACCTGACTGGTTCGTCATTTGCACACTGTGTACATCGGACGATGGGGTGGAAGTGGACAAGGTGTGAACTTGTCCGGGAGTAGACTAGTTTAGCGACAAATTCTGCATTTGATTAGCTACCAAATCTATGGGGCGAGTGCTTGCAGATCCAATTATGCCATCGACATGCGGTCTAGGAACTAACGTGGGCTCATGATGTGTACGCGGTGCGTCAGGGATGATGTCATACAAAATGCCAGATTAAGAGTATAATAAGTCTAACTGCTGGACTTTCAAGATAGCTTGTTCCTCAGTCACAATGCCGGACATCGAAACATCCTTAGCAATGTATGGGAGTAGAGACTTGATGAATCATTCCAATAGGAACTCTGGAGGAATGTTGGCTTTGACTAACCTCTTCTGCCGACGCCACTCTTGAACATGGTCAGAAATATGTGTGGCCTTATTCTGACGGAAGGTAGATAAAAGTTCAGTGCCAGTATCATAGCGAACCGGCCATTGGAAATGATCTAAGAAAACCAAAGTGATCTCATTAAAACCCCTATAGGTGTTTCCAGGCAACTCGATGTACCACTTCGCGGCTGCCCCCGTGAGGGTGCGTTGAAATAGTCGCAATCTAATGGAATCGTGATTCAATGAGTTGGAGGAGCACCAAAGGTGGAATGTCGTGACATGATCTCCAGGGTCCTCACCACCTTTCCCCTCGAACTTAGGAATGTACGAAGGGAGATTGGTAGGGATTGGGGGCCAAGTAGGGTCATGACACACCGGATCATTTGTGAGCTTTGAAAGATCCGGAAGATTCAAGCGTGCAAGGAATGGGAGCTGAGGCTGGAAAGCTTAATTATAAGCCCCCATAAAATGTTGGTTAAACGGAACTGTGTTATAAGATGGACCAAAAGCTTGACCATGAGGATTAAATTGCTGATAATAAGGACCTGACGGACCATAAGCTTTCCCATGGCCACAGGATTGATAACCTCCTCGTTCCTGACCCATTTGAGAGTAAGCAGGTATGTGCGTATTTTGGGCACCATATTGGGGTGGTGGGTTATACTGGTGGCTAGCACTGACTGTGTTGTAGTAAGGGTTGCCACCATGAGTATGGGGCATGTATGTACTATTCATAGCAGGAACCGTGTTGTAATGACCATAATGGTATGGTATGTTCCCACCCCCAGCATTAGGATTAGATTGAGCAGTCGCGTGGTGACCAGAAGCATGAGAAGTATTCCCAACTCCAATATTGGTGTGACTAGTAGCAGGGATGGTGGCGTGATGTCTATGTGGATAGGAGATATTCGCACCCCCTACATTAACATTACTAGTTGTGGCAGTGGACGAAAAATTATGTTGTATGTGTCCACCCCTATGGTTGGGAGGAGCATTAACATCTGTAAAAGTAGTCCTGGGTTGACGAGTAGTGGCACGTGTATTAGGTGGTGGATGGCGAGTTGTGTTTCGAACAATGTTCCTATTAGGTTGGGAAATCCTAGGAGGTGTTCTTCTTCCAACATTAGCATGGTTAGGAGGAACATGACCAGTACCCATACTATGTGTGTGGGTGGACAACGTAGTGCCCCCAGCGAGGGTAGTGCCCCCAGTGGGTATAGTATGGCTAACACCATGACTAGTGCCAGCGTGACTACCAAACGTAGTGGAAGGTTCAACTGTACTATGACTAGGCATACCAAAAGAGAGTGTTGTCGGGTTGATCGTAGGGCTAGTGTCATCATGTAACTCTGGCATCCCGTGTCTATAACTGCGTGGAAATGAAGGAATGAACGTGTCGTCCTGTTCTTCGTCCTTGGGTAAGGTTGGCATTCCGTAAAGATAATTATCTGGATTAAAAGGATCGAACGGATCTCATTCAAGTGGATTAGGCCAAATAGAACCAGGTTGAGTCTCAGGTGGATCACCTCCCCACTCCTCACGAGGAGTATGGGGATCGGAAGTGTGTTCAAATCCACCCGATGGATTCGAAGGTTTTTCCTCAGTATCGAAATGTGTAGCAGTCATGACGTCTTGGACGTAAGCCTCGTAAGAATCCGAAGACTCAGAGGGAGCCCTCCGACGTCCTCTAGCAATATGGCATGAAACCTCGGTCGGCTTTAAACCAGCCAACTGATGGGACCGACGGAGAGTAGGGCTTTGCGCCACGATATCTCCAGAGAGAATATATAATCAAAACGTCCCCTAAAGGCTAACTATTGATCAAAAAATAGTAAATCAAAAGCACACACCTAGAGAAACTACAGCCAAGAGCAGACAAACAGAGTGGCTAAATGAGATCCCGACACTAGAGCCGGTATGTCTCTCCTAGGAGAGGCTTGAGACTCCCAAACTATAGCCGGAGGTAACAGAATCAGTTATAGAGACACCCAGGCTTCACTGTGTGTACAGGGTCAAGTCCAATGCATAAACACAACTGTGCTATCCAATCCCTATTTGGCTCAGGACACAAACAATATAACCACTGCAAGCATCTTGTGCGATACCTAGGTAAGGAAACTATGGTCACTGCAATATAACCAATGCTCAGGGGGACAGTCGTAGGTGGGATCCGTCGTATGGGCAGAGTAGCTAAGCCCAAAGCACAAGAGGACGAACCTTCGGTACCCCTAGATACGAACAAATCCTGGAAATATCTCCCACGTTCAGCCAGTATCAGAGGGATATCCCTTCAACCAACCTCCCATGACTTCGTGCTTAACTCTGGCTTGAGTAGAGCTTCTTGAGAACACCGATCTATACCATGGATTCCTCCACTCCCTGGTCAGACACCTAATGTTTCGTCTAGTAGTCTTGGATTGTTAACTCACAATGATCTATGCCAAGACTCTAAACCTATGCTAGTTGGTGTACCCTATAAATAAAATCAGTCTAATCAATTTTAAGATTAACCATTAATTTTAATGGATGTGATTACTCAAGGGATATGATCGTGAAACTAGTGATGTGTAAGACTCAATGGTATGCAAAATCGTCAAATCCTAAACTCATCTATCCAATGAAAACAATGCCCCTAATATGCACAATCAAACCAACGATTTCGAAATAAATATGCAATCCTTTTATATTTCTTTCAATGCACAATCAGAATCTAAATGAAGGCAGAAAGCACTCAATGCAAGATGCAATACATAAAAGCAATTTTTTTTTTGTATTTTCTCTTGTAAACGAAAGGAAAGTGCAAAAAATATGTATATATTTTTTTGTATTTTTCAATATATGGAAATGAAAAATGCAAGCAAAATCCTACTATCTAGTCACTAATATGCCAAGGAGATCACTAAGACAACCAGGAAGATACCAAACAGTAAGACTCAGCCAAAGAAATGAGCTCAAAAGGAAAAAACCAACAAGGCTAAATCCAAAGATGGGTTAAAAACCAACAAGGCTCAACCAAGAGAAACAAAGAGTTCTGGTCACAACCAAGGCATGGAACAGTCAAGAAACAAGCCAACAAAGACTCGGGATCAACCAAAATCAACCCAGCAACAACCAAAGGTCATAAACCAACAAAAGCCAGAGTTGTACGCTACTGTCGAAGGAATACCTGCGGGTACCCGCGAGCAGTAGAGCAAATAGAGGCGGGTATACGCGGGCAGACCTAAGCTAGCCCATGGGTGAGGAAAGGTAAAATGGCAAACAGAGAGTCCAATGGCTCAGAAAAAACCAAGTTTTCTATAGTGTATCTCAATGGCAGATAAGTGACACAAAGCTTCGACAAACAACAACTCTAATTATGAACTAATGCTCAAAAAATCCCCAAGATGGATGTTTTCCCCACTGGAGTCACCATTTCTGTGTTGGAGAAAACTCACTATGGCTTGGGGTGTACCACAACAGATAGATGACTACCAGAAATCAACTCAATTCTCAGAACTATGCTATATAAATGACAATGCTAATATAATGAAGAAGATAACCAACCTCGATCCAAACGTTTGATGTAGATCTTCGTTGGAGTTTTTCAATCCGTGCACTTGAATCTGCAAAATAGTCTTGACAGCCAATATACAACAAGTACATATAATATATAAACGGCATTAACATCATCAACATCAATGGCCCATGATATAACAAGTAAATGCAACCCAATGTAAGATAAACAACATTTACAACATTAATGGACGAGAATATGAGTATTTCTATTAATAGACAAGAAGAAGTACAAAGTAATACGACCTCTTGCCGGCAACCAATCTGAACCAAGATATGGATCAATCCACTTGTGCCTCCACAACTACAAGGATCAATGAGTGTAGACTCAAGATAGGGAAAAAATCCACTAGAGTTCTCTTGCTCTCCTTTCTCCTCCCGTCCATAAGCCATATGTGCTCAATATATAGTCCTCTCAAAGGTAAGTGAAAGGACACATCGAGACGTTACTTGGGCAGATGGAGAGCCAAAGGTAACTCAATGACCGCTTTTTGGGAGTAAAAAGTAATAAACTAGTGATTTTTACCATTTTACTTTATACCCGCGGGCTAAAGTGATGCAACTTGTGGGTACGCATGCTATAGTGATGCAACATGCTGGTCAGAGGAAAAATGAGGAAAAATATGTCTGAAGGATATAAAGTGAATCTGAGTCAGTGAAATGGATCCTACAAGCCAAAGAATGTTGATGCTCACAGGGTGGAAGATTACGGTGTAACAAAGGTATAGATACTCACATGGATGAATAGTATTGTCATGGAGTGTGATATTTTGTTGAAATAATTTCAGTACATGTGAAATGTGGTTATGAGGTTTACTTAAGGTATAAACTACTCATACTTAGTTGACTTTATTTAATGATACAAGTTTATGAGTGATATACTTCCATTGAAAATATATAATAGGGAATGCATATGTAATACTTTAATCAATGAAATAAAATTATTTATTGCCTAAAATAATGAATCATTATTTATTGAAGTAATTAGATTTGTTACAAAATGGTATAAGCAATGTTAGCATGAAAAACATATTCTAATACATAGTTATAAGGATCAAATTAGATGAAGTATGTACAAATAAATACATGAAAGGTTGAAAGTAGCAAATAAATACTAGGATGTAATTATCCCATATGAAGGATGTAGCGATATTGATGTTGCTCTTATGTCCTTTTCTGAGATTGATGAGAAATATACTAATTTTTGTATCATGATTGATTAACTTTTCTAAAGAGGATATAATCATCACCATAATTTATGTTGGATTGATTCTAGTTCATTCAACAAAATACTAGTTTAAGGAATACATAAAGAAATGGAAAACTTTGGAAAAAATTATTATTTCCTTGACCAAACAAAGGTTATGAATAGTGTTCTAAATGTGTAGATTAACTTAGATAAAAAAATTGCATAGGGTATGAAGTAGAACCGCAATATAGTTGTTGAAATATTATCTTCCTTTAAGAATTTCTAAGTGCACTATCTATGAGCTTCATTGTGTTAGTGGGTAGTATTAGAAATATACTCCAAAGAAGTAAGCTTGTTTGATTAGGCAAAATCACTTGAACACCTTCGATTATAAATAGTTACATTTTAGATGATATTTCATAGTAATTACGACAATTTCATGGATTGCTATATCAAAAAAATATAGCCTCGTAGATGAAGTTATAGTTACTTTTATTGAAATAAAAAGTTGGTTCTCAAGTATCAAAGTTAGAATGTACATCGTTTTATTTAGATTTTGACTGTATGCTTATTGCAAAAATATTGTTGACTTTTTTTCATTCTCTTCCGTGGATCCAATAGTATGTAGTCCATAGACTAAGTAATTATTAATCTTGAATATTGATAGTCGGTTGAATTTGACATACTAGGTTACAAGATATGTTTAAAGATGTGAACGAATCCATGTGATAAGATGAACGATGTGTTGAAATATTATTTTTTATTATAAATCGTCATTTTTTTAAATGTTAAAATTTTATTACTTAACAAATTTCATTTTAGAATTTCTTATCGTTATTAGTATAAGCTTAAAGGTGTATTATTGCAAGGAATTGCAAGCAGTATTCCTAGGAGTTTAAATGATCTTATTACTGAATGCATTATTTCTTCTTAGATAGAACCCTGGTAGGGTTTGTTGTATCTTCTAAATAAATATTGTTGTGTATTAAGAAAATATATTTTGTTAATAGTATGAGTATGATTATAGGAATAGAAGAATCTTAAATCTTGTTATGATTGAATTAAATCATGGTATATTTTAAAAGAGTATGGAAATATTAAAGAAAAAAGAATCTTTAGATAATGAATGTTAGATGGAAATAAATCTATATGCAACTAATTGTTTAAATTATGATAGTGACATGCTTGTTTGTTAGCAGACTTGACCTCAAAAGGATATTGAAGAGTTTACATCGAAATGAATGGAAGAGGATGCACAAGTTATTGAATGAGCATGTGTGTAATGCTATGGGACTAATGTGTTCAATTGTTGAGCAATTGAAGCAAATAATTTTTTCTTCTATATACTAACATCTCAGGAAGTGATCTTCACTGTGACTGATGTCATGATCAAAGATGAACATTGATTATAAAACTTATATAGAAAAGTTGAGCTAAAACGCTCAAGAGTAAGTAGTGAGTTACTTTACATTTTTGGATTACAAGATTTTATGAATCACGATTGGTGATAAAATTTATGATTAATGATGTGTAATCATCAAAATGCATAGAATGTGATAAGAAAATAGGTGAATATATTTGTTGTTATTATAATGCGTATGACATATAAATGATTGTTTGTATGTAAATTTCCTGGACTCAAACGAGAAATGTTTGAGTGGAAAAGAATATTTCTTGGACTCAAACGAGAAGGTTTGAGTGGAAAAGAATAATTCCTGTACTCACTTGCAGAAAGGAGGATTTTGCACTCAATTAGTAGTTGTTGTGGGAGGCAACTTCCCTAAACATGTGGTCATGTTCCCCAAGAAAGTGGAATAGAGCAGGTGGCTCGTTGAATGTTACATTGACCCAAAAACCTAGGAAATCCTTATATCCATCGAATTGAGCAGGTGGCTCACTATGTTTTCATTGTGACAATTCTGAGTTATCAAAGAAAGGTGGGAATGCACAAGAGATTCGATGAGGGGAATGCTACTAGTGGTTTGCAGAGTAAGACTGACCAGGAATTTCTGATGAGTTTACATAGAATATTCTTAACTGCAATTTTTATTTACAAGACCACAGAAACTCGAGGACGAGTTGTGTGTCCAGCAAAGGATTGTTGAAGTTCCAAACTTAGGAGAGAGTTTGATGATCAACAAGTGTTGTTGAAAAATTTGTTTTAAATAACAAATATTAATGACTTGTCTTATAACTCGACTATCAAATGTCTTTATGTGTGAATGTTATGAATGCTAGAGTAAGAAAATATGCCCTCAAGGATGAGGATGAATGATAAATGATTTACATTTACTGTTTGAAATTTTATATACTTATGTATGCTGAAAAATGTTGGAAGATTTAGTATGATCTATACAAATGTGTAGGTTGTGAAAGAAGTACGAACCATAAAGAGGTATGAAAATTGAGAGAGTTCGAATACCGAAAAGGAGAGACGTCAAGTGGACTAAAGAATGATGAATCCCAAAGAGTGGACGAATAGATAAGAAGTATGGACACCAAGGATGGTGTTATTCTTAAGGGGAGGAGTATGTAACATCCCTCCTTTTTGACCTAAAATTTGTATAAATGTAAATAATTATTGTAATCGTTTTTGGTGAGGAGCTCAAGGCCAAGGCCCCACCAGTAAACCTTGGATGGAATGGTATTTTATTTCTTAAAATGGGAAATATAGGTGATAGACCTAGGTCACTGAAAGTTGCGAATACAACTACACGACGAGAAAATTTAATTACACTAGGAGAGAGAGGCATTGACGATGACCTATGTCACCTGGTGCCCAAAGGTACTAGGGATAAATTTAACTAGTGGCGATCGCTTGTTAAAACACAAATACTAAGAGTGCCACCTAAGTAAAGAAAAACATAAACTAAGCGACTAGGCATATATTATATATTTTTGAAAGACCAATAGTTATGATAAAACTATTTGGATATTATATATATAAATAGTTGTGTCCATATATATATATATATATATATATAATGAGTCATATATATATATATATATATATATATACACACACGAAAGGTTAAAACAATAATGGTGATAATTATTACATAGATAGTTATTTATAGTCGCAAAAGGACATCTTAATCCTACCCTTAAAAGAATGATAATAGGTTTACATTTCTCTTTACATACAAAAATATATGTATCTAAATATACAGGTTAATTATATACATATATTAAATGCAACTTATAAAGTATACATATATACTATTTTCAGTTGATTAGTAAATATCTTTATGAATGTACTCATGTAAACTTAAGCATGATGATGCTTACTTACCTTACACTCTTAACTTACATAAGCTAATATCACAAACGTTGTGATCCTAATACCTCAACTTATAATAGAGTCTTGCATATAATATATATGCATATAACCTCCATATATTATTATCATAATATACTTTCACTTTGTTATTTTCGAATGACAATTTTACAAATTATATAAGCCTTGATATGTTATTATCATTATCCTAACAATAACATCCACGTAGAAAGTAACCCCTTACCAACATTTAGTTGAGGATCATGTTTGGTCTTTCCCTATCTTCCTTTGTATGGCATGTTAATGGTTATGTGCTTATGTACAATTAATTAATGAGTAACGCATTCCACCATGGGAGAAGCAGAGATCTTTTAATTGCTAATTATGGGTCGCGTGAAGATTTGTTTGTTACTTTGCTTTTTGGTTCTTCTTGGCTCCATGACCAACCGCCTTAAAGGCTCAGCATAATGGACATAACTTATGAAGTTAAACTAGTTAATGGGAACCCTATCTATGATAATCGGGTCATGGAATGCAGTAGCTTGATAAAACACTTGAGGGTTTATAGGACAACACACTACTTGGAAGGGGAGTGGGTTTTAAAAGTCTTCAAACACTTGGACGAACACTCCGAAATTTCTTAGGGAGTTTGTCTCCAAGGTGCAGCACTCTGAGCCCTAAACCTTGCCACCTGTTTCCCTGCGTGGATACTTGGGCATATTAAACATCGCCACCTTCCTCCATTGGATGAGCCAAGTGTTCCAATATTGGACGGGGGTATCCCTTTGGGTTTTACTTATTGACTGGAAGAGCTCGGCGTAGAGCAGGAAGAGCTCGACGTAGAGTAGGAAGATCTCGGCGTAGAGGGGAAACGACTTCTGCAAATATGTTTGGAAGGAATTCGATCCACACTTCCTCTCCTCTACAACATTCTTTTTTCAAGGCGTGAATCCAGGTTTAGGCTCCGTGTTCTCTACATTTGAACCTGTGGTATTGCATTTGTTTTTGAAATTGATGACCTCTATAGGAATAGAGATAGTATTCCTAAATTTTGCATTGGTCTTATTTATTAACCCTATAGGAACAGAGCAATACAGTTATGGACCTCTCTTCCTTGAATATGCGGGTATTGCAACCCGTATACTTTTGCATTGTTACATGTTCATCCCTATAAGAGCATGATAACGCTAGATCGGTGGAATTCCCGATCTGACCAGAATTCACGGTCTCCTTATATTTTTATTTGGCATGTCTAAACATTTAGCCTTTCGGATCTCGGTTTTCCGATTATGGGTACCTGCTGCCGCCAAATTTATATCTGAGATATATTGCCACTGTGGAATCTGATTGATTCCTATCTGGATCTCAGATCTATATTGAGTTACCACAATTTTTGTTTTGTACTGAGTTTGGTAGCAGGAATTTGTTTAGCGCAGATCCCTGGTGGAGTAGCCCTGGTATCGAGTTGAGTAGTACGTCATGAATAACGTAGACCCTGGGAGGAACGAAGTAATGCCCTGATTACGAATCGTGGACTTTTTTCTTCTTCTTATACTTATGCAGTAACTAATCTTTGATCATAGACAAAGCTTTAGCTGGGATTTCCTTTATAACGTTTGCATTATATATATCTGCATTATATCCAGATTAATCGTTGATTTCGCAAAGATTGGGAAGAACCCCCTTACCATTCTAGTTCCCTAATTTGTACATAGTGTGAATTCCTCGTTTATTTTTCCTGTTGAGTATCAATTGGATGATTTGCGTAGCTATTTGGGGAATTGATCCCTGTTGAAATTACTTGACGTTTATGCGGTATGTTAAGATCCTTTATGCTGTAAAAAGAATTTCATCTCAGATGGATCTTCGTATATATATATAGTTACTACGGAGTTTGTTAGATTCCATTTGTGTTGCATAACACCGGTTAGGATCTATGCATGCTGAATGAAAACCAGTATTTTGTTGACCTAACTCTATAACCGAAACTCGCATTGGAATGAAAACAAATTATATAGAAATCTAATTCTGTAATTTATTTATATATATGACTATTTTGATAGTGCGTTGGGAAGGGCAACAGATCCATAAAGATTTCAACCATGTAGATGTGTATATATGTATTTTTGATCTTTGCTGAAACACATTAAGCCACATCAAGCGATCTAATCGATGGAGGCCTTGTTTACATCGCTTCAAGCGATCTACATGTAAATTATATGTATTAAGTTCTTACTATTTTCAACCGAGGTCTAAATTGTAGATTTAGAGTTGATTTATGATATGTTGTTTGATTTAGAAATTTGGTTAATGTCATCCTAGCATACTATGTCAACGAAATCTAGTATCTTCCCTTATATAAATTTTTGAACTCAGTTATTTATATATATACATAGGGGTGATCCCTTAAACATATATATATTCTTTTGAGAGTTATATAATATTATCCTATTCAAATTTAGCAAGGACGTATTCCTTGTCTGCGAAAACGATTAGTGTTAGACTATAAAGAATACATATGCATATTATGCAAAAAGGTTGACATTATTCATTAATAGGGTGAAAGGATTATAAGAGATAATATAACTCATATTTATGTACAAGTTATAAGATATAATGTTCAAGTGGAAAAGGGATGTTATCCTTAGATGAATATACCCCAAGGTATGAAATGAAGGGAATAGCCCTTGCATACTTTAGTAGTTATTTCCAATATGCAGTGAGAAAGTATTGAAAAATGTAGCAACAATTATGTTGCGGGTTGTAAACTCTATTTTTGGATAAATAGAATAATAATTGCTTTATGGACGTAGCTCAAGTTTGGGTGAACCACATTAAAAGACCCCTCTTGATGTATCCATTATGTGTGATTGAGATGGTTTGTTTAAGTGTATGCATATGTCAATTGATTTCTATGTTTATTTATGTTGTTTTGAGTTTTGACCATATATTTAAGTTTGATGGGAGCTTACCTCAAATGGGTAAAGCACTTCAAGGAAACGTTCAAAGTAAAGACGGTAAGAACTCATTGTTTAAATGAATTATGGGGCTTATATATAGTATCCTTGGTTTCTTGTTTATGTGAGTGGTTATGATAGGATTAAATTAGTATGATGGTTGAATTATTTAAGTTATATGTATTTACGACTTGATATTTTAAACATGCATAAATGTTCTAGTTTCCTTGCATATAACGATGTAATAATAATGTATTTATTATTTTGTTTGAGCACATTTTGGTTATTAATATTGAAACAAATCTATTTAATAGGAAATCAAGTTTATTTATGGAAAAGTAAATTTAGTGACTATCTTAAGTATCATATTGCTTAAAATAGTTAAAATGGTTAGATCTGGAATATAGATGTACTATCTCCTTTTTATAAATGTCTCAAATAAGATAGAAGAGGATAACTAGAGTTCAAGTAGAGAGTTTATGAATCTATATTGAATAATTAAAGGTTGGTACATTTATGCATGATTGAGTATCTTATCTCTTATGTATGAAGTTTGTAAAGTTAAGTAACCATTGCAAAAATTTATCTTGAAAATTTCACTAATTATTAATATAAAAATTTGGGTATGTTACACATGCCTTGGGGAACATTCATGTATGAAAAAATGCCCTTTGGTTTGTTGAATGTAAGAGCTACCTTCCAGAGAGCTATGGACAAATATTTTACAGAAGAGAAAGACAAATTTTTAGTCATATACATGGATGACATCACTCTGTATTCTAAGTATGATACAGAGCATTTGAAACATTTGCATTAAGTGTTTTCCAAGTGCAGAAAATTTGGAATCTCTTTGAACCCAAAAAATGTTGGTTGTGGAGCCTGATCTCCAGATCCAGAGATATTATTATTCAGTCGTGTTTGTACCCCAGTTTTATATGATATGTAGATGGACTGTACACTCACCCCAACGGGGGGGGTGTGGGGGGGGCATCGCCCCCCCATGGGGTTCCAGGGGGGTCCGGTGGCTAGCGGGGGTTTGGGGGTAGCGCCCATAAGAAAGGGGTTTCGGGGGCGAAGCCCCCGAAGGAAAGTTTTGGGGTTGTTTTATGGGCCCATGGTTTTGGATAACCCATGGTATTTTCCCATTGTATCTCCCTTATAAAATAAATACATTGTAATACGGCTAGGGTAATGATGTATTAGGTATTATGCATTGTAAAGATCTCTAAGATCAAAGAAGAGAGACTGTGAGACAGTGAAGAGGAAGTGCAGTGGTTGTGCTGCAGGTTGTATCCCTTCACTTTGCTGGACGAAATAATAATAAGGACTGGAAACTTTAGTGTGGATGTAGCCCAAGTTGGGGTGAACCACGATATATCTGTGTCTCTCTTGTAATGTGTGTGTGATTATATTTGCATTTCTGTTTATTGTTATTGCTCTGCGGTCCTGGTTTTCTAACAATTGGTATCTGAGGTGAAGGTCTATTTGGCAGATAAACCCGCAGGAAGCTAGGGTTTTTGGTTTGAGTGGGAGTAATGGCGGAAGAAGGAAAGTTTAAGGTCGATAAGCTTAACAGCCAAAACTTCCAGCTATGGAAGATGCAAATGGAGGATTATCTGTACCAGAAGGATCTATTCCTACCGTTGGGAGGAAGAGCAAAGAAGCCGGTAGCTATGAAGTACGAAGAATGGGAGGTTCTTGACAGAAAGGCTCTGGGAACAATACGGCTGATCCTAGCTTCGTCGGTGGCTTTCAATATCTGAAAAGAAACGACAACCGAGGGTTTGATGAGTGCATTGGGTAAGCTGTATGAAAAACCATCGGCCTCCAACAAGGTATTTCTAATGAAGCGTTTATTTAATATGAAGATGTATGAAGGTGGATCTGTTACTGATCATTTAAATGAGTTTAATACAATTACAAATCTGCTAAGTTCTGTAAGTGTGAACTTTGATGATGAGGTTAGGGCTCTTCTAATCTTGTGTTCATTTCCAGGAAGCTGGAATAGCTTGGTCATGGCTGTAAGTAACTATGTTTCTGGTTCAAACACCTTGAAATTTGATGATGTTATTGGTGTTATTCTTAGCGAGGAAATGCGAAGAAAAAGCACAGATGAGACATCAGGTAATGTGTTGACCATGGACAGCAGGGGAAGAAAAAAGGAGAGAGGAAAGAGCCAAGGTAATCGTGGCAAGTCTAAAACGGGAAGATCCAAGTCCAGACTGGGAAAAATAGAGTGTTGGAACTGTGGAAAGAAAGGACATCTGAAGAAAGACTACAGATCTCTAAAGAAGAAAGGAGATGCATAGAAGGAAACTACCCAGGAAGCAAATGTAGCAAGTGATGTGTTATAAGATGCTTTGATTCTTGCATTAGATAACACTAGTGATTATTGAGTAGTAGATTCAGGAGCTTCATGTCATACTACACCCCATAAGAAATACTTTCATGAGTATGTTCTTGGCGATTTTGGACATGTTTTATTGGGTGATGATGAGCCATGTAAAATTGTTGGAATGGGTAAGGTATGGATAAAAGTTAAGAATGGAACTGACTGGCTATTGAAAGATGTTAGGCATATTCTTGCTATGAAAAGAAATCTGATCTCAACAGGGCAGTTGGGAGATGGTGGCTGTCTATCTACATTTGGAGAAAAGTGGTGGAAGATCACTAAAGGATCAATGGTGATAGCAAAAGGAGACATGATAGGTATGTTGTATTTATGTCCTCATAATACTGACTATTCTATCTCTTTAGCTTCCACAGGAATAGATACAGCATTGTGGCATCATAGGCTTGGCCACATGAGTGAGAAGGGGATGCAGATTCTCCACTCAAGGAAGTTGCTACCAGATTTGAAGCAGGTAAGTTTGGAATTATGTGAAAACTGTGTTTATGGAAAACATAAGAGAGTCATATTTCTCAGGGTTGGGAAATAGAAGAAGAATGAAAAGTTAGAGCTAGTGCATACAGATGTATGGGGACCGGCTCAGGTACAATCTCTTGGTGTCTCTCATTATTATGTTACATTTATTGATGATGCAACTAGGAAAACTTGGGTTTATTTCATTAGACAAAAATCTGGTGTGTTTGCTACTTTTAAGAAGTGGAAAGCTTTCATTGAGAATGAGACAGGAAAAAGGTTGAAGTGTCTCAGATTTGATAATGGAGGTGAGTGTTGCGGCAAGGAGTTTGATAGTTACTGTTCATACCATGGGATTCGTAGAGAGAAGACAGTCCCAGGAACACCACAAGAAAATGGTGTGTTAGAAAGGATGAATTGAATGATCATGGAGCATGCAAGGTGTATGAGACTGCATGCAAGGTTGCCCTTACAGTTTTGGGCGGATGCTATAAATACTGTTGTTTATTTAATAAACAGAGGACCTTCAAGTGCTTTGGATGGTGGTATTCCAGAGGAGGCATGGATAGATAAAAAGGTAAACTACTCATTTCTGAGAACGTTTGGTTGTGAAGCATTTGTCCATATTGATAAAGAAAATAGAACAAAGCTTGAAGCTAAATCCAAGAAATGTACCTTTATTGGATATGGGGTTGATGAATTTGGTTATCACTTATGGGATTATGAAAATAACAAAATCATCAGGAGTAGAGATGTGATATTCAATGAAAAGTTCATGTATAAAGATCAGTTGCAGGGAAAGAAACATGAAAAGGAAACCATAGAGTACACATTACTTTATGAAATTCAAAAAAATGAAGTTCCAAAGGTGTTAGAAAATCAAGAACAACATCAAGTACCTGAAACTCCTGCAACTACAAGAAGATCTACCAAGTTAAGTAGACTCCCTGAACGATACTCTCCTTCAATGTATTATTTGTTGATGATTGATTCTGGTGAACCAGAATGTTATGAAGAAGAAATGCAAGTGGAAACTAGAAAGAAGTGGGAGAAAGGCATGAATGAGGAGATGGACTCATTGGTAGGAAACCAAACTTGGGATCTGATTCATTTTCCTGCTGGTAAAAGAGCATTGCAGAACAAATGGATTTACAGGTTGAAGGAAGAAGAAGGAGGCAAGAAGCAGTACAAGGCCAGACTTGTTGTAAAGGGGTTTGCATAGAAGAAAGGTATAGATTTTGATGAAATATTTTCTCCTGTTGTTAAGATGACTTCAATTAGGACTATCTTAAGTCTAGTGGCGGTAGAAGATTTGCATCTTGAACAGTTAGATGTAAAAACAACCTTTCTCCATGGGGATTTGGAGGAAGAGATATATATGCAGCAACCACAAGGGTATGAGGTCAAAGGTAAGGAGAATTTGGTGTGTAGGTTGAAAAAGAGCTTGTATGGTTTGAAACAAGCTCCAAGGCAGTGGTATTTAAAATTTGACAGGTTTATGACAGAATAAGGTTATAGTAGATGTCATTATGGCCACTGTGTTTATTTCAAGAAGCTAGACAATGAAAGATACATTATCTTGTTACTATATGTGGATGACATGCTTGTTGCAGGGTATAACATGCAGAATATAAATTTACTCAAAAGGAAGCTAGCTAATTCTTTTGCGATGAAGGATTTGGGTGCTGCAAAGCAAATCCTTGGTATGAGAATAACAAGAGACATGAAAAATCGCAAATTGACATTGTCTCAGAGCGAGTACATACAAAAGGTGTTGGAGAGGTTCAGAATGCAGAATGCAAAATTAGTAAGTACACCTTTGGCCATCCATTTTAGTCTAAGTAAGGAAATGTGTCCCAAGACACAGGAAGAGACAGATTACATGTCCTTTGGTAGCTTGATGTATGCCATGGTGTGCACAATACCAGATATTGCACAAGCAGTGGGAGTTGTGAGCAGATATATGAACAATCCAGGTAAAGAACATTGGAAGGTAGTACAGTGGATTCTCGGGTATTTTAGAGGTACCACCACTCAGGCATTATGTTTTGGAGGTTCAGACACTATTCTACAGGGATATGTTGATGCAGATATGGTAGGTGATAAGGATAGCATGAGGAGCACCACAGGATATGTGTTTACTGTAGGTGGAACATCAGTAAGTTGGATTTCGAGACTACAGAAGGTTGTTGCACTTTCAACAATGGAAGCAGAGTATGTTGCTGTTACAGAGGCTAGTAAAGAGATGATTTGGTTGCAGAGGTTTATGGAGGAATTGGGTAAGAAGCAGAAGGATAGCAGGTTGTATAGTGATATCCAGAGTGCCATTCATCTTGCAAAGAACTCATCATTCCATTCCAGGACTAAACATATACATCTCAAGTACCATTTCATATGCTCTGTTCTGGAAGATGAAATGTTGAAGCTGGAAAAGATACATACTAACCAGAATCCTGCAGACATGTTCACAAAGGTAGTGACCAGAGAGAAACTAAGTTCCTGCTCGGTTTCAATTGGCCTTCTAGCATGAAGGTGAAGAGGAGAAAGTTTCCAAGTCCAAGGTCCACCAAGTACAATAGCAGTGGATTTGCTGTGATCAGTCTCCAAGTGGGAGATTGTTGGTTGTGGAGCCTGATCTCTAGATCCAGAGATATTATTATTCAGCTGTGTTTGTACCCCAGTTTTATATGATATGTAGGTGGAATGTACACTCACCCGAGCAGGGGGGTGTGGGGGGGAATCACCCCCCCATGGGGTTCCATAGGGGACCATCCCCCCTGGCTGGGGGGGCCGGGGGCCGCGCCCCTAAGAAAGGGGGTTCAGGGGTGAATCCCTCGAAGGAAATTTTTGGGGTTGTTTTATGGGCCCATGGTTTTGGATAACCCGTGGTATTTTCCCATTGTATCTCACTTATAAAAGAAATACATTGTAATACGGCTAGGGTAATGATGTATTAGGTATTATGCATTGTAAAGATCTCTGAGATCAAAGAAGAGAGACTGTGAGACAGTGAAGAGGAAGTGCAGCGGTTTGTGAAAATCAGATCACATTCAAGAAATTTCCAAGAAATTACATTCTCTCATATGAAAAATCTCACACAACTGGTCAAAGGCACAAAAATAATGCACAAGAATGGATTTTTGTATTAGTTCTCATGAATAATAATTACATCATCCAACATATGAATGTTGTAGGATGTTATTAAATAACATTACAGCAGTAATTCAAATGGCTAAAGATGCTAAACAAAACTCCTAATCATTAGACTTGCTAAAACTGCCCATCCCCCCTAGGTGGCAAGTTGACTTTCCAAATCAGCCCAAAAGCTCACGAATTGCTAATTTAGTGAGTTGAAGGTGAAATATAGGTAAAATCAATGCCAAATACGAATTTTGGGTGGAAATAGCATTAAGTAAAGTTTTTGGTGAGAAAAACACTTTCCTAGGTTGACTAGCTTTTCCCTATGGGGGAAAAAGCAGTAAAAAGCAGTAGTTTCTTCACAAGTGCGCCTTTCTTCCTTGAACTCATCCAGAAATGTTTAGGAAAGGGCCCAAGTGGCCTAGGTAGCTTGTAGATCACACCTTGAATGAAATCTTATCCTCCCATGTTGCCTTGTGGACCACACAATGGCAATTTCCTCGTTTATTACATAGAATTAACCAACAAGTGATTAATTAATGCATCTTATGTAATTAAATAAATTGTAGGAAGGATTAATTATTCCAACACCCCTCTTAAGTCTGATTTAAATGAACTAAATATCAGAAAATAAAATACTAAGGGCCCAGTAACAAGACTTGGTCACCCCGTACAAAATACTGTCGGTCCACAAAACAAGGATAGAAGGAAAAATTCATGGGAAAAACCTTCCCTAAAAACATGGACATATCAAAATTGAAAGGTTTCTGATCAACCCTTCACTCCACCACATTTCCAACCATCCCAAGCGATGATCTAAGATAGCTGAATGTCTTCTCTGTGAAAGCCTTGGTGAAGATATCTACAGTTTGCTCACCTGTGGGGCAATACTGCAAATCTATGATCTGGTCATGCACTAGGCCTCTGATGTAGTGCATATGAATCTCTATGTGCTTGGTCCTCTACCTATGTACTTGATCACATGAAACTCTAATGGCACTCTGGTTGTCACAATAAATGACAGTAGGAGTACTGAAAGAAATCTCAAACTCAGACAGAATCCCCTGCAACCAGACACATTGTGTAGCAATATTCACTGCTCCTCTGTACTCTTCCTCCGCTGAAGATAGTGCTATGGAATTTTTTTTTCTTGTTGGACCAGCAAACAGGGCCACCTCCAAGCATGAATACAAATCCTGATGTGGATTTCTTGTCAAGGCTATCACCAGCCCAATCCGAATCTGTGAAACCCAAGAGATCTAAGCTCGAATCTGCCACATAGTGAATCCTATCACTCTTTGTGACCTGCACATAATGAATGATTCTTTTTGTATCCCTCCAATGTAACTCATGTGGCTTCTCCATGTATCTAGATGCCACACTCATAGCATATGCAATATCTGGATGAGTGTGTCAATTAGAGTAAGCTGCCAATCAACTGTCTGTAGAGAGTACTGTCAAAAAGCGGTGTAGATTTTGCTTCTTCCATTCGAACTCTAGAAAGGAATGGAGTCTTAGAAGGCTTGAAATCAGCCATCTTAAACTTCTTTAACAGATCAGAAGCATACTTTGACTGACATACCTTGGTTCCTTTTTTTTTTGAGAAATCTCAAGCCCCAAAAATTGCTTAAGAATTCCCAAGTCACTCATGGAGAATGCTTGGTGCATTGCGGTCTTAAGTGATGTTATTTGTTCAGTGCTATCACCTGTGATCAACAAATCATCAACATACAACACTATTAACATAATAAAACCATCAGCAAACTTCATATAGACATTTGGGTCAGATTTACACCGAACATAGGATTGTGACAGCAAAAAATTGTCCATCTTCGCATACCAAGCCCTGGGGGCTTGCTTGAGTCCATACAAATATTTTTTCAACCTACAAACAAGGTTTGGATATGATGTGTACCCCTATTGCTACTGCATATATATCTCTTCTTCAAGTTTCCCATGGAGGAAATCACTTTTCACATCCATGTGATGTACTTCCCACCACTTGGAAGCTGCCACTGCCAAAACTAGTCTAATGGAGTCCTTCTGAGCTACCGGTGCAAATGTTTCATTATAATCAAGTCATTGGACCTGAGAATACCCCTTTTCTACTAGCCTTGCTTTGTACTTAATGGTTGTACTATCCGCTGCACATTTAGTCTTATAAATCCATTTGCATTTTACCAACTTTCTGCCTGCGGGGAGCTTGACTAGCTCCCAAGTTTCATTCTTCTGCAGTGACTGAAACTCCTCATTCATACCAATATTACATATAGGATCATGTGAGGCATCCTTATATGTTTGTGGATTATAATCTATCATCATATATCACTTCTCAGAAAGATAAGGATCATTCACATTGAGAGTAGTCTCAAACTGTGATCTAGTCCTTCTTTGGTCCTAAGGATTGCCTGCTAGTTCACCTGCTGCTTGCAAAGTTTTTGCAGCCCACTTAGGCCTTGTAGGTGAGTTAGCATCTGCAATAAATTGATCCTCATCATCAGAAATATCAGAATAAAAAATATCAAGAACATCACTTACTTCTTCTTCAGTCGGCAGTGAAGATGAATCTCCAATTTCTGCGCTCTGAGAGGGCTCTTCCTCAAATTGCACATTTCTTTCGATGAATGCTTTATGAGTTGTCATGTCCAGAAAATTATAAGCTTTGTAGTCCTTTGAATATCCCACAAACAAACATGGTTGGATTTGGGGCTGCATAGCCCTCCTCTTCTCAATCGGAATCCTAGCCCAAGCCTTTGAGCCAAAAATCCTGAAATGAGAGATGTTCGGTTTGTTACCTGTCCAAGCCTCGAAAGGAGTGATACCTTTGAGAGATTTGTGTGGCACTATATTCTGAATATAGGTGACACAATTTATTGCTTCAGACCATATCTTAGGAGACAAATATTTTGCCTCAAGCATGCATGTGGCCATCTCCTTAAGAGATATGTTCTTCCTCTCAGCAACCCCATTTTGCTGAGGTCTATATGGAACTGTATGTTGCATCTGTATGCCCGATGAAGCACAAAATTGCTGAAACTTTGATTTCACATACTCACCACCATTATCAGATATTAACACTTTAATATTTCTACCAGACTGATTCTCAACTGAGGCTTTGAATAACTTGAATAACCCAAAAACTTCTGATTTAAGCTTGATGAAATAAATCCAACAATACCTGCTGAAATCATCTATGAATGCGAGAATATATTTTGATGAATTCAATGAATCATGAGGAAATGGACCTGATATATCAATGTGTATAAGTTCCAATGGTGCAGTGGTTCTCTCAGTGGTAGATCTCCCATACTTATGCTCAGGGTGTTTTCCTAGGATGCAGGATTGACAGACACCTTTGGAAAATTTGATATTGGGCAACCCCATAACCATCTCTTTCTCATGGAGTTGGGAAAGGTATTTGTAGTTTAGGTGGCCAAATATTTCATGCCATAACTTGCTGGACTCATTGGCATGGGTTAATAGAGCAGAAGGTGAGGAGTTTGGCACAAAATGAGAAAACTTGTAAATTCTAGAATAGTGGTCAGCAGTACCAAATGCAATAATTTTTTCTGTTGAAATTTCTACTATCTCAACATCATTGGGGGTAAAGGTTACTCTCTTGGGAAGCCCTGTATGGGTCATCTAATAGACTGACACTAGGCTTGCAGCAAGTCCAGGGACATATAAAACATTATTAAATGACCCAAACTCGAGATCTATGCTACCTTTGCCTTTGCTAGAAGTTTCAGAATTGTATCCCAATACAATGTTCGGACCACTAGAAGAGTCAAGTGAAGTAAAATACTTACTTGCGGACACCATGTGTCTTGAAGCACCTGAATCAATGATGAATGATGAAGATTGGGAAGTGCTAGCCATCAATGCATGAACTCTCTCTTTGTCATCGGAATTTGATCCTCCATCCTTCCTTCTTGCGCTCTCTGGGAGAGGGATATTGGCTTTCTCCAATGCATGAGTTAATTGGTCGATGGTATTCTTCATACAAGAGCTTTCGGGATGAAAGCCCTTGCTGCAATAAGTGCACTTTGTCCTCTCATTCTTCTTGTTCGGATTCTTCTTGAAGTTTGATGGCTCTCCATTAAAATTCTGCTTGTCTTTCCGCTCACCAGTGGGCTTCTTGAAGTTGCCTTTCGAATTGCTTGAGTCTCCAACATTTAGACAATGGTCTTTGGATGGATTTTTAATGGCTCCCATTAAGACCAGCTTGTCTTGTTCTTGTGTTAATGACTCCATGAATTCTGAAAGTGACGGGCTCTTCCAATTTTTAATTGCTTTCCGGGTGGAATGGAAGGTGGAAACAAAAATTGAATAGTCCGGGCCAAGCTTGGAGAGAATGGCCAAAACTAATTGCTCATATTTCTTGTCTATTCCACATTGCTTCAGCTGCAATACAAGAGAGTTGAATTTGGAGAAGAAGTCTTGTAGATTATCGAAATTTTGCGGACTCAAAGAGACTAGCTCGTTATCCAATTGGTGGCCTCTCAATTCATCGGTTTTACCAAACAATTCTTGAAGTTTCAGCCATACTTCATTGGGTGAAGTGAGGCCATCAAGATGAAATAAGAGTTCTCTGGATGTAGTGAGACATAAAATCCCACAGGCTTCATCCCTTTGATTATGCCATTTATATTTCTCCACTGCTGAGGTTGGCTCAGCTTCTGTTGCCATGGTCACCCTGTAGAGCCCTTTGCTCCTCATTAGAATCTCCATCTGTGCTTTCCAATCAAAGTAATTGAAAGGGGTGAGGATTATATGTTGTGTATGATCCATTGCTGCAACTGATATAAAATTTTGGACTGAAATTAGAACACTTCTGGATTCCAAAATGCACCCTGCAGAGAATAGAAATCACCCGGTGGTTTGATCAATGCGCCCTTCCTGAGACTGTTGGATCCTGAAATACAATCAATAGATGAAAGGAATAACTTGATGGATCTGATACCATGTGAAAATCATATTACATCCAAGAACTCTCCAAGAAATTACACTCCCTCCTATGAAAAATCTCACACAACTGGTCAAAGGCACAAAAATAATGCACAAGAATGGATTTCTGTATTACTTCTCATGAATAATAATTACATTAGCCAACATATGAATGTTGTAGGATGTTATTAAATAACATTACAACAGTAATTAGAATGGCTAAATATTCCAAACAAAACTCCTAATCATCATACTTGCTAAAACTACCCATCCCCCCTATGTGGCAAGTTGACTTTCCAAATCAGCCCAAAATCCCACAAATTGCTAATTTAGTGAGATGAAGGTGAAATATAGGTAAAATAAATTCCAAATACAAATTTTGGGTGGAAATAGAATTAAGGAAAGTTTTTGGTGAGAAAAACACTTTCCTAGGTTGACTAGCTTTTCCCTATGGGGGAAAAAGCAGTAAAAAGCAGCAGTTTCTTCACAAGTGCGCCTTTCTTCCTTAAACTCATCCAGAAATGTTTAAGAAAGCACCCAAGTGGCCTAGGTAGCTTGTAGATCACACCTTGAATGAAATCTTATCCTCCCATGTTGCCTTGTGGACTACACAATGGCAATTTCCTCATTTATTACATAGAATTAACCATCACGTGATTAATTAATGCATCTTATGTAATTAAATAAATGGTAGGAAGGCTTAATTATTCCAACACAGTTGTGCTGCAGGTTGTATCCCTTCACTTTGTTGGATGGAATAATAATAAGGACTGGCAACTTCAGTGTGGACATAACCCAAGTTGGGGTGAACCACGATATATCTGTGTCTCTCTTTTAATGTGTGTGTGATTATATTTGCATTTCTGTTTATTTTTATTGCTCTGCGATCCTGTTTTTCTAACAAAAAAGTCAAACTTTGCCATGCAAGAAGGAAATCTGCTATGTCACATAATATCTAAAGATGGGATCAAAATTGACCCAAATAGAGTTGACACAATACAGAAAATTGAACTCCCCAAGAGTGAAGACAGGTTCAATCCTTTCTAGGCCCAGTGAATTTCTTAAGAAGGTTCATCCAAAATTTTGCAGAGATCTTGAGGTCAATCACAAACATGCTTAAGAAGGACACTCAGATCAGGTGGACTACTGAAGCCAAACAAGCATTTGGAGACATAAAAAGGGCAATTGTTGAAACACCTGTACTAATCAGTCCCGATTTTGACAAAGAGTTTCTTATGTTTTCTTTTTCCTCTGACCATTCCATAGTTGGAGTGATTTTACAGAAAAATCAGGAAGGAGATGAGCATCTCATAGCTTTCTTTAGTATAGCTCTTAGAGATGTTGAGCTCAAATACAATATCATGGAGAACCAAGCATATGCCATGATTAAAACTTTTAAAGATTTCAGAGTTTATGTTCTGCATTCCCATGTTGTTTCTTATGTTCCTAATGATGCTGTAAAGGATATATTGACAGAACTTGATGCATAAGGTAGGAGGGATAAGTGGATAGCTGTGCTCTTGGAATATGACTTGGAGATCAAACCTACAAAGCTTATCAAAGGACAAGGACTGACCAGGCTCATGGCTTAATCAAATTGGGATTCACTAAGTGTGAACTTGCTTTCACACATGCTGGAAGAAATTTCCTAAGACCCACTGTCACAGGTATCAAAGAAATTATTGTCTTCTCCATCGTATTCTAGTGTTATATATGTTTTCCAAAACTTACAAGCACCCCCTGATATGGGTAAAAGAAAATCCAGGTCAACAAGATGGAGTCTGCAAATTTTTTCATATTGAATGGTTTCCTTTATTGGAAAGACCCTAGAGGTGTTCTACTGAACTGTATAGTGGAATATGAAGCCAAAATAACCTTGAAATAATTTCACAAAGGTGTTTGTGGGGGGGCATCATTACTGGAAGGCCATTGTCAACAAAATTCTCAGGGAATGGTTTTATTGGTGCACCATTTTCAAAGATGCCTATAAGGAAATAGATACTTTCCATGAATGGAAAATCTTTGAAGGGAAGAGGAAGATCTTATCCTTTCCTTCGAAACCAATATATGTAGAAGCCCCTTTCTAGTAGTAGGGGCTTGATGTCATTGGTGAAATTTTCCACAACTCCTCTGGACATCACAGGTGGATATTGACTGCCATTCATTATTTCACTAAATGGATTGAGGCAATACCAACCAGGAAATCCACAGACACAGTCATCATAAAATTTCTAGAGGAGAGTATCATGTCTAGGTTGTGTTTCCATGTTAAATAATCACTGAAAATGCTCAAGCCTTCAAATCCAAGAAAATAGTCATGTTCTGTGACAAATTCCACATAAAATTGGGCCATTCTATTGCTTACAATCCCTAGGGAAATGGACTGGCTGAATCATCCAACAAAAGCATGGTTAGGATCATCAAGAAGTTGTTGCAAGAAAACAAAAGGGCTTGGCACACCAAGATGACCTTATCTCCATGGGATGATAGGATCACTTCCAATAGGTCCATTGGAACTTCACATTTTAAATTGGTATATGGGACATAGGTGATATTTCCTGATTCTCTCAAAGGGCCTGTAATGAGGTTGCTACAAGAGCAAGAAGAGGAGCCAAACCCTGAGCTAAGGAGGAATAACTAGTTGGTTGAGATACAAGAAGTTAGATATAGAGTACATACTGAATCTCTGCTAGCTCAAGAGAGGGTTAAGAATAATTTTGACATAAAGACCAAGGCTGATGATTTCCAAGTGGGAGATCTAGTGTTGAAATGGGATGTTAGAAAAGAAGACCAAGCCCAAAATTTTGATAACCTCTAGCAGGGGACCTATACAGTCATCACTCACCATGGAAACAACGATTTATTCTTAAAGGATGAGGATAGTGAACCAGTGGGAAACATACATGTCAATGGGTGGTTCTTGAAGCACTATCTCCAGTGAAAAACAAGTTGGTCGACCCACCTGCACTATACAATATCGTTTTTTGTTGAGTTTCAGTTACCCATTTTTTTAGTTCTGTTCGAAAAAAGGAAAAGGGAGAAAGAGGAAGTTGGTTTACTGTTCTTTCTACCTCACAGGGAGGATAGCATCCCTGGTTGGAGCTGCTGTTAACACCCCTATCAATGTCCTCTCCAAAGAAGGAAAGGGAATCCCCCTACTGGAACCCCAAGAATTCCCATTGAACTCTTACGCCAAAGGAAGAACTAGAAAGCCCAAAACATGGCTAAGTGTCAAGCAAATCCAAGCCAATAGATCAAGCCACAATGACAGGGATGAAGAAATGGAGGTTTTCTGCACTCGGGCGAGAAGGAACGGTCCAGATTGGGCTAAATCCGGATCCAACGGCCCAAAACAACCATGATTTTCCGCTTTCAAAGGGAAAATGGACGGTCAGGATTGAAAAGCAGGGCCAAATCAACCATTGGGAGATGATCCACAACACACCAGATGAGAGATTTTCCGCCTTTCCGCTTTCCTTCTTTTCTGACTTTCCGCACATGCATTGCGGATTGCGGAAGTCATAACGGTATTTTTCCAAGAGCGCAAAGTTGTATTTCCGACTTCCGCAACCTGCATTGTAGAATGCAGATTGCGGAGGCATAGTTTTTCTGGGGGCACAAATTCAGGTTTTGGATATCTGCAACCCACATTACGGAATGCGAATTGTGGAGGTGATTTCCGCGAGGTTGTGCAATGGATTTCCGATTTCTGCAACCCACATTGTGGAATGCGGATTGCGGAAGTGATATTTTTCTAGAGGCATAAAGTTAGATTTCTAATTGCCAAAACCCGCATTGTGGAGGTGATTTTTGGTCCATTTAGAACCCTGACTTCTGATATCCGCATTGTGGATTGCGGATTGCGAGAGGATAATTGTGGATATGATACATTTTAAAGGGTAAATTCGACTGCTGAAAATGAAGAATTTCGCAGGGAAATGGCATGATTGGGAGCTGATTGGAGGCCAAAGAGAAGCATAGCCTGGTTACCTGTCCAAATCAACCTAAAACAACCCAATCCGAAGGAAAAATAGGTGGTTTCCAAGGCCCAAATGCATGCTGATAGTGCACATAGTTTCCCACTTGCATGTCTAACAGACTCAGAGGAAATTGATTCGAGCAGTTCGATGTGAAAAGACTCATCCTTTCTAGTTCAAGCCTGTTGTTAGTTAGTTAGAATTTGTTTGATTTTTTGTAATACTATAAAGGAAGATTTTGAATTAAACCAAAGGGTTGGATGTTTTCTGGATTCTAGGAGATTAAAATCTCTGCGCATGTATCAAACTCAGTCTTTCAATCCTTGAGAAGACCCGATTCTGGAGAAGATATTCATGTGATGAGTGTTTTGATGTCTGTTACTTCTTGTGCATGTGTTCTTCATTTGTATTTCCATTGATTGTTTGCTTCTGCAGTACCTAGATCAAGACTACATGGTATGAAATTCATATGTTATGCTTCAGATGCATATGACTAGGTATTCCACCCTTTCCTCTTGAAGTTGCAGGTTAGAATTCATTTACCAATGCTCTAGTTCTGTGATGGAATTTGTTTCCCTTTCTTCCTTCATCTGCTGATATCTTTGTGTCAAAGATTGGAATGCACTCCAATCACATCTCTAGGCTCTGATATATGTGACAAAACAAACAAGATATAGATCTAGATTCAATAACAACTTCACTTAGAATATTTCAAGAGATAGCAGAAATATGAGAAGAAGAATATTGAGACAAAACTAGAGAAATTCACTCTAGATATTTATTTCCATTATACATTGTTGAGCAAAATCTAGTACAATATATATATATGCTCTCAAGAGACAAAATCGAGAGGCTTAGTGTCAAGTTGAGTAGCTCACAATAATGAGGCTTATATTGGACCAATTCACCCATCGATAACATGAGGCCAAGTGTAACTCATAGATTGGGCCATAACGAGGTTCAATGAACATAGATGGACCATGAGGAGGTTAGTCTAGTCAAAATAGTGTGAAAGGTACCATTATGAGGGTGGTTTAAGATTGAGTGGAAGTTAGGTGACCAAGGAGTGGCCAAAATAGCCAAGAAATGGTCAAAATGACTAGATATAGTGCATGGGCTCCTATGGTCAAAGACAACTCCTTAAAATAGGCGAATCAGGGCGCCTTAGTTCAAGGAGTGGTAATAAATGCTAGAGGTGGCCATTAATAGGGCGCCCAACAGCTATTTTGACTATATTTTGGCCCATGCTTTGTGGATAAGTCATCATTTAACCATAACTAACTTCTAACAACCCTAGAATAAGGAAATAGGCACACTTGTGGACAAACTTGGCATTTATGGTAAACCAAATAGTCTAATATGTGGGAAAACTCCCTAGACTAGGCACCAAACCATGGAACAACTTACATTAAACACTTGGAACCTTATGCAAGGATTATTAACCAAGGTCAAGATGCGAATTATGTTCCAACACTTTGACTTGAAGAAAACTCATCTAGCTTTCCTATTCCTCTTAAAGTGTGGTCTAAATCAGTCATTTGTGACTATAAATCCATTGAAGTTTGAATCCATGCCCAATGGTGCTCTTGTCCTTAACCCCAACCAGCTGAAAACTCCCTATAAGTCATTATCTGAAGGGCTAGCCACCAATTTACCTATAACCAAATTGTGCAAAAAATATCCTAAGTGTTGACTGAATTGTGAAAGAGAGAGCCCTCTTTGTGGTTGGAAAGGGTATTTTCCATCCACCAAAGCTTGGTTTGAAATAGTTACCTCATGATCCCTTTTGCTGCAACCCAGGAGAATCTTGAGTTATAACAGTTTCATTCTATCCACAACTTAGTTGGAACCCTAACTGACAATACCCACACACCTTCTGCGAGGTCTCTGACTTGTGCACATTTAGATTCTCCTACTACAATGTTAACTCATGGATAACCATCTTGAAGGAAGAATGTGTTATGGAATATAACCTTGAGTACTATATTTATGCAATCGAGGCATTATTCTATCTTGGATGCATATGCATATCGCACCAATGGGAGTTGAACTTGGCAGGAAAATCATGCATGGAAACACTTCTTCTTTCACATGATTGTATGGGAGATAAACCATTAACACTGTCTGATATTTTGATATCATAATATTTGTTAGCCTTCAAGGTAATTTTGGTAGCTATCAATGGATTTGCAAGGAGGAAGAACTAAGAGCTCATATGGCTCAGGAAAACGAATACCAAGACCAGCAATGTGGAGCACGAGAATGCAAACCAATATTTTTAGTACATTCAAGAGACCTTCATCATGATCTACTTCATTCATTCCTATTACAGATTTTCTGATCACTTATTTGAAATCCAATAGTGGGAAAGGATATTATATTCTGAATCAACAATTTGCTCCATGGATCTCAAATGGCCCAGAAATTGTAGATTAGTGCACCCACCATCATTGTAACAATGAATTCTCAAGGTCATGCCTAGCCGACTTAATGTTGGGAGCTAGATTTGAATACTTCGAAGTATTGATTGTTTCTTCGGCATTTGTGTCGGCATGACTAACATAAGAAATAAATATAGTTCTATTGTTTCCTCCAAGCGAATCCTTCTTTGGAGCAAAGACCACCTGCAAGATCCACTAAGAAAAGTGTTGATGTCCATTTTTGTCATCATTTTTGGCCATTAAACGTACTCTGTTGGCACTAATTTTATCATTTTTGGCGTATTAATTCATACTTATTTCCATTCAGATCATTAATCAAACCCAAGTATGAATTTATTTGCATATCACACAAATATTCGTTAATTATCATTATATTATGATTTATTAACATTAATTCAACATTTCTCGACCTGCTTGGCATATAGACTTCGTTCTGTAGGCTATGGGTTTCAAACGGACCTTCATTCAGACTCGTGTTCATGTTGAAGACGTCCAGCCGCATTCAGACCATCGTTCAACCCTTCGTTCGCACCATTGGATTCGTTGGTTGGGATATTTCGGGGCATTAAAGACAAAAACGATGATATGGGTTCTGTTGGCGATGTGTCCCTCATGGTTCATGAGCCTCCATTCTAGAAGATCCGCGCTCCTGTTCGCTCAGTTTGACAATGCATCCTCTACCCACGTTGAAGGAAACCAACTTACAACTACTCGCATCAAGGAGAACCAATGCTCGTGGGATCAGGCAGACGACCTATGTGCTGTGCTGAGTCGTTTTTGTAGTCATTAAGACCTCCTATTTTTAGAGAGGTCGACCACTGAAAGGGTCGACCTTCTCTCCCATTTGTAATATTATATAAAGACAACTCTTGTTGAGAAAGGAGTTGGCAAGTTAGCTAGTTAGCAGCAGTAGAGAAATACGTAGAGCTAGAGAACGACTTTGTAACCTTTGATTCAGTTAATAGAAGTTTATGATTCAGTTGTTGATGTTCTATTGGTGATTGATTTGAGTTAGTTTCAATCCCTAATTGCTGAGAAGGGCCCCTCAACAACCAGAGGTTTTTATTGTATATTTTGCTATTTCTTTTCTGCAAGTAATTCGTTTTCATTTTCAGTATTTAACTTGGGTTCCTGTAGATGTTGTTTTATTTCCCGTAATTTGTTTCTTGCTGTTAATATAATTTACATTTTTAGAATCTAGAACGACTAGTCATGCATAGTTCTTTTTAGTTTGCTTTCAGTTTTCCATTGCAATTAGATAGAATTTAATTATTTCAATAGTTCAAGTTTAGTTGTAGTTAGATTTAGTTCTGTTCATTTTCTTGTAGCTATAGATTAGCTTCACTTACGTTTCAGACTTGCTTTATAATGCAATAGAAATAGTTTATTTCCTTAGATAGTGATTAGTATAAATGGCTTCTTGTTATTTCAACTTGAAATAGTTCATTTACTGCTTTTCTTGCACTGTAGGTTCATATGCATAAACCAGATGGCGTTAGAATCATCTAGTCTATTCATTTTCATAATTTATATCATTTTCTGTCATCCAGACTGTCATTCGGACTGTCATCCGAATTGTCATACGAACTTTAATATTTTCTGCATTCTTTTTATGCTTGTTTAGAGTTCAATTTCTTATATTTTCGAATTGTAATATTTCTTGTAATTGATCAGCATTTATATATGTAATTAGGACCTTATTCTGAACCACATAGAGTTTTAATTAAGTTTCATATTCATTCTTAGTTTTCGTTTGTTTCTTTAACTTTGCCTTAGTTTACTTTTTAGATTATGTTTCTGTAATTGATCTTTTATATCTAATTTCCGAACTTGTTATTAATCTAGAACTTGTCAGTTTCATCCTTAACTTAGTTTACTTCATTTTTATTAAGTAATTTTATTCTCCAAAGCACATTAGTTTTTATGATTTCTAAGTTCAAGCATAGGATTTGTTCTTCTCATTCACATAAGTTAATGAAGATGTTCATAGAATAAGATTTGATTCAGAAATAAAATATCTTTATCAAGTTTTCTACTTGCTTCTAGATCAAACTTCTTCTCAAGTAAATATCTTTATTAAGTTTTCTACTTGCTTCTAGATTACTTGTTTCCAAGTCAATTGCTTATGGATTAAAAATAGATTACAATTTTTAAAGTTAGTTGTAATTAGACACTCTTTAGCTTGCATCTCTCTGTAGAAGTTAAACTAGATTTACTTCCGTTTTGTTTCCTTGTCACATTTGAAAGTCATTTTGATACCTTTTCTCATGTCCCTATTACATTTGATACATTTCCTCAAAATCCTCAAGGAGAATAGAATTAGGTAGCTTAGATTAGTTTTTGAGTATTTGTTGAATGCATGAATAGTTTCACTGTTGAATTTCTTAGGTTTATTAAGTAGTTTGCAATCTTGCTTTGAGATAATATAGTTTCTTGTTTCCATAGTTAGTTATAAATTGAATCATTTCATTGATAGATTTATGAATTTATAGTGATTACTTTCTAATCCCTAGGTTAGAGTTGAATAATTGATCAGTAGTTTCCATATTTCATAAGAGTAGTTTTGCTTTTGATCAGGTCTTGTTTCCTAGAATAGTATTGTTGTTTTTATCTTTTCAGTTATTGTTCATAGAATCGAGTAGTATAGATTGATACTATTATGATCTATTGGTTGAGTTTAATCAGTTTAGTAGTTGTATTTCTAAAGTTTGACTCGGTTTTTCATTTTGAAAGATATTTCGATCTTTTCATTATTAAACATTTTTAAGTCGGCCGAGCCAATGTCCTAGGTGCCATTCTACCTCAACATATACTATGTCACAACTCTAAGATTACCAACCCTGGTCGATAATTAAATATTTGGTGATTCCTTACGATAGTAAATACACCCAACAAAAATCTTTGCATCTACAAAATCTTCACACCGGTTTTCTGTAGTACCTGGATCATCATTTAATGTTGCATCCTATTTCTACTTATTCACCATGTGATGGGAATGACTGAATTGATTATTCATGTTAGTGATTCCAGTATTTGTCCATACTCGAAACCCTCGCTAATAGAGAAATCCGATCGATCCCCATTTTAGATCCATGTTTTCAACCATAAATTTAGTAGCGAATTATTTTAATAGAGGTTGTCCCAAAGCTGTAGTTATATGCCACATAACATTAATTAACCAAGGTATGATTTGTGAATAGTTTGATTTCATTTTCCACAACTTGTTCTACAATAGGATCGCCTTTTGTTGTGGATTCACAATAGTACGAATTCCAAGGATGGGCGGGTGATATCAAACCTCATATGTTTTGTACCATGTATCCACCACCAAAATACTTTGGAGAGGAAGATAAAATAGTTTGGAAAACACAGCCCAGAAAATAGATCTAGATGCTGGCATGAAGAAACCACTTCACCATTCATAGGAACATGGCCATCATCCGAGTGAAGACAAGAATTGATTGCTTGACCCTAGGTTTTTATAGAGATCTACCTCCCTTGCTGCTGCTTCCACCCAGCTAGAGAAGGATGGAAAGGGGATCACTTTCCCATTCGGTGAATTTGTTAGCCATTTTCTCTGATGGAAAACATTATTATTAAACCATAAACAAACATGAACCGCACTGTAACTAGGGTTTTCACCCTAGCTCGTGCTAAAGAGCACCTACTAAGGATTCATGAATCCTTAGTAGCAGTTGAATAATGGGTAAAAAAAAATATCTAAAATAAGTAGCAATTAAACATTAACATGTGCATAACAAAAAATCTAAGCTATAGCAGTAAACAGTAAATATCCATGAGAACACAGTAAATGAGATTTATAATTTTTTATTGATTGGGAAAACTAGGGTTTGCAAATATTTTTCCTTAATGGTGAGGTTGGTGGAGCCCTTGTAGGAGTACAAGAGTAGTGCACCATTGCTCCAATGTTCTCTCTCTTCTCCAAGATGCTCCAAGGTTGGGCCAAAGATTCACTCTAAATGGAGAACTCAAGCTCAAATGGTTGGGCTAGGGTTCTGGAGTGATTTTGATAGCATAAGGATACGATGAATAGTGGATGAGAAATGGTGGGCCTCCATCACCTTTTTATAGTGATTTTGGGTAATGGAGTGTTGACCCATGGTTTTGGGCAACTAATGGTATTGACAAATGGTATTTGGGATTTTCCCTCTTTTTGAATGTATTTTTGACTTTTTTCCCCTTTTTATTTTATTTTTGGGGATTTTAGGCTACCTTTGGAGGGTTTTGACCTATTTTGAGGGTTTTTGATTAATTGCGGAGGGAAATAATGATTTTTTGTCCTTTTGGTTACCATTTGATGGTTTTTCTATAGTTTTGGAGGCCAAAAATGTGGGAAAAGTGGACAAACTGGTTATGTGACTAGGGATATGAGCTAGTGAACAATTTTTGGGTGTAAACAGATTGTCTCCTGATGTGTGAGGGAAGGAGCTCATTTTATGGCCGATAGACATCATAGGTTCTGTCAATTTCCAGGGGTATGAGCATTGTGACGGAGGAGAGAAAAAAATGGTTGGAGACCGGAACATAGGCTCCATACAAACTGCAAAAATTAAAAATACACGGCCTCAATAATGAATGAGAAATAAACTCAATATATGGACGAGGCAGGCATACCCATGCTCATATCAAGATATACAAATAACAATGAGGCCCAAAAAAAGACCTGAACAATACATGAAGAACTATTGTGCACATCATAATGGTCCAGAGGGGACACAAATCTGGGACATATTAATGGTTTGACCATGACTGAGCTGAAGAAATGATGTGTGGAAACAATGTCATCCATACTGAAAGGAGTACCATAACAACTGATGCTCTATTGGAGCTAAAGGTGTCCAACAACTAGATGGAATCAATGATTGAGAGTTAGGATCTCAAAGGTATGTTGAATTGCATATGAACTGGGTACTCAAGGAAGCATATAACTGGGGTGCTTCTGAATACGGTCGCCAAGCGCATCCTAGATATCCATGGGAACATACAACTAGTGGTGTTCCCAAGAGACTCATCAATGTTCTAGAGTCAAGGGACATCTGGGGTCTTCGACTAATAAATGAAGTGGCCATTACCCTGCACGAATCTCAACGGTGTGATCAAGGTGTTGAAGTCTAGCACGTGAGAAACAACCATTTGGAGAGGCACTAAGGACTCCTCTCAAAATAGTCCGTAGGCACTCACCACTGATGGTGATGAGTCCATGGTTCAAGGACCTTCGGGTATATCTTATGGAATAGATGGGCTAGCATCGACAGAGGAAGACCTGCAACTACCAAGGCAATGATGTGTCCTTGATAGGAGCGTGAGGTGTACAACTGAAAGGTGATGGTACGGAGGGTGGGAAACAACTGAGGGCGCAGAGTGGGGGGGACTCAAACTTCCTTTGTTCAGAGTATGATGGCAAGGATGACCTAGAAGCAAATGAAACTGACTTCAGGGAAGAGGATCATAGCTTAAGGGACCAAGGACTGTGATGGAAATGGGGGAGAAAAACTGAGGAATGATATCAGGAGACTCTAATGGTGGTATATTGTAGAATACTCTGAACAAAGGTGTTAACACCCAAAAAGTGTTCACTACCTCATCTACCACATTATATGGCTCATTTGTCCATTTTCCTACCATATTTCCCTTAAAATCTCAAAAAATCCCATTAAAAAGCCTCCAAAAGGCCTAAAATGCCTCCAAAAGGCCACAAAACCCTCAAAATAGCCTAAAAAAGGCTAAAAAACCCCCTTTTCCTCCAAAAATAGCAAAAATCCCCTAAAAAGGGAATAAAAAATATAAAATAATGAGGAAAAGGAGGAAAAAACCCTATACAGCTGCACAAAACCATGTGTTTCCCAAAACCATGGGTCAGCACTCCACCACCAAAAAACTATAAATAGGTGATGGAGATCCCTTATTCCATATCCACAATCACAAGCACCCTTACTCTGCCAAAATCTCTCTCGAAACCCTAGTTCATCATTGAACTACTTTCACCTTGAGAGCCACTTTTGGCCCATTCCCACCACTGGAGAAGGAGAAGGAGCATATTGAAGCTTGGAGCATCCTCTTGGACACTGCAACGGGTTTCGTCAAACCTTCACATTGAAGGTAATATCAATACAAAAAAGCCATTCTTTAAATTTGATGTTTATGTTTCATGCATGTTTTAGAAGTAATTTAATTTCTGTTTTAGCTTAATTATTTACATTTACTGAACTGCTACTAAGGAGTCCATTCTCCTTAGTAGGTGCTCATTTGCACAAGCTAGGGGTAAAACCCTAGCTACAATTTTGGCGACTCCCCTAGGTTTTGAATTTCTGGTTTTCATTTTTAATTTTTTCTTTTCGGCTGTCCCTTTCGGCCGTCGCATACCGCGTCTTTTCCCTCTGCAGTCGCGTCTCGACCGCGCCTTTCAGGCCTTTACCTGCGATCCGACCGCGGCTCTCAGACTGCTTCCGACACCCTGCCGACGGATTCAAGTCTGTTACCTGCGATCCGACCGTGGCTAATCAGCCTGTTTGCCGCGATCTGACTGCGCCTGTCGGCCATTTTCCCGCGTCCCGACTGCGGCTATCTGCCTCTTTCGGGCGTCCCGACTGCGTCTGTTAGCCCTTTTGCCGTGACCCGACTGCGTCTTGTTCCCTATTTTTTGCGTCCCGACTGCGTCTGTTGGCCCGAAAGCCGCGACCTGACCGCCACTGTTGCCCTCAAACCCACGGTCTGCCTGTTCTGTTTCGCCACAGACCCGCGGTCTGATTTCTGCAGTTTTTCCTGTTTTGAGCCCAGCCCCTTTTGCTGCAATATTTTCTGCATCTGAACAGCCCCCTATCTTACCTGCAGATCACTTCCTTACAGCCTTTCTGCAACATAATTTCTGTTCCCTTTACAGAATCTTTTTAAAATTTCCGTATTTTTAATTCAGAAAATTTTGCAAGTTAAAAGTTTCAATTTCAGCATTATTGATAGTTAGAAGTTGCCCCCCTTGTGGCACTTCTATTTTGGGTTCATAACCTCACGAGCACACACTCTGTCACATAAATCAAGTGAGCCTTAAAAAGTACCTAACTGAACCAACATTCTAACCCCACTTGGGGAACACAAAAGAATCATTGTAGTTAGGTAGGATCGGGGGGATAGGCTTCCAATAACACCCCTCGGTTACTTTCACTTGAGACATAGTTGTTGTCCAAATAGGGAACCAAAATCCCCTAGTACTTTTTGGCACGGTCACGACCAGTTTATCAGAGGGCCTCTCCCTTAGGAGGGTTGAAGTCGGGAGACTGGTTCCGGAGGCCTGAGTGGAATACCGCACTCCATTCAGTAACCGAAGGGATACCTTTCGCGGTTCGCGGGATATCCCTGTATAGGGGTATTGCGGTCAACGAACTAAACGGCAAATTCACCTTTCTGGACGTGTCATGAACGAGGTATCTTAGTTGCCATTCTTCTAGGATTGACTACCCGGTGTCCCTCCCGGTAGGGGGATATCATAGCCACTTGGCTTTCCTACTCATATTGTCTGACTTGGATTTCATCACCTTGCAGAGGATATGTTTAGTTGAGTCAGAATACTTTTAGTTAAGTGTTTGCATGCTCCTTTACCTCCCTTTGGTCTAGTGAGTCCACCATTTTTTCTTTTTAGGAAACCTGCTGCTTGTTGGTATTCTGACCATCTTTGTTGTTACTCCACCTGTTGTAGCACAGCTGTTGCAGTGGGTGTTTTGAGTTGGTTGTTGGCCTGAGTGCCTTGTTTTTTAGCTCTCCTTCTGCACACTCGGTTGCATTAGGGTTTTTGAGCTGTTTTTAGACTCACCTCAACCCACAGAGATTTGACACCATCCGTCACCATTGAGTCCCCGAGACATTCTCGGCGCCTCAGGGGCGAGCCCCCACAGCACGGTTCTCTTGACACCACACGTCATAGATTCCGATCATTATCCGTTGATACCACTCATCACAGATCTAGAGCCTTGTCACTTGACTCCACTCGTCAGCGACGTAGGACTCCGTCACCACATAGTGACGCCCCTTACTTTACCTCCGATTCTGACGAAGAGTCTGAGAACCCTATTTACATGGCCCCTACTAGCCCCATGGCTGGCACGACTTCCACTCCGTTTGTTATAGGGACCATTGGTGGCACATCCACCACTACACCAGTTACTACACCTGTTTTGGGTATGCCCTCCATGGGACCCTCATCTACCGTACCCCTCACGGTACCTATTCCCGCAACGGGAATACCTATCCCCATTACATCAGTGGCTCACACTACCTATGGTGTTGCTGGACCATCCTCCACTACCTCAGTTCCCCCACTTGGGGGCACCACCCCAAATCTTGTCCCTCCACTTGGGGGCATTGGCCCCAACTTGGTCCAACCCACTACTGTGTCACATCCTTCTTCCAGTTTACCATTCATGGCTAGCCTCAACCTACCTGACCTGGCCAGATTGACCAACGACCCTATTCGACACGACCCTACGTGGCCTCATATGCCTACCAAGCTCCCCTCTGATATCCCTAAGTTCGAGGGTAAGGCCGGTGAGGACCCACAAAACCATATCATGTCTTTCCACCTATGGTGTTCCTCTAACTCCATAGTGGATGACTCTGTTCGCCTCCGTCTCTTATAGCGCACCTTCACTGGCTCTGCAGCCAAATGGTATATCGAGCAACCTCATGGGACCCATGCCACCTTTGCTTCCCTTGCCTCGACATTCCTGCAGTTCTTCCAGTTGCCTGTCCGCTATGACGCGGGCGTTGAGATCCTCCTATCCTGCAGACAAAACACGGCTACCCATATCACGGACCACATCCATGAGTGGCGTCGACGCCGTAGCTTATGCAAGATCAAACTAGACGACCGTATCTTCCTAGATTGGTTCCTCAAGTCCCTTCTTCCTGTTATCGCTAAGGATGTAGCTTCAGAAAGACCCCAGTCTGAAGAAGAGGCCATCCTTAAGGCCCAACAGTTCGACCTCATTTACGCCCAGTCGGGTTACCTTTATACCATTATACCTGACGCCCCTCGCGGCGAGTCCTCCCATCACGATGCGCCGGGGGCATCCCACGCCGCAGACGGCATCATCGGTCGTGTTTCTTCGCATCCTCAACCATTTTTTATTGCACGTCCTACCTCTGGCCCCGACCTTTCGCGGGCTACCTCACAGTCTGGAGCAACCAACTCGTATGCTCCCATGACACATCACCATGGACCCTCATGTCCACCTCAGTGCTTCGGTTATGCGACTCCTGCTTATGCTCCCCCAGTCGCACCTCCGCCTTACTACCATCAGCAGGCTGCCCCAGCTCCTGCGCCTTCACAAGCCCAACCCGCTTATTATCCGCCACAGGCAGCCCCTGCGGCACACCCACAACCCGCTCCGCAGCCATATCAGCAACCCCCTCAGGTTGCTGCACCTGCTCAGCCTCAACCTGCATATCATCCACCGCAGCCTGCTCCAGCACCTGCGCAACCTCAAAATCCACCTGCTGCCCAAGGGCAAGTTTACGCTCAACAAAACCCGCAGCAAAACCAGAACAACCAACGCAACCAGGGCCAACAGAACCGCGGCAAGGGCCGTAATCGTGGGAACAACCAACCTGCAGACCAAGCTGGTCAACCGGCTAATCCCCCCGACAACAACAACGCGGCCCCCGCTAATCAAAACCCTGATCGCCCACCCAAGCAGGCTAAAAACCCCAATTTGCGAACAAACCATCCTTGTTCTATTTGCGGGGTCTATGGCCATTACACACATGCTTGCCCACACTTAGAGCGATCTTGGCAACTCTGGGTTGACGAGGCCCATCGCCAAGGGCATGCGGCTCCCCAAGCACCGCCCAACCCCCCCCAACCTCAATAACCCCCTTTGGTGCTGCAAAACCCCTTACCAACCCAAGGCGTCGTGAACACTCAGCCGTTGGCTCCCCCTCAAGCCAACGCGCCCCAACAACAGCAAATCACGTACGCTGCTCCTGATCAACCCATGTTTGACTCAGGTACCCACCACTTGCTGATGATGTCATCTGCTGACGTCAACCTCCAAACCCGTCGGAACCAATATGGCTCCACCTCTGAAGCCCTTCCCACTTATAAAACCGCTAATGCTCATCCCACTGATCAAGCATTACGTATCCCTCCCCCGCCGGTCGATGGTGCTTCCAAAGCAGCTCGTTTCCCACTTCGCCGTCTTAACAACAACCCCAATGCGCGCGCTGCGTCAAACTACAACATTGTAGACGACCTAGCCCAATCTCCCGCAGCCATGTCTGCGTTAGAAGTCTTGAAGAACTACCCTTCCCAGCGCAAGACTTTACTTTCTGCCATTGGGGGGATTGACCCAAATGATTCGAATTTGATGGAATTTGATTTAGACCAGTCTGAACCACGCCTACCTTCCAGCTTAGCATTCCAAGTTACTGTCTCCGTTAGGAATCTTGTCATCCATCGGTGCATCATCGATGAGGGTGCCTCCACATGCGTTATGTCTACATTCGTATGGCAGAAGCTGGGATCCCCTCCTCTCCAACAGTCCACCACTGCATTACGCGCCTACGACGGTCGTTCGGCTCAGCCCCAAGGCCTCCTAGCCAATGTCCCCGTCCAATTAGGCGGCAAAATTGTACTCATTGACATTGAGGTAATCAATGCCCAATTGGACTATAACCTGTTACTTGGCCGCAGCTACATGTATGCCATGCGGGCGGTTGCCTCTTCCGTCTTTCGCACCATGATGTTCCCCCATGAGGGACGCGTGGTTAAGATTGACCAACTTACTTACTATGATCCCAGCGCTCCCGCGGCACCTGAAAATGTTCTCCCCATGGTTGAAGAACCTGTTTCTCGTGCCACCACCTCGTTTATTTCCTCTTCGGGACCTGGAGTCTACTCAGACGCGCCGATGACTTCCACCTTCCAATCTATTCCGCCTCCCTCGGCTCCCACGGACGTGTCTGACTTATGTACCTTGTCCCATGACAACCTACCACCTAACAATCAACCACCCTTGTCTCCTAAACCTCCATTGGTACCTAGCCACATTGGTGTTACACCTATCCATATGATCCCCTTCCTAGTCCCTCCATCAGGAGTAGTAAGCGCCCCGGTCATGGCTACCCTTAGCCTCCCTGGGTTAACTTTGGGATTACCTGTGTGGTATCTTTCGCCTCCCGTTCGTCCGTCGACACCAGATGTCGTCCTCCAACCGGTGCAACCCATGGCTACTACCTGTCAGCCACCTCCTGGTGTCTCTACCCCTTCGTCCTCCACAACTCCCCCTCCTCCTCCCAAACCCACTGGGGGCAGAGGTCCACAACCGTACACTGCTGTCCCACCTCCCAAGACAGTCAAAAACCCTCCCGTGTTTCGTGCTCCTCCCAAATGCTCGCTGTGTGACGAGTTGGGCCATGCCACTCACCAGTGTCCACAGTTACCAGCCCTACAGAAACACATGCAGATGCTCGACGATGACCCTAACATCCCAGTTGTCGAACTCAACCCCACTCCTAAGCCTAAAGACAAGTCCCTACGCACCAATCACTCCTGCGCCATATGCGGTGTTTACGGGCATTACTCCCATCATTGTCCCGATCTCCCAGATTACAGAGCGGCTCTCTATGAGATGAACAATCTGGATCTTGAGACGACACTACCCACCATTGAGGAGATCTACCCCCCAGATTCTTCACCTTCTGGAGAGATTAATACCATCTATATGATCTCTTCCACTACCATTCCCTCGTCAACCGATGTAACGACGCAAACTTTCCGTACCGATGAGGAGATTCTTGAGGCCCTTACCGCCCCGGATTATCCCTGGGATGATATGCATCACCGCTCCTATTTTATCCCAGAAGAATCCTCCTCTAAATCCGCTACCCAATACGCGGTTGAATCCAAAGACTTCTTCCCCACCAAGGTCGACTGGTTCAAGGACCCTATTCCTGCTCCTGATGCCTTTGAGGAAGGTAACATGGCCAACATCTCACCTGTCATCCAAGTTGATATCGCTGCCCCAGGACGTGCCCCTGAACTCCTCACTTTAGGAGCATTCTGCAGTAAACAAGAGATTGAGGACTACATAAACCTTGTCAGAGAATTCCGTAATGTCTTTGCCTGGTCCTATACCAAAGTGCCCGGTCTTGACCCCGCCATCAAAGAGCACCACCTTGACAACTCTGAGTCAAGGGGCATAATAGATTCCCTCGACCCTAGGATAGGGGGCATGATCAATCATTTTGAACCTTCCCCATCACATCTATCTCAGCACGTCAATGAACCCATCGTTCAAACCAACACATATGTGATCCATAATCACAAACCCCATGCACATAGCATGGGGGCAGGTCATTAAGCTTGCTCACTTTTTCACACTTGTGATCTCAACCATTTTTGAGGTCACATATCACTTGTAGATTTGATTTGATTTGATACACCTAGTATTCTTCCCCCACGGGTCATCATTTCTCCCCACCACTGCATCCTTGGCTTGGTGGGCTCACCTTTATTTGCAACCATTTTTTAACCTAGTTAGTTCCTTTGACCATTCCAGAGTCCTTACGACCTCCTTTTTTCGCACCATTTGCACCGTCGGATTCATATTTCCGCGCTCGTGATGATGCTTGAGATCATTTCTCGCTCTCACCAGGACCAATATCAACATTGTGTCCCGACACCTTGTCGCTCTGGTTTGCGTGCCACATCGGCCGTAGCCCATTTTTCACATATTTTATATCGCCGGATTCATTTTTCCGAGCTCGTGATGATGCTTGAGATCATTTCTCGCTCTCACCCCCATATTTTTCGGGTATTTTTTCCAAAATGCCCTCGTCGCCTCGGTGTGCGTGCCACATCGGCCGTTACCCATTTTTGACACCCTTTATATCGCTGGATTCATTTTTCTGAGCTCGTGATGATGCTTGAGATCATTTCTCGCTCTCACTGGGTACAATTTTAACATTGTGTCCCAAACACCTTGCTGCCTCGGTTTGTGTGCCACATCGGCCGCCATCGGATTGTTCCACACTTTTACATGAGCCCTCCACTCCTGTCATACTGCAAATGTTTCGTCACTTTGCCACCATTTCAACTACCCCGCAAGGAGGCCCACCAGTGTTCCCCCCTACCCTTGCTCTTGGTCATCATTATTGATCCTTGATTGAACACTTCCTCCTTGCCTGGCCATTCCTTTTGTTCGGTATAATTTTATCCCTTTTTCGGGCCGGACAAGTCCTTTACGAAAAAGGCACTTAGGGAGTTTCTGTTAAGCTCTTTTCTGACTCCTAAAAGAATGAAAAGATCGCCGAGCAATCTTGCTTCCTTTCATACTCGCTAAAGTACCTGAAAGGGCGTCTATCTGGTATAAGTTTAACCCTTTTTCGGACCTGGTAGACTAATTACGAAAAAGGAATACTCTAGTCACACCGGCTAGAAGAGTTCTTCATTGCATCCTTTTATGCTTCTTTGGGCCTTGGAGACTAAATCTACGAAAAAGCAACCCCTGGAGTCTTCTTACTTGCTTTCAGACTCTCTAAAATTGAAAGCAACCACGAGCATGCACTGTCCTGGGCTCGGAAAATCCACATGACAGTACCATTCCATCATTTCAGAGTCTTCTTATCGCTTTCAGACTCCTTAAAATTGAAAGCAACCACGAGCATGAACTGTCCTGGGCTCGTAAAATCCACACGACAGTACCATTTTACACACACTTCTTCTAGTTCATTAACCCATGAAGAAGTCTCCTCCCGTGCCTCCTGGCACTATGATCGATCATCTCGGCAGCACCCCCAATCAGGTCGCCTTTGTTCAGAGTATTCAGCAGTCTTCTGCCTTTTTACACCAGCTTGAGTCTCCCTCAGCCAGTTACCCCCCCAGATCCATTACAGCTATGATCCCTTTCCCCTCAGTCCATTTCATATGCTGCCATATCATTCCCATTATCATACTCTGAACAAAGGAAGTTTGAGTCCACCCACTCTACTTGCCTAGTTGTTCCCCCACAGTTTTGTCAGTCCTGCCATCAGTACTATCACATTTCGGTCCTGTACCTCGCGCTCCTGTCAAGGAAACATCATTGCCTTGATAGTTGCAGGTCTCCCTCTGTCGACGACAGCTCCTCTATTCCAGAGGATAGGCCCAGAGGTCCCTACGCCTTGGACTTATCACCATCTGTGGTAAGTTCCTACGGACCATTCTGAGAGGAGTCATCATTGCCTCTCCGCGTGGTTGTTCCTCACATGCTCGACTTCAGCACCTTGATCGCATCATCGAGGATCGCGTAGGATTATATCCCATCAGTTTTTAGTCGAAGACCCTGGATTTCCCCCGACTCTAGCACATTGGTGAGTCACTTCGGAACGGCCAGTTATATGTTCCCTTGGATGTCCGGGCTGCGTTGGAGATTGTATTTGGAAGCCATCCAGTTACATGCTTCCTTGAGTACCCAGTTTCAGTTCCAGATCAGTTCCAGTTCTGTGTACCATGGTGAGTGTACCTCTTGTCACTCTAATCCAGCAGCTCATCAGTTCCTTTGGTACCACACTCAGTAGCACTGTTGATTGTTCCAGTGTATCAGCTCTTCAGCACAGACATGGTCAGCCTAGCAGTATGTCTCAGATTTGTGTCCCCTCTGGACTCTTATGATGTACACAGTGACTATGTATCTTACAGGTCCCCCTTTTCGGGCCTCACAGTTATGTTTATGTATCTTGATACGAGCATGGGTATGCCCGCCTCGTCCATATATTGAGATTACTCCTCAGTCAGTATTTGAGGTCATGTATATGTCAGGTCCCCATTTTTTGGACCCCATTGTTATTATGTTATATCCTGATACGAGCATGGGAATGCCCGCCTTGTCCACATGATCAGATGAGTCCTCATCCATTATTGAGGTTATGTACTTTTAGTTCTTGCAGTTGTTCGGGATCGTTGTTCCGGGCTCCAGTTTGTTTCTTCTCTTCTCTCCACTCCCTAGGAAAACCATTCATGACTTATGATGTCCATCGGCCATACGATGAGCTCCTGCCCTCGCACATCAGGGGGCAATCTGTTAACACCCAAAATGTGTTCACTACCTCATCTACCACATTATATGGCTCATTTGTCCATTTTCCTACCATATTTCCCTTAAAATCTAAAAAAATCCCATTAAAAAGCCTCCAAAAGGCCTAAAATGCCTCCAAAAGGCCACAAAACCCTCAAAATAGCCTAAAAAAGGCTAAAAAACCCCCTTTTCCTCCAAAAATAGCAAAAATCCCCTAAAAAGGGAATAAAAAATATAAAATAATGAGGAAAAGGAGGAAAAAACCCTATACAGCTGCACAAAACCATGGGTCAGCACTCCACCACCAAAAAACTATAAATAGGTGATGGAGATCCCTTATTCCATATCCACAATCACAAGCACCCTTACTCTGCCAAAATCTCTCTCGAAACCCTAGTTCATCATTGAACTACTTTCACCTTGAGAGCCACTTTTGGCCCATTCCCACCACTGGAGAAGGAGAAGGAGCATATTGAAGCTTAGAGCATCCTCTTGGACACTGCAACGGGCTTCATCAAACCTTCACATTGAAGGTAATATCAATACAAAAAAGCCATTCTTTAAATTTGATGTTTATGTTTCATGCATGTTTTAGAAGTAATTTAATTTCTGTTTTAGCTTAATTATTTACATTTACTGAACTGCTACTAAGGAGGCCATTCTCCTTAGTAGGTGCTCATTTGCACAAGCTAGGGGTAAAACCCTAGCTACAAAAGGTGACCATGCTGGGGGTGCTACCATAATGTGGGGACTAGATATGATCTGTCATGGCGTCGAGAGGCACCATTTGGAACTTATTCATGGTTTAAGGAGCTTGAAGAAGAGATAGAAGTGTGCTCAAAATGGTACTGTCGTGTGGATTTGTACAATCCCGGGATAGTGCATGCTTGTGGTTCCTTTCAATTTTAAGGAGTCTGAAAGCGATAAGAAGACTCTGAAATGGTGGAGAGATACCATCATGTGGATTTATACGAGCCCAGGATGGTGAGTGCTCATGGTTGCTTTCAATTTTAGAGAGTCTCAAAGAAATAAGAAGACTCCAAGAGGGTTCTTTTTCGTGTGTTAGTCTCCAAGGCCCGAAAAAGAATAAAAGTATGAAATGAATAACTCTTCTAGCCTATGTGACTAGAGTATTCATTTTTCGTAATTAGTCTACAAAGTCCAAAAAAGGGTTAAACTTATAATAGGTAGACACCCTTTCAGATACTTTTACCGAGCATGAAAGGAAGCAAGATTGCTCGAGGATCTTTTCATTTTTTTAGGAGTCAGAAAAGAGCTTAAAAAAACTCCCTAAGTTCCTTTTTTGTAAAGGAATTGATCAACCCAAAAAAGGGATAAAATTATACCAAACAAAAGAAATGGCCAAGAAAGGAGGAAGTGTTCAATTCAAGGGACAATTATGCGAACCAAGAATGAAGGTTAGGGGGGAACACTGATGGGGCCTCCTTGCGGGTTGATGAATGGTGGAAAAATAACGCGATGAATGCAATATGGATGGAGTGGAGGGCTCATGGATGGGACGGAATGCAAAAAATGGCAAAAGAAGACGGCGACCGATGTGGAATGAAAATTGAGGTGGCGAGGGGCATGGAAAAAGTGATCGAATTGATGTACTTATGGATGTTTGTCGAGGGGGGTTTGCAATCCATAAAATTGATGGCCCATTTACAAAATGGACCAACGGTGATAACTAGGTGGAGGGGGGAAGGAGGGGTCCTCGCTTTGGGGGCAAAGAGATGTCAATTTCGGCAATGTTTGACTGCTGTGATGTAATAAGCAAAGAGGGTGGTCCAAAAATAGCTTGTGCAGATGACCTTTTGGGAAGTGGCCATTCCAAGGAAATGATCGCCGCAGGCTCCATTATGAGAATCGTTAATAACTTGTTCAACCTTGTCGCGTGTAAGGAATCGACAAGGAGGAGATAACGTGAGGCATGATGGCGTATGCGACGGCGCTCATCGTGGTTAACAATGGGTCGGAACTTCTGTGTTCGTAGGTACACCAGGATGTCATCGTACCAGGGGTCATCTGACGAAATGATAAACAAGTGGTCATCAGGAAAATTGGTAGTGATTGGTGGTTATGTGGATGACGATGGTAAATACATCATGAGTTGAGCCAAGGAAATGGCTTTGGTTCTCTTGGGAGTAGTGAATGTTAGGTCATATTCTTGAAGTATGACGACCCATTTAGCCATGCGGCCTTGAAGGAGGTGGCGACTCAAGAGATAGACCATGGGGTTGGAATCTGCCACAATTGTGGTTTGGCTTAACAGGATGTAGTGACGAACCTTCTGGAATGAGAAAACGATGGTGAGGGCTAACTCCTCCCCATGGGGGTAACGTAGCTGTGGGCCAGATAGGTTTTGGCTCACATAGTAAATGACGTGTTCTTGTCGGGCACTATCTTCTTGAACCAAAGTAAAGGATAAAATCCTTCGAGAAATCAGGAGGTGAAATCAATGGGGCGGAAGTCAAGGCTTGTTTGAGAGCTTCAAAAGCCGCTTGTGCTTGGTGGTCCCACACGAAAGGAATGTGAGTGCGAAGCAAGCGAAGGAAACCATGAAATTTCGTAGCATACTCTGGAATGAAGTGATGGAGAAAGTTGGATTTCCCTTGAAGACTCTATAATTTGCGTAATGTATGTGGGGATGGGAGGTCTAGGATGGCTTGAACCTTTAAGGGGTCGATGATAATTTATTTATGGGAAATGATAAAACCCAACAACCGTCCCGCAGGAACGCAAAATACACACTTGAGGGGGTTCAAGTGAATTCAATACTTACGACAACGCAAAAAGACTTGCCAGAGGTCATTTAGATGGTCGGACCATTTCTTGGATTTAGCTGTGAGGTCATCCAGGTAGACCAGAATGATATGAGCCAAATCATGAAAGCAATATGTCATGGCCTGCTGGAATGTGGCACCAACATTTTTAAGACCGAAAGGAATGACGCGATAGGAAAAGGTGCCCCATGAGGTGGTGAAGGCAGTCTTGTATTGATCCTCCTTTCGGATTTTGATTTGATTATACCCAGAGAAACCATCCAAGAAGGATAGTATCTCATGTCCCACACACACATTGATAAGTTGGTCAATGAAAGGCATGGGGAAGTTGTCTTTGGGGCAAGCTCGGTTTAAATCTAGAAAATCAGTACAGACACGAATGGTGCCTTGCTTTTTGTTAACTGGTACTGGATTGGAAACCTAGGTGGTGTAAGCAATGTGATAAATGAAACCGGCTTTACGGAGTTTCTCAATATCAACTTTGACTGCGGGAAGCTTGGATGGGTTGATGGGTCGATGCTTCTAGCGAACAGGAGGGACATCCGGCCAGGTATCAATATGGTGTTCAATGATGGCGGGGTCAAGACCAGACATATCGGTATAGGACCAAGCAAAGACATTGCAAAACTCTTGGAAGAGGTTCTTATAGGCATGGACTTCATCTTCGGTACAAGAAGCACCTAATGTGATGGGTTCAGGGGGCCCGGATGTGGTGGAAATGTCAACCTGTATGGTCGATGAAATTTTGGCCATGTTACCTTCCTCGAAGGCATCGAGAGTTGGGATGGGGTTTTTAATCCAGTCCACCTTATATGGGAGGAATTCTTTTGACTCGACCAAAAGTTGGTTGGACACGCTAGTGGTAGCCTCTTCAGGAATGAAGTAATTTTGATGGTGCATATCATCCCAAGGGTAGTCAGGTGCGATGAGTGCCTCAAGGATCTATTCATCACTACAGAAGCACTGTGTTGTCAAATAAAAGGATGGGAAGCAAGATGACGGGGGCAGAAGGGGTTCGCTGTGTGTGGAAATCATGTAGATCGTGTTGATCTCTCCTGAGGAGGAGGATTCAGGAGGGTGGATCTCCTCAATAGTGGTGATGTATGATTCTAAGGAAGCTTGATTCAACTCTTGGAGGACCTATCTATACTCAGGAACATCCGGGAAATGATGTGAGTAATGGCTGTAGACTCTGCATATGGCGCAAGGGTGGTTGGTGCGCAACAATTTGTTGCGGGGTTTAGGAGTGGTGTCCAGTTCCATGACTGGGATATTGGGAGCATCCTCTAATGTTTGCATGTGCTCTTGAAGGTGTGGCAGTTGTGGACAATTATGGGAAGCATGTCCCAAGTCATCACATAAAGAGAACTGAGAGGGGGCGCGGAATGGAGGGGGATTTTTTGCTGGTTTCATTGCTTGTGGGGTAGTGTAGGTTTGTGGGTCTGTGCCCCTAGTGGTTTTGGGTGGTGGAGGGGTAGGGTTGGATGTAGACGTGGACGCCACACCAGGAGGTGGGCGGTTGGTGGTGCTAATGGGTTGGACTGGTTGGAGAGTGGCGTTCGGTGTCGAGGGAGGATTGGGAGCAGGTAAGTACCACATAGGTAGTCCTAGTGTTTACCAAAGGAGATTTAGAGTAGACATAATGGGGGCACTTACTACTCCTGAAGGTGGGAACAAGAACGGGATAGTGTGTATAGGTGTTGCGCCAACATGACTAGGTACTAATGGTGGCTGCGGAAGTAAAGGTGGTTGTGGGTTAGGCAGCATCTGTTTAGATGAAATGGTGCATAGATCAGATATATCCATTACTGGAAGAGGGGGTGGAATGGACCGAAAAGTAGAGGTCATGGGAATCTCCGAGTAAATTCCAGGTCCAACGGTAGAAACCAAAGAGGTAGGTGCACCAATGAAAGGTTGTTCAACCATGAGGAGAATGTTTCTCGGTGCAACGGGGGAATTCGGGTCGTAATGTGTAAGTTGATCGATCTTCACAACTCGTCCCTCGTGGGGGAACATCATAATGCGGAAGACTGATGAAGCAACAACCTTCATGGTGTACATGTAACTGCGTCCAAGCAGGAGGTTGTAATCAAGTTGTGCGTTGATGACCTCAATGTCAATAAGGATCGTTTTACCAGCTAATTAGACTGGAATGTTGGCCAGGAGTCCCTGGGGTTGAGTTGATCGACCATCATAAGCTCAGAGGGAGGTCATGGATGGTTGTAGTGTAGGGGATCCAAGCTTCTGCCACACGAATGTAGATATAATGCATGTGGAGGCACACTCATCAATGATGCATCGATGGATAACAAGATTTCAGATTGAAATAGAAACTTGAAATGCTAATGTGGAAGGCATGCATGGTTCAGATTGGTCCAAGTCGAATTCCATCATCCGTGAGTCAGAAGGCTCTATAGCACCAATGGTGGATAAAAATGTACTAATGGTGGAAAAAAATGTCTTGTGTTGCACGGGACAGTTCTTCAACACCTCGAGGGTTGACATAGCAGTAGGGGACTAATCTAATTCATCCACGATATTGTAATTGGGGGCAGCGCGTGCATTGGGGTTATTAATAATGCGTCGTAATGGGAAGTAGGGAGATTTAGGGGCCCCATCGCATGGTTCCAGTGGTATGCATAATAATTGATCGGTGGGAAGAGCGTTAGTGGCCTTGTCGGCTGGGATGGTTTCAAAGATGGAACCATATTGATTTTGGCATGTTTGAAGGTTGACATCAGCCGATGACATCATGATAAGGTGATGGGTACCCGAGTGCATAGGTTGACTAGCAGGTGCAACATAAGTGATTTTTTGTTGGGGTTCTGCAGGTCCTTGAGGTGGGGCCAATGGTTCGGTGTTCACTAGTCCTTGTGTGGGTAAGGGATTCTGTAACACTAGAGGTTTTGTCTGAGGTGGTGGGGGGTTAGGAGGTGCCTACAGAGCATCATGTCCTTGGAATTGGGTGTCATCAATCCAAATTTGGAGAGCTCGCTCCAAATGGGGACAAGTGTGTGTGTAATGGTCGTATACCCCGCATATGGAACATGGGTGGTTCATTCGTAAATTAGGATTCTTCCCTTGGTGGGGTGGTGTGTCAGGGTTTTAATTGGCTAGGGAGGCGTTGTTATTATTTGGGGGATTAGGGGGTTAGCCGCCTTGATCTTGGGGTTGGTTGTTTCCATAGTTACGTTCTCATCCCCGGTTTTGCTGGCCTTGCTGGTTAGGTTGAGCAGGCTGATTTTGTTGTTGGTTTTGTTGGGCATAAACTTGCCCTTGGGGATTGGGAGGATTCTGTGGTTGAGCAAGTACTGGGGCTTCCTCCTAAGGATAGTAAGCGGGTGGGGCTTGGGTTTGAGCAGGTGCCAGTGTGGCCTCTGGGGGATGGTAAGACGAGGGGCTTGTGGTTGCGCAGGTGGTGCCAACGAAGGGTAATAAGCCAGAGGGGCTTGGGGTTGAGTGTGCGTAGGCGCAACCTACTTATGGTAATAGGTGGTGGGTTTCGCAGGAGGGTTGTAAGATGGTGGTGCATGACCAGAACACTACAGTGGACACAAAGTTCCATGGATGTGAGGGGTTTGGGCACTAGGAATATATGAAGGCGTGGCTCCAGAATGGGTTGTGGCGTGTGAGAGTTCAAGGCCACGAGCAGGGGGCATAACGGTGTAAGTTTGGTTGTGAGATGTAACATGTCCAATAATGTTGTCGGTGGCTTGGGATGCCCCCAACACATTGCTCCGGGAGGAGTCGCCGCAGGGTGTGTCATGAAGAATGGAGTACAATTAGCCAAATTGAGCATAGATGAGGTCAAATTGTTGGGATTTCAGAATGGCTTCTTCTTCGGATTGGGTCCGTTCAGATGCCACATCTTTGGCGATAACTGGTATAAGATATTTCAAAAACCAATCTAGGAAGATGCGTTCGTCTAACTTAATCTTTCATAAACTTCGACGTTTATGCCACTCATGAATTTGGTCAGTGATGTGGGTAGTTGTGTTTTGTCTGCAAGACAGTAGTATCTCTACACTAGCGTCATAGTGGACTGGTAACTGGAAGAACTGCAGGAAATTTGAAGCAAGGGATGTAAAGGTGGAATATGTACCATGGGGTTATTCGATGTACCACTTAGCTGTAGTGCCAGTGAAGGTCCGTTGTAGGAGGTGAAGGCGAATGGATTCATCCACTATGGATTTGGAGGAACACCATAAATGGAAGGACATGATGTGGTTTTGGGGGTCCTCACCTGCCTTCCCTTCGAACTTACAAATGTCCGAGGGGAGTTTGGTGGGCATATGGGGCCAAGTGGGGTCATGTCGTATCGGTTTGTTGGTCAATCTCGCCAGATCAGGAAGGTTGAGGCTAGCCATGAATGGAAAACTGGTAGAAAGATGTGGCATGGGTGTCAGGGCAGATGTGTTAGCCATGGCGGAAAGGGTGGGGCCACTGCCCCCAATGTGTGGATCAATGGTATGGGCCATGATGGGGATCATGGGACCCCTAGTCACAGGTGGGGGAATCATGTAGGAAGGGCCTGTGCCCCCAAGTGTGCTACTAGTCACCAATGAGACTATAGTGGTAACCAATCCACTAACCATAGGGATGGATGTAGTGACAGGAATACTAGGTGTAGGGCCTATATATGGTATAATGGGGATGGTTGCTAAAGTGGTAGTTGGGCTAGTGGTGAACCCACCACCAATGATCCTGCCATAAAAGGGGTTGGAATTCATACCAGCCATAGGGCTAGACGGAGTGGTGAATATGGGTACCTCTAATTCAGAATCAGATGTAAAATAAGGGGCGTCAAGATCTGTTGACGAGTCTCTACGCCTGTGACGAGTGGTGTCAAGTGAACCATGCTGCGGGGACTGGCCCTGTAGGAGAAGAGAATGTCTCGGAGAATCAATGGTGACAAGTGTAAAGAGACTAATGGGTTTTGGTGAGTTAAAAGCTCAAAAATCCTAATGCAATCATGTGTGCAAAAGGAGAACGCAAAAAATATGGTACTCAGGCCAACAACAAGCTCAAAACACTTGTCGTAACAGTTGTACTACAACAAGCGGAGTGACAAGAAAAGTGGTCAGAATACCAACAAGCAGGGTTCCTAAAAAATAAAAAAGGTAGACTTGTTAATCCAATGGTGGTATAGGAGCATGAAAACACCTAGCTAATATGGTATGAAGGCTCAAACAAATCGCATCCTTTGCAAGGTGATGAAATCCAAGTCAGACAATACGAGAAGCAGAACCAAATGGATAAGGATACCCCCCTACCAAGAGGGAATCCGGGTAAAAGAATCCTAGAAGAATGGCCACTAAGATACCCCATTCATGGCACATCCGAAAAGGTAAATCCGTAGCTTTAGTTCTTTGGCTTTCGTACTCCCAACAGGGTAGCATGACGAGAACAATGAGTAGGTAGCCTTTGGTTACTAAATGGAGTGTGGTATTCCATTCAGACCTCTGGAACCAGTCTTGCTACTTTCCCTCCTAGGGGAGACGCCCTATGATAAATCGATTTTAACCGTACCAAAAAAAAAGGGGATTTTGGATCCCTAAATGACAACTATGTCTCAAGTGTAAGTGACAGAGGGGTGTTATTTGGATACCTATCCCCAATGTCCTACCTAACTACAAAGTTATTTTTGTGTTCCCCAAGTGGGGTTAATAATTGGTTGAGTTAAGTAGATTTTAAGGATCACTTGAATTAAGGTGACAGAGTGTGTGCATAAGTGATGTTATGAACCCAATAAATGCCAAGCCATGGCAACTAACTAGAAATTTAAATGCTAAAATTGGAATGCTCAAAATGTAAATTCTGAAAACTATAAATGCTGAAAATGTAAATGTTGAAAACTGTAAAATGGTACAGTAGGAATACAATAGTCAAGGGGAGGAAAGCAAGATAGGAAAAAAAAATTTCCTGAAAAAAGGACAGTTTCTGCGCTACAGAGTGCGACTGTGGGGTTGTTTCCCGCACTTTGGGTCGCAGCTTTGGGCTCTAAAATAGCGCATTGGGCTGCAATTTCCGGCGTCGAACATGTGCTGCAGGCTATGCTTATGGGTGGTAAGATCGCATTGCGGGATGCGCTTGCAGGCGTTAAGAGCGCGTTGTAGGGTGCGGGCTGGGTTGGAATTTGCACGTTGTGGGGTGCGGGTTGGGGAGGTTAGGGAGCGTTTCAGGCCGAGGGATCGGGTGGGGAGGGCGCATGGCGGGCCGTGGGATGGGGCGGGGAGGGCGCGCAGTGGGATGTGGATGTTGGGGTAAAACCCGTGCTCCAGGCCAGAGGAAGGGTCGCGCAGAGTGCGTTGCAGACCGCGACTGTCGAGCCGAAACCCGTGCTTGGCAGCGCAAAAAATGACCGCGAAGGATATTGGCTGAACCAGAAAAAACAGGGATCTTTGGGCTAGGAAAAAAAAACAGGGTCTGGGGATTCAAGGGTGAAAGAGGTTTTTGAACAACAAGCAAAATAACGACTACAAACTAAGCAAAATAACGACTACAAACTAAACAAAATAACCAGAGATGCAAAACTAGTGGAGTTGCCAAAACTGTAACTAGGGTATTTATGGCTATAGAGATAGCTTGTTTTTTAACTGTTGATTTCCAATTAAGAGATCACCTATGTAACCTATGTAGCTCGTTTGGGCATCTTGTCATGATTTGGTTTTATTTGTGTTTGATATTATGAGGACCGTTACCCAGGTTTCATGAAGTTTAATGATTGCGATTGCTGAAAATTCCTTTTTTTTCATTTATATATTTTTATAAGGCTTGTATCATTTCTTTTCTAATTTATGTTGTACAATTTCAGATCATATAAGATGTGATTCTAGATTTCAACTCATATAGGACTTGTAATATTTAATTTTGTTGAGTATGCTACGACATAACCCTGGTTTCAAAAAGAAAATAAATCAAAGATTCTTAATAAAGGTTACTGTAACACTTATATTATGGCTATATAGCTAGATTGTTTTTTCACTGTTTATTTCCATTTCAGAAATCACCTATGTAACCTCTGTAGCTCGTTTGGCATCTTGTCATGATCTGGTTGTATTTGCGTTTAATATTCTAAGGACCGTTACCCAAGTTTCATGAAGTTTAATGATTGTAATTGCTGAAAATGCCTTTTTGATTCATTTATATATTTTTATAATGCTGGTATATTTTTTTTTCTAATTTCTGTTTTACAGTTTCAGATCATACCATACGTGATTCTAGATTTTAGATCATACAAGATTCAAGGGATTTAATTTTGTTGTGTATGCAACACCATAACCCTGTTTTCAAAGAGAAAAGAAATCAAATATTCTTAATAAAGGTTAGTGTAGATTTTATATTATGGATATAGAGCTAAATTGCTTTTTTCACTATTGATTTCCAATCCAGAGATCCCCTATTTAACTTGTGTAACCCGTTTGGGCATCTTGTCATGACTGCAGTGTTGAAAAAAATGGCACACTGAGAGGGGGGGTGAATCAATGTGCTAGCACTTATAGCAATTTTCACTTCTAAACCTCAAGCATAGGTTATCATACACATTAAGCTACATAAACATTCATTAATTTACCTATCATCAACATAAATCATAATAGACACATCACAAGATAAATGTAGTAAAATTTATTTATAATTTCATATGAAATAAAATGAAGACTTCAATATTCCGATTACATCGGCACCAACTCCTATTCCAAGGCCCAACCTAGTTTTCTTAGCTCCAACTAAGAAGAGATGCAAGACCCAACTTTCCTTCACATACTAATCATTTTCATGTCACATGTTATCATCAAGCTATCTTTATCACTGTCAACTCAAATTTGATATTACTATATTCAACTCAATCAGTTGGAGATCATTGTCAAATCAATGCTTGTCAAGTCAAATTCAACTTCAATCTGCTATCCACATGTCTTGCTCATATACTTCCAAGATATCTAAGGTCTGGTCACATGCCAGGTTCTACCATAGCATAGGACTTCAGGCTCATGTCAAATCACCATAGGATTTTTCTCATGATCATCATGCCAAGTCATCTATCATATCAAATCAGACTACTGCTCATAATTTCTGGTCAATCAACTGTCATCAACTTGCTCAATCTGTTGCTTAAGAATCTAAGTCACCTCTATCTGAGTCAAGTAAATTTTACTATCATCTATCATATTTTATTATTGTCAATCAACTACTGTACAGACATTGGGACGCCTTCAAAAGATTCGACCTTCAGCACTGAGAATTTGAAAGATGCATAAGGAACCAAGTATATATAATATATGCAATATGTACAAAGATTAGCTTGCCCAAATTACATGCTTGATAGTCTTTGATAAAAATTTATAGCTATTGTTCGAATGCCCTTGAAGAGTTCATAATTTTTTATATTTAAATACTGTCAACAAGATCATTCCTTTGGTTACTCGAAATCAAAACTCAGACTTTTCTTTCCTTCGGACTGTCTTTACTGATATAGACTTGGCATACCCTTGTTCAGAAACATAAAAAAAAATTGAGTACTTCTCTGTTGTCAACCAAGTCAAAATAGTTTGCTACAACACCTTTTCTCTGCGGCTTCCATAGTATCCACACGAATTTCATAGCAGTCCGAAAATCAGAACCATATGCTTCAATTTCTTTTGTGTCTGCGGATATGATCAGAAATTTTTTCACTCCACATGAATTTCCTCAGAGATGGCCGAGTTTTTCAGAGCATTTTTTAAGCACTTCAATTTCTAATTGACTGAGATTCTATTTATATAGGTCGTTTGGGTTAAATATGGGTTGTACGACCTATCCTTTAGTGTTTTTATTGCTTAAAATAATGACTGGGAAGACCTAGTAATTATTAACTTAATTTTGCTTTAGATTTATTTTGATTGGGCCGAATTCTAGTTGAGAAATAACCCTTTAGTTTTATTTACAATTAAATAAAAGTAATATAGATCATGTTATAGTTGACATTTCTTGTGGCTTATCCAAAGGTTTTAAGCATATTGTTCTCCTCATCCACAAGAGTATCAAAACCCCAAACAGTAAGGGTAATGACACCACATGACTCCACAATTACGTGGGATGTCAATCATGTTTTATAACTACCACATCCATCACATTTAAGTACTTCATCATTAAGTGAAAGGACTTATTCATTATCAATCCATCCAAGGTTCATGAGTGGGTTCCATGTTTCCATATGCAAGGGAACCATCATCTCCATGCCAGTATAAGGGCATCAATGGTCTTCATCATCAAAAGGAATTATCAATACAAGCCACCTTATGTGTACATACAAGGGGATCAATATAATTTAATCAATTCTTTGTCCATCTTTAGTCATTCACTGATTTTTCCATGTCATCAATCTTTGTCACTCCTTTTTCATTAATGGCTTGTCATCAATGACAACCATGCTCAACATGCAGATCATAATTTTTTATAAATTTAATCATGTTTAGTATAGGCCCTAATCCATTTCCACCTAAAGAATGGAATCCATTTCCTCCAGAATTTGTGGAAGAAGCATTCTGAATACTTGCAAAAGAGGATGCTAGATGAGAAAAATGATGACAAATGAGGCAACAATTATCTATACAACGAATAAAGTCATGCAAAATACATAAAATTACTAAAATTGATTGTTGGAGTGATGATGAAATATAGTGTAGCGGTAATGATGATTAGGTCTAGCTTAACAATACAAAAATACCTTATCAACTCCGTTGTTGTTCATTTATGCAGTGTGTTAGGGGAAAATATCCAAACTTTGATATTGTTGCCCTTATTAAAGAAGAAAATGGTTCAGAAGAGATCATCCTCTACAAAGTTATTGATGAGTCCCATAGAGGAAATGTTGAGTTGACTTGCTTGATCCTTGTGGGAATGATCTAGTTCTTTACACTATTGGTACCAGTGGGAATGCTTTTCCATTTCTAATGGTGTATGCAGATGATAATGGAAAACGTATGCTGCACCATCCTTCATTATCTGAAATAAAATCATTGTTATCTTCAAGGTCATATGAATATTAGAAAAATAGTCTAGTACAGTCATCAAGCGAGGATTTTACTTGTGTTCTAGGTCAGATGTGACTCCCTTTCTGGGATATGATCGTCTTATGAAGATTGGAAGAAAGCAATTTATTCAAATGGATGGGATTCTGGTGAACAAAACAAATCCATTTTATTTTACCATAAAGGCAGGCATGTATGTCCATATTTATTAAGAGAATTTTCCTGGTATGTCTGAAGAAGAATCATTGAAAATTCCATATCATGTCGAAGTTTTTAATTGTTTAGTAGATGTTTCCACTGGAGGAATATTATTTTGGGTAATAATTTTTGAAAATAATGTGGATGTTATTGGTAAAGCCCACCATATTCATGAAGGTGTGGATTTACATCCTCATAAGGTGTTCTATACATAAAATTTTTTATTGATATCAATTGAAATCATTGATGGTGAGTATACATGTGTATCTTTTAATCCTTATTTTTCAGATCATATCACATAAATTTCTTTATCGTAAATGATGATATCTTTATTTTTATTTCAGGCATTGTTGATGTTTTCTTTACTGTGAGATCTATCAAAAGATGGGGCAAGAGCACTCGAAAGGGAGAATATTTTTTCTACCATTTTATTGCTATAAAAGAGGATACGCAAACCACTTTCCAACTTCTTGAAACAAAAGGTGATAATGAAGTTGTGACTTCCATATTAGTTTCCTCTACAGAATACGAAACAGACAATGCATTACCAACATATCTTGGAGTATTTCAGCCACATCGAATCCATTGTCACAACATCCATCTTCTCTCCTACAATGTTTTTAACCACATAAAGTCTCGTAACATGATACGTAGTGAATATTTTGTGGAAATTCCTTGTTCAGATGAAAGTTTCATGGTCACTTTTTAACTCATTGCAATGCATTCCATACCTCCTGGGATTGTGAAGAAAAACAATTCAATAGAGTTTACCATAAAAGGCTACGCGAATTGTAAGGAGGTTGTTTTCTATACATGGCCAACCTTTCATGACATATATCAGCTATCTTCAGGCTCAAGTGATGATAGTCAACCTTTTGGTAAATGGAGAGTGGGACCAAAATTTATATTTTGGTATTTGCATAATAGCCTACTGCCTCGGGTACAGGTGCAATTTTCATGGGATTCACACCAATGGGATCCTGTCAATCATTGTTATGGATTGGGTATAAGGACTAGTGCACCCCATTTGGATATGTAAGAATTATAACTCTCATAGATATATGGTGAATTCTGTATGATAGATCTGTGGTGTAATATCTATGGTGAAATATTTTATGTAATATATATGAAGATTTTATTTGTTACATACTGTCATTTGTGTCATGACACATTGATGTTTTATCAATGGCTTTTCTTTTCCAAGTAAAAAATGTTTATTTTTGGTATTTCAAAGTTTGAAATAAAAATATACAATTGATAGCTTATGGGTTCTTGAAAAGATACATATTTTCTATCTTCAAACTATCCTAATAGCTACCTTTTACAGTCTTCAATAATCAACAAAATATATGGTGAATTCTATATGACAGTTATGTCCTATAATATTTATGGCGATATATGTTTTCTTTTACCAGGAAAAAAATCATACTTTTCATTTCAGAGCATAAATAAAGTACATTCTTGAATAAAAATTAAGGTGAAACCCTGAATTCATGAACTCACACATCATCTTCAAAGTATACTTTTTTCTTGTGATCCCTAAATGAAGTACTAATAGACTAAAATTGGATGAATGAGTATCAAGTGGAACATTACTAAGGCATTGGACTCATCAATAATTTATAAGCATGATGTAATACCCCTGCCTTGCCTTAATAATTATTGGCTTCAATATAAATATTTTGTATATGAAATGTGTGTTTTCCATAGTGTGGAGGTCAAGGCCAAGGTCCCACTAGTGGATGCTTAAGGTTTGTTTGCATAGGAAAGTATTTGACATTTAAACTATTCATGTGCTAGCAAGCCATGAGATATTGTAATTGATGTAAATGTTTCATATTGCAATGAAATACTAAGGAAAATAGCTAAGTTAGACAGCTAATGAGAAGGGGTTATGGTATCCACTAGGGAGAGGTGAGGGGGTTATGGGATGGGAACCCATGCTGCCACCTGTACAAGAGAAACCATTTTGATTCCCCACTAGGACCTGGAATTCAGTTACAGAAGGTGGGAGAAGGAAGGTCGGTGAAAGAATTAGATGGGGATAAAAATGACTCTGAGATCCGGAAGGAGGGTTTTTCTCATTCTCCCTTGAAGCATTTGATTGCCTAGGAAATCGAGAACCCTATGGTTACTATGAAATAATGAACCTGAACTTCATATCCATCATGAAATGTAGAGTCAATTGTGAAACAGAGAAGGAAAACACGATTTCTATGTGGGCCGAAAGTATAGAGCAGAATGCCATAGAAAACCCTGTGTGAATGCATTGTTTATTGATAAATACCTTGAAAGTAAATCATAAGGCGAATTGCATAGCATTATAATCTTGAAGAAGTCGTGGAAAGACTGGAATCGACAGGTAGAGGGTCAAGTGGAAGTATAGAGCTTAGTCCGCAAACCTATGAAGAGCCCAGCTCGTTTAACAAAGATAGAAGGTCATATTTAGGGTTGGAATGCTTGATAAACTTAGTGAAGGCTGTAATCTCATCGAACTAGCAGTTGGACCTTCTTATGCCCACCCTGAATAGCACTGGAAGGGAAGGGGCCTTGAGGGACTGTGTAGCAGAGAAGAGGGATTTCCTTGTGTTGGGTGAGGTAGATAATGTGGGTTCCATGTCTTCTGAGTGTTGAGATGCCTGTAGTTTTGTGGGTTGAACTCACTAGCTTAGCAATATCCTCCTTGTTTACTTGTATGCTTGATAAACCCAACGGTAGGTTGGCTTAGAATTGGAGTGGAACATGTCCATTAGAGAGCCTAATTAGTCCTCCTTAGTGGATACCCAACCCAACTTGGGGGTTGTCTCTCAGCTGAAAGAGTATAGGTTGGACAAAGACCTATGGTTGGGTGGAACGTTTCTCTCACTTAGTCGGTTGCTTGGACAGCTTGAAGAATTCAAAGATAAGTGTTTCCATGGAATAAATGTTGATGTTTCATGTGTTATGCTCTTTTGTTGATGTCCAAGTTATTGAATGAATGTTTATATGAATTTGATTGACAAGTAGACTATGTATAATCCTGAGTAAGAGGCTGAGTTCATATTGAATACCTCATTCATTTGCATGAGTTTAATGCATTACTAATTTTACATGTGTTAGATGTATGAGTTGACGTTAGTTTTATTTCCCTTATATGTTAATGTATGTGTTGCATACATGATTTGAAAGAATGATTGGCCTCACCTAGATAGTGGGAAGAGTTATATGGCCCTGTGGTGTTCACAATATCTTTGTGAGTCAGAGGAAGGACGAAGTTATGGTAGGAGATAGGTAGAGTCCCCGTTGAAGAGTTGAAGGCATATTGAAGGGGATTATAGGAAAAAACTCAGATTAAAAAAGTACAAGGTTAGAGACCTCATTCGAGTAGGGGATTGCACCATTGGATATATCTCTCCAATAGCTTTCCAGCGGTACCAACCTTGTCCCATTTGGACCAAGGATGAGGAAGTTAGCACCCTTGGAAGTTTGCTGGAATAGGGGTCTTTGATCCTGACCCTTCCGCATCCGCAATGCGAATTGTGGATTGCAGAGGTCAGGAATCAACATTCGGGGTGTATGGAAATCCACATTTCCGCATCCACAATGCGGAATGCAGATTGCGGGAGGTAAAATATCCCAGGAGTTGGAATGTGGAATTCCGCATTTCCACACTCACAATGCGGAATGAGGATTGCGGGAGATAAATATCCTAGAACTAGAACATGGAACTTCAAATTTCCGCATCCGCAATGTGGAATGTGGGATGCGGGTTGCAGAAGGAAACTTTCAGGATAGCAAAAAGGAACCCAACTTTGAATTTCGGCATGCAGATTGAGGAACTGTGAGAGTTGGAAGGACTGATTTACAAGGCCGCAAATGGCTTTCGACTTCCGCATTGTAGATTGTCGAAGTTAGAAGTGTGATTTCATTTTTTAATTGGTTTTGGAAATCCACTTTCCGAGTTCCTCATTCGGACTATGGAATGTAGAATGGAGGATTGCGGATCGTAATGGGGATTGTAGACCCAAGCCCATTGCGGCTGTGTGTGGAAATTGGATGAATTGGAAGAAAGAAAAATGCAGAGAAGGGTCTCCTGTGGCCTCTAAATGCCACAAAGGAGGTCTGGGAACGTTACAAAGTGGTATTAGAGCTTCAGTTACAACACTGGGGCTGTTAGGGACAAACCGTGGAAGAAATTGCATGCTGAGAAGTGCCCATGGCGCCATTTTAACCTAACAGAACTCTTATTTATTAATTGTTTAATGAATAATTTTCCATATTGTGTGGATGTTTCAAGTTCTATGCATACCTACGATGTCTAATAAATTTTTATATCATGCACAGTGATTGTAGCAGATTATATTTGAATCGTACAGCAAGGTCGTGTGAAGGAAACCAAGAATGGTGACCGTTAATGATGCACAGGATCCCTACGAGCCTGAAGAAGACGTACTAAGGGAAAACGTGCAAGAAGAGCACGTTGAAACAACATCTAATGGAAGAAGGGAGCAGGTGCATCCACAAAAATTGGTTGAGACAATGGTAATTTTTAATGGGAGGCTGATAATGGCTCAGGAAGAGCAGCACCAGCGCAATGCAGCCATCCTATAGAGCCTTACTGATATGCATCAGAGGGTGAATCTAGGGTCCAATCCAAGTAATCTGGGAAAAGAAGAAAAGAATGCAAATAGTCACTCTAGAGGTCGTTACAGGAAGAGGAATCCAAACCATAGAAGGGGTTCTGTGAGCAGAAGGCATAGGACATCCTCTTCAGGATCTCTTTCCAGCAGATTAGGACATTCCAGATACTTTCCAAGGAGTCCAAGGCACACTTATAATAGGTTTGAGAGAAGAAGGAAGTCCAGAGTTATTCCACAAGGAGAATTTAGGAAAGAAAGACCACCTGTCGTTGATGGAGAAAGAAAGGCAGGCCAAGAAGCAGAGGCATGGCTACTTGGAATGAAAAGTACTTCAAAATGCATGATTATTCAGAAAGTGAGAAAGCCAGGGTTTCCATTTACAATCTGAATGGTAGAGCTTCCATTTGGTGGGAACATCTCATGAATTTGAAGAGAACCAGTGAAAGAAGGATCAACTGGGAGTAGTTTAAAAGATAATTCAAGGAAAAATACCTATCATCTAGGTATTATGACAACAAGAGAAGAGAGTTCAATGAACTCAGGTCGGGGCAGAATTCCATGGAGGAGCATGTTCATAAGTTCTTGGAATTGTTGAGGTATGTAGACTACATCAAGGATGAAAGAGTGAAGATTCAATGCTTCCTTGGAAGCCTACCACATAGTTTCAGAGATAGGATTGATTTTGTCCATCCAGCAAGTTTGGATGAAGCCATTAGAATGGCCATGAACTATTATGAGCAGAATAAAGGAAAGTCAGAAACTTAGCCATCATGGAAAGGAAAGCTCGAAGGAAAGTTTGAACCAAGGAAAGTGGCTTCAAGCACCATTTAGAAATCATTCTATAACCCTTCCACGGGGACATAAAGCAAGAATTGGGCTCCAACTAGCTGTAACAGTAGAGAAAACATCAAAAGGACCACTTTGGTGTTGGGGATGTGGAGACAACCACATGCTTAGATATTGTCCACATCGAAGGGAGAACCCCCGAAGCTTGCACAACCTAGGAGAAGAAACCACAATAGAATATATGGCTAGAGAAACACCTCGAATCTATGTAGCAGTGGATGATCACCAAGCAGGCCACCAATCAGCAGTGGTGGAAGTTGAAGGTAAGATTGCGAAGAAATCTATTTTTGTTTTAATTGACCCAAGATCTACTCATAGTTATGTGTCTCCTAAGATTCTTGAGAGTTGTTCTCTTAGTAAATTGAAGCATAGTAAGTCTTGGTTATTCCAATTATCCACTGGAACTAAGAGGAAGGTGAGTGAAGTAGTGGTGGAGTGCCACATAGAGCTGAATGGACTTCTCACCAAGGTGAACTTGAATGTCCTACCATTAGGATATTATGATGCACTGATAGGTATGGAATTGTTGGAAAGACTGATAGAACCAAGATTGACTGCTATAAAAAGATACTTGAGTGCATTGATGATGAAGGAAGACCAAGGTTGGTGAAAGGAATCCAAAAGCAAGTTTCAGTAAGGAGATTTCAGCCTTACAACTGAGAAAGTTCTATAAAAAGGGTTTCCAACTATATGTTGTGCATATATCAGATTTAGTAGAAGATAAAGGACCAAAGTTAGAATACTTTCAGTTGTTACAGGAGTTCCAGAATGTATTCCCGGATGAAGTTCTAGGACTTCCACCCAAGAGAGACATTGATTTCTCCATTAACCTTGTTCAAGGGGCAGCACCACGTTCCAAAGCTCCTTATAGAATGAGCATACCTGAGATGATAGAATTGAATATGCATCTGCAAGAATTAATAGACATCGAATATATTAGACCAAGTGTATCTCCTTGGGGTGAAGCTGTGTTATTTGTTAAGAAGAAGAATGGAACTTTGAGACTATGTATAGACTACAGGAAGCTAAACAAAGTAACAATCAAGAACAAGTACCCATTGCCAAGAATTGATGACTTGTTTGATTAGATGAAGGAAGCTAAGGTGTTTTCCAGGATTGAATTGAGGTATGGATACCATAAAGTGAGGATAAAGGATTAAGACATTCACAAGACAACTTTCAGAACTAGATATGACCACTATGAGTTCACCGTGGTGCCATTTGGTCTTACCAATGTGCCTGCTACATTCATGTGTCTTATGAACAGTGTCTTCAGAAAATATTTGGATAACTTTGTGATTGTATTCTTGGATGACATACTTGTGTATTAAAGGAATGAAGAAGAGCATAATGAGTATTTGAGAATGGTATTGTAAGTCCTTAGAGAAAACCAGTTGTATGCAAAGTTAAACAAGTGTGAATTTTATCAAAAGAAGGTGCAATATTTGGGTCATATTATTTCAGTAGAAGGTATTGCAGTAGATCCAGAGAATATTGAGGCCATAATGGATTGGCCTACTCCAAATAATGTTGCATATGTTAGATATTTTATGGGCCTTGCAGGTTACTACAGAAGGTTCATTGAAAGCTTCTCCAAGATAGCTCACCCAATTACAGCATTGCAGAGGAATGAAGTCAAATTTATATGATCTGAAAAATGTGAAAGAAGCTTTCAACAATTAAAAGAATTACTTACCAGTGCCCTATTCTAAAGATTGCAGATCCAAGTAAAGACTTTGTGGTGTACACAGATGATTGCATTGGCTAGGTGGAGTACTCATGCAAGAAGGGTTTTTAATTAGCTATGAGTCAAGTAATTTGAAAGAGCATGAAAGGAACTATTCCAGACATGAATTGGAACTAGCAGCCATAATGCATGCTCTCAAGAAATGGAGGCATTAACGCCTGGGGAGAAGATTTGAACTCAAGACTGATCACATGAGTTTAAAATACATATTTGACCAACCAAATCTGAATGCTAGACAAACTAGATGGATGGAGTTTTATTGTGAGTTTGATTTGGAGATTAAGCATGTCAAAGGTAAAGAGAATAAGGTTGCTGATGCACTCAGTAGAAAATTTCATACTGCAACAATGAGTGTTTGTAAATCAGGTTTGAAGGAAAGGATCCTTGAAGTTCAAGCTAATGATGAAGCTTACCTCCAAATCAAAGAGAAGTTGCAGCAAGGTAATGTGGATGAAAAGTGTGCAGGATATCAGATTGGAGAAGATAATGTTCTTATATATCACGATACCAGATTGTACATTCCAAATTGTGCAGAATTGAAGGAGCTTGTGTTGGGTGAGATACACCAAAAGCCATATTCTGGCCACCCAAGATATCAGAAAACTATAACAGCAACAAGGAAGCAGTACTTTTGGCATGGAATGAAGAAGGACATAGTAGATTATATTGCTAGGTGTCAAAAGTGTCAGCAGGTCAAGGCAAAGCATCAACATCTAGCAGTATTGTTGCAGCCATTGCCCATTCCAGAGTGGAAGTGGGAAGTGATCTCTATGTATTTTACAATAGGTGTGCCCATGACTGTGAAGAAGAATGATTCCACCATGGTTGTAGTGGAAAAGATTTCAAAATTAGCTCACTTTATCCCAGTTAAGTCTACTCACAAGGAAAATAATATTGCAAATATTTTCATGAAAGAGATATTTAGGTTGCATGGATTGCCCAAGGCAATAATTTTAGACCGGGATACACAATTCACTTCCAAATTTTGGAAAGGATTGTATAGGAATTTGGAACTATTGAATTTCAATACAACCTACAATCCTCAAATAGATGGTCATACTAACAGATTAAATCAAATTATTGAAGACATGTTAAGGATGTATGTGATGGATAAGCCATCCAAGTGGGAAGACTACCTACACTTGGTAGAATTTTCCTACAACAACGGATGTCAAGAATCATTGAAAATGAGTCCTTTAGAAGCCTTGTATGTCAAAGGATGCAGAACTCCAGTGAGTTGGGACAACCCAATGAACAAGGTAGTTCTTGGACCATAAATGATTGAAGAGATGGAGCAAGAATTTGTTAAGATCATGCATAATTTGAAGGTAGATCAGGATAGGAAAAAGAGTTATGCATATTTGAAGAGAGTGCACAAAGAATTCCAGATTGAGGATCATGTGTACTTAAGAGTGAGACCAAGGAAGAGTTCCATGAAGTAGGGAATTTGTGCCAAGTTGGCACCCCGATATTGTGGTCCATTTGAAGTCCTTGATAGGATAGGACTGTTAAATTTTGAGCATTAATTCACAATACTCTAGGATCTTTACTGAGAGAATAACATGTACAGTATATCAATTCATATCAATCATAACAAGCATGTCAATCATCACAAGAATCAAAAGCATGAGAGACAATAGACACATAGAGTTTCCATGGGGAAAACCCTAAGGTGAAAAACCCCACAACTTCCTCAGAGATAGATAGAGCAATAGCACAACCAAAGTATAAGAGATAGACTCCTCTTAGCAGTTGATCCTCCTCCTCACATGTGCGCCACTTTCCGAGTGAAGGAAGTGTGAGTTCTAAAGTGATACAAATAGCGATCTCCCGATCTCTATTTATGCTTGTCCCATTTGACCAATAACATTATGGGGCCGACTTGTCTAGCTAGGTAGAATAACTTCATATTACATTATATCGAGCCGACCCCTTACAAGGTGGTCTAATAACCCATCGGCAAGTTAACATACTTGTGACACTTGTTAATGCAAATGACGACACTTCTGTATAGAGGAATAATACATCTCTATAGGAGTACAATAAATATATAAATGAAATACATTCTAAAGTTACATATACATCAACACTCCCTCTTAACTAGGAAGGTATTTCTTGACACAGATCATCTAGCACAAGTCTTCTTCTCTGGATCATCATCAGTGAATCATCGTAATTGTCACTGCTGCTGCTATCTCGATCAATCTCTGAATCTACTTGTCATAGGAAGTTCTACAGAGCCAGTCCTTTTTCATACTGCATGTAGGCCCACCACTTGTAGGTATTCATCACCACTGGCCATACTGTGGAATACTCAGGACTGATTATGTGCATCAACAAAACCTTGAAAGAGCATCCCAGGACTGATTACGAGCACACTGCTCAACCTATCAGATCTCCCAGGATATTTTACATGTTGACCTTCACAAAACCTACTCAGAGCATCCCAGGATGTTATGAGCAAACTGCTCTACCTGTCTGGATCTCGATAGAGCATCCCAGGTTGTTACGAGCACACCGCTCTACCTGTCTGGATTTTAAAGGATCTTTTCTATGTGAAATTTTGCAAAACCTACTCAGAGCATCCCAGGATGTTACGAGCAAACTGCTCTACCTGTCTAGATCTCGATAGAGAATGCTAGGATGTTACGAGCACACGGCTCTACCTATCCGGATTTTAAAGTATCTTTTCTATGCAAACCTGTAGCAAAACCTACTCAAATCATCCCAGGATGTTACGAGCACACCGCTATACCTGTTCGAATCTCGATAGAGCAACCCAGGCTGTTACGAGCACACCGCTCTACCTGTCTGTTTTTAAAGGATCTTTTCTATGCTACTTGCACAACCTGCCCACGGCCACAGAGTATCAAACCGATACTGACCATACATCATCCTGATGTACATCATCACATGATCAACCTGATCATCATCATAGCATCTACCTGATGCATATCATCTGGAGCAACATCTTGAAGCTGGTCATCTGTGATCATCCTGATCATCATCATAGCATCATCCTGATGCATATCATCTGGAGCAACATCCTGAAGCTCGTCATCTGTGATCATCCTGATCAAACAATATATCCATCTGATGCATACAAAGTATCTACCTGATACATATCATCATGCATGATCTACCTGATCATATAATGCATCCACCTGATAGACATAATGCATCCACCTAATGCATACATAAGTACATGATCTACCTGATCATACAAGTATCCACCTGATACATATACAAATACATGATCTACCTGATCATACAAGTATCCACCTAATACAAATCCATGATCCAACTGATCATATCAAGCATCCAACATGATGCATATACAAATACATGATTACACTGATCAAAGAATCCAACATGATGTGTACATACATATACATATAAATGATCCAACTGATCATATCCAACATCCAACATGATGCATACATACATATAAATGATCCAACTGATCATATGCAACATCCAACATGATGCATATATAGAGCAGTAACTGGAGCATCGTCCTGATACTCATCATCCATCGCTTATATCCATAGCCATGTGAAGGATCCTCCTTCCACCATGCTTGGAATGGCTTCAGCAAATGTCTCCATCACTTCTCCCTTGAAGTGTCATCGATCTGAAGGACACCAAGCCTATCTCTGAAGTACTCAAACTTCACTCTGGCTAGTGGCTTCTTCAGCACATCTGCAATATGCTCATATGTCGCAACATACAGGAGCTTCACTGCTCCTCTCTGCACCATATCCCTGATATAGTGATATTTGATCTCTATGTGTTTCGACCTGTCATGGAACACTGGGTTCCCAGACAACTTTACACAACTCTGGTTGTCACAAAAGATACCAGTAGACTCCAACGGGAGATCAAATAACTCAGACAGTAGCTTCCGGAGCCATACTACCTCACAACTAGCCGAACATGCTGCAACATACTCTGCCTCGATTGTACTCAGTGCTATGCATGACTGCTTCCTACTAAACCAAGATATCACACCTGATCCCATACTAAAGCAGCATCCATATGTGCTCTTCCTATCTGCAGCATTGCCTGCCCAATCTGAATCAACATAACCCTGCAGGTTAAACTTTTGATTCACTTCATACTTGAGCCCATAATCAACTGTACCCTTCAGGTACCTCAGAATATGCTTTACAGCAACCAGGTGAACACTCCTTGGATCCTTCGGGAACTGGTTCAATGTGTTCACCGCAAAGCAAATATCTAGTCTCGTGTTCATCAGGTACATCAAGGACCCAATCATCTGACATTACATAGAGACATCAACCAGCTCAGATGAAGCATCACATAGAAGCTTTAGGCTCGATGCCATAAGTGTGGCCATGGCCTTGCAATCCATCATCCCGAACCTCTTCAGGATATCTACTGTATACTTTCCATTTCCAAGGAAGATCCCATCTGCTCTTTGCCACACCTCCATACCTAGAAAATAGTGCATCATCCCCAAGTCCTTCATATCGAACTCGACAGCAGGCTTCCTCTTTGTATCGACAATCAATCTGTCATCTCCTGTTACAAACAGGTCATCCACATATAGGAGTAGAATCACAAGATTTCCTTCCTCATATGGCTTAATGAGTCATCATCATCACTTTCTGCTATAGCTTTCTTCATGGAAGGTTCATCATCCTCAGCAGCATGAGCATGATATCTTCTTTTGTTATTCTTCTTCTTCTTGTTGAAGTTGTTGTCTTTCTTCTTCTTGGGACAATTTGAAGCAAAGTGTCCTATTTCATTACATTCAAAACATCGAACATGATATAGATCTTTCTTCTTGTGATAAGGGTGAGAATGTTTCTTGTTATGAGATTTCTCCCTCTTAACCTTGCTTCCCTTGGTGTGAGCTGTGAGAGCTTGATATTCATTTCCCATCTTTTCTTCTCGTGCCACAAGCCTAGCTTCTTCTTGAGAGCATTCCTCCCACAGTCTACTGAAAGATATCAATTTCTTTCTTGCATAGATTCCTTGAATGAAGGAGTCCCATGACCTAGGTAGGCCATTCAGAGTGGTCATAACAACTTCACCATTGTCCACTACTTCATCCACAGCTTCAAGTTGTTCCTTGATCTGAGAGACCTTGGAGAAGTAAGATTGAATGGTCTCTCCATTCAACATCTTGACCGCTTTCAATTGATTCCACAGAGTCATCTTCCGATTTATGTTCTTCCCTTCAAATAACTTGGTCAGGGAGTCAAACATCTCCTTTGGTGTCTTTAGAGATGACACATGTGGTATGAGATGGTCTTTGATAGAATTAGCAATGATTCTCTTTTCCTTGACCAAGTTCTTCTTATGCAATACCTTAGCCTCTTCATCCTATGGGATAGGGACCTCAGAGCTGATGTAGGGGTCCAATTCATTTTCTTCCAGGATTAACCCAATCCTATACTTCCAGGCTCAGAAGCTATCAGCCCCTTCAAGCTTATCCTCAAGCTTGGTGTGGTGAGACATCTTAAAGAGTACTTCAAATGGAAATAGAAAATATTTAGGTCTTACCACTTGATTTGCTGAAAACTAGATCTGGTCTCGGATTAGGGTTTGTTAGAGAAATCCTAAAAATAAAAAATGTGAATTTCAACTTTCTGAAAGGATAGAAAGATGTGCCTTGATGAACTGATCAGCCTGGTATATTCAGAATTTGAGATCTGCAAAGCTTCACCCTTCAAAAATTCCTTTTAGTCTTCCCGGGTTCACTAGGGAGGACCCCGAATTAGGATTTGAGTTTCCCGAAGATTTACCCAGCCAAAAATATCCATCCAAAGCTAAACTTCTATTTTTCCAAGGAGCTTCCAGCTATGTCTTCAGATTTCATAAATTACTATTTTTGTGGAAACCCTAATTGTTAGGGCCAAAACTGAAAGTGCTCAGAACTGAATTCTGATTGGGTAGATAGATTCTCCTTGATGAGTAGAGTCAATCTACTATACTACTTTTCCAAAATATGCGGAGAGAAACCCAATAAGCAAGAAACCCTAGTTTCTGTCATTGCACAATGTCTTCTTCTCAAGTTAGCTCTGATAGCATGTTAAATTTTGAGCATTAATTCACAATACTCTAGGATCTTTACTGAGAGAATAACATGTACAGTATATCAATGCATATTAATCATAACAAGCATGTCAATCATCACAAGAAGCAAAAGCATGAGAGACAATAGACACACAAAGTTTCCATTGGGAAAACCCTAAGGTGAAAAACCCCACAACTTCCTCAGAGATAGATAGAGCAATATCACAACCAAAGTGAAACCAAAGTACAAGAGATAGACTCCTCTTAGACGCTGATCCTCCTCCTCACATGTGCGCCACTTTCCGAGTGAAGGAAGTGTGAGTTCTAAAGTGATCCAAATAGAGATCTCCCGATCTCTATTTATACTTGTCCTATTTTCCCAATAACCTTATGGGGACGACTTGTCTAGCTAGGTAGAATAACTTCATATTACATTATATCAGGAGGACCCCTTACAAGGTGGTCTAATAACCCATCAGCAAGTTAACATACTTGAGACACTTGTCAATACAAATGACGACACTTCCGTATAGAGGAATAATACATCACTATAGGAGTACAATAAATATATAAATGAAATACATTCCGAAGTTACATATACATCAACAAGGACTAGTTGCATATAGGATTGCATTTCTTGCTAACATGAAATCTCGTAATTTTTTCCATGTCTCTTTACTAGAAATATGTACATGATCCTAATCAACTCACTGATTGGCATGTGATACAGGTGGAACTCGAGGGAGAGTTCCAATTGAATCCTGTGTTCAATCTCGACAAGAAAGTTACATTTCTCCGGAAGAGAGACATCATACAGGTAAAGGTGCAATGGAAACACCTTAGTCAAAAGGAGGCTACATGGGAGCTGTAGGATGCCATGAGAGAGGCATTCCCATTTTTGTTCAGTTTTGAGAACACCGAGGATGGTGTGGTTCTAAGGGGGAAGGCGTTGTAATACCCCTACCTTGCCTTAATAATTATTGGCTTCAATATAAATAGTGTGTATATGAAGTGTGTGTTTTCCCTAGTGTGGAGCTCAAGGCCAAGGCCCCACTAGTGGATGCTTAAGGTTTGTTTGCATAGGCAAGTATTTGAAATTTGAACTATTCATGTGCTACCAATCCATGAGATATTGTAATTGATGTAAATGTTTAATATTGCAATGAAATACTAAGGAAACTAGCTAAGTGAGACAGCTAATGAGAAGGGGCTATGGCATCCACTAGGGATAGGTGAGGGGGTTATGGGATGGAAACCCATGTTGCCACCTGTACAAGAGAAACCATTTTGATTCCCCACTCCAACCTGGAATTCAGTTACAGAAGGTGCGAGAAGGAAGGTCAGTGCAAGAATTGGATGGGTATAAAAATGACCCTGAGATCCAAAAGTAGGGTTCTGCTCATTCGCCCTTGAAGCATTTGATCACCTAAGAAACCGAGAACCATGTGGTTACTATGCAATAATGAACCTGAACTTCATATCCATCACGAAATGAAGAGCCAACCATGAAACATAGAATTAAGATGTGATTTATATGTGGGCCGAAAGTACAGAGCCGAATGCCATAGAAAACCATGTGTGAATGCATTGTTTGTTGATAAATACATTGAAAGTAAAACATAAGGAGAATTGTAGAGAATTAGCAGTTTGAAGAAGCTGTGGAAAGACTAGAATCGGAGGGAAGAGGGTCGAGTGGTAGGACAAAGATTAGTCCACAACCCTGTGAAGAGCCCATCTCATTTAATAGAGATAGAAGGTCAGATTTAGGGTTGGAATGATTGATAAACCCAGTAAAGGCTGTAATCTCATAGAACTAGCAATTGGACCTTCTTATGCCCACCCTGAATAGCACTAGAATGGAAGGGGCCTTGAGGGACTGTGTAGCAGAGAAGAGGGCTTTCCTTATCTTGGGTGAGGTAGATAATGTGGGTTCCATGTCTGTTGAGTGTTGAGATTCTTGTAGTTTTGTGGGTTGACCTCACTGGATTAGCAATATCCTCCTTGTTTTCTTGTATGCTTGATAAAACCAATGGTAGGTTGGATTAGCGTTGGAGTGTACCTTGTCCATTAGAGAGCCTAATTAGTCCTCCTTAGTGGATACCCAACCCATCTCAAGGGTGGTCTCTTAGCTGAAAGAGTATAGGATGGACAGAGACCTATGGTTGGGTGGAATGTTGATCTCACTTAGTCAGTTGCTTGGACAACTTCAAGAATTCAAAGATAAGTGTTTCCATGGAATAAATGTTGATTTTTCATGTGTTATGATCTTGTGTTGATGTACAAGTTATTGAATGAATGTTCTATGAATTTGATTGACAAGTAGACTTTGTATAAGCCTGAGTAAGAGGTTGAGTTCATATTGAATACCTCATTCATTTGCATAAGTTTAATGCATTACTAATTTTACATGTGTTAGGTGTATGAGTTTACCTTAGTTTTATTTACCTTATATGTTCCTTTATGCGTTGCATACATGATTTGAAAGACTACTTGGCCTCACCTAGATAGGGGGAATATTTATATGGCCTTGTGGTGTTCACAATATCTCTATGATTCAGAGGAAGGATGAAGTTATGGTAGGAGACAAGAAGAGTCCATGTTGAAGAGTTGAAGGCATATTGAAGGGGATTACAAGAAAATAATTAGATGAGAAAATTAAAAGGTTAGAGACCTCATTTGAGTAGGGGGTTGCAGCATTGGATAGAGCTCTCCAAGATATTTCCAATGGTACCAAACTTGTCCCATTTGGACCAAGGATGAGGAAGTTATGACCCTTGGAAGTTTGCTGGAATAGGGGTCTTTGATCCTGACCCTTCCGCATCCGCAAGGAGCTTTCCACATCCGCAATGTGGATTGCGGATTGTGGAGGTCAGGAATCAACCTTTGGGGCATATGAAAATTTGCATTTCCGCATCTGTAATGTGGAATGTGGAATGCGGATTGCGGGAGGTAAAATCTCTTGGGATTTGGAATGGGGAATTCCGCATTTCGCACCTGCAATGCGGAATGTGGAATGCGGATTGCAGGAGATCAAATATCCCGAAACTGGAATATGGAACTCCGCATTACCACATCTACAACGCGGGATGTGGGATGCGGGTTGTGGAAGGAAAATTTCGAGATAGAAAAAAGGAACCCGACTTCCGAGTTCCGCATGTAGATTGCAGAACTACGGGATTCAGGAGGATTGATTTACGAGGCCAGAATTGGATTCTGATTTCCGAATTCTGCATTGCGGATTGAGGAAGTCAGAACCGTGATTTCATTTTTAAATTGGTTTTGGAAATCCACTTTTCGAGTTCCGCATGCGGACTGTGGAATGCGGAAAGGAGGATTACAGGTTGCAATGTGGATTATGGACCCGAGCCTATTTTGGCTGTGTGTAGAAATCAGATGAATTGGAAAAAACAAAGTACACAGAAGGGTCTCTCGTGGCCTCTGAAGGAAACAAGGGAGGTCTGGGGACGTTACACACGAAGAACAGATGAAAAGTATGAATCTGCCCCTGTGAACAGAGCACATAATCAACTAATGCAACAAAGAAACAATAGTAAAGAAGAATTTATTGTTCATGAATAGTAAAATGGATTAAGATGGTATGAAACTTGAATCCCTACCACCTCAAGAAAAAAATATTTTAAGACTATGAACAATTGTATGAAAGAAATTTTAATTTCTTCAAAAGAACTCTTACATCGGACCAAGAAAGGTTTTGGGCCTTGATTGGTTAAACAAACAACATGACAAGGTCGAACCTAAAAGCAAGAGTGAAACCCTAGGTGGAAATGTCATAAATACAAGAAAACCATGAGGTCCTTTTGGAAAATAGGCACTTTGTGAACCCAAATTGAAAAAAATGATGTATAATAATGTGGAAAATATCAAAACAAACCATCTCCAACTCAAATCACGGGCTCAAAAATACACAATAATGAGGGTTGGGTAAGCATTTTTATGAACTAGTTAAAAATGTGTTCAAACAACCCTAAAATTGGATGAGTGCATAACAACTAGAACACTGATAAGGAATTGGACTTATAGACAATTTAGAAGCATGAAGAAGGAGATGATACTCAAAGTCCAAGTATGAATCAGTCATGAGGGTAGTTGTGTCAAGTAATCTGCCCCTGCTAACAGAGCACATAATCAACAATAAGAATGTGAAAAATATCAAAAGTGAACATCTCCCATTGAAATTAATGAAAAAGAACCAATAACGAGGGATGGGTGGGAATTTTTTTGAACTAGTGAAAATTGGGTTCAAATCAAAACAATCACCCTTTTGTGAAATTAATTGTGGGAAAATGGAACAACATTTTACGAATCTGAAAGAGGTTCTTGTCAACAGTATATCTACATCTAACCCCATGGTCTTAAGATCAATTTATGACAACTGTACATACTGTGGCATGCATTTTTCTAGGCCAAGTTTTGAATATTTATAGTCTGTTCTTTGACATAACAACTTAGAATTTTAGTAAGCAATTTTGAATTTGACATTTCAAGTCTGAAATAAAAGCATACATTTGTTAGCCTATGGGACCTTGCGAAGATACATATGTTCCGTCGTCATACTTGAGTCACTTCCTAAGCATCAGAAACATATCCTTTGAGAGCATGCACTTTCTAAAAACATAGATGTAGCATAAGGCATTCATTTAAATATGATTATGCATTCTTAGATTGCATTTTTATGCTTATGGTTTGCATTTTACACCAAGTGTCCATAACAGTTAGAAGGGTTAAAATTGCACTTTTCATAGGTTGACTGTGAGAATATGAGGTTAGGTTACCTAAAAACAACAAAAGGATGTTCTTCTGAATATATCTATCCATTATATTGTTAGAGGTCAGTTTTCATTGAAGTAAAAAAGGGTTCCATTCACACAATAGTGTCATTTGAGAACCATTAACAAAATCCCAAAAATACATTAACCATGATGGCATTCTAGGACACTTGGAGACCTCTTTGAAGCCCTTATGATCTCAAAGATTGGATCTAATGTATAAGATATTTTTCCAAGCTCTGAATGAAGTCCTAACAACCCTAAAATTGTATGAATGCATCACAACCAAAACACTGATAAGGCATTGGACTCATAGATAATTTAGAAGCATGAAGAAGAAGATGACACTCAAAGTCCAAGTATGAATCAATCATGAGGACAATTGTGTCAAGTAATATTCCCCTACGAACAGAGAACTTAATGAGAATATAATAATGTGGAAAATATCAAAAGAGACCATCTCCAGCTGAAATCACTAAAAAATACCCAATAATGAGGGTTGGGCGGGCATTTTTCTGAACTGGTTAAAACTGGGTTCAAATCAAAGCAATCACCTTTTTGTGAAATTAATTGTGGGAAAATGGAACAACATTTTACGAGTCTAAAAGAGGTTCTTATCAACGATATATCTATCTCCAACCTCATGGTCTTAAGATCAATTTATGAGAACTGTACAGATTGTGGCATGCATTATTCTAGGCCAAGTTTTGAACATTTACACTCTCTATTTTGGTATAAAAACTTAGAATTTTAGTCAGCAATTTTGAATTTGACACTTCAAAGTGTAAAATAAAAATATACATTTGTTAGCCTATGGGACCTTGAGAAGATACATATGTTATATCTTCGTACTAGAGTCATAATAACTACTTATTACAATCTTCCTAATCATCATAAACATATCCTTTGAGGGCATGCTGCCATGCACTTTCTAAAAACATAGATGTAGGATAAGGCATTCATTTAAATATGATTATGAATTCTACGAATGAATTTTTATGCTTATGGATTTCATTTTACACCAAGTGTCCATAACAGTCAGAAGGGTTAAAATTGCACTTTTCATAGGTCGAATGTGAGCATATGAGGTTAGGTTATCTAAAATCAACACAAGGATGTTATTTTAAACATATCTAGCCATTATATTGATAGAGGTGATTTTTCATTGATTTCAAAAAGGGTTCCATTCACAAAAGGTTTTCGTTTGAGAACCATTAACAACATCCCAAAAATGTTGGAATATTCACACCATCATTTTTGTATTTTGCATGCTTGCATGCAAAACTACATGCTGCATGCATTTGCATGCCACTGCATGCATCCAGTCATCATCATGGTTGTCTCCCCGGCACCTAGAGCTTACTTCTAGCTCTCCAGAGCCTGTCTTTAGCCCTCATTTGGAATCCTAACTATCTAATGCGCCCTCCTTGACTTATCTGCTTAGTAAGTGCGTCCTTCTCACCTACCACTGTCAATTAGAGTGCTTTTGCTCACCTACAACCAGTTATCACTCAGTTAGGGCACCTTATCTCACCTACTAGGATTTATCATTCAGTTAGTGCATTGATGGAGTAGGTCTTCCACTGATTTCTCATACTGACTACTTGTAGCTTCTAGCTAGCTAGTTCTAGAGTTCCACTTGACTATTTGACAGCCTCATGCGCCCTCCTTGGAGTCTCCATTCCTTGATTTATGCCTAGATGGTTCTGTTAGACTCAGTTAGACACACTTGATTGACTATTACCATTTATGACTGATACTATTGACTGGATTTTGTCTTCATTGTTATCCAAGCTAGACTTTGAGTTAAACAGCCTCATGCACTCACCTTGGAGTCTCCATTCCTTGATTTATGGCTAGATGGTTCTGTTAAACTCAGTTGGTCACACTTGACTGACTCTCACCAGTTGTGACTGATACTATCGGCTGGATGATATATCCATAGTTATTCATGCTAGACTTTGAGCTCATATTCGAATACCCTACTTGGATAATTCGAATCATATATGATGACTCATCATTGATTATTGTAACACATTCTCTACATTTATTATTCATTGTATGATATTGACATTGTCCATTATTCTGTGTTTATGAGTAATTATTGAATGCATGCTTCTTCATCTTTGCAAATAATTATGAGAGTTAGATTGTGAGTTTGTTACAGTTGCTAGATCCCTACATATTATCACATGGCATCAGAGCAGTAAGCAGTTATTCGAATTGCAGCCATTGCAGCAACAACAGTTGTAACATTGCTTTGAGCAACTATCTTTTCATTTGTGCACCAGAAGCCTTGAGTTTCCACAACAAATCCTGGTGCTATTACTTGAATTCATTGGAGAAATATAGTGAGGTCTATCCAGGTGTGAAGGACTTAGTCTATGTGCCAAGTGTCCTTAAGGTAGTGTTCAGTCGAAGTGTAACATTCTCCATCAACAAAAATTATCTTGTTTTGCAGGTTTATTCACCCATTCAGAATCTTCTTCAACTATTCGACTTTCTCTATTTCAGATGGATCTAAATCTTACATCTTCCAACTATGTTGAGTGGAAAGCCTAGATGACTCTCTTCACGAGAACAAAGAGATTCACCCGAATACTCAACGGAATGATAGACTTGATGAAGCAATTGGCTTACTCCTTCTCTCAATTTCTGAAGATCTTCACTTCCATGTCATCGATCTTACATCTCCTAAAGAGGTTTGGGACAAGCGTTAATCTCTTTTTGGACCGAAAGATGATATGCAAGGACATAAATTGGAGAATGAGCTCATATGTTTGAGTCCGGACAGATTCGAATCTATTAATTCCTTCCTCACCAAGTTCAAAATCTTGATATCACAGTTGAAAAGATATGAGATAGTGAAAGAAGACAAGCAGCTTATACTTGCCATTCTCTCAAAGTTGGGGGAAAACTTATCATTTTTTGTCTCTACTTTCCAGCCAGCTAGGTTGTCCATTGCAAGATGGAAGTTCCCCTCATTTGATGATTTGTTTGACGAACAATCCACTCAAGTGGACGTGAGCCAGATCTCCCTGGCTCAATCTGAGTCTAGAACAGATAGAACATACTACAAATGGATTTCCTAGATCTACTTAAGGATCAAGTGCTAGATGTATTACCTTTTACTTCGCAATCCTTTCTCCTGAATGTTGCTCCACGTCCAGCGGTCGTCAGATCTCAGCTGGAAGACCTGTTAAGACATAAAGAACAACAAAAAATGAGTAAAGAGAATCTATACAATAAGACATCTAAGTAAACAATTAAGTAGGTAAACTACTCAATATCATCACACATTAACAATATTGGTGGAAAGCATTTGTATTATTGTAAATAGGGAAATACATAGTAGAGACATAGAACTGCAACCAAGGCTTAATGCTACAGCCCTTCTCCATCCAATCCATTTTCCATATCCTCCCAAGGAAGTATGAGTCTCCCAATAGATGAGTAGAGATCTCTCAAGGATGATTTCACCAGCATGTAGACACTATAGACTTCCTCCCTTTGGAGAGGGGTAGAGCTTCACTTATTCAGGATTAAGTGGATAGGGTATGGATAGGGTAGGATGAAGGATGTTGTTGCAATACAACTGACTCTGAACTGACAATCTCATATGATGTACAACATGGCTGTCGACCAATACAATGCAGATCCATGGTAGTAATGACCGACTGAACACAATCATGGCTACTGGACACAAGTGTAGATCCATGATGAGATGGAAACACAACCATGACCAATACAAATGTGGATCCATTTAATATGACTCATTAAAAACTCCATCGCAACCTCAATAAATCATGACTCACCAGGTCTTCAAGCTGAACCCGCAATGATACGAATCTATCCATGTGATTACAAATGTGTTGATGTCGAACATGGTAGAAACCACTTGATTATCGGTCATTGATGTATACCGTTAACAAGTGTGAGGGAAATCACCATTAATGTCAATGATACCCAAGATATCAAAGTACATATCATCAAGCGTGAACAAATGAGTTGAATTCGAACGCAAGATGGAATATTTCGATCAAGAGTCAATGATGTAAACTCATGTCGAAAGTGAGGTAACCTGCCATTGAGGCATGTAGGGCCAAGGTACTTGGTTGGTTTCTAGATTCAATCCTTGGATGATGTGTTGAATTCGACAAGGATGAATCCATCGAAGGAGGGCCATGATGAATCCCCCATCATCGACATGAAACACGATAAAGGATGTGTAGAATGGATCGGATGGTACAATAATAGGTGAGATTGACTCAGAGTAGACTGACATGATTGAAGGTGTACTGACTGCAAATAGATGAATAGTGAAAGTATTCTTGAACATGGGCATGGCATGACTTGGCAGTATTGACATGACGAGTATGCTACAAATTCCTAATGCAACTGATGATGGAATCTTTCTTTGAATGACTCAAAGGAGTAACAAGACTCAGGAAGTAAGCGAAACTCGAGGACAAACAGATGATCCAAGTGCTGTATGCAAATGTAGATGAGTGCCATGTTCAAGAACGACTAGGTACTGCCACTGATAAAGGTGTAATACAAAAGCTTTCCTTTTTCTCCATTGTTAGCACTTAGATTTTATCCCGGTTGTAAAAGAATAACACCTAAGGTAACTTATTTCAAACCAAAGTTTGGGTAGAAAACTTAGCCATTTTTTCCACCAGAGAGTGCTCTCTCACAAGATATATGTAAAGGCTAAAACTATATAGAAATATGCTCAAAATTTCTCAAAATGATTTACTTGGTTGAAAAGGAAACACGAAACATTGGGCATGGAGTCAACTTTCAAATATTTAACGTGCCAGCAAGATATTTATACCAAATAGATTTCCACAGAGGCAAGATAGCAACCATATCACAATCAATTGGATTTTTGTAGGTGGTATAGAAAGAAATAATGACAGTCCATCAACAATGGGCATCTAACTAGGATGAATCCATTGTCAACTTTGGAGAAATAGTGAATACTTAAATGCAATAAAACGAGGCATAACCAGTATGAATCCCGATTTATTTCAAACGTTCATTTAAGTATAGAAGAAGAACATAATGAAAGATATAACAAAGAAAGTAGACATGCAAATATAAAGATACAGGAAAAAATAGACTGTAAAAATGGTCAACACATGAATCTCTGGTCTCAAAAGATAGGTATTTCCACTGTACAACCTTTTATTTATAAAAAAATTGACTTCAAAACATATCATCTCTCAAAGAGTTTCCAACCTTTTCAAAAATGACTCTCATTGTCTTTTATACAGAATTCGGAAGAAGCTTGACATAACTGCTTCTTTTAACTAGTAACTGAAAATGCCTTAACTCGAAAGATAACTGTCTTTAAACAATAGATAACTGTCTTCAAACAATATTACAAATTTTTAAAATAAAAGCATCATTTTTGCCACTTGGCAAAAATTCTGAATGTATCTATGAATGGACATAATATCTTGTCCTTCCATATTTTTCCACATAGTTCTATTGGTCGGCCGTGGGTAAATCATAACTGGTCATTTCCTTCACCAGGACTCACATTTCAAGGTGACCTGCATAAGAAACAAGAGGAAGATTCTCATAGGTTGAGATCAACATATTTAAAATTTCAAAGTCTTCCGCAATTTTTTCCATTAAAATCTTTCCTGTAAGCATATGATCCAAATGCTAAAAATTTTTGTGATCCATTCTTATGTCAAACAATAACCTCTTATATTCATTGGGAGGAATCAATTCATTCTTTTCATCCCAAAAAGCAAGGAATCCTTTGTTTATTAATTTTTCAAATCGCTTCTTAAACTTTATTACTTCCTCTCGTATATCTCCAGCTTTAGCTTCAAGATTTTCAACATGTGAATATTTTCCCAAGATTCTTCTGGCCCATGTAATGACTGAAATTCTATTCATTATATTCATTGCTGTCAAGTCTGCTTCAGTTAAACTGTTTAAGAAAGTTATTGCCCTCTGTGATGTTTCTTTTGGCTTTTTGTTTAAATTCTCTCTGACTGCTTTGCAACTCTCAAAGGCGTCTTTGGATACTTTTTCTTTGATTCTCATATAATCAAGATAAGGTTTTAATTTTTCAACTTCCTTTATAATTTGATCCCATACCATATGTTTGCAACCTTGCATTGCAGCCTGTCTTGTCACATGAGCTTCCAAACCTTTATTAATATCAGTTAATTCCTGATTCCTTATTTGCAAAGTTTTAATTTCCTTATCTTTAGTCTCATTTTCTTCTTTGAGCTTCTGTATTCCCATTTTCAATTCTTTAAATTCGACATCTTTCAAACTTACTTGGGACATGGCTTGTAAGAGACCATCTAATCCAGTTTTATCTTCATCTGTATCTGCATGTACCTGTTACTGACCTAATTCTTCTAACTTTTTCTTTATTTCCTCCAATTGCTCTTCGAAACCAATTTTATCTTTTTCCCAATGAACTTTTTCCTCGGTGAGCTTCAACATTTTTGCAGTAATATCCTTTACTTCATTTGACAGCTCTTCTTTTTCTTTTTCCAGTACTGTTAGTTCAGCTCCTTGGATAAGCAAAGTGTCTGGGATTTTCAGCTTTCGCCTTAACATTAGAATTGTATCATCCTTTTCTTTGAGTAATTTTGCTGCTGCATCTCCCTCTTTGTTTATCAAATCTATTTGTAATCTTCTTATTTGTTGTTGTCGAGACTTATTTTCTGCTTTCTCTTGTCTCAACTGGTTATTCAATTTATCCACTAAATTTTTCAATTTGTCTACCTTTAATAACGCTCCCAAATAATCTGAATATATAACCTCTCTTGTTTGTCTGTGCAATAAATTTTTATCTGGGGCATTGATTTTTGTCAGATCCACCTTCATCTCTGAGATCTTATCTTTAGTAACATCTGAAAATTTTAAAGAATTTTCTTTGACATTTCTGCTAGTAAACAAATTGACTTCAGTGTTGGATATATTTCTAACCCTTGGAAATAACTGACTGGTTTGCCGAGAGGATTCCTGTTTATTTTGATTGTGTTCATTAAATACATCCATCAGACTGTGTGGTCTATTTACATCATCTTCCACCGGGGATTCTTTAATAATGTACTCCTTTACCATGACCTCTGGTATTTTGACTTCGGTTCTTCCTTCCTCTTCTGAAACTGCCATTAACTCTTGTTGCTCATCCATTTTCAATTTTTTCTCTTTTTCTGCTCCTTCACTTTCAATGTTCACTACATCTTGTATGGGTATTTTAAACCCTACCATTGCAGTGTTCATCGTGATTTCTTCCTCTCCTGTTGCATCTGTCAATATCATTTCCTTATCATGTGAATCTGGAATGATTTCTTCCTTATACTCCAGCCAATTGGCTCTGTCAGACATTCCCTCAATCATCTGATGATTCAACGCTTTGATGCGATGATCCGTTCTCCGTTTTGATATTATGTTTAACGGATTATACTCAATAGCCATGTCTGTCTCAAAACCCATATCTATCAATAATTTCTCTATATAAATAGCAGCATTTTTATTCTTCATTGTGAATGGGCCAAGTGTGAATGGATACTTGATATCTATTGCTTGTTTGAAAAGCAAGAAATTATTATCCTCAACAATTAACTTCTGTCTCAGGAACTCCAAAGCGAAAACCCTTAAGGTAAGAAATGCTGGTAAAACATAGGGTTTATGTTTGAAACCATATAACCTGATCACTGTACTTTCCTTTGACAAGAACCAATGTCCTACAGCGTATTCTGCACTTAAATGCATACATGCTTGCATTTTTGGTAATACTCTAGGCAATTTTTCACCAAAAATCATTCTGTAAATCTCAGAGAGCATATAATTTATGTAATTAAACATGCTATTTTCTAATAAATTTGTGAAAATGATCTCAGGGAATTGTAACTCTTCATGACTGGCCACCATGATCATTTTAATCAAAAAAGACTGAAATCTGAAATGCCTCAGAGTAGGGAAATTGACCATCTGGTCATGAATCTTCTCGGTCAACAATTCTTCAAAATTAAGTCGAGGAATTTGATTTTCATCAATCCTTGACTAAATTGTACTCATTTTATACAAAAGGCTTAACTGAAACTCAGTTACATACATGTCTGTATCAAACCCTAGGATTAAAGCCAACAATGTCAGAACCAGCTGGGTATTTTCATCAAATAAAGTGATATCTATAGGGTACAGGATATCTGAAATGTTGGTTTCTGGTTTAAGACACATAGACAAAAACTTTTCTCTATCATCTTGAAGGGTTTGAAGATAATATTCAATAATAGAAGTTTCAGAAAAATTCTCAGACTCGAGGTTTTGAGAAAATTATATTTCTAGGGCTTTAATTATGACGACAGGCTCTATTTTGCAAACGACTCTGGTTTTTCAACTATCTAAAACAGTTCTTTCTTCTCTGGAATAATTCTCAGCACACCACGACACAAATTATGGAAAAGATGGGATTTGGTCCGGGCAGACGGCTAAAAAGGATGACTGGTGGACTCTGTGTATGTCTATACCTTCTTCTAATAACTTAGACAACTTAAGTTTAACTTCAGCGACTAGTAACCTGATTAGGGTATCATGAATGTCCCCATCTCTATCTTGTAGGGATTATTTAGCTTTAAAAACATCTATATCATGTACAGTTTCCATTTAAATCATTTCTACAAACAAATTTTCGTTAAAAATGTGGGCCAGGTCACCAGACCCTACCTGTATAGACACGTCTTTATCCTTCTATCACAATTGCTGATCTCCACCAGTCTTCAGAGCTTCCAGGAACAGTGACACATAGACAAAATGCTGTTATTTGAAAACCCTTTTGTTTTATGTAAGCCCTTTTTCTTAACTTTCTAGCAGCTTTCCAAATGTACTTTATATCCAACCGTTGATCACAGGCCTTTTCATTTGAGCCATTAGATCTTGTGCCCCTTTATTTCCCATGGTGGTATCCGCGATCCCAATAATGGTTTTCTTCTCTGGTTTTCACTGTGTGCGGATCAACCATTTTCTAACACCTATTAGAGTGGTTTAATTACCGCAACCACTCTTTCCTCTATTGATTGCGCACTTCCCATGATGCGGATGAATCTTGGCCATAGATTTTGTGCCAATGTATATCGTCCCTCAGATTTATGTCAACATGTGGCATATTCCCTTGCGCCTTCTGCATCTGCCATGTGCTATGGCCCGCCCCGTATTATCCTTTGGTGGTTCCGCACAGTGTTGTAGTGGTTTGTGATACCACTATCATGTTGATGCGTATCAATAAGAATGTGACACATACCCGGCGGTATTATTTCCGCAACCACTCACCAACGTTTGCAAATGATCTTTTGGGCGGTGTGGGAAACTATGACAGCCGTTGATCTTTATTATTGTCATCTCCGCCGTTGAAACTTCACTAAGACTTAACCTCTTCAATAATTATTTTCGGACTATTGCACATGTAGGTTTTTCTTTGTTGATTTTGTATTATGACCCTTTATTTCAACCCATCTGTAGTAAATTCACTTCTTTTGGATATTTTTGACAAATCTTTTAGGGTTTGAGTATTTTCAAATATAGTGTCAACATCCATCATGAACGATGAGTGCCTCATGTTTTTTTTACGAGCTTGATGAGGGTAACTAGATGCTCGGTATAGCTCATATCATAGATGAGTCCAATTCCAAATATTTTCTGAACCTGGGATAGGAGGGGTTCGTCCCATGGCGGTCCCTTCAATGTAAGAATTTAACGAGTCCATAGAAGGTAAAATCAGTCGTCATTTCATGTTTAGAGAGTCTGAAAAGAACTAAAAAAAACTCCAACGGTCCTTTTTCGTAAAGTTAGCCTCATCGCCCGAAAAAGGGTAAAACAACGCGGGAGAGGACTCTTCCAGTCATGATTGGCTGGAGTATACCGTTTTCATAACTAGTGCCCCTTGGTTCGAAAAAGGGGTAAACTATCACCGGGAAGACGACCATTCAAATTCTTTTACAAGAGTGAACGTGACAAGTTCGCTTAGCAATCTATTTGTATTTCGAGATCCTGAAAAGAGCTTAAAGATAGACTCTGGGGGGGGTTCCTTTTCCGTAGGAGTTTAACGAGCTCAGAAAAGTGATAAATCGTAACTTGGTAACGTATTCTCATAGTTTCAAGAGCACGAGAAAGAACAAAGATTAAGCTCATAATCATTAAATAATTATAATTTAAAGAAATGAAAAGATAAACGACAAAATACACAAGGGATGTTCATACCTGAGATGACCGTTCCAAAGCGAAAATGGCGTAGAAAGACACTTCACAACTCCTGCACACTCAGAAACTAGGTCAAATAGTCAACCGAACGTTCAAAAATAATAAAATCAATCCAAACTATAACAAATGGCATAATGGCATCAAATATTTGAAAAATTAATATTCCATTTTGTTTATAAATAGAAATAAAAACCAAATATAGTCACCATTGTTCTACTTGCCAAATTTGGGAGGAGTGGTGCCATTTGGAGCCAAATCTTCACTTGTCAATTCCTGGCGCTACGAGAAGCCATTTCACTTGCCATCAAGAGTAGGTAACCCTAAAATTCATCCAGCATGATTGTTGTGGTTTACATTTTTGAATTTCAGTCATTTTTGGGGGTTTTAGCTTGATTTGGGAAGGGGCATTGCGCCCTCAGCTCATCGCAGTTTTTCCTTTCAGGAACTGTGACGAGACTGAGTCGTTGCTAGGGTCTCACAGCTAGACTGCAATGACATCGCTATGTTTGTAAAAATGGGGTGCGATGACGGCGAAGTCCATCCCCAAACTCAAGCCAAGCTTAAAAGAAGAAATTTCAGTGGTTGAAGCAAGTTCTAACATTGTTAAAATTATCCTATTGACAGGTTCCAAGCATCCAAAATGGTTTTGGAATGGTGAGAAAGGGAGCATGAATTAGATGACATGCATGTTGTAAATGATCTAGAATGCATAGAAGCATTGAGGAATTGTGGGCTTCTCAATTTCTATCTCATCCAGGGGATGAGATCCCAAATCCCACTATTGATTCATATGCTTCGATGCTGGGATGCAGCCCAGCAATACTTCGTGATCGGTGAGAATGAGCTTACCATAGATGTCAAAGACATATAATTTCTGACCGGATTGTCCCAAAGAGGGGACAATGTGCTACTTACTGGTTCACGCGAGAGTGATCGGACCGTGGATGATATGATCCAATAGCATTATAGTCCCAACACCCATGCATCTAGTGGGAATATTCCCATCAAAGATGTACGGGAACGTCCATTACATGCCATACTATTCACCATTACGAGGATGGTGGGGAGCCAAGATCCTCACTTAGCCACCAGGGCACAGATTCTTTGTGTGGAGGACTGTATGTCTCCGAAGATATTTAATTGGTGCAAGGGAGTCCTCACAAACATGCGAGCTAAGCTGACAAAGTGTCAGTGGGGAGAGTTTAAACAGTTTGGCTACGGATCGATAGTGATGTCGTTCTTACTGGAGCAGGTTCCCCTTTTGCATCCTTAGGTACCACTAGAGGATAGGGATCCTAGAGATCCTCACATGGCTAGGTGGACCGATGTGATGGCACGACATGGTGGGTGCCCCATTATTGGATACCCTCCTGAGTTCTTCACTTCGATGGAGGGCCTGTTACTGATGGTGTAGGACTTCCCATACAGTGGTACATACTTTAGAGATGACCCGGACTTGCCGCTGCCAGAGGGAGCAGCATGGGGGGACCTCGGTAAGAACAAATGACCTTTGTACTTTTTAATTTTGTGTATTTATGATTTTTTTTATATAGTGCTAATAGGAAAACAACATGTGTGTGCAAATGTGGGGCCTCTACGACCAGTGGGGACCTCTATTCTTGCTAGGAGAGAGAGAGGAGAGGGAGCAGTTGTGGGTCCGGTTGTGCATGCTGCCATCGTAGAGATGGATAGAGTTTATGCCAACCTAAGTGGGTTGACACTAGACATTCCTGAGCCGACGATAGATGAGGTGTCGCGGCCCATGCAGGTACACACGGTTGGAGCTACTGCGCTTCAACACGCTGCTTCGCAGGGTTGCGAGAGCAGTCGACTGTTTCCAGACTCAGCAGGCTAGAGCTGCTAGACCTCCTAGGGCTGTATGGGCTAGGTGATAGGCCATATGTTGTTACTGTGTGTGTACTGAGAGCATAGAGGCCTCCAATTTTTGTACTACTGAAACATACTAGGCTTCATATTTTGTAGAGACTCACTGAAAGCCGTCGTGCTTTAGAATTTTGTACCAGCACTACCTTTTGAGATTATATATATACAGACATTCCAGCTATTTATACATTATGTGTTTCAAATGAGTGAATGATGTGGCCTTGCTTATGTGTTTGCTTATAAAATGAATTAATTACATGTTATGTTCACTTTTAACAGTTCATGAAAAATGCTTATGTGTGCAATGTACCAATCTAAGATGAAGTTGGCCAAAGAGTCGGCAACTGTGTTAACATATCATGGAATGTGTAGGTACTGAATGGACTCGAAGGACCTTTCCAGAAGATGGACTCGTCGATATAGACGGAGTAAAAAGGGGTCACGGATGGCGTAAACTTGGTTAAGATGAGAGACCACTAGTTGAGAGTCCAAATGAATGACAACCTGGTCCATACCCAAAGAAATGGCGTCAGTTAGGGTTCCAATGACTACTTGATATTCTGCAGCATTGTTGGTTGCGAAACCTAGACACATTCCCCCTGAGCTGATAGGCTCGCCTGTAGGTGAATAGAGAACCCAGGATTTCGAAGCAAGGTTACGGGTATGCCGACTGGTGCCGTCTGTGAATCTGAAACAAGTTGCCATCTGCACACGCAGAGAGAACATGGTATAAGAAATGAAACAAGACCTAAACATGCAAGAAATCAAAGCATCACACCACACAGAAAACACACATGCACACCATGTACAATATATATAGAAGTAATCATGCATGAAATACTCAAGCATAGTACCTCTTCAAGTAGAGCCCGTTGTGAGGCTCACCCAAAGATATCCCATCATAGTCTTCTAGCTCATAAGCTCCCTTCTCTAAAACGTGTTTTACTATGTAAGGTCCATGCCACATGGACTCAAACTTTACTGCCCCCATCTTATCATGGTTTTGGTCGTATGTAAGGACCAAATCTCCTTCGTTGTAAGCGCGGGGTTCTACCGACTTGTCATACTGCGCTTTGATGCATTTCTTGTGAGCCTCTTTGGGAAGAGCGACATCTCGGTGAGTTTTGTCGAGTTTAGATAGGTAGAGGAAACATTCTTCCTCAGCAGTAGTTTTTGGGAGAAGTTCGATGGCGAGCTTGAGAGACAAAATCTCACACTCTACAGGGAGGACTGCCTCCAATCCATACACTAGTTAGAAAGGAGTAAATCCCGTGGCGGTTTTAACGGAAGTCCTATAATCCCAAAGTGCAAGGAAGAGCATATTATGCCAATTGGACTTATGCGTACCTACCATTCGTTGGACCATAGTTTTCAATACCTTGTTGATGGCCTCGACCTATCCATTCGACTGTGGGTAGTATGGTGTTGAGTTTTCATGGTGAAAACCCAATCTATCGCTCAACTTGTCAACCATGTGGTTCATAAAGTGAGAACCATGGTTGGTAACTATCGCTTGAGGAACTTCAAACCGCGTTATTACATGATTGAAAATGAAGAGTGCGGCGGTCTTGCCGTCGTTCGTGTATGTAGGCCTTGCCTCAGCCCAATTTGTAAAGTAGTCCACAGATACAATAACGTAACTATGCCCCCCGGCTGAGGTAGGCTTACAATGCATGAAATCTATGCCCCATTTAGAAAAGGGGCCAATGGAAATAACCGGGTGTAATGGGGCGGGGTGGGTGCACTTTTTCTTATGAAAATGTTGACATGGAGGACATTTTTTGACGGTCTCAATACAATATTTGAAGATAGTAGGCCAATAATATCCTGCACGCAAAATATTCTGGGCTGTAGCCATCCCAGAGAGGTTATCGCCACATGCCCCAGCGTGACAGTCATTTAGAATGTGTTCAGCCTCATCATGAGTGAGATAGCGTTGGAGAATGGAATCGATGCTACGAAGGTACAAGGTATCACTGATGATCAAGTAATACTTTGCATGGTGGCGTATGCGACGACGGTCGTCACAAGATAGTTGAGGACTGAAACGTTGGGTTTGAAGATACAATGTGATATCTCCATACCATGGGTCAGACGTACTAATAAGAAACAATGACTCATCTGAAAAGGAGTCATTGGGATCAGACTGTTCATCAGTACAGGGGAGGTCGCAAATGAGCTCGGCAAACACCAATGACCTTTTAGACTCGGCCTTTTTGAAAAGAATATCAAATTCTTGTAGTATCATGATCCAACGTGAATACTTGCCCCCAAGCACCTGACGTGTCAGAACGTGGTACATGGGGTTCGAATCGACAATGATGGTGGTGGTGCAGAGAAAAATGTAGTGTCGAAACTTATGCATGACTACGACGGTCGCGAGAGCGATTTTTTCAACATGTGAATACTGGGTTTCATTGTCAATGAGACCTTTGCTGGAATAATATATCACATGTTCCTGGGCGTCTTGGTCTTCCTGAACCAAAACCATGGCGATAGTGGTGTCGGAAGCAGCGAGATATAGAATGTAATCTCGATAGTAATTCAACGGTTGGAGCACGGGGGCATGCGTGATGGCATGCTTCAAACTATCAAAAGATTGTTGAGCGTGGTCGCCCCAAATGAATGGGATGTCTTTCTTCATCAATATCATGTAACCCTGCGTCTTTTGCGCGAAATTACAAACGACGCACCGTAAATAAGTCGCTTGTCCTTGCAGACTCTGAAGTTCTGTAATATTGGTTAGAGGTGGAAGAGAGACGATGGCTTCCACCTTCGAGGGATCAATGCGGATCCCATCTTTTGAGACAATAAACCCTAGGATGCATCTAGAATCGACACAAAAATACACTTATGAGGATTCAGACAGATATTGTACCACCTGCATCTGAGGAAAATAGCTATCAGATGATCGAAGTGGAACTCACGCTACTTCGAATGGGTAGGGAGATCGTCCAAGTAAGGTTCCACAAAGTCCTTCACATCGTGGAAAGAGTATGACATGGCCCATTGGAATGTGGCACCATCATTTTTAAGACCAAACGGAAGTTTGCAGTATGCAGACGTTCCCCAAGGACAGATGAAAGCAGTCTTGTGTTGGTCGGTGGGGTGAATCTCAATCTAGTTGTACCCATAAAATCCATCCATAAATGAAAAGATGACGCTTCCTGCACAATTGTTGATAATCTGGTCGATAAAGGGAGTCGGGTAGTTGTCCTTGGGACAAGCTTTGTTGAGATCCTGATAATCGACACAGATGCGAATAGTACCCTATTTTTTAGTAATAGGGACGACATTAGAGACCCACTCTGTCAATGGGACAGGGTAAATGAAGTTGGCCTTCAAGAGTTTCTCAATTTCTTCCTTGATTGCCGCAGTATTCCGGGGGTGTACCGATCGCAACGTTTGGTAGACAAGTTTGATGTCGGGATAGGTTTTGATCTCGTGCAAAACAATGGAGGGGTCTATCCCAGGCATCTCCTCATAGGTCCAAGCGAATACGTCTCGAAAACACTTGAATAAGGTTGTAGCAGTAATGACTTCTTCATAGGAACACTTCTGGCCTAAATAAAGTGTTCCACTACACCAGGTTTAACCGAGATGTCGATCAAAGTGGTAGGCTCAATGTTGGCTAAGTTTCCTTCATAATTCGTTTGACACACGGGTATCAAATACTGAGAGCCAGAAAGGACATCCAGTGTAGAGATGGTGCGAATGTTGTTCTCTACAGTAGCCAAAATGGGAAGGGAAGACAAATGATGATGGAGGTCTTCCCATGGAGGATCATCCGCACTCATGATTTCCATGATGGACTCATCAGAATGAAAATTCCGTAGGAAGGGATTGGATGATGTTCGCTACAGAGAACTAGGGGTGGAGGTCACAGCTAAGTGATCCTTTGGGGCTGACTAGATAGCCTCGTACATAAGTTTGGTAGGTGACAAAGCCATAATGTCTCCAATCAGGTGTGTGGTGGTTTCATCAGGTACAATCCATGACTCAGTGGATTTGGGAATGAACGAAGTCTGCGAGGAGATCATGTTCACTGTGGCAAAATGGTTGGGGGGATTCGGAGTAGGAAAAACTCCCATAAGGGATGAATCCTTAAGGAGGCCAAACCCCACACTCTCATAATTCTGCGAAGATTGTCCATTGGAAGGAACATTATCGCCTGGGTGATAAGTGGTGTCAGGTGCACAGAAATCCGGTTGGTTGACTGTGACAATTTGGCCTTGATGGGGGAATTGCACTATGCAAAAGACTGATGAGGAAACCTCGGTCATGGCATAAAACCAATTATGACCAAGCAGAATGTTGTAATCTAACAGGGCAGCGACTACTTCCATGTTAATGGTTGTGGTCTTTCCCCCCAACTCGATAGGTAAATCTTGTAACAGTCCATGAGGTTGAAAGCCACGTCCGTCAAAGGCTCTCAAAGTGGTATAAGAATGGTTCAACTCGGGAGAGCCAATGGATCTCCAACATGAGATCGACATGATCGAAGTGTAGGCGCCCTTGTCCAAAACAGAACGATGGATTGTCTTCCCAGCGATGTTTGTGGCAACTTGAAATGCCAATTGATGGGAGAGCCTTAGTTTGAAGCATTCCAACTTGAACATAATAGTATTCGATGAGTCTGGGTCAACTGCACTGATGGCAGCAAGGAGAGTTTTGCGCCAATTAGGACAGTTTTGCAGAACCTCCAGCGTCGACATAGTGCAAGGAGCTTGCGCTAGGTCCTCTACAATGTTGTAGTTTTGAGCAGCCCGAGCATTAGGATTGAAAACTGATTTTCTAATCATGCGCTTGGGTGGACGCAACACTGACTCTAGAGAGGGATTCTCTATGGTGAGAGGAGTAGTTGGTATGGTGACTTCAGGCATCGAGGTGGAATCTTTTTCAGTATTACTTCTAATAGGTTCTTTAGCTAGAACAGATTCATACGAATGAGAACGGGTGTTCAATTTGATGGTCTCATTTCGCACCATGAGAACATGTGCGGTGTTGGGTGCTTCTCCTTGGGAAGAAGAAGTGTGAGTGATCGAATGTTGATGTTGAGCAGGGAAAGGATCGTTGAGAACTGCAGGTGTGGGTTTTCCCTTAAGAAACTTTTGAACTTCGTCTCTATGGGGGCACTCCTTAGAGAAATGGTCATCACCACACAGTATACAAGGATACTTTAACTTCCTTTTCTATTTGGTATCATCAGGGGTGCTCCTTTGTTCCTACTGGGTGGAAGATTTCTTAGTTTCCCCTTGTTCTTCTTCTTACCACTAGACTTTTGAGGTGAAGCTGATAAAACAAAATTCACTTCTTCGGTGACAGCAGGAGTGGGTGATTTGGTGGTGCCATGACCAACTTGTGTTGGTGATGGGGAAGAACCTTGGGGGTTCGACGAACCAACGGTTTGAGAAGAATGATGGGTGGTAAGGGATCCAATGATGCCATCAGTCTGGGGTCCCTTGGGTGGTTTTGCGGGGTCATAAGTGTTGCGGGGTGCGTAAGGAAGGATATCAAACAATGTGCTGGACTGAGCATATACTAAGTCTAGTAAATGGGCACGTGAGATAGCTTGTTCTTCAGTGACGGCACCGCCCATGGAAACATCTCATGCTATGGTGGGTTGGAGAGACTTCATAAACTAGTCCAGTAGGAGTTGATCTGGAATAGGAGCCTTAATGAGACATCGTCTCCTTCGCCACTCATGTATATGATCCGATATGTGAGTGGTGGTATTATGACGAAACGAGGTTAAAAGCTATGTACCAGTTTCATATTGTATAGGAAGATAGAAGTGAGTCAAAAAGTTCATAGCAAGAGAATCATAATCGGGAAAAGAATGCGGTGGTAGTTCAATATACCACTTGGCAGCCGAACCGGTAAGAGTCCTTTGAAACAATCTGAGACGGATCGAGTCGTCCATCAGGGAGTTAGATGAACACCATAAATGGTATGTCATCACGTTATTTTTAGGATCCTCACCTGGCTTTCCATCAAATTTTGGGATATCAAATGGAAGTTTCACTGGAATAGGTGGCCAATTAGTTTCGTGGTAAATGGGGTCATTGGTCAAGCGAGACAGGTCAAGTAGGTCCAAAGTAGCCAAAAAGGGCAGCTGTGGATTAGGTTGCGAGTACTGATAGTATGGATAAGGCGTATAAGGAGCTTGGATTGATTGACCATAAGGTGTACCCGGAGGAAACTGGCCATAGGGGTGTGTGCCTCCCGGACCAAATGGAGGTCCGCCGCCATAGTAAGGTGTCCATTACCATAATAAGGTGGCCCATGACCATAAGGTGGTGGCCCGCCTCCGCCGCCAGGAGGGGGTGGGCCGCCTCCAAATGGTGGTGGTCCGCTACCACCGCTAGGGTAGGATGGGCCTCCACCGCCTCCACCAGGACGAGGTGGTAGTCCGCCACCGCTGTTACAATGTAATTTTCCACCTTGTGAGCATCAACACTCTTTGGCCTGCAGGATCCATTTTACTGACTCAGATCCACTTTATATCCTTCAGACACATTATTTCCCTATTTTTTTCCCTGTACGCTAGCTGCATCACTATAGTGGGCGTACCCGTGAGTTGCATCACTATAACCCATGGGTAGCATGTAAAATGGTAAAAATCACTAGTTGATTACTTTTTACTCCCAAAAAGAGGTCACAGGGTGACCTTTGGCCCTCCATTTGCCCCGAAACTCCTCGATGTGTCCTTTCACTTACCTTTGGGAAGACTATATATTGAGCACATATGGCTTATGGATGGGAGGAGAAAAGAGAGCAAGAGAACTCTAGTGTATTTTTGCCCTATCTTGAGTCTACACTCATTGATCCTTGTAGTTGTGAACCCTTTATGTTCACCTTCCAAACTCCCATCATAGTTTGAGTTTTCCATTCATGGAGGATTGAAGTGGTGGAGGCACAAGTGGATTGACCTAGATCTTGGTTCAGATTGGTTGCCCACAAGAGGTCGTATCACATTGTATTTCTTGTTATTTATTAATAGAAATACTCATATTCTCGTCCATTAATGTTGTGAATGTTGTTTATATTACATTGGGTTCCATTTACTTATAATATCATGGACCATTGCTATTGATGATGTTAATGTTGTTTATATATTATATGCGCTTGTTGTATATTGGCTGTCAAGACTAATTTGCAGGTTCAAGTGCATGAGTTGAAAGCTCCGACGGGGATCTACATCAAACGTTTGGATCGAGGTTGGTTATATTCTTCATTATCTTAGCATTCTCATTTATATAGCATAGCATTGAGAATTGAGTTAATTTCTGGTAGTCAACTGTCTGTTGTGGTCCACCCGAAGCCATAGGAATTTTTCTCCAACACAGAAATGGCGACTCCACTGGGGAAAACATCCATTTTTGGGGATTTTTTAGCATTAGTCCTTATTTAGAGTTGTTGTTTGTCAAAGCTCTATGTCACTGATTGGCCGTTGAGATACACTATAGAAAGTTGGTTTTTTCTTAGCCATTGGACTCTTTGTTTTCCCATTTTCTTTTCCCTACCTGTGGGTGAGCTTAGCTCTGCCCACGTCGACCCGCCTCTGTTTACACTACTACCCGCGAGTACCCGTAGGTATTCCTTCGACAATAGCGTACAAATCCAGCTTTGGTTGTTTCATGACCCTTTGTTGTTGCTGGGTTGGCTTTGAATGATCCTGAGTCTTTATTGGCCTGATTCTTGACTGTTCCATGCCTTGTTTGTGACTAGAACCCTTCTCTTCTCTTGGTTGAGCCTTGTTGGTTTTTTACCCATCCTTGGATTTAGCCTTATTGGTTTTTTCCTATCAAGCTCATTCCATTGGCTGAGTCTTATTGTTTGGGATCCACTGGGTTGTCTTAGTGATCTCCTCGACATTTCAAAGACTAGATAGTAGGATTTTGTGTGCATTTTTGATTTCATTATATTGAAAAATACAAAAAAAAAATAAAAAAATTGCATTTTCCTTTTGCTTATATGTGAAAATACAAAAAATAAGTACTTTTATGTACCACATTTTGCATTGAGTGCTTGCTACTTTCATTTAGGTTCTGCTTGTGCATTGAAAATATAAAAGAGTTGCATTTTTATGTCGAAACCGTTGGATTGATTTTGCATGTTAGTGACATTGTTTTTATTGGATAAATGAGTCTAGAGTTTTGACGATTTTGCATACTATTGAGTCATATACATCACTAGTTTCACGACCATATCCTTTGAGTAACCAGAGCCATTAAAATTAATGCTTAATCTTAAAATTGATTAGAACGATTTTATTTATAGGGTACACCAACTAGCATAGGTTTAGAGTCTTGGAATAGATCATTGTGAGTAAACAATCCAAGAATACTAGACGAAACATTATGTGTCTGACCAGGGAGTGGTGAAATCCATGGTATACATCGGTGTTCTCAGGAAGCTCTACTCAGACCAGAGTTAAGCACGAGGTCATGGGAGGTTGGTTGCGGAGATATCCCTCCAATATTGGCAGAACATGGGAGATATTTCTAGGGTTTGTTTATATCTGGGGACTCTTGAGGGATTTGAACCTCTTGAGTTTTGGGATTATCTACCCTGCCCATACAATGGATCCCACCTGGGACTGTCCCCCTGAGCATTGGTTATACTACGGTGACATAGTTTCCTTACTTAGGTATCACATAGGGTACCTGCAATGCTTATAGTGTTTGTGTCCTAAGTCAGATAGGGGTTGGACAACACAGTTGTTTGTTGCCGAGGGTTACGGCCCTTTGCACACAGTGAAGCTTGGGTTCCTCTATAATTGATTATGTTACCTCCAGCTACATTTTAGGAGTCTCAAGCCTCTCCTAGGAGACATACCGGCTCTAGTGTCGAGACCTCATTTAGCCACTCTATTTGTCTGCTCTTGGCTGTAGTTTCTCTAGGTGTGTGCTCTTGATTTACTGTTTTTGATCAATAGTTGGCTAGTAGGGGACGCCATGATTTTATATTCTCTTCGGAGATATCGTGGAGTGGAGTCCTACTCTCCTCCAATCCCGTCAGTTGGTTGGTTTACATCCTGCTAAAATTTCACACCGTATTGCTAGGGGACGCCGGTGAGCTCCCTTCGAGTCTTCGTATTCTTATGAGACATACGTCCTAGACGTCATGATAGTTGCACACTCTAACATGGTAGAAATCCCTACGACTCCATCGGGTAGAGTCGAACACACTTCAGACACCCCTACTCGTCGTGAGGAGTGGGGGGGTGATCCACCTGAGACCCAACCTAGTTTGTTTGGTCTGGATCCACTCGAGACTCGACCTGGTTTGTTTGGTCTGGATCCACCCGAGGACGACCCGTTTGATCCTTCATATCCACATAATTATTTATATGGGATGCCAGAGTTACATGATGACACAGTTCCTACGATCAACCCTACCACGTTCTCATATGGTATGCCTAATTATAGCACAGTTGATCCTTCCACCACTTTTGGCAGTCATGCTGACACTAGCATAGTGTTAGCAACACTGCACCCACTGGGGGAAATACCCTCGCCGGGGGCACCACGTTGTCCACTGACATACATAGTATGGGGACCAGCCATATTCCTCCTAACAATGCTAATGTTGGAAGACGACCGCCTCTTAGGGCTACCCAACCTAATAGGAACACTATTTGCAACACGACTCGCCATCCACCGCCTTATACACATGCCGCTACCCATCAACCTAGGACCACTTTCACGAATGTTAACGCTCCTCCCAACCATGGGGGTGGACATATACCGCATACTTTTGCGTCTGCTGCCGCTACTAGTAATGCTAATGTAGGAGGTGGGAATATACCTCATCCTCATGGTCATAACGCCACCATTCCTGCTACTAGTAACACCAATTTTGGGGTTGGGAATACATCTCATGCTTATGGTCACCACACGACTTCTCACGCTAATCCTAATGCTTACGCTAGGGGTGGGAACATACCTTACCATCACAGTCATTACAACACGGTTCTTGCTATGAATAGTATGTATATGCCCCATAATTATGGTGGCAACCCTTACTACAATATAGTCGGTGCTGGCCACTAGTACAACCCACCTCAATATGGTTCCCAAAACACTTATATACCTACTTACTCTCACACAGGTCAGGTCGGAGGAGGTTATCAACCTTATGGCCATGGTCAAGCTTATGGTCAGTCAGGTCCGTATAATCAACAGTTTAATGCTCATGGTCAAGCATTTGGTCCATCTTATAATTCGGTTCTGTACAACCAACCTTTTATGGGAGCTTATAATCAAGCTTTCCAGCCGTAGCTCCCGTTCCTTACACGTTTGAATCTTCCAGATCTTTCGAAGCTCACGAATGATCTAGTGTGTCGTGACCCTAGTTGGCCTCCGGTTCCTACCAATATTCCTTTAGACATTCCTAAGTTCGAGGGAAAAGGTGGTGAGGATCCGGGTGATCATGTCACAATGTTTCATATTTGGTGCTCTTCCAACTCGTTGAATCACGATTCCGTTTGATTACGACTATTTCAATGCACCCTCCCAGGGGTAGCTGTGAAGTGGTATGTTGAGTTGCATGGGAACACTTATAGGGGTGTCAATGAGATCACTTTGGTTTTCTTGGATCATTTCCAGTTGCCGGTTCGTTACGATACTGGTACTGAACTTTTGTCTACCTTCCGTCAGAAAAAGGACACACATATTTCTGACCACTTTCAAGAGTGGCGTCGACGGAAGCGATTAGTGAAAGCCAACATTCCTCCAGAGTTTCTGTTGGAATGGTTCCTCAAGTCTTTACTTCCATATATTGCTAAGGATGTTTCAATGTCCGACATCACGATTGAGGAACAAGCCATCTTAAAAGTCCAGCAGTTAGATTTACTATACTCTCAGTCTGGCATTTTGTATGACATTATTCCTGACGCACCGCGAACACGACATGAGCCCAAGACAGTTCCTGGACCGCATGCCGATGGCATTGTGGGATCCGCAAGTACTCACCCTGTATATTTGGTGGCTAATCAAATGCAAAATTTGTAGCTTAACCAGTCTACTCCTGGACAGGTTCACACCTTGTCCACTTCCACCCTGTCTTCCGATATACACAGTGTGCAAATGACAAACCCATTGGGTAACTAGTAACCTGGTGGTAAGAAGAAGGGGAGAAACAACCATAAGGGTGGAAACAATGGGAACAATAATAGAAATTGCAATACCCCTTGTAAGGAGAATTCCAACCCTCCTCAGGAAGGCAAAAATGCTTGCGAGGACCGTAAACCTAGGCGTAAGGTGAAATTTCCTTGTAAGCTTTGTGGGGAAGATCATCTTACTCACTTGTGTCCTCGAATCGAAGAAGCATCGAAGCATCTTGCACAGTGCCCAGCTGTGTTGAAGGATCCCCTTCCTCATCATCAAAACATGGCTTTGCATGCTCCCGCTACTGGTTATGGACCTAATGAGACTGCAACGTCTTCTTCCAATACTAGTGGTTATGGATGTGTGAATATGGTTCAATCGGAGGTTAGTGTTGCTACTCATCAACGCAATTATGGTGCACCACAACATAATATGGGGAGTGAGCCTCCCCCTCCTCCTGATAATTCCTTGCATATTGAGAAACCCTCTATCATGCTGCAGATACCGAAAGGTGTTCTTAAGTGCTCCACGCATAATCCCAATGCTCGAGCCACCCAGAACTACTCCATTGTAGAAGATTTGGGCCAAACTCCGTGTGTCATGTCGGCTCTTGAAGTTTTACAGGCGTGTCCTTCTCAAAGGAATGCCCTTTTGTGTGCATTAGGAGTTCAGGATGGGGTAAGTCCCAGTGTTATCAAGTTTGACACTACTGATGTTCAACCTCACTTACCTTATCACGTGGATTTTCAAATCCAAGTGGAGTGCCTTCAGAATTTCGTTAGGAGAATGGTGGTTGACGAAGGTGCTTCCACGTCAGTGATGTCGTTAACTTGTTGGAAAGATCTCAGCTCTCCTTGTCTACTTACGTCTAGGACCATGCTCACTGAATTTAACGATCGATCATTTAAGTCGCATGGGATTATCCCTTCCCTTGTTGTCCACTTGGGTGGTAAACCTGTTCCTATTGAAGTCGAACTGGTTGATGCGTCCATCAACTACAACATTTTACTAGGTCAGAATTGGATGTATGTTATGAAAGCTATCGCATCTACTATATTCATAGTTATTTTCTTTCCACACGAGGGAAAGATTGTGACAATCGATCAGCTGGATTTCATTAATCCTCCTCCCACAACATCCATGGGATCCGTAGTCCCACAGTTTACAGATTCTCAGTCGAAAACTAAGAACATGGGTGTTGGTATGTACCCTTCATTAATGGGATCTTATGATTTCCCCGCACCCATGAATTTTATTGGAACCATTTTCGACAATGCGTCTCCTCCTTTGCATAATGTACCATTCCAAACTTCATATTTTGACAATCCATGGACTTTACCGTCTACGAGTTCTACGTCTGGAGACATTACGCATGTCGGGATGTCTATGCCACTGTCTGTAGCTGAGCTTGCTTACCAGGATATTCAACAAGCCACTGCAGAGCCGAATCTCTCTTCTTCTCGGACAGATGAGGAAGATCCCGTTGCGCTGCCAGTTTGGGCAGTTGACTCATCTTGTTCGAACGATTGCCTTGATGGTACTTTACCTTCAGATGAAGATATTATCGAGGCCATGTGTGGTAGTGAGAGGCCTTGGGAGGATATGCACCATCGCTCTTATTTCCTTCCCAACCTCGATCTCACTGAGCAAGAAGTGTTTAGGACGACTCTTGCAGAGATGGTTGGTCACCCTGTGGCTCTTTTGGGTTCACATGAGATTTTCATGGAGCGAAACATGGATAATATTTCCCCGACTATACCGATCAAAATCTCTCGCACTCCCGGAAAGATTGAAAATGTTTACATCGGTGCTAATTGTTCTCCTTAGGAGGTTGCCAACTACACCGAATTGTTTACAGAACTTCGGGAAGCTTTCACCTGGTCATACGAGGAGATGCCAGGAATAGACCCTAGTATTATCAAGCATGATATTAGAATGTATCCTCATGCTAAATCAGTTCGACAACGTCTTCGAGCTGTTAACCCTAGGAAGGAAGCCACTATCAAGGAAGAGGTGGAGAAACTACTCAAAGCTGGTTTTATCTACCTCGTTCCCCTTACTGAATGGGTGTCAAATCCCATTCCTGTGGATAAGAAGTAGGGAACGATCCACATGTGCATGTATTTTAGAGACCTGAATCATGCATGTACGAAAGACAACTTCCCCACGCCATTCATTGATCAGATCTTGGATGCTTGTGCGGGAAGCGAGATTTTTTCGTTCATGGACGAATTTTTGGGGTATAACCAGATTCAAATCAAACCAGAGGACCAACATAAGACTGCTTTCATTTGTCCTTGGGGTACGTTTGCATACTATAAAATTCCCTTCGGCCTTAAAAACGATGGAGCTACATTTCAGCGTGCCATGAACTATGCCTTTCACGACCTTAAAAGTATAATGGAGGTTTTCTTGGATGATCTTGCCGGCCATTCTCACAAGAGAATGGGCCACCCTAAGAACCTTTGTTGGATTCTTGAACGATGTATATGCTGCAAGATCTGATTGAATCCCAACAAATGCATATTTGTGGTGAGGTCAGGTTGCCTTCTAGGATTCATAGTTTCGAAAGAGGGTATTAGAGTCAATCCTCTTAAAGTTGAGGCAATACTTCAGTTGCCTCCTCCGTGCAACTTGTTTCAACTTCAGAGCCTCCAAGGGAGAGATAATTTTCTACATCGTTTTGTAGTTAATTATGCCAATCTTACCAAAGGTTTCACATGCTTGTTGAAGAAAGACACACCATTTATCTGGGATGAGCGAGGCCAACAGTCTTTCGATGCCCTTAAGAAAGCTTTGGTATCAGCCCCTGTGCTTAGTCCACCAAATTTTGCATGAGATTTTATACTTTATGTGGTTGCGTCTCAAGAGACGATTGGCATGGTCTTAGTTCAGGTTGATGATATGCTCATCGAGCATGTGATCTATTACCTGAGTCAAAATCTAGTAGACGTTGAACTGAGATATAATCACGTGGAAAAGCTGGCACTTGCAACTGTCCATGCAGTCCAATGGTTACGACACTATATTTTTCTTATACAACCACAATTGTAGCGCACATCAATCTGTTTCAGTTCATTCTATCATGACGCCTTATAGGGGGGAAGTACAATAAATGGATTGTGATCCTTCAAGAGTTCGATCTCGATTTTGCTTTGGCAAAGTCGGTGAAATCGTTGGTGTTTGCTAAGCTTGTGTTGGACCTTTCGAGACTTGATGAGGATGTCATCCATGAATATTCCTTTGTGGATGAACACTTGTTTCTTATCTCGTCAGAGGACCCTTGGTATGGGGATGTCATTGTATATCTCTAAACTTTGAAGTTTCCTTCGCATTATTGATGGGATGAGTGACGACATGTGAAACATCACGCTAAATATTATACTATCGTCGGTGACACTTTGTATCACCAAGCAAAGGATTATATTCTCCATCATTACTTGAATAAAGATTGTATGAACGTTGTGAAGAGATGTCACCCTTGCCAGGTGTTTTTTCAGAATATACACTCGCATCTAGCGCCCCTTCATCCGGTCATCACCGTCGATCCCTTCACCAAGTGGGGGATGGATTTCATGGATTGCAAACCAACTTTGGCTGGGGGGCATCACCATATCATAGTAGTTGTGGACTAATTCTCCAAATGGGCTGAGGCCATGCCTACCATAAAAGCCGATGGTGCTACAACAACCCATTTTTTGTTCAATCAGATCATTACTCGGTTCGGTATTCCAAAAGAGATTGTCACTGACCACGGCAATCACTTTCAGAACAAAATGATGCAGGATTTGTCACTCAAGCTTGGGTTTCATCAAGAACACTCATCTTCTTACTATCCCCAATCGAATAGTCAGGTAGAAGCAGTCAATAAGTCTTTAAAGACTATTCTCCAACGTACCATCCAACAAAACAAGAACAATTGGAATATTATGTTATATCCTGCTTTGTGGGTGTATCGAATCGCAGTCAAGTCTGCCACCGGGTTCTCACCATTTTAGTTGGTATATGGTGTGGAGTCGATTTTACCGATTGAATGCGAAATCCCTTCGCTTAAACTGGCCATAGAGCTCCTCCCTGATACGACATGTATTGAGCAACGTTTAATCCACCTTGCGCAACTTGATGAACAACATCAAGATGTCATTGTGGCCATAGATGCCAATAAACGTTGTGTTAAGGTTCAGTATGATAGGTCTATCCGTCCTCGATAATATGCTGAAGGTGACTTGGTCCTCTTATATGACCAAGCTAAAGTACCCGTGGGGGCAGGAAAGTTCAACCCCATGTGGCACGGTCCTTACATTGTGAGGCGTGTCCTGGAAAAAGGAGCCTATGAATTAGAAGACTATGAGGGGAACGTCTTGAAGAAGCCTAGGAATGGGATCTACCTCATGCGGTATTATGCTTGAACTTCTAGTTCGAGCTAATGCTTTTGTACACTATTGTATAGTTATTTCTGTACATAGTTTAGATTTCTTTTGGTCTTCAGGTCTACTGATTCGCTTCCATTTGATTGACATATGTCAGCGGAATCTCCTATGTTCTTAGGGTTCGAATGGTGCTAGCCATCATACGCAGCAGCATGCTTCCGCTGTCTGGGTTATTTATTCACCTGACCATCTAGTTGTGTCTTCAGGAAGTGCTTGTCTTGGTCCTACATCTAATAATGTGGCTGAGTATAGTGTCGTGATTGAGCTACTTCGGGATGCTATTTCGCATGGTATCCAGTATTTAGAAGTCCGCTTGGACTCACAACTAGTTGTGTCTCAGTTGAATGGTCGGTACCACGTGAGAGATCCTACGTTACTATGAAAATTCTTAAGGGTAAGACTCTTGGAATGACATTTTGTTTCAATTACATACATTCATATTCCGAGAAGTGTTAATCATATATCTGATGCATATGCTAACTATGTATTAGATTAGCATTTGTCACATTCACAATGAAGCACGCAAATAAAAGACACATTCATACATTTGTAGATACACACATATAGTAGAACCGGAGAACCATAGCTTTTTCATAAATAATATGTCCAAAATGGTAGTGTCATAATACAAAACTGGAGCCCGTAGCCCTCAAAAATATACATATCGATACAAAATGGGACCCTAAGATATCTACTCCCTACGAGGATCCCTAGCTACGGCCCCGATAGGATGTGTCTCATAGTAATACTGCACTGCATTTGCTATACGCTGCAGTAGTCATACCCAGTTACCTGGCACCCCCACTACTTGGCGCTACATATCCTTTGGTAGCCGCGCCACCTCTATCTGTGGTATCCTGGTTGTCATCCATGATAGGTTTCCCCATAGAGTATATAGTGTACACTCTGTTGTAGCGTCCCCTGCCTCATCACCCCTGGCCCGACGACGATGTCTCGGGAAGCCCTCGGGTCTCACTGGGCCCTTGTCTGTGAGAAAAAATTAAAATATTAATATATGATACTACCCCCAAAACTATTTTTGCATTTACATCTATAATAAAAAATCCATAAAAAATTAATACACCAAAAAACTTAAAAAGAGTACTCACCAATGTCTCTGAACGCTGCATCTTGTGGAAGCGGCATGTCACGATCTTAGCGGAAGTCTATCCATGCATAGAGGTAGTCATCTATAGCTATGACCTATTGGTCCCACCAGTGAAAGAACTCCTCTGTATATGGTGACTCCTGACGGCCACCACCCTATCGCGTTAAGACCTCTGCCCACCGGGTTAGGCTGGGTCATGGAGACTATGAGGAGGGACCTCAATCCTTGGACTGAGCCCCATAACTCACTCAAAGAATAAATTGCATAAGATACTGCCGTATCCGATGTTTTTTGCCTCCCCCTGCTTGCACTCCGTCAACTGGATCTTCATGGACCCCAGTAGCATTGTGTACCAGTCAAATATCATGGGTTGCATACACTGTGATACATAGAACATCACTGGCTTGGATGCCTGGTGAAGAGCTTTCAAACCAGTTATCCGCACTAGGGTTGCCACTATGATCTTCATTCTCATATTAAATATGGCTCTGATGGGCACCTGACTCCCCACTGCTCAAGTATTTGGAACAGAATACCGCTCTATATAGTCGGGGATGGTGATCCCACCACCCATAGAACAAGAGCAAAGGCTTGCCACTTAACCTCGGCGGGACAAACCAGTAATGAAGTAGATATATTCCACTTCCAATGAGAGTATTTGCCCATGTAGGTTGAAGTTCTATGCATCGATGTCCTAGTAATCTATCAACTGGCGGATCAATAGGTTTTGGGCCCTCAAATCCCCTATGTTCCAAAATTTGTATAGCCCACATGCTTGTAAGGCTTGTTGTGCACGCACATCATTTCGGACGACCTCATCCACTAGGTCATGTTCCCTCTCTCTCCACTCTAGAACCATCCTGGAGGGAGAAAAACCAAAAAAATTAGTCAATTTTATTTAAAAAACTAGCTTCACGGTCATACCTGCGGGCAAGTTTTCTTATAGAGGCGGGTACCCGCAGTCAATGCGTGCGTTGACTATGAGTACTTTTCCCTACCCCCGACCTGCATAGTTATAGCCTGCGGGTAGCACCGAGACCATTTAGGGCTTGGCCAAATTAAAAATCCAACCGATGAAAATTGAAATAAAAGCATTGAAATGGAATGCATGGATGAGACTACCAACCTGCTCCTGACGGTTCGATGATCAGACGCTCGTAGCTCCCAGAATCAGCAGTTGAACTTTGAGGTGAAAACTAACCACAAAACTCCAAATGGGTGAATAGTAAAAATGAATTGTAGATTGTAAATTTGTATTACTATTTATAATTTTTGAAACCCACTTGTCTATAGTTTTCGCCATTATATGTTGTTTTGGAATAATATAATGTCTTTGAGTAGCATTTTTTGACCAAATTTCTTCGGCAAGACTTCTTTTGGACCATTTTGCGCCTACGATAGGTATATTTCACACCTGGCATATAGGTTAGATGTCATTTTCACGTGCATTATGCATTTGACCTTTTGACCACTTTCATAAACCCTAGGTGCGACCCCGCTTCTTAACCGACACAGAACCTTCACACTATTATAGAAGTGTCGTTATGTGGCGGTAGGGCCTTTTCGAACATGGGTACCCTAGTTAGAACCCCCTTTTTGCATTATGGTTCCCATGCCGTTATGTGTCCTTAGGATTGGGTTTCCTTTGTAGTTACGCCATGACTTTGCGATAAAGACTCATACTCTACTTTGTCTTATGCTGGCCATCTCCCATAAGGAATCCCCCATTTATATCAAGTTGTGATTGCATTGCATCATCCTGCTTTCCGCTTGAGCCTTGTGCCGACTCCCGCTTACTCAATTGTTAGCCTGGTGCCTGAGCACTTTTCCCTGTTGAGCTCTGCATAGCTTCCATTTTCCCTTCACAATTTGATGACCTTTTGACCCTGAGGGAACACCCCCCCTTGAGTGTCCACATCTTGCATGTGTTTCCTTGCATTGATCATAGGTATATTCCACTGCTTGGGACTAGTCTGCTCGCTATTTGACACTTGTTCCCTCAATTGTTGTACTATAAGAAATTTTATTCTTTTTAAAGCTTGTCCAAATATGAAAAAGACCAAAAAAAATCAAATATTCCAAAAATCCAGATGGGATTATGGTTACTACTTCTAGTTGGAAGCTGTTGTGTCTCCTTTCAATGGAGCATTCATTCCACTCTATACATTATGAGTCGGGACTATAGTTGGACCTTAGGAGCTATACTTGTTTCTCAGTTTACTCCACCGATTGGTTAAGCTTCCAGTCATTATGGAGACCTTTGTGGTGCCTCCTGCATTGCACAGTCTATATTGAGTCTATGTTTCCTGAGTCTATCCATCTGCTCATGCTCTTGTTCAAAGGAAGTCCTGAAACCAGAGTCATCCACTCCTCAGATTTCTTGACTATTGCATGTCGGCCATCCTTATTGAGTCAGTCCGTTTCACCTAAGATCTTCCGATCTTTCAGCATAACTGGTACCTCGTGGTGGTTAATGGGGGATTCCTTAATGCCCTCCTTCCAGTGAGTCTCGTTCCGTCGAATTCAACCCATTTATTCTGCGACTTGAGGCTTAGAGTTCGGTTGAGTACCTTGAGGCTTGCAGTCATTAGTGGTAGGTCCTCTCGCCATCGACAGTTTTGGGAATACATCAATGTACCTTGATCAATGGATTCATCCTAGTGTTTGACTTCAACACATATATTCACACTCTGATGATTGTACTCTATGCCTTGATGCCCATTTTCATTATTGGTGGGTTATCTCGTGTCTGTTAACAGTATACATCATTGACCGGTAATCAGACGATGTCACATCAGGTTCGATCTCAACTCCTTTATTCACTTGATTGGACTTGCACCGTCGAAGAATTGTGTAGAAGACCCCAGGCTATAGTGGCATTCAATATGCTACTTATGATTATGACTTTACATCTGAGATATCACCTCTCAGATATCAGCAGTTTGTACCTCCATTTTGCACTAGTTGTTTCCTTTTCAGCAGGGGACCATACCGTACTGTAGAGGGATCATGGCTATGATCACTTATGACATGTATTCATTATGTACTTCCTATTCATGGCCATTGTATCAGATTGTTGTACTATACTGACATGTATTCAGGGATACTATTGTATTATGATGAGTGAGTTGCTCCTTCCACTTGTGTCTCCATCTCTCCACTTCTAAGATTTATAATGTATTTTGGCCATCGTAGCATCAGTCTCCAACCTCACACATTAGGGGGCATCTGTTACAACGTAATTTTCCACCTTGTGAGCATCAACACTCTTTGGCCTACAGGATCCATTTTACTGACTTAGATCCACTTTATATCCTTTAGACACATCATTTACCTATTTTTTCCCCTGTACACTAGTTGCATCACTATAGTGGGTGTACCCACGAGTTGCATCACTATAGCCCGCGGGTAGCATGTAAAATGGTAAAAATCACTAGTTAATTACTTTTTACTCCCAAAAAGCAGTCATAGGGTGACCTTTGGCCCTCCATTTTCCCCAAAATGCCTCGATCTAGTGGATTTTTTCCCTATCTTGAGTCTACACTCATTGATCCTTGTAGTTGTGAACCCTTTATGTTCACCTTCCAAACTCCCATCATAGTTTGAGTTTGCCATTCATGGAGGATTGAAGTGGTGGAGGCACAAGTGGATTGACCCAGATCATGGTTCAGATTGGTTGCCGACAAGAGGTCATATCACATTGTACTTCTTGTTATTTATTAATAGAAATACTCATATTCTCGTCCATTAATGTTGTGAATGTTGTTTATATTACATTGGGTTGCATTTACTTATAATATCATGGACCATTGCTATTGATGATATTAATGTTGTTTATATATTATATGCACTTTTTGTATATTGGTTGTCAAGACTAATTTGCAGGTTCAAGTGCACGAGTTGAAAGCTCCAACAGGGATCTACATCAAATGTTTGGATCGAGGTTGGTTATATTCTTCATTATCTTGGCATTGTCATTTATATAGCATAGCATTGAGAATTGAGTTAATTTATGGTAGTCAGTTGTCTGTTGTTGTCCACCCCAATCCATAGGAATTTTTCTCCAACACAACCGCTTCCAGAATAGGATGGGCCTCGAACGCCTCCACTAGGAGGAGGTGGTGGTACATCACCACCACTTCCATATGGGTAAGGACCTCCTCCGCTGCCTCCCCCATAGTAGGGTGGTGGTTCACCACCACTGCCACCAGGATAAGATGGCCCTCCACCTCCTCTGCCAGGATAGGACGATCCTCCACCACCGCCTCTGGGGGGTGGTGGGCCATGATGACTAGAATGAGGTTGACCATTGCCAAAAGGTAGGGGTCCAACTCCTACAGAATTATGTGGGGGTCCGCTGCCTCCAACGGGAGGTGGGGGTGGACCAAATGCGGGTGGAGGGACTATAAGTGGGGGTCCATGTTGTAAAACATTTTGTTGTCCCCAAAGAGTGTAAGGATTACCATGGTATGGTACCCTGTAGAGTGCGTTTTCGAGATTATGTTGACCCGTCACAGGGTTAAAATGACCTAGATACGCTTGAATCGATGGAGGTTGGATTACGTTGGACGGTCCCCCAACATGGGATAGTCCCGAAGTGGAAGTTTCAGGAGGTTGGGAAGTTCCAATGGAAGGACCGATAGGAACTCCAGCTGCGGTATTATGGTTTAGAGACCAGGTTTTCCCCCCAACAACAACTTGCTGACCGCTAGCTAAGGGTTGACCCAACACTGGTTGTTGATTATTTGTCGTAGGTTTAACGTTATCTATAAAAAGGGTAGGGGGTAAAGAGTATCCTCCCCATGATGTTTGGGGTGGGGGAGGGGAAGGTAACATAACCGTGGTGGTCACAGATGTGTTGGACTGTTGCTGTTCAACATGTTGGTTAGTAGGAAGTACCAAATTGGTCTCCTATCTAGGAGGTACATGTGCAGGGATGGAGGTTTGACCAGTTCCAGAAGTGGTCATGTGTTGCATGGATGATTCTGTTGACTCGAAAGATACAGAGCGACCTGGGATTGGTCGATCGTCAAACCTTATTTGAAATTTCCGAATTCAAAACTCCTCACCCATGGCACGTAAACGAGCCAATTGCTCAAGATAAGGTGTCAAGCAGTCGTCGGGACTAGCCTGACTGGGTGGGAGTGCAACGACAAAATGGGCCACTGGGTGATTGGTAGAAGATGTCCAATAAGCTACTGAAGGACCAACAACTATTGTAGGTTCATCCTGGGGTTGATTTATCCATTCCAACGATCCAGGCTCTCCCAGAGAAACGGGATGTAAGTCTTGTGAAGTGGGAATTTGTACTTCTTCATCCAGTGGGCGATGAGAGGCAGGTGAATATGGAGGAGTATGAGGAAACAAAAGTCCTCCAAAATTCAAAGTGGGGTTTTCCACTTCATGTGACCTGACCCTGGTGTGTGGATCCATCCTCACCCTGGAAATTACCTCCTGGTTAAGGGGATATTCAGGTGGCAAGTTTTGGATTCTACGAGACATTCTCCAAGGAAAGTCAGCCATAGTGACTGAAACAAAAAGTTTATCCTAAGGCAAGCTAAAATAAAAGAAGACTAGACAAAACCCTACACAAACTAAGGCCACAAGCAAACTTATGTGATGAGAGTGGATTCAAAGTCTAGATCCTCACAGGATTGTCAAAGCTTTGCAACTCGCGATATACCGCAGGGTCCAACAATATGGTGCAACAAGGAGGATTGGGACCATACCCTTTCCTGCATACCTGATTACCTGGACAGTACATGCATAGTAGCTCCCCGAGTGCTGTTCTTGTTGTATTGCTCTGCCAAGACGGCCAAAAGGTTAACTCAGTTGGTCTCGAGAATCCTTGTTGTGTCTCTCGATATACGCAAGGTATGTGGGAGCTCAAATCCATAGTGGTGATGTCTAATGCACAATCGTTCGGCAAGAGACCTTCTGATATACTATCGAGTACTTGATACACCCTTCAATATACGCCGAGTACTCAAGGTGACTTGGTGAGTATGTGAAGGAGCTCGATATACCGATAAGTACGTTGAAGAATACAATACCCCCAGGATACAGTGATGGAAAATAATGACAGCTGCTATGCTTAACGACACCGGAACACGTCTCTAACTTACACACAAGTTTCTAAATATTTTACCCTAGTTCTATCGTTAATTTTATCTGGACGGTTAGGTGAATTCATGAGGTGAATACATAATCGGAAACATAATGCAGGCCCTAACTACATGCAAAATGTATGCTTTTCTTTCAGTGAATGCTACCTATGGGAAGGAGAAATTTTCTTTTTCTTTCCAACAATTTTACCAAAAATGATGCAATGCAACACAATCCCAAATCTACGAAAAATGATATTGAAGTATTCTTTTCCTTTTTCAACGAAACATAAAAATTTTCACAACACTACTAAGCCAAATCAAAACATGTTTTTATTTTTCTTTTGTCTTTTCAAAATGAAAATGATGTTAACTAATGAAAATAGAGGATTTCTAAGCAGAGTGTGCAAACTTTTCACTTTCACTACGATGGCCTAAAAGCATAAAAATCAAAAGATACAATGCAACTTTCCAAGCATGGGACTACTTTTGCAAAACTTGATGTCTATCTGAATTTTTCAAGAAAATGAGAAACTCATAATTCATGAAAAACACAAATAATGCAATTTTCTTTCAACTTTTCCAAAAGATTCATAAATGAGACATTTCAATGCATATGCAATTCTTCAAACAATCTTGAAAAACAATGGAATCAAAGTACTTTGATCTTTCAATGAGTACATCAAAATGACAATTTGATAACAACTATGCTTTTAAACATGGGTACTTGAATTGAAAAGATGACTTGCAGCACTCTAACAACTCAGAAAATTCTCAAGAGAAAACAAACTCTCAATGAACTGAAAATACATTCAAACACTCAAAGTCAAATAGTAACAAGCAGCACTAAAGCAAGCAAGACTCACAAATGAAATGCAAAATGAGGTTTAGAACTGATCCATTGCACTTGATCAGATCAGGCTAGGAGAGGAGGGAATGAAAAGGTGAAAAGGATGAAGGTGGGGAAGACCAAAGTATCCACCACTACCAAGTCTCAGATTTGTCCCAAATGGGAACCCAAAACAAATCTAACAAAACCAAACAACTCAATCACACAAAGAAAAAGGGATCTCTAACTGGATCATACAGTGCAAAGGGAGTCTGCATACAAACCACACTCAAAACAGAAGAGGAGAAAAGGTGCATGTATGGAAAAAAGGGTAGATCGGCGCACTTTGTGCTTGTACACAGTGCGACATCGCGGTTCACCAATGCGGGGAGTGCGACGGTGTCGCAGAAGGACAGTGACAGGGTTGCTACGACAAGCCAACATACAAAGAACAGAGACCAAGAATGCCACAGTGTCGCTCTATGTATATTACCCAGGTGCGACAAGCGAGATCTAAGTTCAAAAAAAGAACCAAATCTCCAAGTGATGAGCAATAAACAGGTTTGGAAATGGGAATGCAGATCTAAATGGAGTTGGTCAGAGTCTTCAAAGTCAAGATCTGATGGGGAAACCAACTTAAGAAGCAAATGACAAATAAAAAGGATTGGCAAGAAATCAACTGAAAATATCATTCAACTTGACAACTAGAAAGTAATATTTTCCCCAGTATGGTCACTAGATTTGTTTGACGGACAATCCACTCGAGCGAACGCGAGCCGGATCTCCCTAGCTCAATGTGAGTCTAGAAAAATAGAATAGACTACAAATGGATTTCCTAGATCTACTTAAGGATCAAGTGCTAGATGTCTTACCTTTTACTTCGCAATCCTTTCTCTTGAATGTTGCTCCATGTCCAACGGTTGTCAGATCTCAGCTGCAAGACCTGTTAAGATACAAAGAAAAACACAAAACGAGTAAAGAGAATCTATACAATAAGAGATCTAAGTAAACAATTAAGCAGGTAAACTACTCAATATCATCACACATTAACAATATTGGTGGAAAGCATTTGTATTGCTATAAATAGGGAAATACATAGTAGAGACATAGAACTGCAACCAAGGCTTAACGCTGCAGCCCTTCTCCATCCAAGCCATTTTCCATATCCTCCCAAGGAAGTATGAGTCTCCCAATAGATGAATAGAGATCTCTCAAGGATGATTTCACCAGCATGTAGACACTATAGAATTCTTCCCCTTGGAGAGGGGTAGAGCTTCACTTATATAGGACTAAGTGGATAGGGTAGGTTGAGATATGGTAGGATAGAGATAGGGTATCGTTCCAAGAGGTTAGGAACCAAAGGCCATCTCCCCCAACAGGTCAGGGATAGGGATCCAAGTCAACAACCTTAGAGAATGAGCTCTAAGAAGCTATTTTTTCCATTTAACTGACTTCATCGTGCCTTGTAATGGAGCAAGGTGCGACGTCGCAGGTTGCATATGTGCAGCCTACAACGACCTCTCAAAACCTAGAAGAAGCACAATGATGTCCCTTCCAGGAAAATGACTTAGCCAATGGAACTTCAGGGATGTATACACTGAATCTAAATGGTGGTAAGATTTTAGGTGTAACATGATTTCATCCAATCTCTTACTCAAGAGGAAGAGAAGTTGATCTCTATGGGAATGATCAAACCCAAATTGGATTCAACCCTCACAGTTGCAGAGAGAGCGAATGGTAAAGGAAAGAAAAATATTTCTGACAAGAGATCGAATGGTACAAAGCATATAGATACTCCATATCAGTTAGATGGGGCTTCAAACAAAGACCCAAGTGCACCTATTGTCTTAAAGGTATCCATCCCGAGAGTGATTGTATGAAGAAAGGTATAGATATGATGGATCAGTTACTTAAGAAGAACAATCTTCCTATGCCTTCATGTACAAGGAAGAAGATCCTAATACTGAGCTTTCCATATCTGAAGGAAAGGAAAGATGTCATGTCCTCGTGGCAAGTGCATCAATACATTCTACTTTCATCATAGATTCAGGAGCATCAAGACACATGTATTCCTCCAAAGATCTCTTCTCCAGTTTCACAAGATCAGTTGGCCCTTCCATCAGATTGGGAAATGATTCAGAAGTCTCCTCTCAAGGGAGTGGAAGAATCGATCTTGACTCAGGTTAATTTTCTAATGTGATTTATGTTCCTTCTCTTGCAGCAAATTTACTTTGAGTGTACCAAATGACCCATGTTGGAGATCCCAAAAGAGTGATCTTTTCTCCAAATGAAGTCGAAGTACAAGACATGGTTTCAGGGGAAATCATCTCAAAAGGTGTTGCCAATCATGAGACAAAACTCTACGAGTTTTCCCACTTCTCACCTCTCTCAAAGGAGTCTACTCTTTGCTCTCATGTTCATGAAGAGAGTAGACTATCTCATCTCAACCAAAAGCTAGCTCAAGATATGGTTGAAGGTCTTCCCAATAGCAATATTTCTCATGGCACCTACAAAGATTGTTCTAAGAAGATTGAGAAAAATAGGAATCTTGAACAAGTGCGAATGCTAGATCCAGATCCACAAGAACCTGAAGATCTAGCACCTATTGGTTCGACATCCACTATCACATCCACTAGGGATCTTGTTGAAGATCCATCATCAGATTCTAGTTCTTTGGATAAAAATCTCATCTATGATGGCTCAAAGGAGATATCAGAGATCTATATGCAGCTTCGGAAGCAGGTTCATGATGCTCCCACTTCATCAGATTCAGATTTTAAAAGTGATGATGAGGTAGCCTCACTGGCTTCTTCACATGAGCTTTCAGATTCAGAGTTTGAGAGTGATGATGAGTTTCAAGAGAACGAATCACATGATAGTTCAAATTTGGACTATGAGACATCTACTTCACATGTTCCTCCTCATGAGATTTCAGATTCAGAATTTGTGTGTGATGATGAGCCTGTTCTACTTGCTTCTCCTCATGAGAGTTCAGATTCAGAGTTTGGATGTGATGAGCAAGTTCTGGATACATATCTACATGATATTGCAGATTTAGAGCTTGGGAGTGTTGACAAGCTCCAAAAGAGAAAACCATCATCACATGTCAGATCAGATTCAGAGTATGACAGTGAATATGATGAAGAGAAAATGCTACATCCAGATCCACAAGAACCTGAAGATCCAGCAAATTCTAATGAGGACATGGGAGATTCAGTTCCTTATGATCTCTCAACAGATTTTCCTCCTCTTTTGAGAGGGGAAGCCACTACTCTCATCGGTGATCCAGTTGATCGACGGAGAACCACATCAGTTTTTTAGGATGGAAGGTTTCATCCTTCTCACATTACTGATCCTTTTCAGATTAATCAGCCCTTCTTTTGAAAAGAACGACACTTACCTCCTTCAGGGGTGAGTGATGACATGCTACTTTAGTATCCTTCAGTCTATTTTGAGGGAGGGCTTTCTTACCACTGGGTTTTCCCTCTTACCTCACTTAGTTTATTTAGATTGACTGTACGGGGTGACCTTTGGTCTCAGTCACCAGCGCCCTATTTTTTGTTTTTATTTATTTCCTCATAGTATCGCTTGTAGGGGGGTGTTGGAATATTCATACCATCATTTTTGTATTTTGCATGCTTGCATGCAAAACTGCATGCTGCATGCATTTGCATGCCACTGCATGTATCCAGTCATCATCATGGTTGTCTCCCCAGCACCTAGAGCTTGCTTCTAGCTCTTCAGAGCCTGTCTTTATCCCTCATTTGGCCTCCTACCTACCTAATGCACCCTCCTTGACTTATCTTCTTAGTAAGTGTGCCCTTCTCACCTACCACTATCAGTTAGAGCGCTTTTTCTCACCTACCACCAGTTATCACTTAGTTAGAGTGCCTTATCTCACCTACCGGGAGTTATCATTCAGTTAGTGCATTAATTGAGTAGTTCTTCCACTGATTGCTCATACTAATTGCTTGTAGCTTCTAGTTAGCTAGTTCTGGAGTTCCACTTGACTATTAGACAGCCTCATGCGGCCTCCTTGGAGTCTCCATTCCTTGATTTATGCCTAGATGGTTCTATTAGACTCAGTTAGACACACTTGACTAACTATTACCATTTATGACTGATACTATTGACTGGATGATGTCTTCATTGTTATCCAAGCTAGACTTTGAGTTAGAAAGCCTCATGCACCCACCTTGGAGTCTCCATTCCCTGATTTATGGCTAGATGGTTATGTTAGACTCAGTTGGTCACACTTGACTGACTCTCGCCAGTTGTGACTGACACTACTGACTGGATGATATCTCCATAGTTATTCATGTTATACTTTGAGCTCATATTCGAATGCCATACTTGGATAATTCGAATCCTATATGATGCCTCATCATTGATTATTGTAACACATTCTCTACATTCATTATTCATTGTATGATATTGGCATTGCCCATTATTTTGTGTTTATGAGTGATTATTGAATGCATGCTTCTTCTTCTTTGAAAATAGTCCCAAGAGTTAGATTGTGAGTTTGTTACAGTTGCTAGATCCCTACAGATTATCACAAAAATACATTAATGATGAAATTCCGGGACACTTGGAGACCTCTTTGAAGCCCTTCTTATCTCAAATATTGGATCTAATGTAGAAAATTAGAAGATATTTTGCAAGCCCTGAATAAATTCCTAACAAACATAAAATTGGATGAATGCATGACAACCTGAACACTAATAAGGCATTGGACTCATAGACAATTTAGAAGCATTAAGAAGAAGATGATGCTCAAAGTCCAAGTATGAATCAGTCATGAGGACAGTAGTGTCAAGTAATATTCCCCTACGAACAACACACATAATGAGCATATAATAATGTGGAAAATATCCAAATAGACCATCTCCAACTTAAATCACTGAAAAGGACCCAATAATGAGGGTCAGGCAGGCATTTTTCTAAACTGGTGAAAACTTGGGTCAAATCAAAACACTCACCATTTTGTGAAATTAATTGTGGGAAAATGGAACAACATTTTACGAATCTGAAAGAGGTTATTGTAAAAAATATATCCATCTCCAAACCCATATTCTTAAGATCAATTTATGAAAATTTTACAGACAGTAGCGTGCATTTTTCTAGGCCAAGTTTTGAATATTTACACTATGTTCTTTGACACAACAACTTATATTTTTTTTATAACAAATTAGAATTTTGGTCATTAATTTTGAATTTGTCCAAGATACTGACAAATTATGCATACAAATATGTTATATACGTATAGAATGACACTCCTTACTCAAATTTTTATTCTATTTTTTTCCAGAACAGTTAGAATGCTAAATTTACTCTAATTATTCTTATTACTCTATTTACACTATTTTTTCATAACAATTAGAATGCCAAAAAAATTCTCTATTGTTTACTCTATTATTTTCAATAAGTATACTTAATATGCTAGAAGGTTAAAAATATCCAAATTGATAACTTAAGTTGTGTATGTTTGACTTCAGACACATTTGTTATTTTTATTATATTTTCGATAGTTCAGTGTGCATCATGTGCTTATGTCCTCGGCGTGCATCCTATGCATGCGTCCCTTGCCTGCATTCTGAGCACGTCATCATCATTTCCATGCATATTCACTGTTCCTAACCACCAATTCATTGTTATTCGTATTTGAAAAAGGGGTTTCTTGCTAAATGGAAACAGTAGAAACAAGAACCTCAGATTCCATGCCATCAGTCGATGCAGGGGGTTCCCTGATTGAGAGGTTCACTGTCAAAAAATTCCAAGAGAGCGTTGATAATGGAGTAATAAAACCAACTGGCCAGCAAGTATGCTAAATCTACTGCTAAAATAAGGAGTGCATCATTTTATTTTTGGTCAATTTAATTTCAGAAATGAAGAGATGGACAATGTCATCTCTAATTATGATGATGAGTTGAAGGAATTGCTTATCTTTTGGAGGAAGATTTCTTTGGACCATGATTTTGTGTCCATAGAAACAAAAATTCCACGCAAGGAGGGAGTAATATTGACCTCCAAGAAAAACCCCAAAGTAGAAAAGGGTGAGACGACAAACAAAATATGTGGAAAAAAGGTTTATGTTCCTAGGAATGGTTTAAGGATGTAAGATGTTCCCCCGGGACTATATAAAACCTTGATTCAAATTTTCCCTGGGACAATTATGAATCACCACAAGCAAGATATTTTTGGTGATTGTATGAAGTTTTTGATTCACTGGGTTGAGACATGGCCATAGATGTCCCTCATCTATTGGCAAAAGAATTTCATTTTTGCATTGCAGGAGAGCAAAATGAAGAGACTAAAGTTTAGTTACCCCTGTAAATTACAAAACATTATTGACTTATATCAACGCAACATTGTAGAAGCACGCAATTTTAAAAATACATACATTAGGAGGTCTAAACTGGAGAAAATTAACCAATAATTTCATCAACAATTTCCCAAGTACAATGTACAAGTAGTTGAAGAGCCTTGGAGAACTATATGGAAAATATGGTAAGTGACCCTACTCTATACAACTATGAAGAAATTGATGTTGTCCCAACTCTGGCAGGATTACATAAGGCACTGAAATGAATGGAAACGAGTCACGAGATTTTAAGGATTATCAATAAGAACATAGTGATGATGATATTTCTGCTACAACAAAAATTCAACTTGTTATAGTTACACCTCCACTGTTGGAAGTTGAGAAAAATTCCTCTCCAAAATATTTTGTCCATGGTCAATTTGTTTTTAATCTATTTGATGAAATGTTGCATTTCAAAGAAAAAGATTCCATGGAAGAGGAAATCTGTACAATGAAGGATTTGCAAATTCTGGTCCTCTTAAAGGTACAGGCCATTTTGATGGGTTAAAAAATGTTTACTCTAAAAGTTGGTAGATTTTTGTATAAGCGACATCATAAAATCCTTAGAAATTAAAATATATTTAGAATTGTATCGCTAAATATTTGATTGTTGGAATTGTTGGGTGCGACCCAAGTTAAGTCATTTGTGGACAAGTCAGTTTTAGAGCTGCAATGTTATAGCGCAGCACAGCGTGGGAAAAGTAAAAGTTTCGGCGTTGCGAAGTGCCAGCTACGCGAAGATCCAACATGGAATAATTTTGGAAGGAAAATGATAAAAGTTCTGGTAAGATCAATCAGCGATCTATTTTGGGCAAGATGCTCCGAGATTCCCGGGAGGTGGGTAAGGAGTGGTCGAGAAGGAAAGCGACCGGTCGCATGAGCACATGAAGCACTAAGAGAACCGGGTGCACGAAACCATTAGAGAAGGAATAGCGGGATGAAAGCGAACCGTCGGCATGAGCTCAGCAGAGGGGTTGAAAGCGACGTGACCATGTGCAAATAGAAGATTCCAGAAGCCAGAGATAGTGCAAAAGGATGGCCATGATGATAAAGTCACTATCATATCCTAACAGACTTGGTTAGCGGGAAAACCACACCATTTCGGGTACCTTAGGGTTTTCTTTAGCCCACCATGAATGTAAAGACATGACCTGCGGGCACGATCTATAAAAAAGGGCATTTTTGTAAGGGAAGGGTTAATTGTTGATTGTTAATCTTCTTTTTGGTCATTGTTGAGTTTTGTTGATATTTGTTGAGAGGCTATTGTAAAGAGGCTCTACAGCTGTGTGTGGAGAGACCCATTGAAGAGAGAAGAGAGTCTGCAGCTGAGTGCACAAACTAGAACTATTGAACCCTTCCCATTTATTATAAACAACAGTTCCTGTGGATGTAGCTCCCATCCTGGGGGTGAACCATGTTAAATCTTGCATTGTGTGATGAGATTTAGGTGAATACGTTCTTTTCTTATGATGTTGTATTTTCTTATGCACATTTATTCTTTCATGTTCGCGTTATTGTCTATATTTCTGGCATGTGAATGACAAGATTAACATCTAAGTAATCTTGCTCTAAGTCAGATATACAAGTAGAAAATACTTGTGAATATTCGCATATTTCATTTCATAAGACATCAGATGCAGAATAATCTAGGTAATGTGTATGGATAAAGGCATAAGTTACATAGTTGCACAGATATGATGAATGTTGAAAGTGTCTAAGTGTCCAGCTATGCAGTCCTAGGTAGCGCAACTACCTTACATACTTGGTTCTTCTGCAGCACGAGTCCTGTAGCGCATTGCTCGCTAGTCGAAGAGCCACAAGAGAAGAATATTCACGTCACAAGCCAGTCTGAACCGCGCATCACGCGGTTGTGGAAACTTGATTCCACAACCTCTCCATAACTTCGCCTCAGGTGAGACCTCAGTCTGCTCATAGATTGTTTTCTAAAGGGCCGGTTAAAAGGGGTTTGTTGGTTCCCTGGACCACCCAAAACCTGGGTCAATATTGAAAATATAAAGAATGAGAATACGAGCCAACAAATGGTTCAAAAGAGTACACCATACCATCCACAAGCTAATGGAAATGTCAAAGCATTTAACAAAGTGTTGGAAAATGTGTTGACCAAAGTATGTAACACAAGTTGTGACGATTGGGATCTGCGCATACCAGTTGTATTATGGGCATATATGACAACTTGTAAGAAACTGATAGGCCAAACACCTTTCAGGTTGGCCTATGGACAGGAAGCTGTGATGCCAATGGAGTATATTGTACCAAGCTTAAGAATTGTTGCATTCACAGACATGGAAGACGGGGAGACATTTCAAGAAAGATTACTACTCTTGGCTGGCTTGGAGGAAGATCGCTACATTCAAGGATTTCACCAACAAGTGCATAAGAACAGATAAAAAGAATGGCATGATAGACACATCAAGCACAAATTATTTTAGGTAGGATATCTTGTACTCCTTTATGATAGTAAATTCATTAAGCTCCCAGGAAAATTTAAAATGCATTGGCTTGGGCCATATATTGTATGCATGTTACTAATGGTGGCGCAGCTCAGTTAGCCACATTAGCCGGAAAAAACCTACCAAGTTTGATAAATGGAAGTAGACTAAAACCCTACAGGGATAGTCCTAATTCGCCAAGCCCTCAATGATCAGAAGAGGAAGCATTCTAAGTGTCAAGTACAATTGAAATTAGGCACTAGAAATTGAACAGAGTCTGTACACAGTTTATGATCTGATATGCGAAGCCCGATGAAAAGGATGCATCTACCGCGTAGCGCAAGTAGAGAAGGGAAGCTGTGCAGAACAAGTAGGAAAAAAAGGTGAATCGCGCAGATGCGAAGCTCAAAATGTAGTTGCGCAGATCAAATGAAACAGGACGGATGCAAAGCTCAGTAAGAAGAAATATAACACTGTGTAGTTAACTACGCCGGGAGTGCTGACAACCCACTCGCACAGTTCGACGCAACACACCAATATAGCCATTAGAGCTGAAAAGTTACTGTTATACAGTGTTTTGGAAATTACCCGTTTCGACATTTAAGGAGGAATCGCCCGTTGAAGGCGTAGTTAAGGAAGAAAAGTACACATATTCTGCTAAGATTTTGCTAAAAGGTCACATATTTTAATGCTAATCTAACTGTTAATGGATGTGGGTAAGGCCTCCAGTGCCTATAAATACCGCAGTTTGCACAGTGATTTGGTTACCATGATTTTCTAGATTGAGTATTAGAAAGAATTCACAGACCTTCTTAAGTTTCAGATTCGCGTTGTAAGTGAATGTCTGAAGAGTCCACTCTAGACGAAGTGCTGCATGATTTCAAACAATTTGGGGTTGGAGGGTTGATGAGAACCCTTTCCAAGAAGCCCATTCCAGAAAAAGACCAAGGTTCACACCATTCACCACGCCAACCTACAACAATGCAACACAAGGATAAGGAACTTGCAGCTGAGATAGAAAAAGCGAAAGTGATGGGCTCCAAGAAACCAGAAGCTCCATCAATAGACAAAGAGATACCTATATACTTAACACCAGAGTATATCTCTCCATGAGCAAAGGATGCACCAACCATAAAACTTGACAGAAACGCCATATATGAGATATTGCTTCCGTCGATGTCTAGTCATGTCAAACCACAAGAAAATTTGTTAGGCAAGATCCCACATTGCAAGTTTGAAGATCATGATTTACTGCAATAGCTTAAGGATCCTGACAAGCCAAAATACCCTTAGTTTCAACCAGATAGGTACATGTGATGAAAAATGGATGTAAAGAACCAGCCACTGTTGGTAGCGTAGAGTTGGATTTCTGAAGTCATGGAATTAGGACTTATGAACCTGCTATGGATTCCACACTTCGACAGGAGTCCCGAACTCAATGCAGTTGTGCGCACATTGATATCATGCACACACCAAGGCTACGTATCGATAGACAGTAATGTTGACCTCAACATAGACTTGATCCTCAAAATCACGAGACTAAGTAAGCGAGGTGAAGACCCTCATAAGTTATTTGTGAGAAAAACCAAGGACAAAGAGGTCGCTACGCAGATGAAGAAGGAATTCAACATCGTCAAAGGAAAATGAGGTTTTGTCACAGATGGGCTACAAGATGATGCCACGTGATTTGTAGTGCAACTGCTTGGAGGAAAAGTCTTAAGGAAGGCCAGACCAATAAAAGTGCCAGCCGGAGCAGTTCACCTTTCCACGAAGACAGCCGAGGGAGTAAAATTTAATTGGTCTAAGTATTTGTTGAACACGTTCTTGGATGATGTCTGAGAAACTCAAGTCAATGGAACCTCCTTTCACTATAGTTGGCTAATGGTGCTAATCGCCTTTGTAGGTTGGAAGGAACCAAAGAATTATGTCGGTATCGCCTCTCTCATCCAAGATTTTCAAGGACCCATATACACAAATCTCTGGGAAAATATGCAACCGAACCAACATCACACCTCCAACGAAGTACTGTTCACATATTATGAACAGTTGTGCGATGTTATCATTCGCACACCGCACATCTAAAAGTAGGTAACAAAAAAATATATCCGTACTCTGAATTTTAAAGTTGATATGCATTTTATTTATATCTCACCAAAGGTACAGAAGAAGAATCCAGAGTGGTTCCCAGGACACTATCAACTTGATGAAGTTGGTATTGACCTGATCATGGAGGAATGGTTAGATGAATGGAAGGTCTAAGGGCTAATGGTCATCGACATAGACTCATAAGAAAATACTCCGACCGCAACAAATATCACAAAAGAATCCGGTGATGAGCAATAAAAATAAGTTGACGAAACTCAGGCTATACCAGGAGAAAAAAGGAAGGAGTCAGAAATCTCGATGCAGGAGAAAGGGCAGAAAAAGAAGCAGAAAGCCACAAAGCTCCCATCGAAAGAAACGTTGCATGATGATGATTATGAGATCATTGCGAGTAGGGTCAGTGCACATATAGAAGATGCGCTCTGCCTAAAATATAGCAAAAATGAGGAGATTCAAGCTAGTCTACAAGAAAATCTCACTACCTTCTAGGGCATAGCGGCGAAGACCGAACAATTCCAGCGAGACTTGGTTCGAGCATATGATTCAAAAGGAAGATCAGGTGACACACCTCAGCAAAAGAAAAAACCATTATCTCTAACCATGGCACCGCGAACGTGCATCATCCTCATGGACCCTCTAAGCATAATTTTGCCAAGCGATGAATTAACTGAAGGCTCGAAGAGACTAGCACATGTGGATATTGATATTGCGATGTTGCCATTGGAAGGTCTACATACTATGCACTTGTAGGTTGTGGAGGAAATCCACGACAAAGATATGGTGACTGTGAGCCAACACCAGAATTTAGAAGCAAACTATAAACAATTGCAAGAAGAAAGTGCGCAAAAGGCTAAGGAACTTGAAAGTGCAAATGAGTAGTGCCGAAGAATAGAGGAGACTGTTGCTTCGGTCTGCGCAGAGATACCAGAGTGTGACGAGCAGCTAGAACTCGAGGATACCATCATTAAGATCGGCTTTGTGGTAAGTGATCTTAAGGCTGAAATGGATGAAATGGAGATAGAATACAAAGAAAATATTGCCAACATGGAAGCACAAAACCTCCCTAAGAAACCGCCAAATCAAACAAAAATTAGAGCAGCAGAAGTGAAGGTTGCCACAGAAAATATATCCAGCGAAATAGCAAAGTGCCAAAACTTACTGGATGAAGAAACCAGAGTATGGACTATGCTACAAGAGGACCCTAAGTTGTTGCAGGTCCAATAAAGCTTACAACAAACACAAGGAGAGTTAGATTCTCTAAATACATAGATGAAGATCCTGCCGGTGAGAGAGAGACTCTGAATATTTGCAGAAGTCAAGGAACTAAAGAGGGAAATCCAAGTTTTAAGAGAAAGAGAGGCCGACACCGCAGCAAAGTCACAACCCCTAAAGAAGAAGCTCTTGCCATATCGCAAGAGATTGAAGAGAAATTGTAGGAACTCTGTGCATCAGAGACGACAGTACAAGAACATGCTAAGGAAGACCTGTCCCCAGATGTGTTGGAAACTATCAAGGCAGTTGAGCAGGAAGCTAAGGACACAGTTACGAAGCTAAGCACAACTTATCAAGAATTCACTGCGAAGATAGCTCAGCAAGGAGAAGCGCAGCCCACTGAGCCTACTGAAAGTGGCTCAAGGACAAGCCACATGTAAGTGTTAGGGGCCTGTTGGGCACAACTCAAGTTAAGTCAGTTTTGGACAAGTCATTTTTAGAGAGGTGAAGTTATAGCACAGCGTAGCGTATGTAAAGTAAAAGTTACAACACTGCAAAGATCCAACGTTGCGAAGTGCCAGCTCCATGAATATCCAGCATGGCAGAATTTTGGAAGGAAAATGATATAAGTTTCGGTAAGATAGATCGACGATCTATTTTAGGGAATATTCTCCGAGATTCCTTGGAGGTGGGTAAGGAGTGGTGGAGAGGGAAAGCGACCAGTCGCATGAGCACAGGAAGCACTAAGTGAACCAGGAGCATGAAACAGTTAGAGAAGGAGCAATAGGATCAAAGCGACCCATTGGCATGCACTCAGTAGAGGGATTGAAAGTGACTTGACCACGCGCAGTCAGAAGATGCTAGAAGCCAGAGACAGTGCAGAAGGATGGCCATGACGATGAAGTCGCTACCATAGCCTAACAACCTTAGTTAGCAGGGTAACCACACCATTTCGGGTACCTTAGGGTTTGGTTTAGCCCACCATGAATGTAAAGACGTGACCTGCAGGAACAATCTATAAAAAAGGGAATTTTTGTAAGGGAAGGGTTAATCGTTGATTGTTAATATTCTTTTTGGTCATTATTGAGTTTTGTTGATCTTTGTTGAGAGACTATTGTAAATAGTATCTGCAGGTGTGTGCGCAGAGACCCATTGAAGAGAGAAGAGAGTATACAGCTGAGTGCACAAACTGGAACTGTTGAACCCTTCCCATTTATTAAAAACAACAGTTCCTGTGGATGTAGCTCCCATCTTGGGGGTGGACCACGTTAAATACTGCATTGTGTGATGAGATTTAGGTGAATATGTTCTTTGATTATGATGTTGTCTTTGCTTATGCACATTTATTCTTTCATGTTCGTGTTATTGTCTATATTTCTGGCATGTGAATGCCAAGATTAAATTCTAAGTAATATTGCTCTAATTCAGATATACAAGTGGAAAATACTTGTGAATGTATACATATTTCATTTTAGAAGACATCAGATGCAGAAGAATCTAGGTAATGTGTATGGATAAAGGCATAAGTTACATAGTTGCACATATTTGAAGAATGTTGAAAGTGTCTAAGTGTCCATATGCACAGTCCTAGGTAGCGCAACTACCTTGCATACTTGGTTCTTCTGCAGTGCAAGTCCTGTAGCACGCTGGTCGCTAGTCGGAGAGCCGTAAGAGAAGAATCTTCACGTCGCAAGCCAGTCTAAACCCCACATCACCCTGTTGTGGAAACTTTATTCCGCAACTTCCCCATAACTTAGCCTTGGGTGAGACCTTAGTGTGCTCGCAAACTGTTGCCGAAAGTGTCGGTGAAAATGGGTTTAGTTGGTTCCTTGAACTGCGCAGAAACTGGGTCAATCTTGAAAAGCTAAAGAATGAGAATATGAGCCAACAGGAATTTAAGAATTGGCAAGATTTATCAAGGTTTACACACTTTGAAATATGTATGGATCCTTAAAATTTTCCCTGATTACAGGAAGTTGTAGGGTTACAAAAATCACTTGTGGATAATGAGCACCGTTCAAGAAGCATAATAGATGGAAACATTCGAGAAATTGATTTTATGCGTACACAATTTGATAGAATTGTAATTGATTTAAAAAAAGAAAATGTAGAATCCAAAATAGCATATGAGTCTGAACTGAAGAAAGATGTAGAAACCATAACGCGATTGGAAAATGAGCTGAGAAAAAGACCAAAGGTTTTGAACATTCCACCTCTAAAGACTATTATTAGCGAGGAAACATGATTGAATAATAAACTCAAGTAGAAAGAAAAATTAATTGAAAGTTTGAAGCAATATTTTGAAAACAAATTGAGTGAAGAGGTCAATAAACATGTAGCTAATATAGAGAAATATAAAGGAAAAGAGGAAAAAATGAAAAAATTATTTCTATGAAGGAAGAAGAATCTAAAATTTGTAAGGGATACCGTACGGGTCTAATTTCTGCTGGAAATTATGATCCCATTGCACACCAAAAGGCTTTATTTATCTATGAGTGTTCTATACAAACCCGAGAGAAGGAACTGGAGGAAGTTGTTAAAGAAATAGAATTTGGTCAAGAAGTCAAAGAGCTATTGAAAAAGTATCGTGCCTTCTTAAAAATATGAGAGAAGTCCATGATGGAAGCTTTTGCAACATTGAATGCTGAAGGTGATATTTCCGGGTCATCAACCATACATGAAACATTGAAGAAGAAGGTAGATGAGAGGGGCGTTGAGATTAGAGATCTCAAAATGAAAATATTGGAGAACAAACAGGCACAACATTTGGGATGTAAGAATGAGATACAAGAACTGAAATCCCAAATTGCCACTCTGCAGCAGAATAACATTCTTCAGGTAGTACAGTTGTATATACTCCAGATGATACAGAGTTGAGGGCACAATGGCTAGAGACAAAAACACAAATGATGAAGAAAAATTTGGTTGAAGTTCAATCTGAGTTGAATTATACAAAGAGTCCTCTTCAGCAAAAGTAAAATGAACACTCGGAGAAATATAAGAAGAATGTGGAATCGTTGAAGAAGTACATTGAAGATAAAAGTAGACTACAAGAAAATTTGGTAAATTGTAGGAGGAAAGTGAAAAAATTAGAAGAAAAATTAAAACATGCACCTGTTGCAGCTTCTGAAGAACCGAAAGCTTCTAGAGAAGGCAAGAGAGAACGTTCAAATTTTTTTTGTCTAGAAGAGGAAGGCTTGCAGCCTAAACCTCTGTCAAATTTTATATGTGTCACAAGTGGATCCAGATTACTAGAGAAACCTTCACTTAGAATTTACCAAAAATTGATAGAAAAATTGAAGAAATATGAAGAAATTATTTAGTAGAACAAAAGAGAAAAACAATCATGTGGATTAATCTTCCATTTCATTATTATTCAATAGCATGTGTACAATATATAGATTCTCTCCAGAGATAGATCAAGAGACTTCGTGGCAAGTTGATCATCTCACAATAATGAGGGCTTACCTAAACTAATTCCCCACTTACTGACATTATGCCATCCAAATCATACTTGGACCTCACGAATTGGTCAATAACACTTATTATTGGGCGCAACCCAAGTGGAAGAAGTTTTGATGACGAAAGTACAAGTTAGGTGAGGCCCAACATCAGCCAGTTTTGGGAGAAAAAACTCTGCAATTCCCAGGAGAAGGGTATGAAGTGACGCGAAGTTGGCAGGAAATGACCTGTCCCCTTAGTAAAAGACGAAGTACTAAGGATGGTCAAGGTAGTTGGAGCAGTGAGTAAAGAAGCAAAGTAGTGAGTAAAGTGGTGGAATGTTAGTTATAGGAGCGAATATTAAAGAAGAAGAATGGTGCAAAGGACACACCATGACAGTGTCATATCGACGCAGTCAGAACTGTGACTATTAGAGGAAGAGCGAAAGCCAGAGAAGCAGTGCAAAAGGACAGCAGAGCTCCAGCGAAGTAAACACAAAGTATGGTCAATAGGAGAACCGTGCCATTTTGGGTTTGAGGGTACTATGGGGGTTGGCCCATATTTATTGTAAAGATGTGACCTTTGGGCACAATCTATATAAAGGGAAATTTTGTATAAGGGAAGGTTAGATATTTTGAGAGAGAAATAGAGTTGGTTATATCTAAAATGAGAGAGCTCTAAGAGAGGAAAAAGACTCTGTAGCTGTGTGCACAAATATCTATTGTAGATAAGATTCTGCAGCTAAGTTCATAGACTAGAACTGTTAAAAGCTTCCTTGTAATATAAGAATAGTTCCTGTGGACGTAGCTCCCATCTATGGGGTGAACCATGTAAATACTTTTTTTATGTGTTTGAATCTATGTTATCTTATATGTTCATGAATATTTATGTGTATATATGTGTTTCCATATGAACGTGAATGGGAATGATATGTTAAGTAGTGGAACACCCATGTATGAATATGCAAAGTGTTAACGAATGTGATGAATGCGTAGTTCAAAGATAGAAATAACAGTGATTCAGCGGAGTCTGTAGCTATTGGTAATTGCGTCATTTGAAGTCCCGTATTCATGTTATTATGCGCAGTAGAAGCAAATTAGGACAACTTCGTGAAGGTTAGTACCCTGCATCCGCGCATCGCCAGGTTGCAAAAACTTGATTCTGTAACCACCCATATTCACCTCGGGTGAGACTTCATCCTGTTCACAGGTTGATGCCGAAAGGTCCTGTGAATAAAGGGGTTTTTGTTGTTGTTGCTGCGAAGTAACTTTGCCAAACCCGAGCCAGTCTGAGAACAAGAGGAGAAAGCAGACCAACAAATGGTTTTGTTGTTGTGCTAGAAATCACGATGTGCTATGTTGATGTGGAACCGTTAGAAGTGAGAAAAAAAAGGTTATGTTTCCATGTAAGAACTGGTGATGAGCATTGTTAATTGGAATCCAGGGAGAAAATAAACACAGAACTGGGTTATCCAGATAGAAAGAGAGTTCGCGAAGAAAGAAAACAAACACCCACACCTGAACACAGAACATTGGTTACAAAGGTATATATGCACTGATGAACACAAATTTTTCTTCGCATTCTTTTCTAACGAGCTACATGAATGGATATCAAGACTAGCAAAACGAAAAAACTGTTTTCAAGGTGGAGAAGCTACATTTTGGACACCAGATTTAATTCAGAGGCTTAGAGGGATTGAAAACCAAATTTCAAGAGCAATGGACGTTTGGTTGGATAGCATACTAGAAGGCCATGTTACACAGTTTGTTGTGGAAACTTTGAAGTCATAAAATGCAACAGAGGGATATTTATTCAAAGGAGTTAGAGGTAAGTACCTGAAAAACCTCAGTTTATACATTAAAATGCTACTACCTGAAAAAGGAGTCTTAAAAATGCAATCAAATACCTAGGGTTTGAGTCTGTAATGTTCAATAACACAGATAGTGACATAGACGAAGATATTGGTATTTTTCAAAGTGGAAAACGATATAAAGTTAACACTAGAAATAGGTCTTGTGGAACCGAAGCTCGCACATTCCTAGAAACTGAGTTAGGAAGTGATAAAAAATCATATCAGGTTGATTCTAATAGTGAAACAGAACCTAGACAGATTGTCTATCAGCCTATTACTCCGTAGAAACTTATAGTTGAAGAAATAAATACTTCTAGCTCACAGAACACTAGAAGTAGTAATAATGCAGGAGGAGGTACTCATAATCAGTTAAGTAGTGGTATACCCTCATCATCGTAGAACACTACACCTCCTAGAAGAAGAATGACAGACAACATTAAACTACCTATCTTTAAGGGAACTGGCCTAGAAGACCCATAGCAACATTGGTTTCTCCGTGAAGCCGTGTGGAATGTTAAGCAAGTACAGGATGATGCCATAAAAAAATCCCAGCTAGTTACTACATTCAGAGACAAAGCTTTAACATGGTTCATGAAATATTATGTTGGAAAAAACATAAAGTTGGTGGATATCAAAACTACGCTGATTAGAGAATTTAAGAAACCTAAGTCAGAATATCAATGCATCACATAGCTAAAAGAAATCAAACAAAAACCTAATGAGACTACGTGGGAGTTTGATAAGAAATTCAAAGCATTATTAGATCAAGTTAGCTTTGAAATAGCACCGCAACAACATCAAGAATGGTTCATAGATGCGTTGTTGCCCCACATTAGATTACCGTTAATGCAACATAAGCATTAGAAATTGCGATGAAGATAGAAGCTTCTCCCATAGGATAAACTAGCACATGAATGGTACAGATACAGACACAGTTAGAAAACTTGACCTTACAGCTACAAGACATAAAGAAAGGGAAAGAGATAAGAGAAGAGGTTTGGTGCACCAAATGTAAGGGAGAAGGACACTCCAAGGAACACTTCCTTGTATTTAGAGATTACATTGCTAGTGGAGCACCAAATCCATTAAAGCAACAACGAGGACTATGGTGTGATATTTTTCGATGTAGAGGACATCGCCCAGAGGACTATTACCTACTTCAGAAGTATGTACAGACACCAAAGAATTTGTGCTGCACATTCTATAAATCGGTTGGTCATGATTGATACCAACTGCAAAGCTTATGATCTCATGATAGAAAGAAAGTATGATGTATACAGACTCCAAGAAGAAACACTGCATAATAATTAAAATGCGTAGTATTACCAAGGCACATATAGAGGACGTGGTGGATACAGAGGAAGAGGACACCACACTGGTCAAGGATGAGGAAGAGGCCAGATTGTATGCTATAAATGCGCTTAGCCCAGACATTTATCAAGAGACTATCAGAATCCATGCACTACTTGTAAGTATTGTACGTCATTTGACCATGTCATTGAAGCATGTCCCATTTTGCAAGGAAAAATTAAAGAGAAAAGAACAGAAGGACATAACCCAAATATACAGATGATCGCAACTGAGAAAAGAAATGAAGATCACAACATTCATGTTGTGACACGAAGTAGATTCTTGACAGGAAATGATAGGAGAAACAAAGCTTCGACTTCTAAAGATCACTTAAACGGACTAAAGCCTACTGATGGGCCTTGGGTAAGAAAAGAAATGGGAAAAATGCCTTCGTTTAACCCCGACCAAGAGAAAAATTTATTCAGGGAAGCAAGAAAAGGCTTTTAGTTTGAATACAAGGACCCAACTACGAAGTGATCAGACACCAATACTGGATATGCCGATCTCATATAATGAATTGTGAACTTCGCCAGACCAGATAATTCCTATTAAACAGTTCCTACAGAGCTGCATAAAGTTGATAAGGCATGAAAATGCCTTAGGGGAACTACATAACCTACTTGGAAATTACGAACAACGTGATATAGTAAATGATGCACATAGAGCGATTCATCATATCAAGAACCATAGAAGGACAGTTAGAGAAATGAGGCTAAATGCGTAGATTGGAGATTTTGAAATGAACCAAGTCATTCTCAACCTAGGCTGAAAAGTGAATGTCCTGACAAAAAAAACATGGGAACATATGGGAAATCCAAAGTTATCATGGTCACCTATATAGTTGAGACTAGCTAATCAACAAAAGGTTATACCTTTTGGGATATTATCAAGTGTCCTTGTTGACATTGATGGAGTGCGAAGTAAAGAAGACTTTGGGGTTATCGAGATCATAGATAAAAGCAATCTATATCCTGTGCTATTGGGGATTGACTGGGAAATTGATAACCTCGCAATTATCAATCTGAAGAAAAAACAAATGATATTTGAAGGACCAGATAATAGGGTCATTGCACCCTTGGATACTTTATAAGGACCTAGGTATGTTGAACCAGTCTAAGAAGAATGCAAAGCTCAAGAACTTGATAATATCTACAAGATGATTGTCAACCAAGCATATAACATTAATGTTACAGATGATGGAACATTGAGCTGAAGATGCGACAGTTCTTGCATATTAAAACTAGACGCGGGAATGGAGAACTGGCAGATCCTAATGCATGAAGTATCAACAAGACGATGTGCGAAGATAAAAAAATTCACTACACTAGATTGAATCAGAGGTAAGTCCAATTCCTACTTATGAGGGGATGGCTAATATCCACACATTTCTTTAATAACATCAAGTATTAGTTTCAGATGAATATAAGTTAGCAGCTTTGGATACAACATTGCGAGCTATACCTGCTAGATGGTGGGTTGTGCATAAGTAGAACCTAAACACATGGAAATAATGTAAGCACATGATGGAGATCATATTTGCAGAGAAAACTGAGATTGTACAAGAAAAATACAATGGACAGACTAATCTTAGCTATCATATAGAGTTTTGCTTGAAAGCATGGATGCATATACGTAAGGAAAAATGGGTTCATATTTTTTTGCACACATTGGATGAAATACCAAAGAATTGGTATGTCGAAGCAGAACTTCACAGAAGTACAACAGATTGGGACATAGTGATCAACGACTTCGATCCACTTTCAGTTTTGAGGATGATTGTTGTTAAGAACCCATGTCTTTACTTTGTTAGTATGTTGTTGTTGGACGCATATGCTTTGTAAGTCGTCCCGTAGTATTTATTGATCAATAGTTTGTGTTATTGTTGTTGGCGCATATGCTTTGTAAGTTGCCCGTAGTATTGTTGATCCATAGTTTGTAACGGCCCATGGTTTCAACCCATAGTATTGGCGCCTAGAATTAGTATATAAGTGTGTGTTGAGACCTATGAAGGCACCGTGAAGTTATTTGTATTGAGCTTGCTCAAAGGAGGTTGCCCCCTAGAAGTGGCCTGTGATCAATACAAAAGTGATTCTGAGTTTTGTCATTTCTGCTATTTCGCGTATTCTTGTTAATTAATTGTTGCAGGTGCCTCACATCTGGTATCAGAGCACTTTCTTGGGCTCGCTGGGTGAAATTTCTGCCAAATTTTTTTTCGCATCTGTTGCAGGTTCGGATTTGGGAATAATCCCCATCCGCTTAGCTGTGGGAAGTACTTGGGCATAAGCCCTAAAACTCATTGTGAGGAGTACCACAGGAACCCTGAAGTAGCTGGCCCATTGAGAGGACCTGCCAGCGAAAAGGGCAACGACCCCTACCTGATTGACTAGTTCCCACCCGTGAGGTAAACCAAGAGCTGTCGTTTGTGGCAAAGTGGTTATCAGTTTTACCTGAGCCGTGGAGTGAGGGGTATTGCCCCAATACGCAAGCCGTCAGACAGCATTGGTGGCCGAGTGAAACCCCTGAACTGTTAGGAAGCCGCACATACCTGGGGTCCATATCTACTTTTAGCTAAACTATTGTCGATCACTGCTACGTCGTTTCAGATCTATTTTGCAAGCCGTTCCAGATTCAATCGCTTTCAATCCATTCGGTGCTGTTCCAGATCTCTTTCGAGCCTTAGCCGCTCCAGTCTGAACTGAAGAAAAAAAAAAAAAAAATTCAGTTTTTTCTCCATATCTCCCCTTATTTTCACTCTGTTTTCCTTGAAATTTTCGGGGAACCCCTGTCATCCCATTCTGCATATTTCAGTCCTGAGGACCCTATCCCCAATTCCCCTTCCCAAAGCTCGAAATCCCACATTTGTCTATTTTTAGGGTTTGCCATAACTTCCTCAGATTTCACCCAATCACCTTCACATTTTACCACAGAGTTCCTTTCTGAATTCTGCTTCTTTGTTCCCCTCTGCCAAATTTTCCCATTCTTTCAACCCGTTTATGAAATCCTCATTTTTGCTTCCCTGTCTATCCAACAGTGTCCAAAACCTAGTCAAACCCCAGTTACCCTTCTGATTTTTTTCCAAATCCAAATTTTCCCTTACTGAAGTAGTTCCTGTTTTTGTTTTCCTACCTAGTAAAAGAAAAAAGAAAAAAAAAAAAAAAAATCCTGGTTATGGTTGTCACCCGTGCAGGAGCAAAAACCATGGAGGAAGCACTTGTAGCCATCCAAGCCAAACTCCAGGATCTGGATGAAAAATTTCTCGGTCTCCATCTTGAACATTCAGCTATGAACAACAAACAGCAGTCCGAGTCTTCAGTAGACAATGGGTTCTCTTCTTCCAGCAATTTTCGTGGTCCGAAGCTTGATTTTCCTCGCTTCAATGGGACCGATCCAACTGGATGGATCTATCGTGCAGAACAGTACTTCAGTCTGCATAATACTTTTGATGTCAACAAAGTTCCGTTGGCATCCTTTCATTTGGAACAGGAAGCTCTTCAATGGTACCATTGGTACATCAAGGCTCATCCAGAGCCCAACTGGCCTGACTTTTGCCAGCTCCTTTTGCAACGATTTGGTCCTAGTGCTTTTGATGACTTCACAGGAGCCCTCACTAAACTTCGCCAAACTGACACTGTGAGAGAGTATCAAACCGAATTTGAGAATCTAGCCAACCACACCGAAGGATTGTCTGATGAATTTTACCGGAGTTGTTTTATCAGTGGTTTAAAGGATGCCATTCGCTCTGAGGTCAAAATGTTCTGTCCCAACACAATGATGGAAGCACTCGGGTTGGCTAAGTTGGCAGAAGACAAGATTGCAGCCCAACAACGCTCCAAGCCCACTTTTGTTCCCTTCCGAAATATGGGTTCTCAGCGACCACCTATACTGCAGGCTCCTCGACCGACTCCTATCAAGCGTTTGTCTGAAACAGAGATGCAAGCATGCAGAGAAAAGGGGCTTTTCTATAATTGTGATGAGAAATTCACTCAGGGACATAGATGTGTTCAGCAAAAGCTCTATCTCCTGGATGTGGAGTCTCTGCCTACCTCTGAAATGGGTGACGAAGATCCAGAAACACTGGATGCTCCGGTCGACATTCAGGAACCGCCTATTGACCCTCCGTCTCAGGATGACCAGCCAGAGATATCTCTCCATGCTTTAGCTGGAATCACCACCCCCCAAACAATGCGGGTCAGGGGTTACTTCAAGAAGCTTCCTCTTACAATCCTCATTGATTTTGTTAGCACGCATAATTTCATTGACCCTCGGATCGCCAAACAAGCTGATTGTTTTATCCATCCTTGCTCCAACTTTGAAGTCATGATTGCCAATGGGGGCACCTTACCTTGCAAAGGGAAGTGTCGAAATGTGCGTATCTCTATGGGAGATTATACCTTGCACTCTGACATGTTTGCCTTGCCCTTAGGCGGATGTGATGTGGTTTTGGGCGCTCAATGGCTACGCACACTCGGCCCTATCTTATGGGATTTTTCCGAACTTTGGATGTAGTTTTCCGAGAATGGACACAAACACACATTGACAGGATTACAACCAGGTTCTCTCAACATCATCAGCTCACATCGCATGGAAAAACTCCTCAAGAATAATTCACATGGTGTCATCGCTCAGATCCATTCCATCTAGACGCAACCATCAGCGGTTTCCACTACTCCTTTGGATCTACAACAAATTCTGGATTGATATACAGGTGTCTTTGCTGAACCAGTGGGATTACCACCTTCCAGGCCAGAAGACCATCGTATTCAGCTCCTTCCTGGCAGCGTTCCTCCCAACATCAAGCCCTATCGCTACCCATTTCACCAAAAAACAGAGATTGAAATGCTCGTTCGGGACTTATTGAAGCAAGGTATTATTCGCTCAAGCACTAGTTCCTTTTCTTCTCCAGTTATTCTTGTCCGCAAAAAAGATGGGTCATGGCGCCTCTGCATTGACTTTCGAGCACTTAATCACCTCACCATCAAGGATAAGTTTCCAATTCCTGTTGTTGATGAGCTTCTTGATGAGCTTCATGGGGCTCACTTTTTCTCCAGGTTGGATCTTCGTTCTGGGTATCATCAAATTCGGGTTCATGAGGATGATATTCCTAAAACAGCTTTCCGTACACATGATGGCCATTATGAGCTTTTGGTCATGCCCTTTGGCCTCACTAATGCTCCTTCCACATTCCAGGCCTTAATGAATAAAATATTTCGACCCTACTTGCGGAAATTCATTCTGGTATTCTTTGATGATATCCTCATCTACAGTAAAACATGGGATGAACATCTCCAGCATCTGGATCTTGTCATGCAACTTTTCTCTGACCATCATCTCCATGCCAAGCAGTCTAAATGTGTTTTTGGACAAAATGAAGTTGAGTATCTCGGGCACATTATCTCAGCACAAGGGGTTCGCGTGGATCCTGCCAAAATCAAGGCCATGAACAATTGGCCACATCCTCAGACACTCAAGAGCCTTCGTGGTTTTTTGGGGTTGACTGGATACTACCGCAAGTTTGTCAAGGATTATGGGAAGATTGCAGCTCCATTAACTGCTCTATTGAAAAAAGATGCTTTTACATGGACACCTGCTGCTCAGTGTGCATTTGACAAACTAAAACAAGCTATGTGTACTACACCGGTGCTAGCTATGCCTGATTTTTCCAAGCCCTTCACTATTGAGAGTGATGCTTGTGGCAATGGACTTGGTGCTGTTCTCCTTCAAGATGAACACCCCATTGCGTTCACCAGCAAAGCCCTTTCAGGTAAGAATTTAGCTGCCTCTACCTATGAGAAGGAAATGATGGCTATTTTGCATGCAGTACAGAAGTGGCGTCCATACCTATTAGGGAATCATTTCTGCATCAAGACTGATCACCAGAGTCTGAAATATTTCTTGGACCAGCGTGTCTCCTCCCCGGCACAACAGAAATGGGTTAGAAAACTCATGGGCTATGACTATGAGATCACTTACAAGAAGGGTACAGACAATATTGTGGCAGATGCTCTTTCTTGCACATTTGATGCCCAAGGTTCTCTTTCAGCTATTTCTATGCCTGTTCCAAATTGGTTGCAATCTGTTCAACAGGGTTATGTCAATGAATCTTCCTTATCTCAGATCATCCAACGCTTGACCAACAATCCTTCTGCTGTCCCGCATTACTCTTGGGATGGTGCTTCTCTGCGATACAAGGGTCGTCTGGTGCTTCCCCAGAGCACAGATCTTCAACAGGATGTCTTTTATGAACTCCATGCTTCTCCATCGGCCGGGCACTCTGGGTTCCTCAAAACATATGAACGAGCACGACGTAACTTCTTTTGGCAGGGCATGAAAAGGACAATTCAACAGATGGTGGCCGAATGTGATACTTGCCAACGTAATAAGGGTGAAACAACACTCCTTCCAGGATTGCTTGAACCCTTTCCCATACCTACACGGATTTGGACAGATATTTCTATGGATTTCATTGAAGGGCTCCCTAAATCTGGCGGGAAGACAGTGATTCTCGTTGTGGTTGATCGTCTCTCTGAATATAGTCATTTTTGTGCTCTTAGCCATCCCTATACAACCTCCTCCGTCGCTCAAATTTTTATGGACCAGATCTTTCGTCTTCATGGCATCCCTTCTTCCATTGTCTCGGATCGTGATGCGACTTTCACTAGTCATTTTTGGACAGAACTATTTCGCCACACTAGCACCAAACTGAAGATGAGTTCAGGGTATCACCCACAAACAGATGGTCAGAATGAAATTGTCAATAAATGCTTGGAAACTTATCTTCGTTGCTTCACCTCGGAACAACAACATCAGTGGGCAAAGTGGCTCCCTCTCGCTGAATGGTGGTACAAGACCTCTTACCACACTGCCTCTAAAATGACCCCATATGAAGCAGTCTATGTTCAAGCACCTCCAGCTCTTCTTCCATACACCCCCACCAGTTCACCAGTTCAGGAAGTTGACACGGTCCTTCGCAACCGCGATCAGATTCTTCGCATTTTGCGGGACAATCTTCACATGGCAAGAAATCGCATGAAGCAACAAGCTGATCAGCACCGTTCGGAGTGCACTTTTCAAGTCGGCGATATGGTTTTTCTTTGTCTCTAGCCGTACAAACAATCCTCCTTGAAACTCAAAGGGCGTCATAAGCTCGCTCCAAAGTTCTATGGGCCATATCGGATTCTTCAGCAGATTGGGTCTGTTGCTTATAAATTGGAACTTCCTCCTTCTTCCCGCATTCATCCAGTCTTTCATGTCTCTTGTCTGAAGAAAGTTCTTGGCACCAACATAAGCGGCCAAACGATTTTACCCGAACTGGATAATGAAGGATCCATCCTTTTGGAGCCAGAGGCCATCCTCAATCGGCGCACGCGTCAGCTTCGCTCTCGCTCTATCACAGAGGTCTTAATTCAGTGGCATGGCATGCAACCCGAGGATGCTACATGGGAACCACTCCTTCAGATTCAACAACAATTTCCACATCTAAAGCTTTGAGGACAAAGCTTTTTTTAAGGGGGAGGGGATGTTAACAACCCATGTCTTTACTTTGTTAGTATGTTGTTGTTGGACGCATATGCTTTGTAAGTCGTCCCGTAGTATTTTTTGATCAATAGTTTGTGTTATTGTTGTTGGCGCATATGCTTTGTAAGTCGCCCGTAGTATTGTTGATCCATAGTTTGTAACGGCCCATGGTTTCGACCCATAGTATTGGCGCCTAGAATTAGTATATAAGTGTGTGTTGAGACCTATGAAGGCACTGTGAAGTTATTTGTATTGAGCTTGCTCAAAGGAGGTTGCCCCCTTGAAGTGGCCTGTGATCAATACAAAAGTGATTCTGAGTTCTGTCATTTCTGCTATTTCGCGTATTCTTGTTAATTAATTGTTGCAGGTGCCTCACAATTGTCCAAGTTTCAATGAGGCTTTACAGATCATTAAAACGAAGATATTTAATGATGTCTCATTACCTATGTATAAGAAACCAGATTGGGAAATACAAATGGAACATTCCCTTGAATTCTACAACTTCGCTTTAGACGAAGATGAAGATGAAGACCCTCTCGATGTAAATATAACTTATTCCGAAGGAAAGCGCGATGTAGAAGGACCTGATTTAGAAATTCCAGAACTGAGTAATCCTGTAAAGACTAGAAAGATCAATATTGGTATTGGTAATGAACTCAAATTTGCTTCTATTGGGGATTACTGGATGAAGAAACAGTAGGACATAATGCATACCTACTATGTGAATATCAAGATTTATTTCCTATCAAGTTTTCCGAGATGAAAGGAATTTTAGGAGACTTGGGAGTTATTAAAATACCTCTCAATCCTGATGTGAATCCTATTAAGCAAATTCCTTACAGATGAAATCCCAAATATAAAGAAAGAGTGAAGGAAGAAATTCATAAAATGCTTGACGCGGGAATTATTGAAATAGTAGAAGAATTAGAATGGATAAGTCCCATGGTTATTCAAGACAAGAAAGCTAAAGGTGAGATTAGAATTTATGTGTACCTTAGAAAGTTAAATTATGCATCTCTGCATGATCCATTTCCTACTCCATTTATAGATAAAGTGCTAGATAATGTTGGAGGAAACGAAGCATACTCCTTCACTGACAGATTTTCTGGATATCATCATATCAGAATTGCTCTAGAATATAGACACAAGAAAACCTTTTCCACTAAATGGGGATCATTTCAGTATACAGTTATGCCCTTTTGATTGAAAAATACACCTGTTATTTTTTCAAGAGTGGTTGTTGCTGCATTTAAGGATTATATTCATAAGTTCTTATAAGTCTCCTTTGATGACTGGACAATATTTGGGTTTCTGAAGAACCATTATGTGAACTTAAAAATGATGTTAATTAAGTGTAGACAACATCAAATTTCCTTGAACATGAAGAAAAGCGTCTTTTGTGTTACTTATGGAATTATATTGAGACACATTGTATGTAAGCAAGGACTGATCGTCGACCCAACAAAGATCATAGTTATAGTAAACCTTCTAGTGCCTAACTCAGTGAAACAACTACGTACTACATTTGGGCACATAGGATACTATAGAAAGTTGATCAAAGGATATGCGTAGATCACTGCACCTATGGAGAAATTATTGAATAAAGAAGCGAAGTACAGTTGGACTGAAGAATGTCAAAGAGGATTAGACACATTGAAATAGAAAATGGTTACAACACCTATTCTCATCTTTCCTGACTGGAATAATCCATTCCATGTACACGTAGATGCTTCATATATAACACTTGGCATTGTATTAGCTCAACTAGGTGAGGGAGGCATCGATCACCCCATCGCATTTTCAAGCAGAAAACTATCTTCAGCAGAAAAGAACTATACCACGACAGAAAGGGAAGGCTTAGTTATGGTGTACGCATTGCATAAGTTTAGACACTATCTTCTAGGTTTACATTTTTGTATGTTTACTGGCCATTCATATTTGAAATACTTGGTCAATAAACCATTTTTACGAAGGTATATATGCACTGTTAAAACCCTCCTTGTAATCAACCAAACAACACTAAGTAGAACAACATAATGGTCTATGGCATGTCTATGATGGGAATATTGTTCTAACAACCCACCTTAATCCAAAATGGTTGTGAGCATGAGAAATAGGGCCCAAGCAACAAAGGCTTATGGTCACCCTTTACATTATTAATCCATATGAAATAAAGAAAGAGGAAAAACCACATGGGGAAAATTCTCCCTAAAAAATGGACATGAAAGAGAAACCAAAAACTGAATACTCTTCAAACTAGATGAATATGTCTGGAGGATTCTTCTTCTTAGGAAGAAGAGGAATGTGCTCAAGTAGATCATGTACATGTACAACTGCATGATGGAAACTGGAACCATGTAGAACAACTAAGTAACACTGATAGTAGAGCAAAAGCTATTCTTCACACTTGATCTTCGAACCAACCAGGGTGCCAGGTCCAAAAGAGACTTGAGATGCTTGAGAATAAGTGACCCCAAGCGAATCATAAGGCTCTTGAAGCATCAACATCGAACCAAGAGAGTTGTAATCAACTCCAAGAAAAAGGAACACGAGTAACATGTTATACAACTTGATGAGAACTTTATACTCAAAACGAGAGCTCTAGCCATAAAAACTCATATTTTTGCATAAAAAACACCAAAAACCAACCCCAAATCAAAACGTGGTGCTACCAGCAGCACCACTTTTTTTTTTGGTTAAAAATATAGACATAGAACAAAACAGTCCTTATTGTTGTTTAGAAAAACCTTAAAATCAAACCTTAAATTGAAAACTGATACTACCAGTAGCACACCTTTTCAAAAAATGGCATTCTTATATCATTGTATCATAACTTAAAATTGTATTTATTAAATGTCTTAGTAACACTATATAAATCTAGCACTGAGTTAAACACAAATTATTCAAGAAATTACTTCACCGTACTTTTCATATAAAATAAAAGGATTTATGATATTATTCATAATAAAACTATAGATTAAACCATAAAATATAGAAGTTATGATATTTGGAGGCACAAGGAAGAAAGAGGAAATGCAGTATACTATAAAACGACAACTATTTATAAAGAATATGAACTCGAGTTATAAAAATTCTTATGTTTGCATACAAAAACAAAAAACAACCTCAAAATGAACCATGGTGATATCATTGTAATCGAAACCCTAAACCGACCCTCGAATTCAAAAGTAGACCTCCTAAAATAAAATAAAAACAAATTTCAAAAATATGAAAATTAAAAACTGCAAAATTTATTAAAATAATTAAAAAACCAAAATTCAAAAAAATAAAAAATTAGAACCTTACAAGAAAACATATAAAAGAAAATTAAAAATATTAAAACAAATTTAAAAAAAAAAAAAACAAATTACAAAAATATACAAATTTAAGAACCAAAATTAATATTTGAAAAAAAATTACAAATCAAATTATTTTTATTTTTATTTTTTCAATTTTTCTTAAATTTTTTCAAATTAAACATTTTTTTTTTTAATTTTAAAAGAAAATTTAATTAAAACATTTGAAAAAAAAACTTAAAATAATAAATTTAAAAAAAATAAAAATAAAAATTTTAAACTAAAAAAAGAATAAATTTACAAAAACTATAAAAAAATATTTAAAAAAAAAACAAAAAAACTAAACCTACCTTACCTCCCTACCCCTCCCGCCCCCATCCCCTGCCTCCCTACCCCTCCTGCCTCCCTCCCGCTGCCACTACCTCCTTTCCTTCCCCCCTCCCGCCGCCCCTACCTCCTCTCCTCCCCTCCCTCTAGTCCCCCTTCCCCATCCCCTCTCTCTCCCCCCTTCCCTCCACGCTCGTTCCCTCCACTCTCTCTCCCACATTCCCTCCACTTCCGCGCCCCCCACACCCTCCCATATCCCCCTTCACTCCACCCCCAGGCCACCTGTTCCATCCCCCTTCCCCCCTCCCCTGTTAAGATCCTAGTGGGAGGCCTTCACTAACATCTCGAGGTTTTGGTGTAACGGTTCATATCATCTGGTATTAGAGCCTCCACCCAGGTTCAAGTCACAGAGCGGGTGGCAACGCTGGCATTGTAGTGTTCACCCGGGGCTCGTACAGCGCAAAGGGGACACCACCGTATGGGCGCACATCCAGCCCAGAGTCTGGATTGCAGAGCGTGGTGGGATGTTAAGATCCTAGTGGGCGGCCTTCACTAACATTTCAGGGGTTTCACTCAACCACCAATGCTGTCTGACGGATTGCGTTTTGGGGTAGTACCCCTCACATCACGGCTCAGGTAAAACTGATAACCGCTTTGCCACAAACGACAGCTCTTGGTTTACCTCACGGGTGGGAACTAGTCAATCAGGTAGGGTCGTTGCCCTTTTCGCTGGCAGGTCCTCTCAATGGGCCAGCTACTTCGGGGTTCCTGTGGTACTCCTCACAATGAGTTTTAGGGCTTATGCCCAAGTACTTCCCACAGTTAAGAGGATAGGGATTATTCCCAAATCCAAACTTGCAACAGATGCGAAAAAAACAATTTGGCAGAAATTTCACCCAGCGAGCCCAAGAAAGTGCTCTGATACCAGATGTGATGAACCTGCAATAATTAATTAATGCAAATACACGAGATATCAGAAATAATAGAATAGAATCACTTTTATATTGATCACGGGCCACTTCGAGGGGGCAACCTCCTTTGAGAAAGCTCAATACAATTAACTTCACGGTGCCTTCAATGACCTCAACACACACTTATATACTAAGTCTATGCCCAATACTATGAGTCAAAACCATGGGACATATAATACTATAGGATGACTTACAAAGCATATGCGCCCAACAACAATATACTAACAAAGTAAAGACATGGGTTCCTAACATCCCAGCCGTCCCTCCCATGGGGTGGCACGAAGGGGGGAGAGGAGAGGACACGGGGGCACGGGGGTGGAGGGAAGGGGAGAGAGGGGATGGGAAGGGGGATGAGAGGGAGGGGAGGAGAGGAGGTAGGGGCGCGAGAGGGGGGGGGGGGAGAGGGGGGGGGGGAGAGGAGGTAGGGGATGGGTGCAGGAGGGATAGGGAGGTAGGTGAGCGGAGAGGGGTTAGCAGTCGGGGGTGAGAGGGGTATGGGTAGTTTTTTTTTTAATAATTTTTAATTTTTAATTTTTTTAAAATATAAATTTTTTATATTTTATATTTTTTCAGTAGTTTTGATTTTTTTTTTAATTTAGTTATAAATTTAAGATTTTATTTTTTTGAAATTTTGTTGTATTTAATTTTTGTTTTGTTTTGAGTGTTTTTTCAAATTTAAAAAAAATAAAAAAATTGTTTAGTTATATACATAGGAAAGGCTTAAAATGCATAAAGAAAACATTGAAATGACTTCTTTTTTTCATTTTTTTTACAAATTTGCTCATAAAATAATTTATTTAGGAGAAAATTTATAAAAAAACTTCAAAAATACATATATTTTTCATTCTAAATGGTTTCTAAAAATTAAAAAATTAAAAAAGTGTATTTTTTTCATTATAACTAGTTACTAAATGTAGATTTTTTTGTAAACTTTGAAAAACACCCTTCTAAATAAAAGTTATAGTTTTCTTATGACTAAGAAGTTTCAAAATCACAAAAAAATGGCTCAAAATGAAAAATGGTGCTACCAGTATACACACTTTCTGAAAATGGGGCAAACACAGCTACTAACAATGACCATAAAAAACAAGAACAATGTTGGGTTCTCGTCAAGTTGTATAGCTTCTTGAGTCCCAAATGTGCCAATGTGATGGCTAAGGCTTCTCCATCTTCAAGTGAACTTGAATAAATTCTGCTAGTCATGGTGTAGGAATACATAGGAAGCAAAAGAGTGTGAAGCAATGAGATATATTCACTTGACTTACAAATTTATCCTTGACCATATTTCGAACCAATACTCTTATATGAAGAAAGAACCTCTTCTAGAGAAGGCTCACTATGATCACCAACCAACAAACCATCTTCAACATTTGTAATAGAATAATTAGAGGAGAAAGATGTGGAATGGAGAGACATCTCTTCAACAATATTGATGGCAACATCTCGTATTTTATCTTCATGAAAAACAACTTCATGGAAAACAGAGGAAGCCACAGACGGAAAAAGTTGAGCTGGATCATTTCTTGAAACTGTATCTTCTTCTTCTTCTTCTTCTTCTTCAGTTTGAACAACTTCTTGAGAAATGAATTAGGCCAAGAAATTTGGAGGTAGAACACATGAGGAGGTGACCATTTGCTTGCTCTCCATATAGCTAATATCTTCTTTCTACAATCCAAGAGATTTATCTAGATTTCTCCAAAGCTCAAATGGATACTCAACACAATCAATGAGATAATGCATTCTAGGAGGTATAGCTAGACACATAGTTCCATATTCTCTATCACAGTCATTGATTTAATCACACTTCTCTTCATAAGATTCTGGCTCGCTCATAGCACCAATCGACACATCAAAGAGATATTTTCTCTTGAGATATGCACACATCTTTTATTTCCATTCTGAATAGTTGAATGGAGAGAGGAGAGGAACTGCATTCAAATCCATAATGAAGTTGTTGTAGGCACCTGCAAAACACACACTTAGAAATCTATTTTGGAAGCAAGACTAGGATCCCCTATGAAGATTTGATACCATGTCAAATTCTATATGTGTCATAGAAGGATCTAGATTACTAGAGCAAGCTTCACTTAGAATTTACCAAAGATTGACAGGAAAATAGAAGAAATATGAATAAAATATTAAGTAGAACACAAGAGAAAAACACTCATGTGGATTAATCTTCCATTTCATTATTATTCAATAGCATGTGTACAATATATAGATGCTCTCAAGAGACAAAATCGAGAGACTTAGTGGCAAGTTGAGTAGCTCACAATAATGAGGGCTTACCTAAACTAATTCCCCACTAACTGACATTAATGCCATCCAACTCATACTTGGACCTTGCAAATTGGTCAATAACACTTATCAGAGCTATGAGTGGATAATTATGAACCTATGTGTGGACCAAAGTAGTGGAGTAGTGTTTTTATGAGCACTAGTGACCATTAATACACCAATTTGACCAAATCAGGCATGCAGTGCCCTTAGACTCCTTAAAATAGGGAAACTGTTGGTGGTGGTGCTTTCGCACTACAATAGGAAAAAAGGAAGGAGCTACCTACTTGAAGAAGTCGAGGTAGAGAGCATGAGAAAAAAATATTTTCGTAGTTCTATGTGTGAGATGTGTAGTAAACTGAAGTAAAAAAAAAAAAAATTTAAACTAAACTATGAGAACAAGTGTTAACACCCAAAAAGTGCTCACTAGCTCATTCCCATTTTCTCATGACCCATTTGTCCACTTTTTCCACCATTTGAGCCTCTAAAACCTTCAAAAGACCACCAAAAAGACCATAATACACCTTTTTCCCCTCAAAATATGTATTTTTCCTCAAAAAAACACAAAAAACCCTCAAAAAGGGTCCAAAATTCCCCAAAATCAATTAAAAGGGAATAATATTAAAAAAATATTCAAAAAAGGGAAAATAGGGAAAAAGAGACCTAAACCATGTTGGTCAATACCATTGGTTTCCTTAAACCATAATGGTATTCCCCATCACCAAAAAACTATAAAAAGGTGATAGGGGCTCCTCATTATTCATCCACATTTCATCATATCCTTATGCTACCAAATTCCCTTTGAGAGCCCTTGACTCCCATTTCAAGTTTGAAGATCCCCATTGAAGCTTTGGAGAAGAAGAGACCATTGGACATTGGAGCATCTCAACCTTGGAACTGCTCAAAATTCACCATCCTCACCATTTGAGGTAATACAAAATCAATTTTTTTAATTTCTCGTTTTTCTTATAGATATTATTGCTTATGTTCGTGAATCTAGTTTTTTATTTCTTTGCACATATTAATGTTAGATCAAATTACATTAGTTTTTACATATTTTTATTGAGATAGTTACAACTAGTTAGCAGGTGCATCCTTGCACATGCTTGGTTGAAAAACCAAGCAACAGTTTTTGGCGACTCCGCTGGTTTTCGAACATTAAATCTTTGCTTTAGATATATATTTTAGTTGTTTTTTCACTTTAAAACTGTAGATCCGCCATACTAGTCAGCTTCTTGATAGCTGCCCTAGCCATTGGCCCTTTCTGCAGCCCAAAATTTCAATTTTTGGATTCATTTTTCGTCGGCCTTTTTCCGTCCGTACATCACGGCTTTCGGCACCAATAGTCGCGTGGCCCATCACGACTGTTTGCCTATTTTCCATGTGGCCCATTGCAGATGTTCGCCTGTTTTCCACATGGCCCATCGCGCCAGTTCGACTTTTTTCCGCGGTGCCTATCACGGTTGGGCGGCTTTTTCCCATGCGGTCCATCGCGAATTTTAGACCTTTTTTCGCGTAGCTCATCGCGGCGTTTGCCCACCGCGCCACGATTCACATCGCGGTTTTTTCCCATATCGCCGCGATCCACATCGCGGCTTTTCGCCTCACAGTCGCGATATTTCCTGTTTCGATTCGGCCAATTTTTTCCATAATTTTTTGCTCAATTGACCCATTTTTTCCAGCCTTTTTTTCTGCAATTTTTTGACAGCCTAGTGTTTTATTATTGCAGCATTATAAATTTATTTTCTGTTATATGCTTTATTAATCTTTTTGAAAATTTTCAGTTAAGTGAAATAAAGATTTGTTAAAGTATTTTTCAAGTTGTAAGTTTCATACATTGCAAAGTTAGAATCATATTTCTAAATTGCTCAATATTTTTCTCAAGAAAGCTTTTAGAAATCCACTTATTTCTGCATATGTTATTTGTTTTACCTTGAAAATTTTGAAAAATCCATATTTTTTGAAAAATAAAGCATTTACATTTGAAAGCGTCTTTCATTTTTTGCAAATTGAAATAATTTTAGTTTGTGATTAAATCGCCCATGCGAGGCAAATTATTTTGGTATACAACCACACCATCACACAATCTATCACAATAATTTCAAGTGAGCCTTAAAATTCTTTTAACTCAACCAACATTCTAACCCCATTTGGGGAACACAAAAAGAATATTGTAGTTAGATAGGATTGAGGGGATAAGTATCCAAATAACACCCCTCACTCACTTACATGTTGAGACATAGTGGTTGACATTTAGGGTACCAAAATCCCTTATTATTTGTTGACACGGTTTAAAACCAATTCGTCGGGAAGGCCTCTCCCTTAGGAGGGTTGAAGTAGCCAGACTGGTTCCGGAGGCCTGAGTGGAATACCACAATCCATTCAGTCACTAAAGGATACCTACTCATTGTTCTTGTTGTACCACACTTGTGGGAGTACAATGGTGATATAAAAAGAGCTACAGATTCACCCAACCGGACGTGTCATGAACGGGGTATCTTAGTGGCCCATTTTCTAGGCTTGACTACTCGGTATCCCTCCCGGTAGGGGGATATCTAGCCTTTGATTCTACAATTTATATTGTTTAACTTGGATTTCATCACCTTACAGAGGATATATCTTGTTGAGACATAATACTTTTTAGTTAGGTGTTTGCATGCTCCATTACCTCCCTTTGGTTAGTGAGTACACCTTTTTTCTATTTTTAGGAGTTGTTTGCATGTTGGTTTTCTGACCACATTTTTTTATTACTCCACTTACCATAGCACAACTGTTATAGTAAGTGTTTTGAGGTTGGTTGTTGGCTTGAGTGCCATTATTTTTTACGCTCCCCTCTTGCACACACGGTTGCATTAGGGCTTTAGAGCTTTCCACTCACCACCACATAGTAGATTTAATTCACAATTGTCACCATTAAGTCCCCGAGACGTTCTCGATGTTTCCAGGGTGAACCCCCACAATATGGTTCACTTGACACCACTCATCATAGACGAAGAGCACTATCACTTGACTCTACACGTCATCGACGTAGAGCCACATCATCCGATTCTGACGCACCTCATTTCACATCTGACTTTGAGGAAGAGTCCGAACGTCCTACATACATATCACCCACTAACCCCATGGTTGGGTCACATTTTGACTCCTTCTTCACAGGAACTGTTGGTGGAACATCCACCACACCCTCCACCACAATGGCCACCACATTGGACACCACTACAACAATTCCTTTAGGTATGCCTAACATGGGATCCCTACCCAATACAGGACCCACACCTAATGTAGGCATGCCCACTATGGGAACTATACCTACTATCCCTGCTACCACTCATATTCGAACACCTATTTGACATCTTCCCAACCCATCTGTAACCCAAGTTGCACTTGGTGGTGCAGGCCCCTTCCACACTCATATGGGTGGAGGGCACATACCTCCCATGACTAATATCCCCCTAGGGGGTAGTGGCCCAATACATAACGCTACCACTAGCACTTATGCCCCCATGACAACATCATACCCCTCCGCCAATTTTCCATTTATGGATAGCCTTAACCTACAAGACTTGGCAAGGCTTACAAATGATCACATTAGACATAACCCTACTTGGCCCTCCATGCCCATGAAGTTCTCGTCATACATCCCAAAGTTTGAAGGGAAGGCTTGGGAAGACCCCCAAAGCCATATCATGTCGTTTCACCGATGGTGTTCCTCAAACTCCATAGTCGATGATTCTATTCGACTCCGAATTTTAAAAAGAAATTTCATTGGATTGGCAGCCAAATGGTATATTGAGTAGCCACATGGGATGCACCCCACATTTACATCCCTCGCCTCAACTTTTCTATAGTTCTTTCAACTACCTGTACGCTATGATGCAGGAGTAGAAATCCTACTGTCTTGTAGACAGAATACGACCACCCATATCACAGATCACATCCATGAGTGGCGTAAACGCCGTAGTCTCTGCAAGATCAAACTAGATGATCATATCTTTCTAGATTGGTTCCTGAAATCAGTCCTTCCTCTCATAGCTAAAGATGTAGCTTCTGAACGACCCTAGTCGGAAGAAGAAGCCATTTTAAAAGCTCAACAGGTCGACCTGATATATGCCCAGTCTGGATATTTATACACAATATTACCTGACGCCCCGCATGGCGATCCATCCTAGAATGACGTGCCGGGGGAATCCCATGCCACCGATGGTATCATTGGCTAGGTTATGGTACAAAACAAACCTTTCACCATGATGAGTACAAACAATGCCCCAGACCTTTCTAGGGCTACATCTCATTCTGGAGCTACACCTTCGTATGCTCCAGTGATGCACATCCACCACACTCATGGACCCTCATGTCCACCGCAGTGTTATGGGAAAGCACCATCATCTTATGCACCACCTCCATATTATACCTAGGAGGTCCATCAGACTCCGGTTCACCCACAAGCCCAATTGGCTTACTACCCTCAACAGGAAGCACCTCCTGCTCCAACACTTCTAGTAGCTCAAGGTTACCCACAACCGCAACAAGCACCAGGTCCACCTTAGAACCCTCTCACTTACTATCCACTGTAGCCTTCTCCAGCTCCTACACAACCTCAAAACCCACCTACTGCCCAAGGGCATGTATACGCATAACAAAACCAACCTCAAAACCAGAAAAAACCAACGTAATCAAGGAGGTCAACATAATTGCGGAAGAGGACGCAACCACGGAAATAACCAACAACAAAACTAAGGAGGATAGCCACCTAATCCTCCAAATAACAATAACGCCGCTCTAGCAAATCAGAACCCTGATTGTCCACCAAAACAGGGCAAAAATCCTAACTTGAGAAAAAACCACCCGTGTTCGATATGTGGAGTATACGGCCATTACAAGCATAATTACCCCCATTTGGATCGAGCATGTCAACTCTAGACCGATGATTCCCAACGACAAGGACATGCCGCATAGCCAGCACCACCTCCTTAGCCGCAACCCATGATATTGCAAAATCCTCTACCCAACCAAGGAGTAGTAAACACTCATCCAATGGATCCCCCACAAGGATTTGTTGAAACACAACAACAAATTACCTATGCAGCAACTAATTACCAGCATACAAAGTCCAAAAATCACCATTTACTAATGATGTCATCAAATGATGTCAACCTTCAAAATCATCGAAACCAAAATGGCTCAGCCCCTGAGGCCACACCCACTGATCCATCTTCGAGTACCCTCCCAACTAATCAACCACTTCGCATACCTAATATGCCCATGGACGGGGGTCCAAAAGCACCTCGCATCCCTTTAAGATGAATCAACAATAAACCCAACGCTCGTGCAGCTTCGAACTATAACATCGTAGAATACTTAGCCCAATCACCCGCTGCTATGTCCGCTCTAGAAATCCTAAAAAATTGTCCTGCATAGAGAAAATTATTGTTATCCTCCATTGGTGCCATAGACCCTAACGACTCTAACATGATGGCTTTCGACTTAGACCAAGCCGAACCTCGTATGCCTTCATCACTAGCTTTTTAGGTTTCTTTATCCATTCGAATCCTCATCGTTCATCGATGCATAATCGATGAAGGTGCCTCCACCTATGTTATGTCGACTTTTGTCTAGCAGAAACTTGGATCCCCAACGCTACAACCATCAACTACCACATTGTGAGCTTATGATGGTCGTGCAACTCAACCTCAGGGTCTGTCAGTGAACGTACCCATACAACTTGGGGGAAAACGGGTTCTCATAGATATAGAGGTCATCAACGCCCAACTTGATTACAATCTCCTACTAGGACGAAGCTACATGTATAAAATGAAAGTTGTTGCTTCTTCAGTTTTCCGCCTCATGATGTTTCCCCATGAAGGATGCATAGTCAAAATGGACCAGATAACATACTATGACCTTAATTCCCCTGCAACACCTGAAAATGTTCTTCCTATGATCGAACAACCCATTCAGAGTGCACCCACATCGTTCATCTCCTCAGTCGGACCCAGAATATATTTGGATACTCCCATGACCACCACTTTCCCATCTATCCCCCCCCCCTCTACGGATAATTTAAATATCTAATTTGTGCACCCTCTCGCACAACGAACAACAACATACTCAACAAGCTCAACCACTACCATAACCACCCACAGTGCCTAGTCACATCAGATCAACACCAATTCACAATATCCCATTCTTGTTTCCGTTTTCAGGAGTTGTAAGCACGCCAGTAATGGCTACGCTTAACCTTCTAGGGTTAACATTAGGATTACCTTTATGGTACCTACCTACCCCAACTCCCTCCAACGCCGACTGTTATTTTACAACCGGTACAAGCCATCAATACTTCGAACCGTCTACCACCAGGCATACCGAACCCCCAAAATCGACCACCTCCAACAGGGGCCACTACATCAACCTCTAGTTATGTTCCCCCTCAATATCGCCCAGATGGGGGCAGAGGTCCTCAAACCTACACCACATGACCCACAACGCGCACCCCCCCAGTGACCCCCAAATTAGCGAAGAATCCCCCAACAATCTGCATACCCCCCAAGTGCTCCCTGTGCGACGATATAGGCCATGCTACCCATTTATGTACACAACTACCGGCACTTCAAGAACACATGAATATGTTGGATGACGATGCAAACATTCCGGTTGTTAAACTTCAGCTACCCCCTCAACCTCGTGATAAATTGCTACGTACGAACCACCCTTGTGTGATCTGTGGCATCTACGACCATTATTCACATCACTGCCCCGATCTCCCATATTACAGAGCAACACTATACGAATTGAATAATGTCGACCTAGAGATATCCCCCCTACTCATTGAGGAAATATTACCCCCAGAATCTTCCCGTTCAGAAGAAATCAATACCATTTATATGATTTCAACTACCTACAAGCCTGAACCAATTGATTTAACGACGCACTACTTCCGCACTAATGAGGAAATCCTAGAAACACTTACTGCACCGGACTACCCCTAGGATGATATGCACCATCGATCATATTTCATCCCTAAGGCATCTACCTCCACCACAACGAACCAACTGTCCGTTAAATCCAAAGACTTCTTACCAACCAAGGTCGATTGGTTCAAAGATCCTATCCCAGCTCTAGAAGCCTTTGAAGAAGGTAACATGGCCAACATTTTTCCAATCATAAAAATCGACATCTCCACCACCCCCAACAAACCTGAGCTTATCTCTTTAGGCGCATCATGCACAGAAAAGGAAACGCAATCCTATAAGAAACTCTTCCAAGAGTTTCGCGATGTATTTTCCTAGTCTTACACCAAGATGCCTGGTCTTGATCCTACCATTGTAGAACATCATATATACACTTGGCCCAACATATCCCCGGTCCGCCAGAAACAACGCCCCATTCACCCATCCAAGATTCCAGCCGTTAAAGCTAAAATTGAGAAGCTTCGAGCAACAGGTTTCATATATCCTATTGCTTATACCACCTGGGTTTCCAACCCAGTTCCAGTCAATAAGAAAGTGAGCACCATTTGTGTCTGTACTTATTTTCGTGACCTCAATCTAGCTTGTCCCAAAGACAACTTCCCAACACCATTTATTGACCAACTAATCGATGCATATGTAGGGAACGAAGTACTATCTTTCATGGACGGTTTCTCCGGGTATAACCAAATCCAAATCCGCAAGGAATATCAATACAAGACCGCTTTCACTACCCCATGGGGCACCTTTGCCTATCGCATCATGCCTTTTGGTCTCAAGAACACTGGGGCCACATTTCAGCGAGCTATGAATTACTGTTTTTATGACCTGATTAACATCATATTGGTCTACCTAGACGACCTCACAGCTCGATCTAAGAAACGATCCAACCATTTAGACAACCTCCGACAAGTATTCTTACATTGTCACAAATACCAAATCCGCTTGAACCCACTCAAGTGTGTCTTTTGCGTTCCAGCGGGCCATCTGTTGGGTTTCATCATTTCATAAAAAGGGATCACTGTAGACCCTCTAAAGGTCCAAGCCATCGTAGACCTACCATCCCCTCATACACTAAGACAATTACAAATCCTTTAGGGGAGGTCCAACTTCCTCCGTCGCTTTGTCCCAGATTACACCACGATAGTACATGGTTTCCTCCATTTGCTACGCCTTCATACCCATTTTGTATGGGACGACCAAGCAGAAGGAGCTTTCATAGCCCTAAAGAAAGCACTCACAAGTGCCCCCTTGATTTCTCCTTCGGACTTCAGAAGAGACTTTATCCTTTACATTTCAGCATCCGATTACGCTATCTCTAGAGTACTTGTCCAAGAAGACTCCGCTCATCAAGAGCATGTCATTTACTATGTGAGCCAAACTTTATCAGGCCCACCACTGCGCTACCCACATGAAGAGAAAATGGCCCTCGCCATCATCTTTTCAGTCCAGAAGCTACACCATTATATTCTCCTCAGCCATACCATGGTTGTGGAAAATTCCAACCCAATGGTCTATCTCTTGAATCGCAGCCTTCTGCAAGGCCGTGTGGCCAAATGGGTGATTATCCAACAAGAATATGACCTGAATTTTAAAACCCCGAAGTGTACCAAAGCCCTAGCACTCACTCAGCTCATTACGAACCTACCATCCTTATCATCGTCACCAACTATCCATACTGATATAATTGACGAACATTTATTCATCATCTCATCTGACGACCCTCGGTATGGTGACATTTTGGTATACCTCTGCACCCAGAAGTTTTGACCAAATGCCATTGCATTCGTCACCATGCCCCCCGTTATCTCCTCTTAGGTGATGTCCTCTATCGATGTGGCTTTGACACAATCCTACGACGATGTCTTTCCCAAGAAGAAGCAGAACAAATCCTTAATGATTGTCATAGCGGTGCCTGCAATGGCCATTTCTCTGGAATGGCCACCGCCCAAAAGGTAATCTACGCAGGTTATTTTAGGCCGTCATTATTCATTGATTGTATCACAGCAGTCAAACATTGCCAAAACTGCCAGCTCTTTTCCCCCAAGGAAAGAACCCCCCCTTCCCCCCTTCATCCAATCGTCACCGTTGGACCATTTTGCAAATGGGCCATCGACTTCATGGATTACAATCCCGCATCAACTAGCAGCCATAAACACATTATTGTGGCTGTCGATTACTTTACCAAATGGGAAGAAGCCATTCCTACTTACAATTGGAAAGCAGACACTGTAGCCCGTTTTTTCCTCAACCATGTTATTTCTCATTTCAGAGTACCAAAGCAACTCGTCTCATACCACGGCTCTCACTTCGAGGAATCCATTTGGCGAGAATTGTCAACACTCCTTAAGTTTGAACATCATTTTTCCTCCGCCTACTACCCCCAAGGGAACGGCCAAGTCGAAGTTGTTAACAAAATTTTGAAGACCATCCTCCAACACACTGTCGACCGAGATAACTCCAATTGGCATCACATGCTTTTTCCTGCATTATTGGCTTACCACACGTCAACTAAAACTACCATTGGATTTACCCCTTTCCATTTAGTTCACGGCGTGGAATACATCCTCCCCATTGAGTGTCAGATACCGACATTACAAATTTTTGTAGAACTCCTCCCGGATACTTCACTAATTGAAGAATGCTTACTTCTTTTAGAGCAGGACGACGAAGATCACCACACAGCTATCCGAACAATTGAAGCCGCAAAGAACAAATCAAAAATCCATTACGATAAACATGTTCACCCATGAGAATTTAGTGAAGGAGACCTGGTACTCGTTTATGACCAAGCCCATGATAAAACAGGCAAAGGAAAATTCGAATCCATGTGGCAAGGCCCATACGTCATACACACTTTCCTTGGACATGGGGCATACATTTTGACCGATTAAGAAGGAAAACCCATGCGCAAGCCCCGTAATGGGTTGTACCTCAAACGATTCTATCCATAAAAAATCTCCTAGACACCATAGTCCATGTTGTACAGTTTTTTAATTCATTTTTTCACTGTAAACTTTCAAAACCTTACATTTTTCTTTTTTCCTGCATGAACATAGATGGATCCTATTCCACTCTACCATATCGGCTTTACCAATGGTGCAATTTGCTGGTCTCCAAACCTCACCTCTGTAGCTTGGGTACTTTATTCCCCTTCACACGAATTGATCCACCTCAATGGAGTGTGCATAGGTGCCGCCACAAATAATCAAGCTGAGTACGACACCGTAGCTAGTCTACTGGCTGCTGCTCTCCAGATGGGCATAAGTCACCTTAGTGTTTTCCTGGACTCCCAGCTCCTTGTTTCACAACTCAACAACTGTTACCAGGTACGCGATCCCTGTCTATTTAGAAAATTCCTGCACACTAAACAAATGATTCGACACTTTGAATCCATTTCATTCACTCATGTCCCAAGAAAGCTAAACAGTGTAGCAGACCAAATGGCTAACAACATTCTAGATTGGAACGTCAACCAAAACATGTAGGACATCACAACATGCATCACATAGGCATGGAAAAATCAAATAAACAAACTAAATAAATCATCATAACATTGCATCCACGTGCATAACATGTGCCTCCACGGGCATACAAAAACAATAGTATTGCATCCACGTGCATCGAACGTGCCTCCACGGGAAAACAAACAACATACAATTGCATCCACATGCAACATGACATAAAATCAATGACAAGATGTGCATCCACGTGCATACACGACTGTATAATCAAAATGTATCAATATTCATAAATATATATATCATCATATAGTCACAATGTCAAGAGTGCCCTCAGCACCCCCATATACAAAAAGTACACCAGTCGTACAAAATGTGTATCAACAAAATACATCCCCATATGCTCATCAGCATTTGGGGGCAAGTACAAGATAACCTAATCATCACGGTCACCTGGATCCTCTGGCTCCTCTGGATCATACTGATCCCGAGCTCTCCTATCATCTGCTAACACAGCTACCCTCGATAAAATTGATCTCCACTCATGCGGAGCATCGAAACAACGGTCTAATACACGCCATTCTAGGTCTCTCCAACCATCATCGGTTACATCACCCAACAGATCCTCAAAGGTATCATGAACATCCTCTATGGAATCATCTCAGTGACGCACAACTCCTCGTACATGAGGTGGAGGTACCACTACCGGTGGAGGTACCACCACCACCATACGTCCCCTATGACCCTGATGATCTGCTGGAGGAAGCAAACCCACATTTGCAGTAAACCATGCTAAAACATGTCAATATCATATATACATATCTGGCTATCATCACAACCAAACATACAGAAAACATGATATGATAAGAAAAACAAAAACAAAGACGTACCATCTAAACCCGAAGCCTGTCCCTGAGCTCGAGGCATCTCGATATCTCCACGGAATTCCATACCCTGGTACGGATAGTCGTCAATAACAACAGGAATATTCTCCCATTGCTCGTACATATTGGTTGTGAAGAACCGCCGAATACCACCACCACCCTGGGGCATCATCTCCCCCCACCGCACCATCTACGGCTCACTCCTCAGTCCATCCCAAACCGACACACATGGCTGCAAGGTAGGTACTCGCTCAAAAAAGAAGCAACATAGGAAAGAGGCATAACTGAACTCGCCTCCCTCACGCCTCATTTTGTTCAACTCTCGCCGAACACAAGCTAGGAACATCTGACCCTAAGCAAAGTAGGTCCTAGTCATGACATGATGAACCATCATTGTGTGTCTCCCCGACAAACGATGGGGCACCTGTGCACCAAGCACCCGCAAAACACAAGCCTACATTGCCTGCATCTCCCGCTCTCGTAGATCGAAAACACTCAGTGCGCTATTCTGCGCACGGGCCCCTCGAACACAAAATCTCTCAAGGAGATCCTCTATATCCATACTAGCTAGGATCCGAGGCTGGGTATCCCCTATCTCTCCCAAACGAGGCAAGCCAGTAAGGAAATACACATCAGTCAAGGTGATCTTCAGTCGCTCACCCTGCACCATAAAAGCTACCTCCTTTGGGTCCTAGAAGTCAATCAAGTTGTTCAGCAACTCTCTTACTGAACGCATAAGAGGGATATGAGCAAACTTTAGTAGTCCACCCAAAGCGAAGGCCGCTCGCACATGCGGGCTCTTCCAAATGCTCTCCATTAGCCCCTCATCAATCTCCCTCTCCCTACATGATGCCTGCGGCCTCTTGAGCATCCTGCCAAACCAACACAAAAAAAAATTAGAAAAATATTAATAATTTTTTTTTTCCTAGTCAGCGATCCACATCATGACTTTTGGCACTCACAGCGCGATGCACATCGCGGCTGTAAGCCCTCACAGCTGGGATGCACATCGTAGCTTTCAGACATCACAACGATGATGCGCATTGCGACTGTAAGACCCCACAGCCGCGATGCACATCGCGGCTGTAAGCACCCACAGCCGCGATGCACATTGCGGCTGTAAAACCCCACAGCTGCAATGCACATCGCGGTTGTAAGCACCCATAACCGCGATGCACATCGCGGATGTAAAGCCCATACCCATGATTTGTATCACACGAAAAGCCCCATAACCCGTGATATTCTGTGTTGGCAAGCCAGCATGGAATATCCGCTGCTTCTGAGACCCCGAGGCTTACCAAAAAGCAAATAAATTGAAAGGCTAAGGCAAATAGGCTTACCTGAAACTTGCAGAATCAGAAACCGACAGTCAAATCTCCCGCAAATGAAGAAAATGCTCTGACTAAATCAAATTACTCTGTAAAACTCAACAGTGAAAATGACACTTGTCACATTGGGTCCACTAGCTATTTATAAAAATTTGACCAATCTTCAGTGAACCATTTCGGCATCATACGATGTCTGTTTTTCAAACCGTTGGCACCATTAGAATCAGCCCGGTGAGAACTTCATGATAGTCCACTCCTTTTCTCGATTCCACCATGTTTCGTTTTAGGAATTTTTCACATGCCCCTCATCGCCTCGGTTTGTGTGCCACATTGGTCGTTGTCCATTTTTGACATTCTTTATATCGCCAGATTCAATTTTCCGCGCTCATGATGATGCTTGAGATCATTTCTCATTCTCACCACCAGGTTTTTCGAACATTTTTTCACACACTCGTCGCCTTGGTTTGCATGCCACATCGGTCATTGCCTGTTTTTTACGATCTTTATGTTGTCGGATTCAATTTTCCGTGCTCGTGATGATGTTTGAGATCATTTCTCGCTCTCACCCCCATAATTTTTGGGCATTTTTTCGAAATGCCCATCATTACCTCGATTTGCATGCCACATCGGCCGCTACCCCTTTTTAAACATTTCTCACATCGTTGGATTTAGTTTTCCACACTCATGTCGATACTCGAGATCATTTCTCGCTCTCACCAATACCTTTTTGTTCGGTATAATTTTATCCCTTTTTTCGGGCTGAACAATTCCTTTACGAAAAAGGCACTTATGGAGTTTCTGTTAAGCTCTTTTCTAACTCCTAAAACAATGAAAGATCGCCGAGCAATCTTGCTTCCTTTTATGCTCGCTAAAAGTATCTGAAAGGGCATCTATCTGGTATAAGTTTACCCCTTTTCCGGACCTTGTAGACTAATTACGAAAAAGGAATACTCTAGTCATATCGGCTAGAAGAGTTCTCCATTTGCATCATTTTATGTATTTTCAGGCCTTGGAGACTAAAATACAAAAAAGAACACCAATGGAGTCTACTTACCGCTTTCAAAATCCCTAAAATTTAAAGCAACCACGAGCAATTACCATCTTGGGCTTGTACAAATCCACAGGACGATACTCCACCAATTCAGAGTCTTCTTATCATTTCCAGACTCCTTAAAAATGAAAGCACTCACGAGCATGAACAGTCCTAGGCTCGTATAAATCCACAGGACAGTACCATTTCAGAGCACACTTTTATCCCTTCTTAGAGCTCATTAAAACTACGAAGAAGGACCCAACGGTGCTTTTCGGCGCCACAACAGATCATGTCTACTCATAAGGCAGCTTCCCCATTATGGTCACCTTTGTTTAGAGCATTCTGCAATATGTCACCCTGAGAGTCTCCCAAAAGAATCCATCATCTTGTCCCCCCAAAGTCACTCCAGTCTACAATACATGCCCCTAATCCCTTAAGCTATGATCCCCACACCTAAAAGTTAGTTTCCTATGTTGTCAGGTCAACCATGTCATCATGCTCTGAACAAAGGAAGTTTGAGTCCACCCACTCTCTGACCCCAGTTATCAGTATGTCAGTCCTACCATCAGTACTCTCACACTTCAGTTGTACACCTCGTGCTCCTATTAAGGAAACATCATTGACTTCGTAGTTGTCGGTCTCCCTCTGTCGACGCCAACCAAATCTATTCCAGAGGATAGACCTAGAGGTCCTTGTGCCTTGGACTCATCACCATTAGTGATGAGTGCCTACTGATCATTTTGAAAGGAGTCCTTAGTGCCTCTCCAAATGATTATTTCTCACATGCTCGACTTCAACACCTTTATCGCATCGTTGAGACTCATACAAGGTATCAGTCCTTTTAGTTATTTGTTGAAGACCCCGGATATCACTTGACTCTACCACATTTGAGAGTCTAAGTGAGGAAACAACTAGTTAGAAATTCCTATGGATATCCGGGTTGCGCTCGGCGAATGTTTTTAGATATACCCCAGTTTTATACTCCCTCGAGTATACAGTTACATATATTCCTCAGAAGTTGTCTCACAGCCATTGAGTCCTTACAGATGTTAACACGTTCAGATTCAACAGTTCATCAACCTTTCTGACACCTTATTCATAATGGTTGTATCAAGTCCTTCATATCAGTCATGGTATGACCATGAGTATGTCCCAGCATTGTGTCCCCTCTAGACCATTATGATGTACCAACATATTTTTATGTATTATTCAGGTCCCCCTTTTTGGGCCTAATTGTTATGTATATATCTTGATACGAGCATGGTTATGCCCGCCTCGTCCATTATTAGAGATTATTCCTCATTCATTTTGAGGCTATGTAATTTTTCAGTTTTTTGCAGCTTCCAAGGGGCCGTTGTTCCAGTCTCCAATCGGTCTCTTCTCTTCTCCAAACCCCAGGAAAAATACAAAAGAACTATGATTTCTATCAGCCATACGATGAGCTCCTACCCTCACACATCAAGGGGCAATCTGTTAACACCCAAAAAGTGCTCACTAGCTCATTCCCATATTCTCATGACCCATTTGTCCACTTTTTCCACCATTTGAGTCTCTAAAACCTTCAAAAGGTCACCAAAAAGACCATAATACACCTTTTTCCCCTCAAAATATGTATTTTTCCTTAAAAAACACAAAAAACCTTAAAAAAGGGTCCAAAATCCCCAAAAATCAATTAAAAGGGAATAATATTCAAAAAAGGAAAAAGAGGGAAAAAGAGACCTAAACCATGTTGGTCAATACCATTGGTTTCCTTAAACCATAATGGTATTCCCCATCTCCAAAAAACTATAAAAAGGTGATAGGGGCTCCTCATTATTCATCCACTTTTCATCCTATCCTTATGCTGCCAAATTCCCTTTGAGAGCCCTTGACTCCCATTTCGAGTTTGAATATCCCCATTGAAGCATTGGAGAAGAAAAGACCATTGGACATTGGAGCATCTCAACCTTGGAACTGCTCAAAACTCACCATCCTCACCATTTGAGGTAATACAAAATCAAATTTTTTAATTTCTCGTTTTTCTTATAGATCTTATTGCTTATGTTCTTGAATCTAGTTTTTTATTTATTAACACATGTTAACGTTAGATCATATTACATTAGTTTTTGCATATTTTTATTGAGACTACTGCTACTAGTTAGTAGGTGCATCCTTGCACATGCTTGGTTGAAAAACCAAGCAACAAAAAGCAACACGAATCGAAATAAGCCTAAGATATTCATGCAATATTAAGTAGTATAAAATGAGAACTACCTATTTACCAGGATTTACTTTAGTAAAAACACATGCATTATGTAGATCACATATTCTTTACGCATTCATGAAACATATATGAAATAATTTTTTATATTATTTATGAAGAATTGGGTTACAAAGGTACCTCTATGGGCATATGAGCCTGTGTGTCCGCTTGAAGTTGATGCAACTCTCTGGCTCTCCGAACAGTCCTCCTCCATCGAGCCACCACGGGCTATGGATGGGTAATGTCTCAATTGAACGGGAGTGAAAGGAAGGAAGTGGTGTTCAACTTTCACATAGGAGAATTTGCAAAGGGGTAGCTTTGAAGAGATGGATGTTTGCAAAGGAAAAATGGTTCGCATATGTCAACGAGGGTAAAAAAATCAATATATATAATTTCGGTTTAGGTTTTTTTGAGAACCCTAAACCATGGTGTTTTTTTTCTTTAACCGTTGATAAAATTCGAATCTGGGCAAGAGTTTTGATTTTGTGCGGACATCCTCCACTTTTGGTGAACTTCCCCCTTTTTGGGGGGCAACCTCTATTTTGGTGTAGGTTTCCTAGTTTTTAGGGATCGTGTCCAAAGTAGGTTTTAGGACTTAGGACATCATGCATTTTGGGTTTTTAACATTATTTTTCATGTTTGAGGGTCTTAAACATATGAATAGGGTGTGTATGATGCATGGTCATTTTTTCGGTGTTAAAATATTTCCCCCTGATGTGTGAGGTTAGGAGCTAAGCGCATGACTAATAGACATCATAGGACCTTCAAAGTAATGGTGTCGTGGTGGTGGACTGGATTAGACGTTGCTTCAGATAAGAGCATATACTTTAGCGGAATGACACGAGTGATGCACTGCAAATACAATACTAATAATGAATGAGTCACATATAATCTCAAACATACATGGAGGAGGCGAGCATTCCCATGCTCGTATAAGTGACTCAATACATATACAAATGGTGGGGTCCAAGGGGTACTGCAACAATACATAGAGAAATGTTGTGTACATCATAATGGTCCAGAGGGGACACACAACTGGAAAATAATCATGGTCTAACCATGACTTATCTGAAGAGTTGGAACTAGGAACAATGGCATCCATCCTGAATGCGATACCACAACAACTGATGCACTTCTAGATTTGAAGGGGTCCAAAAACTATATGGACTCAACGACTGAGAGTCAGAAAATCAAAAGTACACTGACTGCATCTTAATTGCATACTCTAGGAATCATATAATAGGAGGGGTTCCAAACAATGTCACCAATGTAGCCCAAATATCCATAGGAACATACAACTCGGGGTCCCAAATAGACTCACCAATGTGCTAGAGTCGGGGGACATTTGGGGTCTTCGAACAATCAACTGAAAGGACCAATACACTGTGTGAATCTCAACGGTGCGATGAGGGAGTTGGATTCGAGCACGTGAGAAACAATCAACCGAAGAGGCACTAAGGACTCCTCTTGGATGATCTGTAGGAACTCACCACTGATGGGGGTGAGGCCAAGATACAGGGACCTCTAGGTCTATCCTATGGAATGGATGTGATGGCATTGACAGAAGAAGACCTGCAAATACCAAGGCAATTAGGCTTCCTGTTAGTTTTTCACAATTTAATTCAATATGATCTAGGATCTTATTTGATAGAACAATATGCACAACAAATCAAACACAAGAGACAAGAGACATAAAGCATTTCACCAGGGAAACCATAAAGGAGAAAAACCCGCAAATTCGTCAGAGATAGAATGAGCAATAATACAAAACCCCAAAGCAAAGAGATGATCTCCAACAACTTCCTCCTCCTCCAGTTGTGTGAACTTCTCTCTCTCTCACTTATGCGAATGAGTGAGGGAGTGAATGATGAAATAGAGAGGATCACCCTCTCTATTTATACTTTACCTTTCACTTAGCCTTAACCCCAAATAGGTCGGCCCCTAAGTGTAACTGACTGGGAGGACTTCTCTAGGAGAGTCTAATAACCCATGAAAGACTCAACTCTGGGGTCAATGCCCCATCATACAATGGAGGGTTAACCTCACTAACTTTACATCACCCAAATACAATAATGACTTCTCCGACCGGAGGAATAAACATCTCCATCGGAGGTACAATAATAAAATACAAATACAATATAAAATATACAAGTGAATATCTTCTGAAGTTACAAATAAATTAACACTTCCTTGATAGGAGCGTGAGGTATATGAACGAAGTGTGATGGAACTGGACTAGAGACACTGTGGAGGGAAATGAAGTCCGTGGAGTGATGGGACTCAAACTTCCTTGGTTCAGATTATGATGGCAGGGATGACCAGGAATCATATGAAACCAGTCTCGGAGTGAGAGGACCATAGCTTAGGGGATCATGAGCTATGTGTAATGGGGGGAAATCAGGTGGAGAAGGGGGAACTGATTAATCATATCAGGAGACTCCAGGGATGACTCATCACATAATACTCTGAAAAAGGAGACTATACTAAGTAATGCTGCCATAACATGGGGCTATACGTGATATGTCGTGGCATCGAAAGGCACCATTTGGGCCTTATTCATGGTTTACTGAGCTCAAAGAAGGGATAGAAGTGCACTCAATATGGTATTGTCATGTGGATTTTGACGAGCCCAGGATAGTAAGTTCTCATGGGTGCTTTCAATTTTAAGGAATATGAAAGCGATAAGAAGACTCTGAAGTGGTGAGAAGATACCATCGTGTGGATTTATACGAGACCGGGAGAGTGAACGCTCGTGGTCGCTTTCAATTTTAGATTGTGAAAGAAATAAGAAGAGTCAGAGGGGGTTCTTTTTTGTATATTAGTCCCCAAATCCTGAAGAAGCATAAAAGTGTGCAGTGGAGAATTCTTCTAGCCAAAGAGACTAGAGTATTCATTTTTCATAATTAGTCCATCCAATCCAGAAAAGAGGTAAAATTATATTGGATAGGCACCATTTCAGATACTTTAACGAGCATGAAAAGATGAAAGATTGCTCGACGATCTTTTCATTCTTTAAGGAATCATAAAAGGGCTTAACAAAAACTCCATAATGGGAGCCCAAGGAAAGGCTAGTGAGCGACGATATGAGGAACTGCATGTGGCTTCAACTCAATATGTAAAAATTCAGGGGTTCCCAATATTAAGAGGGGATTGAACGACATGGGTGCTAAGTGCAAGGGGTTCTAAGAATGGTCACCCATGTGGAGGGAGGTTCTACTTCCGAGCAGGGAAAAATTCAAGGGTGGCTGGGTGGGGCCACCTATGCGGGCAGAGGGGGGGTCCTACAGGTGCGAGGGAGAAGACCAAGGTAATACGTCAACTTTGCAAAGGGAAAGGATGTCATATATGCCAGAGAAGGGATCATACCTGTGGATATTAGTTGTCGACTGGAATAAGTGGTTCTCAACGCGACATGTACTTGTACATAAAACAAGGATACTCGAGCATAAATGTGTGTTTGGAATATAAAACTTGCATACAAATACATAAAAACATGACTTTTTGTGATGGCACATAAATCGAGGAAGACCTAAAAAATGGTTTGGAGGTGACTTCCTGGGAAAAAATAATGGATGCCATAGTTGGGAAGAGCACGAAATGTCGATTCTGGTGATGAAAACGACATGTAAAATGAACATCATATGACTTCGGGACACGTGAAAGAAGGATAAGGCATGAGCTTATAAAAGGGGGAGGGGACCACTTGACACATGTCATTTTCACTCTTTGATTTGTGGAGAGTGTGTGGAGAGCCTCAGAGAGATTCACCAATATATTTCGATCAGAGCGACCATTTGTGACTCCACGACTTGAAGGTAAGAGATGGTCAAATTTGTCATTGATTGATGGTCCATTTTATGAGATTTGGCCTCTTGGGGGCCTAGATTGATTTGCTGAGGGTTTGAGGAAGGTAGGGTGCACCTTTACATGAGAAAGTTTTGTGCAGTGGCACCAGCTACCGATACTGATGGAGGACTTCCCATATGCAGACATGGACTACATGGGATATACCTAGTTTCCTGAACCACCCGGCTAGGTTTGGGGTTCGGATGTGATAATATATTTTAAGGTAGTGTGAGATCTACTTTAAACATGTTATATTACTATGAAATGGTGAAATCCAATGTCAGATATCAAACAATTAACGAAAATCCCTTAACATGTTAGCCATTTTAGAATTCGAACTAAACTTGATAAGAAAAACTCAAACTCTTAAATGGAAGGAAAATTGAATCATTTCATTAATAGCAATGAAGAAGATACATACTTACAATGCTTGAGATGCATCCCTCCTCCTTTACCATGAGCTTTCCTTTCTCAGCCCTTGCCTTTGATGAAGAAACCAAGCTTTCCAATCCTCCAAATATCTCCAGCATGCCTTTGCTCTTCCTTTTGCTTCCTTTTACCATGCCCCAAATGCCTTTGTTTTATAGCATTGGGAAATGGGCTCTCAAGTTTCTCTTTTCAATGTGGGATTATCTATTTTCATGTTTTTTGATTATTTTTGTTCAAAAACCCACTTTCCATAGTTTTTTAGGCTTTTTTCACAACTTGAGCATATTTAAGTACAATTAATGCACTTTTGTGCATTTCTTATCGTTATTTAACTGGTGGAGCTTAGATTTGAACCTTTAACGAGTAGTTCAATCACTGAACCTTATCTCCTTAGGATACCTCTTTCTTCACTCAATCCTTCCATTTATGGAATTAGTGATTAGATCAGAGAGGAGTGTTCTCGTATGTACTTGTCTTATGTCTTCATGTTGCGGGCACATAGTAAAAATATGCTTCTGCCTTCACTTTGGTAAGGGTGTTAATTTGATTGTTAACATATGACCCCTAATGTGTGAGGTCCGAAGCAAAGCTAAGGGCCGAAATACATTATGAAAATTGATACTCTTTATTGATCAAAGCAAGGATGAAGAAAGGATAATCTCATGGGCGCAGGATTCAAGGAAACACTTGTAAGTCAAACATAGCAATTTCTAAAATATATAATATCTTCCTGAGGCGGGCATACCCATGCTCAGCAGTAAACAAGCATGGCCACGAACAATACACAGTGGATCCATGTCAAAATTAAATTTTTCATAAGTGTAAACATGCACTTTGATGAGTGCGAGAACAAGGTCTTCATCGAACTTCTGACATGGTAGTTTAATCTTGCGCAGCTCGGGAAGTGCATTGATGATGATACAATTGTTTTTCCTATGGTCTTCAATACAAACTGACGATAGTACGAGTTTATATCATGTGAATAAATGGACTGATGTCGAGCATAATAAAACACCATATGATTATCGGTCATTGATGTATACCATTAACAGATGCAAAGAGACCCATTGATGACTACAAGATCCAAGGTACTCCTAGGGTTCTTGATCCATTTCCTAGATGATGATTTGGTGTCGATAGGAATAGATCCATCGGAAGGAGGGAATTAATGCATCCCACATCAACCAATACGAAACAAAGATCAATAGTCTGATATAATTTGGTAGACTGCGAGATCCAACACTGTATACTGACACAAGGAAGGCCGACTTGATTGGTCAAGAATATTTGAGGAATGGACGACATAGTTTGAAATTCCCTTGAGCACATAACACGATGCAGAATGGAGACTTGGAAACATAAGACTTGAGTAACTTACCTTAATGAAATCCGCCAATGTCAGATGCATTAACGAAAGCTCCATTGGTGACGGGAAGGATAGCCCATCGATGGAGATCTCTTCAAAATACTGGTACAATTTCCTAAGGAAAATGTAGATGGTGTACTAACGGTGGATACCAAATTATGTGCCGTGTTCAAGGGCAACAAGGACTGACTATTTCCATTTTATTCAATGATATAATATGAAATGATTCAATTCTCCCTCTTTTCTGGATTTTTTGTGTTTTCCAATTTTTAACCTTTTTCATTTATTAGCTTGAAAAAGGAATAAAGCATGCTATGATACATTAGAGGAAACAAGTGTCTCATGGGCATGTGCCTATATTTCAAGGGCATGCGTAAGCCCAAGTGTAATACCCCATTTTGACCCTTAGGATATATTATCTTTTAATGTAAATATTGTATACATGTGATGTATGTATTCATAGTGAGGAGCTCAAGGCCAAGGCTGCGCTAGTGGATGCTCGAAATTTATTTAAACGGAAAGTATTAGATATTATGTTGCCCATGTGCTATTTAGCCATGGAACATTGTAAAAATTATGTAAATAAACATCATGCAATAAAATACCAAAACTGGCTATGGAAGAAGCTAATGAGAAGGGGCAATGTGTATCCACTAGGGAATGGTGAGGGGGTTGTGGGGATGAACCATATGCTTCCAAATGTCATCTTGTGAACCAATTTGACTTCCTTTGCTGACATTTAATTCTGTTGTAAGGAAGTGGTTGAAGAATTCAGTCCATGGCTTCAATGGAGCATGGGCAGCCCATAAATTTGTATGGCAGGGTTGTACCACAATTCACTCTACCTCATGGGAAGGGGTTCTTCCTAATTCCCATTCCATTGTGGAACATCCCAGCTTCAGTTTTCATCCATTACACATGCCCAGCAGTGAGAAAAACCACAAATCGCAACTTTGCAAAAACCCATGTTTTGAAGAGCTGTAAACACCCAAAATTAGTATTTGACAGTGAAATCCAATGGGGGATCCATAGATATGAACATTGGGGCGAAATTGAGAGTATTAGATACCCCGAAATACATTGGAAAACCCAATTTTATAGCCTAGAAACCCAGTGACGGGATGGAGTTATTTGATGATAGATTTGTGAGAAATCTAAGTGTGAATGTTTGAATAGAGTATTGGATTCCTGGAATTTAGCTTGATATGTCTGTAACTCTATGGTTGAGCTCACTGGCTTAGCATCCTCCTCCTTTGTTTATTGCTTGCTTGATAAACCCAACTGTGTGTTGGCTTAGCATGACTGTTTGAGTGAAACCATGGCTATGAGTGAGCCTATCTAGTTCCTCCTTAGTGGATACACAACTCAGCTTGTGGGTGGTCTCTCAGCTGAAAAATATAGGATGGAAAGAGACCTATGGTTGGGTGGAACGATGCTCTCACATAGCCAGTTGTTGGACAGCTTCATCACAAAGATAAGTGTTTCTTGAGGTTAAATCATGCTTATTCTGTGTTATGTATTGTGTTAATTAATGACTGTTAATTGTATGTTGAATGCATGTCTTAGTATGGTTGATATGAAGCCTGCGCATAGCATGAAGAGGGGGATTGATTCTCTGCATTAGATTCATGATTTTCTTGGGATAGATATGCTGATGTATTCCAGTTTGTGTGTGTGATAATATGTTTAATTCCCCTGTGTTTACTTTAGTTTGAATCTACACACATGAAGTTTAATTTATTTATGAAATTGATGGCTTAATGAAGGGGATGAGATAGTCAAATAAGCCCGGTAAGATTGGTCATGTTTCCTTCCATTTTTTGTAATGATGGAAGGGGACGTGACATAGTGGTATCAGATCCCATGTTGCAACACTGGGGTTGCTTGGGCCAAACTCTGAATTACAGGCAGGTAAAAAAATGTTTTAATGTGGTATTGGTGAAGTTTGGGGTGTCATTTTGATATGGAAAAATGGTAGAATTAGAGTTCTCAGATGTGGAAAAGTATCACACCATTGTATAGATCTCTCCAAGAGATTTCCAATGGTGCCAAACTTGCCTTATTTGGTTAAGGGGCGAGGGATATATGAGCCCCGCATGTGCACAGATTGCGCATAGATTGCGCACAGGTTGCACACAAATTGCGCATAGGTTGCACAGAGGTTGCACACAGATTGCACTCAAGTTGCGCATAGATTACGCTTAGGTTGCGCACAGGTTGTGCACAGGTTGCGCATAGGTTGTGCAGGTGGCACACAGGTGGCGCACAGGTTGTGCAGAGGTTGCGCAGGTGGCGCATAGGTTGTGCAAAGGTTGCGCATAGGTTGCGCAGGTGGCACACAGGTTGTGCAGAGATTGTGTGCATGTTGCACAGGTGGTGCACAGGTTGTTCATAGGCTGCGCACAGGTTGCACATAGGGTGCGTAGGTGGTGCATAGGCGGTGCATAGGTTGCATGGGTGGCACACAGGTTGCGCATAGGTTGTGCACGAGTTTCACACAGGTTGCGTAGGTGGCGCACAGGTTGTGCACAGGTTGCATAGGTTGCAAAGAGAGTTAAAAAGGAAAAGTAGTCAAACCCAGAAATTCATAAAAGATGAATGGAGCATCGGAACAGATATCCGCGAGTTTCTAAGCGTTCCTTTCTATATGGACTAACGTTTCCCAGTAGAAACGTTTTCATGATTCTCCATAGATTTTCTTCCACAGGTGGCTGAAGTTGGCAGTTCAGGATATTTTGCAACTGCGTAAAAGTGCATAATTTTTGGTAAAAATTGTCATTTTTGAAGTAATGTAACTTCCACACCTGAAGTCGGAATGGAGCATGTGGATAGGCATTGGAAAGCTTATCTAGTAGAGAACAATGTTTCATCACCAGAATTCGAATGCGGATGTCATACACCATAGATTTACAGAGTAGAAAAGTGCCAGTGGCTGTTTTGACAAATTGTTGTCGATATGGGCAATTTCTAGAATTACATGCCTAGAAGTAGCAGAGACCATGAAATCGAACCAGCTATGATGTGGAAGAGGAATATCATGCAAAGATGAGGGATTGAAAAGGGATAATTCCTTAACCCCTGTCTTGCTAATTGTATTTATATTTTATAAGCTTTATGTACATAAAATTATGGCATGAGAATTCTGAAAATACAAGAGATTATATGAGTGGCATGAATATGCATTGGTTGGCATATACATTGCACAGTGCATGAGAATATTTTTGTGCACACATATGATATTACGTATTAGTAAAAGTAGTGAGGTTCTACATATGCAATGAACCACTAATGGTAAATATTGTGGTTGATAATCACTATTGGTGTTGGTTTTGGTTGTAGGACCAAAGACAACATAAGCATGGCTAAAGATGTTGATGATGTTGTTGCATGAGGCCAACAACCTTATGAATAAAAGGTTAGGGAAGCAAATCCATGATCAAGAGGTTGGTGGAAGAATTTTGTAATCCTCTGCAAGAGACCAACGGATCAGGTAACATCAAAGGTGTAAATGGAAGCCATGCAGGTAGTGGTTTACTTATGATGATTTCATAAGTGTTGAAAGAGGATTGGGTAAGAATCCCTTGAACCATGTTTAATAATCATAAAATGGTATGCATTTAGAGTTGAAATGCATTCATATGAATTCCATACTACCCTAGTGTGGTGGAGCATAGAGTGGCGAAGGAAAGAGGCCTCATACCATGTGGCTGTTTAGAAATTTAGATTGCATTCATATAAAATATAGAATGCCATGTGTATGTTGGTTATGAGCTTAATAATCAAGCAAGAGAGGACTGGTGGTCCTAATTTTGGTAATGCATGCTATATGAGGTGGTCATATTTCGGCCATAATATGTTTAAATGCATAATATTCATGAACCAATGCAAGGTAGCAATGAGTGAATATGCATTAAGAAATTTTATAAATCTCGTGGTTATGCCTTGAATGAATGTGCTTGAAAATCTTGTGTAAACATTGTAGATGTGCATGCATGTGTGTGGATGCACATGTTGTGATGCATTGTGCGAATGCACGGTTGTGATGTGTATGATTCATTGCAATTAGATAATAGATGAAATGATGAATTGTCGAAAATTATGAGATCATTTCATGAGCTGCTATGAATGCAGAATAGTAAGTGCATGAAGAGGGAAGTCATGATTAATGGGCTATCGGAATACTCTGTGGAAGGGCAGAGTTGTATAAATCATAGGAGTGAGAAATGATGAGTATCTAAAAGTTTCATTTAAATTGCATGAATGATGTGACTGTACCTTGCAATTTTAGTATGATATTGATGCACGTGAAGTAAATGAGTTTTGGTGATATTGATATGTTAATAGCTCGAAGTGTTTGAATTATGGAATGTTATAATTCTGAAAATGCTTTAGTGACTGTTGCAACAGTGAAATATTATATGCATGGAGACTTACAAGTGTTTGGCTAGTTGAAGTTTCTGATTATAGGTAAATTGTTCAAGGCATGGCAATGAGGGTAAGACCATGATGAAGGCTAGAATCTACCATGTGAAAAAGCCAAACCTCATGAGAAGGATCTCATGGCTGTGAAGTAGTTTATGTGTAGAACAGATTGTCAATTCAGATTTGTAAATCTTAGAATTGGAATTTTGCTAATAAATGACTAATGACTATTTGGCTTATATAAAATGTGTCAGGAGGACATGCTGTAAGTGGATGTTCATGTATGGTAGTGGGTGTAAGACCATGATGGGAAGAGTGGTGTCACTTACAAGAGCCAAACAATATGAGGCTGACTTTATGGTTGAAACAAATCAATCTTTGTAGGAGATAGGACTGTAAATTCATACTGAATTTAATTATTAGTGCCATTGATTAGTTATGAAACAATCAGGTTTGAATTTTAATGCTAAATGTTGCTAACTGTTTGTCTATTTAATAAGTGTGCCAGGAAGACACATTGCAGTAAGACCAAGAGAGAGGGCCTGCAGAAGCCAAACTTCATGGGAAGGGATTCCATGATTTGGAAATGGGTTTCGGGTGAAAAACCATTAGACATTATTAATGTCTCCTCCGCACTGCATGATTGGTGAACAACATGAGTGAGATGGTGAATACTATGTCAGGAGGACATATGAGGGTTATGGAATATAAAAGGAGTTGGGATGGCAAACCGAGGGACTGTCAACTCAAAGAAGGAGCCCCCATTCCTCATTAGTGAAGAGAAATTACATCTACAAAATGGATAAGTGTTCTGTAAACCCAGACTGATATATTTCTATATCTATATATATATGTATATGGGCATCTCTAATTGTTAGAATTACTACGCAAAGCATATTCCATTTGTTTATATTATTCAGGCCGCTTGAAGTATGATTAGGAACTACATAGTTCACATTAGTGAGGAGTGCACACATTTCTGGTGCTGAGTTATGTTAGGGATGCCAATATTGACTACACCCTAAGGGAATGGACGCATTCCTAGTGTTTCAATGTTGGATAGTGAATGTTATGAAATATGTTTACAGTTTTAGAGAAGCAATACTAATGAGCTTGCTTATCCATCTTGTGTTGTCAGCTTATACATATGCAAATTGGTGCTGCACATTAAAGGGAAAAGTGAAGAAAAGGGTACTCAAGAGGACTGTATGAGCAGTGGTAACCTTTGTGTAGTGTGAGTGGGTATCATGGGGCCATGATAGCCTGCAGTTAAGAAATTCACCTAAAGAGTTCCTAAAGGGAACTGCTGGTTTGCACAAGAGAAGGAATGCCATCCTTGTGTGGGTGAAGAATTGTTATGCGCATGAAGGGTTGTGACACATGTGAAAGGTTGATGCAATCCTTAGGCAGAGTAGTAGAGCCTTGACCTATAATGGTCGGTGGCACAATTTCCTTTCATTGGTTGATGACCCAGACGGATGTGTTGGCTCAGCAATGGAGAGGGCCAACTAAGTATGGGACTGGTTGGGCACCACCAAATGCTTGGTAAATCCAGTCGGTGTAAAGGTGTACTGGTAGGGCATTAATTATTTGATATTGTGGAGCAGCTTGCGCGCTAGCCAAACATCCCAGTCCGTAGGAGGATCCCAAGGCTTGTAAAGTAAAAGCAAGACCCTGTGGACCAAAGAGGAAATGTCCAATATAGATAAGTATTCATTTTCATTTAATTATTGTTTGGAATAATGAATATTTCAAGTATAAGTCTTCTAACAGCTAAGCTGAAACACTATTGTTTCTTGTTGGAAACCTTGGTCATAACAGGAAAGCAAAGACCCTGAAAGAACTATAAATTGCTTGGTAAATCCAGAGAGTGACTGGTTGAGAATTGACTATTTGATGTTGTGGAGCAACCTGCGTGTTGGATGAACATCCAAGATTATTTGATGTTGTGGAGCAGCCTGCGTGCTGGCCGAACATCCAAGATTATTTGATTTTTTGGAGCAGCCTGCATGTTCGCCGAACATCCAAGATTATTTGATGTTGTGGAGCAGCCTACACGCTGTCCAAACATCCAAGTCCATAGGTGATCCCAAGGATTGCAAAGCAAAGCAGGACCCTGTGGGCTAGAGAGGAAATGCACAATGCAGATAAGTATTTGGTTATCTTGCAACTTATTGCTTATTTAATATGAATATACATGTGTACATGATTTGGTCATGATTTCCTAAACTCTTGTTTAGAGATAAAACCTACAGAAATAAACTAAACATGTGAATTGATTCGATGTTTGAGTGTAGGTATTGCTGGAAGCTAGGACTATGAAAGCATCTTAAGGATGCATGTGGACATGTGACTGTCCTAAAAAGCTTAGCTTGCGCAGAAATGAATGATGGTGCTAGTGGACTTGTGGGGGTCCTAGCAGCCAAGGGTGTTGTGGATCGCCATGTGGAAAAGTTCCATGGTTGAGAGATCCGAGGTAGACCATAGACACTAAGTGTCATATCCAAGAATGGCAGGTCAAGCATTCACGTTGAAGTGAAAGAGACTAGGAGCATGAAAACCACAGTGGTGGTGTGGGTTCCAGAATGGAACAAGACGAAGAGGAGAAAACTCTTACTTCTTTCTCTTTCCTTTTTATTAATGCATTTATAAAAACAAAAAATTGTTGAATGCATGTATGGCTGAAAGTAGAGTGTGTTTATTTGCTTGAAATAAATTGTGAATGCTGAAGTAGTTAATTCCCTGTGAAATAATGGACATGAATGAGCTCATGTGCCTGTTGGGAAAGCATGAAAAGTATGAAAGTCTCATGGATAAAGCATGGAATACACATGTCAATTGGAAATTAGTTTACTGATTTTAATGTTTATATTATGCTTGGCCTAACAAAAATTATAATGATGAATTTCACAGGTGGGAAAGTGAAACTGATTTGTGGCAGTTGTTGAAAAGCAAGTGTTGCTTGTAAGCAAAGTGAGAACCAGTTGCGCACAAAGACATGGCACCAGACCATAGGCTGTTGGAATTGGTTGAAAGTCTTCTTCAAACAATTTCCAAGACCCAAGAAAACCTTGGAGAAATGCTTAAGATACAGAAGAAGCAGAATGAGATGAACCACAAGGTTTTGCAGGACTCTAGTTTTCTGCAAAGGAAGGTAAAAAAAAGCATTATGGAAGTAATTAGCAGTAGAGGAGACATTGGGTCAATGAAGAGGCATTCATCCAATCGGTCCATTAAAAAACGTTCCAGGCATGAAGACTCAAAGGAAATTGAGCAGGTAAAGATGAAGCAACCAGTGAAATGTTGGAAATGTGGAGGGAGTCATTGCCTCCGTAACTGCCCCACAAAGGAACAACAAGAAGGTAGTAGCCACAAAGTTTTCAGACCTGTGGATGAGCTGAAAGATCAGAACCAACAGGAGAAGCTTGTGAAAGCCAAAGGACTTGGTCCTGAAAGCTCAAATTAAAGGATAGAATGCAGTGTAGATCTGCAAAATTTTTGAAAATTTTGCACATGTAAATTGTATATGTATTCCTAAGTATTGGAACACCGAGGATGGTGTTATTCTAAGGGGGAGGGGATTGTAATACCCCATTTTGACCCTTAGAATATATTAGCTTTTAATGTAAATATTGTATACATGTGATGTATGTATTCATAGCGAGGAGCTCAACGCCCCACTAGTGGATGCTCGAAATTTATTTAAACGGCAAGTATTAGATATTATGTTGCCCATGTGCTATTTAGCCATGGAACATTGTAAAAATGATGTAAATAAACATCATGCAATAAAATACCAAAACTAGCTATGGAAGCAACTAATGAGAAGGGGCAATGTGTATCCACTAGGGAGTGGTGAGGGGGTTGTGGGGATGAACCATATGATTCCAAATGTCATCTTGTGAGCCCATTTGACTTCCTTTGCTGACATTTAATTCTGTTGTAAGGAAGTGGTTGAAGAATTCAGTCCATGGCTTCAATGGAGCATGGGCAGCCCAAAAATTCGTATGGCAGGGTTGTACCACAAGTCACTCTACCTCATGGGAAGGGGCTCTTCCTCATTCCCATTCCATTGTGAAACATCGCAGCTTCAGTTTTTGTTGTGGGGAAAATGCACCTATAGTTCAAGGGAGAAACTACCAACTTACGGTGATAAAGATAGACTTACAAGCATTTTGCAAGTACAACAAATAAATGCAGAGATTAGGGTTTAGAGATGTAGGGACCTCATTTAGAAGGTTGATCCTAGCTTTTCCTCCCTCTCTCTTCAATGCTTATCCAGTGTCGCAATGCCTAGACTTGTAAAACAACTTGATACCTTTCTAAAACACATTTGACTACATATATAAGATTGATATTCATAATAGAAGAAGACATCAAATTATAAACAAACTATAATAAAATCTAATACACATTAATAGGTCATATTTGAAAAGAGAAGAACATCTGATCTTTATTGATGAATGAAAGAAAGTACATAAATTTATACCTTCCTTCAAGCTTGGCACTTCACGAAACCTAGATTCAAGGTCTCCTGCTTCTGTTCTCCAAGGATTTCAGCCTCTAATCAACTGTGCTAGGGCTTACCAAAACTGAAGCACAAGAGAGGGGGATGAGGGTCTTCATTCCTCTAGCATAACTTTGTAATTGGGCTTAGTCCCCTCACATGGCCCTTCTACCCTCCTTATATAATCAATGAAGGAGAGGAAAATAAGTTATAATCGAGTAGGAGGTTCCCGAACCAACTTAACTTCCCAAAATTTTGAGATTTTGACCAAAACAGGGGTGTACTCTACACTACAGTAGACAAAGTAGTGTACATATGGAGTTGAGCGCTACTATTTCAACAGTGGAGTAGTGCTCAGAAGGTTTGAGTGCTACTATTGTACACTAGAGTAGGGTAGACACGCTACTATCATGCCTGTGTACCAGCACTCATGTTAAAAAATGGCCAAAAAAGGCTTTTCTGCTCATTTTTCAAGAGATGGTTTGGTCTAGAAAAATGTTCCTAAGGGTCATATACATCAAATGGGTCAAGAATGAGGTAATTTCAACCATTTTTAGTGTCCCAAATGACTCCTCTATCCACAAATGTCCTGTTGTGTGACTGAGCTTGATCTCAAGAAGTGTCGTCATGCGACCAAGGGATGCAAGTATCATCACAGACGGAGAGGTGTCATTTCAATCTATAACAGATGCCCCCTAATGTATGAGGTCAAAAGGAGTGAGGGAAACGATGGCCGAAATACATTATAAATATCAAAGAGTTGAATCATGGAGGAACAGAGAAACCAAGAATCATAAGCTCAAATGAAGTACCTGAAAGCAAAGGCAATGTAAGACAAACTTATCCTTGGGGTAACTGTCCATGTTCAAATAGTGGAACATGACCTCCAAGAGGATACAATAACGATCCAAAATACTGATGCATGTATCATGGCCACTAAAAATACAAGCGTGGATCCATGAGGAACATAAGTGTAAACATAGCCACATAAATACAAGGTGGATCTATGTCAAAACTGAAGAACATAGCCATAGAGAACAAGCTGGATCTATGTCTCATCAAGAGCCAAAAAGAGTGTGGCTCAGTCTTGCGCAACTTGGGCAATAACATAAATGAGGTGATGCTATCGAGGATCCCAAGGTCTTCATCCAAAAACAACCCAAGGTACAAACCTATCCATGCGAATAAATGAGTTGATGTCAAACATGGGAGGTATTGTTTGATTACTAGTCATTGATGTATACCGTTAACAAATGTGAGGGTGTCCACCAATAATGAAAATGGAACCCAAGGCACCTAGTACATTCAAGCAAGTGCGAATAAATGGTATTGTCGTCGAACACTTGAAGAATCCATCGGATAGGAGACATTGATGTATTCCCATCTATCCAATAACGAGGGAAACTACCACTAATGACTGCAATCCCCAAGGTACTAACCGAAACTCTAAACTTCATTCCTAGAGCACAATGAGTTGAAGTCGATGGGAAGAAGTTTGTTGGAAGGGAGTCCTTAATGCATCCTCCATCATCCAACACGAGGGACACTCAATAGGTATGAGATGATTTGGAGTAGGACTGAACACATGATGAAACATACTGACACCAAGGAATGGCCGACACATGAGGTCAAGGCAACTACAGAATGGCTGACACAGGTTGTATCCTTGAACAGTGAGCACGACACAAGAGTGACTTAGGAAGATTTTAACACAAAGGGACCACGATGCAAATCTGCAATGTAGGAGACATTAACAGATTCTCCATATGATTGGAAGAATAACCAAACAGAGGAGTAAGAACTCTGAGATCAGGTTTATCCTAAAGCCAACACTAGAACCCAACTTGTTTGATAGACTCAAAACAGGTGCTTTGTTTAAGGAGATAGTTGACTTGCTGCCATCATATTGAAAGATATTTTAACATTCTTCCCTTCCCTTTCATTTTTCATTTTTTAACGAGCTTGACAAAGAACTAAAGCATGCTCGACGGTATTTTCATATTTAAGGAGTCTGAAAAAACCTAGAAGAAAACTCCATACACCTATCCATGGATTTTATATCGAGCCCGGATTGGTTTGTGCTCGTCGGTGTTTTCTTGCTTATAGAGTTAAAAAACTTAAACAATCCTCTATACACCTATCCGTGGATTTTATATCAAGCCCAGATTGGTCTGTGCTCGATTGGTGTTTTCACATTTCGAGAGTCTGAAAACCCTAAAGACGACTCCAAAATTCCTTTTTCGTAAAGTTAGTCTTCTTCCCCGAAAAAGTGTAAATAATGGAAGAAGAACTCTTCTAGCGCATACTAGAGTATACCTAGAGTATACCTTTTCCGTAAATTATCCACCAAGGCTCGGAAAAGGGGTAATTCTATACCTAAGTGGATGTCAATTCAATTATTTTAACGAGCCCGAAAAGACAACTATGCTCGGCGAACTTTTCCTATTTAAGGAGTCTGAAAATGGATTAAAAGAACTCCATAGGGATCTTTTCCGTAAAGGTTTAACGAGTCCGAAAAAGTAAAATCATAACCTTCTTAATGTTTTTAACGAGCTCAAAGGAAAGGTGGAAGACTACTCATAACCTACTTACTGTTTTTAACGAGCTCTAAGTGAAGGCAGAAGAATGCTCGTAACCTACTTACTATTTTTAACGAGCTCGAAGTAAAAGAAGAATGCTCGATTGGGAGGAGACAAGTGTCAGGGACATGCAAAACTAGCTCCAAGTGCATGGAGCAAAGCTATGCCTAATGCAAGGAACATGAGCAAGATAAGGACACTCAGGGTGTGTCTCCTCCAAGTAAAAGGTGTCAAATTGCAAAGGCAAAATGATACAGGGCTTAGCGGAAATGAGATTAGAGATGGAGGCTTATACAACGGGCTAAAAGCATGGAAGCCAGCTTTAGGCTCATTAACGCAAGCAGGATCATAACAAATGCATATGCAATTTGAACACAAAGATGGGAGCCTTATCAGGTATGGCCATAAATATATGAGGAATAAAGATATGAGGCTTCTTCTCAAAGTCATGGTAAATCTAAAAAGGCTCCCAATCCTATGAGAAAAACTTAGCATGGGCACCAGAATGGCATAAGGGTGCTGACTAGGGTGACCCATGTTAGGTAGGATTTGCTGTCGAACTAGTGCACGATACATAAAGAGATGGCTAACACACCAATATCCAATAGGTTCGACCCTATGGAAAATTTGGATGGCAAAAGGTTCAAATGCAACATAACAGAAGGGAAGCCTAAACCTATATGTAAGGTTCCAAATATACCTCACATGGTCGCACAAGGTGTCTAAAATGACCAGTAAGCAAGTATACATCCAGCTAAGAATCCTGTCTCCAAGAAACATTAGTACCAGGATCATATCTAAAACATATGTAAGGAAAGACCCGATACAAGTCACTGTGGTAGAAATACTTTCAACTTCACTATCATCAACAGCAGGCATAAATAAGGCAGAGTTTTCGAATGAAGACTCTATGGTACCCAAGCCCGAGGACTTACAATCAACAAGATCGACTTCAGGATGAAGATCAAAGTTGAAGGACATGATGGAATCTGCAGAAACAAATTCATCATCACAGGAGTTGAACATTCTAGAAGCATAATTAAACTCAGTAGGAACACCAATTTGCGGATCTATAGGAGAGTCCAAAGACTCAACAGTAGGAAGATCATACTTTAAGGTCAAACCGGGGTTGGACATAACTGCGACTGGATCAACATCCAAGTGAAAGGCAGACTGTACTATAGACTCTAGGAAAACTTCATTAGAAGGAATCATATCATCCCAGATAGAATACATATCTAAACATTCAGATGGAGGTGTCACTTGATCAAAAGCCGGGACTAAGTCCCAAGAAGGTAAGCATCAACTCAAAGACTTCTTCTCAGTAGCAGTTGAACTCAAGGAACATTATGCCACATAAGTCCCATGTGACATAGAAGTGCCTAATGATGAGGGATCTGACTGGTCTACAGTTGGGTAATTAGGAGGATTAACGAATGCAAGCTGGTCGATGGTGACAATGTTTTCGTTATGAGGGAAATGCATCACACGAAAAAGCGTAGACACCACAGCATGCATAGCATAAATGTAATCACGCCCGAGGATCATATCAAAGTCCATAGGGTCCTTTAAAACCATAAAATCAACTAAGACTGTTTTTCCACCCAAGGTAATAGGTGCCTGAAGGAGGAATCTGATCTGTTCATTAGGTCTTCTGTCGAAGGTCAACGACCAATTAACAGCTGGAATAACATTAGGGAAACCCAAATCTCTCCAAGCATAAGCAGATAAGATACTAACAGAAGCACCTTCATAAAAAATGCATCAATCAACCGTATGGTTCTCGATATCAACCTTTATCTGGAAAGGTGTCGAAGAAGGAAGACGAGGCTCAGCTAGACTATTCCAATCAAAGGAAACGATCCTAGGGCTTAGTAGGGGTTCACATGGAACAGATGAAGTACCCCATTTTTCAGGAATATCCAAACTGGTAATGCAGAAGACTTCAGCAGTAGGTGCATCAATCTCCGAAGGACTGATGGGATCGATTGAAGATTGCATCGATTCGATCACTTCACTCTCCGAAGGAAGAGTGGGGTCGACCAAATATTGCATTGGTTCAACCACTTTATCAACCAAAGGTTGATCTGACTGCAGGGAATCTATAGGCAACTCAGGAACAGAGGTTCCTTCAGACATGGACCACACTCTTCGTGCCTCTAGAATGTCAGGGCATCGGTGAGTAAGGTGATCTCCCTTACAAATTTTACAAGGGAACTTTGGTTTCCGTCCTATAGGTTTAGACTCCTTTACAATGTCAGTACTCTTAGCATGACTAGCATTGGCTAACAGCTTGCCCCCAGCATGACTCACAGAGGCTGGTTGCTCAGAAGCATCAGACTTTTGAACTAAGGACCACACTTTTTGCACTTCTGGAAGTACAGGGCACAAGTAAGTAAGGTGATCTCCCTCGCAAAACTTACAAGGGAACTTAAGCTTCTATTTGTTTGGTTTGTCGACAATGTCAACTCCCTAAGCATGACTTGCAGTGGCTGATCTGGTGTCTGTAGTATGACTCATAGGAACTGGTGACTTGTCATTAATATGACTAGCAGTAATCAATGATGTGTCCTCAACATGACTGACAGTGGTTGAAGACAAACTTTCAGTATGATTTTCAGTGACTAAAATTTTTCTCCTAGAAAGACCTCCAGAGGTTGGGTAGGTGCCCCCTGCATGACTTGTAGAGGCAGGGTGCTTTCCCCTAGCATGACTTGTAGAGGCTGGGTTGCTACCCACTTGTTTTTGCATCTTCTTCCTGTTCTTCCCCCGTCTATTCCTTTTAGACTGCTAGTTACTAGTATTGCTACTTTCGCCACATGAAGTAGAAGGAGGAGGAGAAGATGTTACTGGCAAAGAAGGCCCAGGGTTTTGATGCTCTTGATTTGAGGTGCTCACAAAAGAAGCGTCAGGAGCATGCAAGGCATTCAGAGTGGAAAACAACCGAACCGGTAGCCCAATAGTGAATCTAGGAAGATTCAGAGTAGCCATCAAGGGAGTACCAATGTTTCCAATGAATGGAACAACACAAGGATCCCCCGGAATAGGGGTACCTTGATTGGCACTCGCCGGAATGCTAGACATAGTTTCCTGCTCAAATGAGCAAGAAGTTATATAAGGCAAACCAAGACAAGTAGCACAAAGAGCACACCACTAAAAAAGGTCCTAGGTAAATCAAACCAGGCAAACAGATGCCTTCCGGAGAAGATTCTGGGATGATGAGGGCCCATAACAGATCAACGAAGGATGAAGAACAGTTACCCGGGATCTGCAATACAATCACTAAGGGTGCAAGCGCTGGAATCACCCAACCGCCCTCCCAAAGACCTGCAAGGGATTTCCTCCCACGTCTATCCTAGGTACAACAGATATACCCTCCGCTGTCACCTGTGTATGAACGTATGGTCAGATACTAAGGATACCACAACACCGAAAAATCCTGGGGGAACAGTCACTGGTCGAATCAGAAGGCGTGGGCAGGGTAACTAAGCCCAAAACTCAAAAGAGTCCCCAAACGCGATCCAATCCTGGTATATGCTCAAAACAAAAAGTAGGAGGAGTATTCATAACAATCTGATCTCACAAGACCTACTGCATAGATCCCAGGAAAGCTTTGAATGATGTGGGTTTACCTGTGATAGTCGAACTATGATTTTTGCATAATGTGTGATCTTGGGTGGTTTAAGGTGTTTTAAACCCAAGATCCTAACCAAGACTAGTTGGTGTAGTGTAACCTAGAAAAGAAAATGTTACTAGTACATTTTATTAGGGTTCATTTTAAAGGTTACTTGATTACTCAAAAAGGTAGTGGGTGTGTGAGAGTGGTTATAATAGAGATAGAGTACTGAAAATGAAATATTTACTACCAAACAAATCTTTTCTTTTCAATGCAAGTCTTAAAATTCTGATCTAGAATGCATATGCAAATGCAATTGTTAATCTTTCGAATGCAAAAAAGGTAAAAATGAAGTCTAAATGTACAAAATTAAACTCAAAACCTAAGAATGCAGCTACTCAAGAAACTAGGTATGCAAAAGAAAACTTGTTCTTTTTGATGAAAAGCACTCTAAAATCTTTTAAGCCACTTGCAAGGTACTCTATTCAGAAAATGAATCAAAATTCTTTATGCTTTCAAAGGTAAGAAACAAAACTGAAACTAACCTATTATCAAAGCAAAGCAAAGAAACTTTTAGGTTCTCTTTATGAAACAGTAAAAGCTACCAAATATGACTTTCAAATTCTTATTGATGTAAGCATGCCAAACATTGGGAAAAGAGTACAAAAACTACTTTTAGACCCAAATGAAGCAAATGACCTATGAAGAAGTATGATTTGGTAAAGTCAGGTCTACACATAAACAATGCAAACAAGGTCTTGAACAACAGCCAAAACACTTGAGCTTTCACTACAAAAGAAAACTTAAAAGCATAAGGGAGGATAAAAAACAAATCTAAAAGAGAAATTTCACTCAAATAGATACAAACAGGGTCAAGAAGACTCAAAAGGTTTCAAATCCAATGGAAATGGGGCAAGCAAGTTCAGTCAGACTCAAATTAGGGTACAAAACACCAAACGGGTCCACAACCCCCCAACTTGGGTCAACAAGCCCCAAGACTTTCCAAACAAGACCAAATTGATCAAAAGAGGTTCAAATCATGAATGTAGGATCAGTACAAGGATGGGAGACCACTTACAGGGGTTTAATACAGACCTAGGGTCATCAGGGACCACAAAAATGCAGCAAGAACCCCTAGATTTGGGTCCACAACCCAAAAAACTCAAAAATTTAAACCCAAATTTTGAGTGCTACTATGTATGAAGGAGACTACCACCCAGGGCACTACTGTACTGCACAATAGTAGCATACAGGTTAAAAAAATTGAAAAAATGGGGTTAAAACCCCCCACACCTGGGTCCACAAGGGTTTGCAAGGGTCGGGAAGGGTCTGTAAAATCCCAGCAAGGTCAAACAGAGCCTACTAACTGATCCTAATCAAGAAAATGAACAAAGACCATCAAACAAAACTAAAGAAATGACCTTGGATACCCCTAACCAGTTAGGCTTTCCCCAGCGGAGTCACCATTCTGTTGTGGGGAAAATGCACCTATAGTTCAGAGGAGAAACTACCAACTTATGGTGATAAAGATAGACTTACAAGCATTCTACAAGTACAACAAATAAATGAAGAGATTAGGGTTTAGAGATGTAGGCACCTCATTCAGAAGGTTGATCCTAGCTTTGCCTCCCTCGCTCTTCAATGCTTATCCAGTGTCGCATTGCCCAGACCTGCAAAACAACTTGATACCTTTCTCAAACACATTTGACTACATATATAAGATTGATATTCATAATAGAAGAAGACATCAAATTATAAACAAACTGTAATCAAATCTAATAGACATTAATATGTCATATTTGGAAAGAGAAGAACGTCTGATCTTCATTAATGAATGAAAGCAAGTACATAAAGTTATACCTTCCTTCAAGCTTGGCACTTCACGAAACCTAGATTCAAGGTCTTTTGCTTCTATTCTCCAAGGATTCCAGCCTCTAATCAACTGTGCTAGAGTTTACCAAAACTGAAGCACAAGAGAGGGGGATGAGGGTCTCCATTCCTCTAGCATAACTTTGTAATTGGGCTTAGTCCCCTCACATGGCCCTTCTACCCTCCTTATATAATCAGTGAAGGAGAGGAAAAGAAGTTATAACCGAGTAGGAGGTTCCCCAACCAACTTAACTTCCCAAAATTTCAATATTTTGACCAAAACAGGGGTGTACTCTACTCTACAGCAGACAAAGTAGCATACATATGGAGTTGAGCGCTACTATTTCAACAGTGGAGTAGTGCTCAGAAGGTTTGAGCGCTACTATTGTACACTAGAGTAGGGTACACACGCTACTATCATGCCTGTGTACCAGCGCTCATGTTAAAAAATGGCCAAAAACAGGCTTTTCTGCTCATTTTCAGGAGATGGTTTGGTTTGGAAAAATGTTCCTAAGGGTCATATACATCAAATGGGTCAAGAATGAGGTAATTTCAACCATTTTTAGTGTCCCAAATGACTCCTCTATCCACAAATGTCCTGTTGTGTGATTGAACTTGATCTCAAGAAGTGTCTTCATGCGACCAAGGGATGCAAGTATCGTCACGGACGGAGAGGTGTCATTTCAATCTATAACAATTTTCATCCATTACACATGCCTAGTGGTGAGAAAAACCAGAAATCGCAACTTTGCAAGAACCCATGTTTTGAAGAGCCGTAAACGCCCAGAATTGGTATTTGACAGTGAAATCCAATGGGGGATCCATAGATATGAACATTGGGGCGAAATTGAGAGTATTTGATACCCCGAAATACATTGAAAAACCCAGTTTTTATACCCTATAAACCCAGTGACGGGATGGAGTTATTTGATGACAGATTTGTGAGAAATCCAAGTGTGAATGTTTGAACAGAGGATTGGATTGCTGGAATTTAGCTTGAGATGTATGTAACTATGTGGTTGAGCTCACTGGCTTAGCATCCTCCTCCTTTGTTTATTGCTTGCTTGATAAACCCAACTGTGTGTTGGCTTAGCATGACTGTTTGAGTGAAACCATGGCTGTGAATGAGCCTGTCTAATTCCTCCTTATTGGATACACAACTCAGCTCGGGGGTGGTATCTTAGCTGAAGGAATATAGGCTAGACAGAGACCTATGGTTGGGTGGAACATTGCTCTCACATAGCCAGTTGTTGGACATCTTCATCACAAAGATAAGTGTTTCTTGAGGTTAAATCATGCTTATTCTGTGTTATGTAATGTGTTAATTAATGACTGTTAATTGTATGTTGAATGCATGTCTTAGTATGGTTGATATGAAATCTGCGCATAGCATGAAGAGGGGGATTGATTCTCTGCATTAGATTCATGATTTGATTGCGATAGATATGCTGATGCATTCCAGTTTGTGTGTGTGACAATATGTTTAATTCCGCTGTGTTTACTTTAGTTTGAATCTGCACACATGAAGTTTAATTTATTTATGAAATTGATGGCTTAATGAATGGCTGAGATAATCAAATAAGACCGGTAAGATTGGTCATGTTTCCTTCCATGGTGTGTAATGATGGAAGGGGACGTGACACCAAGGCAAAGATCCATATTGCAAACAAGGGTTGCGCTAGTTATGTACACTCTTGCAGATGTTTCCTCCATGGGTATGGTTCAAATATACATAAGAAATGGTTTATATGCATCATGTAACAAAAAGCGACTGCAAAAAATACAAAACATAAGAAATAAGCAATGAAGCAATTTGCATGGATGTTCAAGTGGATATTTTAACACATGATTATGTAAAATGACAAACAATTGGGAGCCCATCAGGGTGTGGTCAAGAATGTATGAAAGAGAAATATGTGGTCTCAAACTCCAAGTCATGACGGGACTAATAGGGCTCATGGGAATATGAGAATAACTCAGCATGGGCACCAAAATGGCAATGAGCGCTGACTAGGGTGTCCCATGTTCGGTAGGCTCTTCTTTCATAATGGTGGAAAATATAGATATGAAGGGCTGACCCACCAATTTCCAATAGGTTCAACCCTATGGCAAGTTTGGGTTGCAAAATTTTCATATGCATCTTCGCAAAGGGATAGACTAAACCTATATGCAAGCTTCCAAATATACCAGATTAGATCGAGGAACATTTAAATCAAGATCCTATATTTGGGTAGTTTTAATCCAATTATGCTCCCAGTGGCCCCAAAAAAGATGTCCTTAGGTGGGTGCAACCAAATGTCCACAACTTCAGGGATATCTTCATTTGAGGATAAAATGTAATCCAAGAAATCTTGTGAGTTGGGAGATATCAAGGCCTAAATGGTCCAAGTGACCGAATCATATTCCTCCACCAAGGGAATATTTTGATCTGAATCTGCCGAAGCTTATTGAGTAGCTTGGTATGAAACTTCTACGGCAGATAGGGGTGATCCAAATGCTTTCCAACATTTCAATGAAATTACACAAGCTGAGGTCACTTCATCTACTATGGTTCAAAAAATATTATTACCATGAGTCATTGCTTTAATCTGAAAAACAACTTTGGAAGCGATATGTTGATGCCTCGAAAATCGTGGCATCAATAAGCAAGGGTTATCCCTGATGAGCAAGCCCAATTAGATCACTCACCGTTTGGTGTGGGGAATCTGTCTGGTTAACGGTTCCGGCTACCGTGTAATATTGTAAAGATTTGTTTAACTTTCATCGGTTGCGGCCCGATCCACCATTTATGTATTTTATATTTAAGAATGATATGCAAGTGCTCTAAACTAAATGCATGTAACACATCTGATCTAAATTATTTAAGCTAATTTAACCTATCCTTGCAAGGAGCAAATCAAAAGTATGAGCAATAGACTGAAAGAAACATCTAAATATTTAACATATAGCCATTTAATTAGATAAATGTATTTCCAGTGGAATATAAATGATATCAAAGATAACTCTAATTTAATTAAAACATCCCATTACTCATAAAGCACAAAAATTTTGCAAAATAAATAAGATCATTCATAGCAGAGAAGTAGTTCACGAAAAGCTAGGAAATATCTCACTGAATGTATATGAAAAATGCAAAAATAGTTTAGCCATCATTCATCACAATTCCAAGCAAAACGCTGCACAAGCTTCCATAGGCCAAAATGATTTCCAAATTCAAGTAGCAGAAATAGTTCATGTACACAAGAAGAATGTCCTTTCACTTACCAAAAGTCCTTTCTATTCTCCCCTCATCATCTATATATAACATTACAACATGCTCCAAGAGCTGCCACCTATTCCCTAACTCCCAAGATTCTTTTAATTTGTCTTTTAGTGCCCAATTTACAAAAAAGAATTAAAATCCCAAAAATGGTACAAGAGAGGGACGGGAAGGAAAATCCAGATGTACTTTTAATATTTAAAATATACAAGGCAAATGGGCGTGTTGGCTTTTGATTATCAAATATCACAAAGTTAGATTATCTCTAGGCCGGCACCCCTTCTTTCTCAAGCGCTTCTTCTATCACTGGTGTCTCTATTGGAACTTGTGCCACTAGTGCTGTTGATACTTCTATTGAAGCTTATGCCCCTATTACTACTGCTGATCCTTGGCCTGCTTCTGCAGCCATTGCCCTGTCTTCTCCTTCTATGTAATTTACCCAGAGACTGGTTTCTCTGATGACACCGTTTGCTGAAAGAGGGAGTGTAAGTTGTAGGGAAATCTCATGCTTGGCGAGATCTTCTTCAAGGTTGATTACCTCTACTACCGCGACTTGGAGACTTTCTTCAAGAAGATGTGCATGAATGGAAGTTTGGCCAATCCAATGGTGAAGGTATTTTGCGGTCAATACATCCATCTTCTTTACATAGTCCATTTATGCATTTATCCCATCCCTTAACTCAGACAGACGAAGAGCCTTGTCTGGGAAGTCTTCCATACTTTGAGGCATTATCATTTGGAAATTTTCTTGGACGGTTCGTCTGCTAAGATACACACTTTCACATTGTTCAAGATTGTCCATGGCTACAACGTTTAATTTCACTCCACAATCTTTGCAAAAAGCCAAAAGGCACAGATCTACTTTAAAACCGGAGACGGATTTAAGAGGGAGTGTTGCTCGGAACCCCGACTATCCTTCTCTCCATACCATGTGTTTCTTAATGTCTTCACTAATGCATACATATTTCCTCCTGTGCTTAGTGGCTTCGACATTAATTTCTTTGGTTCTGGTCACTACTGCTTTCAGCTTGCAAACTTCTTCTGTTATGAGCTCCTGAACCTTGTGGGTTCTTTTAAATATTTCATAAGCTTGCTCGTGAAAAGGACTCATATAACCAACTTTGTTATTCGCGTGTCTAACTGTTGTTCCACCAATTCCTTGCCATCTTACAACTTCTCCATATTCTCTTTCATATCTTCAATCTACTGAATAGTATAAACTTTTCGGACTCTAGTTGCAGGTTCTTTCTTTCAAGGTTCTTCTTTTATGCTTTGATGGTCCTTATTTGTATCACCAAAGCTCTCTTTTCAGCTTCTAGATGCTGCAATTTTCTGTTTAGTTCTCCCTTCTCTGACACAAGGGTGTCACATTTCTTAATTATCAAATTTGAATAGTTCTGTTCTTTGACCAGATTTTTCTGCAGTTGGTGAGCTCTTTTCTTTTCTAATTCTAATTTGTCTGCTAATATGTTGACATTGCCTACAGTTGCTTGAACAGAAGCCACATAAATGGATGACATGAGTTTGTGTGCACGCTTGGTACCTTGCATGACTGTTGTTTCATGTTTGGTGACAATGTCTAGTTGAAAAGGTCTCTTCATCCTAGCTCTTGACCAACGCGACTCTAGTCGACAGGGGTTCCACTTCACTGTCGACACATGTCGCAGTCTCCCTGGGCACCGACCCGGGAAGGTTTTATCCCGCCCAGCAACACCTGCAGAGCAGATGAGGTCTCACCCGAGGCATCCAAGAAGAGCAGACGGAACCATGCTTCCACCGAGGAAGGGGGAGGGTTATGACGGTATGAACCAACTCTATTTCAATAATAAACATGAGTCTCAAGCATTTGACATGTATTCATAATTTATTCAATCGAAGCATTCATTATCATCGCAGTAATAACAGTAAAGCAACATTGCATTAAGGAAACATAGCATTATTCACGAAGTGCGACATTGCATTACCATAAATAAACAGAAAGAACTCGTGAATTGCACCAGAACAGTTTCATCATATATTATCACTACAAAACCTTAGATACCATATCTCCTCAAAGATCAGGTCTCAGAAATATCTCACAAATGCACAGAAACAACCCAAAAACATGCACTTCTCTTTCCCTAGCTTGATCCCTCTCATACCTGTTTCTCAATACCTACGACTCTTATCTATATATAGGCTTCCTCCATTACAATGCTTGTCCACTTAATAACAATTTCCAAACTGACATTTGGACAAGTGACCCAATATCTAACTTAACGTGGTACAAAACCGATCAAAAACCCACATTCTGCGGTATAACTGACTCAACATTACATAATATGTGGTCCAAATGACCCAAGACCCACATTCTGCTGTACAATTGACCCAAAATACATAACTAATCTTCCACTCCTCACCATTCGCATCATCTTCTTGCCATTCGCACCATCTTTTGCCTTGTTGCAGCATCGGAGATGCTGCGATAACACTCTACCAAACCACTTGCCAACAGGCCCCCAACACAATCTTGTGGCTCTCCCTCAAGCCACGTCAACTGCTGGACATAGTACATGCTGTCGTTTTTACTTTGAAGTCCTCATACGGCTGTTCAACTGTCCGCACCAGCTCCTTGGCTTCTGTAGCTACTACTTGAATGTTGACCATAGCGTCTGCAGATGGGTTGATATGTAAGCTTTTCCATGACCTGCTATCGACACTTCTGCACTGCCTCTAGAGCTTCACTAGCCTGCATCATAAATTTACCACCCGTGTCTTGGAACTCTTCTAACTAGGCCACGCATATCTTCTGTCGCTCGTCCACCTTGGAAACACGGTGTTGTAAGTCTTTCATCTCTTGAGACTTAGAAACTTGCTCCAGTGGTGGCATTGTGCGCATTGCATCTTTTAATGTGGCCAACTGTCCCTCTGCTTCCTGTCGGTACTTTGTTAGCTGCTCAACCTGCTCGTCCTGAACAATGCAGCCCCAGAAATGCACCATTTCGGTCGTGAGCCTGGTTTCCTATGTTTCCATCTCCTCCATCTGAGTGGCAACTTCCTCAAGTTCCCTTCGTCGGGCATCCACTTCGGACTGAGGCATACCCGGTTTCAGCTGGGCCCTCAATTCGTGATTCTCCTGTCGCAACTGAAGAATAACAGCCCCCAGTCCCTGCACTCGGTGGAGCACATCTGCCTCTTCAGTGGGCTCCGGGACATCTTGATAAGGTTCGGTGATTACCCGGTCAACCCGGACACTGTTGTCCCACATGCGATCCTTTTCCACAATAAAGAAATCTTGTTCCTTTTTCAGGCCTTCAATTTCGCAGGTCTTCTCTACCCGTTCTTCCTTAATGTGTACCTCAAGGTCATCTACTTCCTTCTGTGTGGAAGCAGCCCTGGTAGTCAATTCTTCAATGGTGCACTACGCATCAGCCTCGCTTGCCTACAGGCAGGCACACATACTATTGATCTACCGCAGTCGGTCTGTCGTTTCCTTGCTGGTAGTAGCCTGCAGAGTAGTCAATCCTTCCGCAGGAAATGCATTCACATTAATGGTCATTGTGTGCAGCTGCTGCAGCAATGTGTTTAGTGCCACATCTTCGGTCACAATCGTAGTTGGGGGAATCTCCACATTCCTGACCTGTGGCTCAGTGCAGATTGTGTCAAAGGTTGATGCTACTACTTCCTTTGGTGCCCTATCGAAAACCAGGTCGTACAAGCATTCTAACCGAGCGGTGATCGCATGGAATCCTTCATCCACTTTCCTTTCCATCTTGTTCGCTACCATAGAGAATGCAGTATTGAGCGTTGTGACTAGGCGGCCCAAGTGTGCCTCGACGGGAAAAGACAATCCACTAATCGTTGCCTGCTCCTAATACCGTTTCGAGCATGTAGCTAGGGTTTTACCCCTAGCTTGTGCAAATGAGCACCTACTAAGGAGAATGGACTCCTTAGTAGCAGTTTAGTAAATGGAAATAATTAAGCTAAAACAGAAATAGAAACTACTCTAAAACATGTACATAAAAAAAAAAAAAACAACAATTTGTAAACAAGGGTTTTGTATTAATATTACCTTCAATGTGAAGGTTGATGAAGCTCCTTACAATGTCCAAGAGGGTTGCTCCAAGCTCCAATGTGCTCCTTCTCTTTCTCCAATGGTGGGGATGGGCCAAAAGAGGCTCTCAAGGTGAAAGTAGTTCAATGGTGAACTAGGGTTTCAAGAGAGATTTTGGCAGAGTAAGGGTATACTTGATTGTGGATATGAAATAAGGGATCTCCATCACCTATTTATAGTTTTTTGGTGGTGGAGTGCTGACCCATGGTTTTAGGAAACACATGGTTTAGGGCAGCTGTATAGGGTTTTTTCCTCCTTTTCCTCATTATTTTATATTTTTTATTCCCTTTTTAGGGGATTTTTGCTATTTTAGAGGAATTTTGGATATTTTTGGAGGAAAAAGGGGTTTTTTTAGCCTTTTTGAGGCTATTTTGAGGGTTTTATGGCCTTTTGGAGGCTTTTTATTGGGATTTTTAGGGTTTTTAAGGGAAATATGGTAGGAAAATGGACAAATGAGCAATGTAATGAGGTAGATGAGGTAGTGAACATTTTTTGGGTGTTAACAGATTGCCCCCTGATGTGCGAGGGCAGGAGCTCATCGTATGGCCGATGGACATCATAAGTCATGAATGGTTTTCCTGGGTGTGGAGAGAAGAGAAAAAACAAACTGAATCCCGGAACAACGATCCCGAACAACTGCAAGAACTAAAAGTACATAACCTCAATAATGGATGAGGAATCATCTGATCATATGGACGAGGCGGGCATACCCATGCTCGTATCAGGATATAACATAATAACAATGGGGTCCAAAAAATGGGGACCTGAAACATACATAACCTCAAATACTGACTGAGGAATAATCTCAATATATGGATGAGGCGGGCATACCCATGCTCGTATCAAGATACATAAACAGAACTGTGAGGCCCGAAAAAGGGGGACCTGTAAGATACATAGATAACCATTGAGTACATCATAGGTGTCAAGAGGAGACACAAATCTGGGACATACTGCTGGGCGGACCATGTGTAAACTGAAAAACTGGTGCACTAGAATATCAACAGTGCTGCTGACTGGGGTACCAGAGGAACTGATCAGCTGCTGGATCATAATGACTGGGAGCAATAACCTCGATGGTACACTGAGCTGGAACTGAAATGGGTACTCAAGGAAGCATATAACTGGATGGCTTCCGAATACAATCGCCAACGCAGCCCGAACATCCACGGGAACATATAACTGGGCGTTCCGAAGTGACTCACCAATGTGCTAGAGTCGGGGGAAATCCGGGGTCTTCGACTAAAAACTGATGGGATATAACCCTACGCGATTCTCGACGATGCGATCAAGGTGCTGAAGTCGAGCATGTGAGAAACAACCACTCAGAGAGGCAATGATGAATCCTCTCAGAATGATCCGTAGGAACTTACCATAGATGGTGATAAGTCCAAGGCGTAGGGACCTCTGGGCCTATCCTATGGAATAGAGGGGCTGTCATCGACAGAGGGAGACCTGCTCCTATCAAGGCAATGATGTTTCCTTGACAGGAGCGCGAGGTGGAGAACCGAAATGTGGTAGTACTGATGGCAGGACTGACGAACTGTGGGGGGACAACTGGGCAAGAAGAGTGGGTGGACTCAAACTTCCTTTGTTCAAAGTATGATAATGGGGATGATCTGGCAGCATATGAAACTGACTGAGGGGAAAGGGATCATAGCTGATTGGATCGGGGAGGATGACGGGGCTGAGGGAGACTCAAGCTGGTATAAAATGGCAGGAGACTGCAGAATACTCTGAACAAAGGCGACCTGATTAGGGGTGCTGCCGAGATGATCGATCAGAGTGCCAGGAGGCACGGGAGGGGACTTCTTCATGGGTTAAGGAACTAGAAGAAGTGTGTGTAAAATGATATTGTAGTGTGAATTTATACGAGCCCAGGACAGTTCATGCTCGTGGTTGCTTTCAATTTTAAGGAGTCTGAAAGCGATAAGAAGACTCTGAAATGATGGAATGGTACTGTCGTGTGGATTTAACGAGCCCAAGACAGTTCATGCTCGTGGTTGCTTTCAATTTTAGAGAGTCTGAAAGCAAATAAGAAGACTCCAGGGGGTTGCTTTTTCGTAGATTTAGTCTCCAGGGCCCAAAGAAGCATAAAAGGATGCAATGAAGAACTCTTCTAGCCGGTGTGACTAGAGTATTCCTTTTTCGTAATTAGTCTACCAGGTCCAGAAAAGGGGTAAACTTATACCAGATAGATGCCCTTTCAGGTACTTTAACGAGCATGAAAGGAAGCAAGATTGCTCGGCGATCTTTTCATTCATTTAGGAGTCAGAAAAGAGCTTAACGGAAACTCCCTAAGTGCCTTTTTCGTAAAGGACTTGTCCAGCCCGAAAAAGGGATAAAAGTATACCGAACAAAAGGAATGGCCAGGCAAGGAGGAAGTGTTCAATCAAGGATCAGGAATGATGACCAAGAACGAGGGTAGGGGGGAACACTGGTGGGCCTCCTTGCGGGGTGAATGGAATGGTAGCAAAATAACGAAATGTTTGCAGTATGACAAGAGTGAATGGCTCATGTAAAAGTGTGGGACAATCCGATGGCGGCCGATGTGGCACGCAAACTGAGGTAGCAAGGTGTCGGGACACAATGTGGAAATTGTACCAGGTGAGAGCGAGAAATGATCTCAAGCATCATCACGAGCTCGGAAAAATGAATCCGACGATATAAAGGGTGTGAAAAAAGGGTAACGGCCGATGTGGCACGCACACCAAGGCGACGAGGGCGTTTTGGAAAAATACCCGAAAAATCTGGGGGTGAGAGCGAGAAATGATCTCAAGCATCATCACCAACTCGGAAAAATGAATCCGATGATATAAAATATGTGGAAAACAGAGAACGACCGATGTGGCACGCAAACTGAGGCGACTAATGGTGTCTGAAAAATAGGCAAAAAATGACGGGGTAAAAATAATGCAACGAGGTGACCATCATGACGGTCTCGTTGTGCTGATTCTAGTGGTGGAAACAGTTCGAAAACGGACTCCGTATGGGGTCAGAAAGGCCGTAACAAGAAAAAGTCAACTGACTATAAATAGTGGTGGGTCCAACATGACATGTGTCATTTGTACTATTTGACTTTGACCTGTGATCAGAGTGGACCAGAGCTTAGGTGGCATTTCTGGACGATCCGATCGGCCGATTTCAGATCCGGGAGATACAGGTATTCCGTCAAACTCATACCTGCATGTTTTTTAGGGTCGGGGGTTGGGTAGTGGGTCCCAGGGTTTATTTGTACGGTCCAAGTGGGGTGGACCACGGGTTAGGGGGTCGAAACCGCGGTTGGCGACCGTGAGTTTCGGGGTGAACCACGCGGTTGGCGACCGCGTGGTTCCTGGATGGATACGCGGTCTAGTACCGCGAGTTCCAAGGAGGAACACGCGGTGCCAAACCGCGAGGTTAGGGCTGACAGGCGCGGTTAAGCACCGCGACTACAGGCCTGACAGCCGCGGTTGGAAATCGCGGTAGGAAGCCCAAAAGCCACGGTTTTGGGCCGAGCTATTAGGGTCTTCCGGGAGAGGGAAAAGGACTTATTTACTTAACATGAGTCTGATGAGTTGCCTTTGTGTGATTGACAGGATGCCGCAGGTGCTCTGGAGAGAGCAGGAGATCCCTGATGAGATCATGGCTATGATCCAGGGGGAGCGCCATGTGCAATCTGTGTTGGGACTATGCGGACTACTGAAGTTCGCACAGATACCCATGATACGGTCAGCAGCATTGCTGCTGAACCGGCTGATCAGCTTCTGGGAGTCGGACATATAGGCTTTCCGAGTACAGGGTGAGAGGGTGGACCTCACCCTGACTGACGTATATTTTCTGACGGGGTTGCCCTGTCTAGGCAGGGTAGCAGACACACAGCCGCGGGTTGCCGCGGACATCGACATGGAGGACATGTTGGAGAGATACTGTGGTCCTGAGGCGAGGGTGCATCGGAATGCACTCCTGGTGAGGGACCTACAGGAGCTAGCAGTGCAGGCCATGGCAGCATGTGTGGTTTGGGTATTGGGGTCCCAGTCACCTGAGAAGGTGTCTGGGGGCCAGATGCAGATGATAGAGGGCATACTGGATGGGGTGTACTGCGCGTGGGGCCAGATGTTCCTAACCTGCGTTCAGCGACAGTTGACGACAGCGAAGGAAGCTGGAAAGGAATTTTGTTTTGGTTCCTTCTTGTGTGCCTTCTTTATGGAGAGGGTACCCACACTGCGGCCACGGGTGCCGATCAGGGCAGGAGGTATGAGGGAGCCGCGGATGGTGCGGTGGGGCGAGATGATGCGCCGCTGTGGTGGCGGCGACGTGGGCAGGTATTTTACGTAGGAGTTGTACGTGCAGTGGCTCCAGATACTGTTGACACTGGACGACTTCCCGTATAGGGACATGGACTACACGGGAGATCTAGAGGCGCCGCGAGCGCCGGGACAGGCATGGGGTCCCGACGGTACGTATGGTGTTGCTTGCATTCTATGGATGCCAATTTTTTTTTTATATATATGATAGTAGATTGATATACTGTGACTGACATATGGGTGATTTGCAGATGTGGGCCCGAGGCCGCCTCCAGTACATGTGGCACGAAGGGGTATTGTGGCCGTTCTAGCTCTACTTGGGCGAGGGGAGGTCCGTCGCCGCGATGCGGAGGGGACACTGGAGTCGGTCCGGGCACTACTAGACCGGTTGCTGATAGGGGTGACCGACGAGGGATGGTGGGATGTCGATCCAGACGTGGTTCAGGATTGCATGAGGGCACCCCGAGAGTTCAGATCCATAGTGATCCGGGGTGGCGATCTTGGTGGACCGGGCACGGGCACAGGAGCCCGTAGGAGATGAGGACTTGCCGGAGGAGGAGCGAGGGGAGGACTCAGAGGCAGCCGATGCTGGCAGTGATGCAGGATACGACTCTCATTAGGGAGTATAGGGGACTCCCCCCGAGTTTTGTAGCTACGGCATGTATTTTGATGAGTCTTTAGGGATGTATAGCCATTTTTTGTATAGCTGAGTACAGGGGTACTCAGGACATGTATAGCACTGAACATGTATATTTTTTGATATATATATATATGCACGTGGATGCACCTTTTTGTATGATGTTGTTTTATTTGTACGCACGTGGATGCGCTTTATGATTTGTGATATGTTTACATTGCACGTGGATGCAAGTAGGCTAGGATGTTGGGCACGTGGATGCCCCTTGTGTATTTTATGTGATGCAACATGATGTATGTATGATTAGGCACGTGGATGCCCCTATGGATATGCATGTGGTTTTATGTACATGGATGCAAATGTTGATGCGATGCAATCTTTTTTGGTTTTTATATATTTTTATGAGATGTTATGGGATGATGATGCATGGTGTTACATGGTGTGATTGATATGCCAATCTAGGATGTTGTTTTCCATTTGGTCTGCGACACTATTTTGGGCTCTTGGGACATGTGTGAATGTTATGGATTCAAACTGTCGACTGAGTTGTTTTGCGCGCAGGAATTTTTTAAAAAGGCAGGGATCACGCACCTGGTAGCAGTTGTTGAGTTGGGAGACAAGTAGCTTGGAGTCGAGGAACACATGAAGGTGACATATGCCCATATGGAGGGCGGTAGTCAAGAGACCGGTCACAGCATCATACTCTGCCTGGTTATTGGTAGCAGCGCCTATACAGGTTCCATCAAGGTGAATCATCTCGTTGGAAGGGGAGTACAAGACCCATGCTGCAGAAGCCAAGTTGGGAGACCAGCGGCTTGCGCCGTCAGCAAAGCCAGTGTAACAAGGTGGAAGATGGTCCATCTGTGGTCATGCAAAAATGATGAATGTAAGATGATGGTAAAAAAGGTGAAAAACAAAAAAGAGAGCAAACTGTACAATGCGGACCAATGAGGCCACGATTTAATTTATGGGTAGAAACGCTTAAGATACAACCCATTACGGGGGTTGCGCAAAGGATGGCCTTCAGAGTCGGCTAAGATGTATGCCCCCTTGCTGAGGCAGGTCTGCACGATGTAAGGGCCTTGCCACATGGATTCAAACTTCCCTTTACTGGTTTTGTCATGGGCTTGGTCATAGGCGAGGATGAGGTCCCCTTCATGGAAAGTTCGAGGGTGAACATGTTTGTCATAACCGGCTTTGGAGCGGTTCTTGGCAGCTTCGATGTTCTGGAGTGTGGCACGACGGTCTTCATCGACTTGTTCGAGTGTCAGCAAACGCTGCTCGAGGGGGGAAGTGTCGGGGAGAAGCTCAACGACGATATGTAAGGCAGGAATCTGACACTCGATGGGGAGGACAGACTCAATGCCGTGAACTAAGTGAAATGGTGTAAAACCAGTGGCGGTCTTGGTGGAAGTACGATAAGCCCATAAGGCAGGAAACAACATGTGGTGCCAATTGGACTTATGCTTGTCAACCATTCATTGGAGGATGGTTTTGAGAATTTTGTTAATGGCCTCTACTTGACCGTTCCCTTGGGGGTAGTAAGTAGAAGAAAATTGGTGTTCAAATTTGAGGAGGGTGGATAACTCACGCCAGACGGCATCTTCGAAGTGTAAACCATGGTCTGACACCAACTGTTTAGGGACCCCGAAAAACCTCTCCTCATATGGGTAACGTAGGGGTGGGCCAGACAAAGTCTGGCTGACGTAGTAAATGACATGCTCCTGGTGAGAAGCATCTTCTTGAACCAAGACTCCTGACACGGCATGCTCGGATGCCGAGACGTATAGGATGAAGTCCTGGGAGAAATCCGAAGGGGAGACCAGAGGGGCTTGTGTGAGAGCCTTCTTGAGGGCTTCGAAAGTAGCTTCTGCTTGCTCGTCCCAGACGAAGGGTATGTGGGTACGGAGCAGGCGCAAGAAACCGTGAACGATAGTGGCGTAATCAGGAATGAAGCATCGAAGGAAATTGGATCGCCCTTGCAGACTTTGGAGCTGCCGGAGCGTGCGAGGAGAGGGTAGGTCTAAGATGGCTTGGACTTTCAGAGGATCAACAGTAATTCCTTTCTGGGAAACAATGAAACCCAACAATCGGCCTGCCGGAACGCAAAAGACACACTTATGTGGGTTCAAGCAGATCTGGTATTTGTGACAACGCAGAAAAACTTGTCGAAGGTCGTTAAGGTGGTATGATCGTTTCCGGGAACGAGCTGTAAGGTCATCAAGGTAGACCAGTAGGATATGGACTAAGTCGTGAAAGCAATAGGTCATGGCCCGCTGGAAGGTGGCACCAGCATTTTTGAGGCCGAAAGGCATAACGCGATAGGCAAAGGTGCCCCATGGGGTAGTGAAGGCAGTTTTGTATTGGTCTTCCTTACGGATCTGAATCTGGTTGTATTCGCAAAAACCATCCATGAAGGAGAGGACTTCATTCCCCGCACACGCATCGATGAGTTGGTCAATAAATGGCGCGGGGAAGTTGTCCTTGGGACAAGCACGGTTTAAATCACGGAATTCAGTGCATACTCGGATGGTGCCTTGCTTTTTGTTAACGGGAACGGGGTTTGAAACCCAAGTGGTATAGGCAATAGGATAAATGAACCCTGCCTTGCGCAGTTTCTCAATCTCGGCTTTGACAGCTGGGAGCTTTGAGGGATGAATAGGGTGCTGTTTCTGACGGACGGGGGTACATCAGGCCATGTGTCGATGTGGTGCTCTATAATGGCGGGGTCAATACCGGGCATCTCGGTATAGGACCAGGCAAAGACATCACGAAATTCTCTGAAAAGGTTTATGTAGTCCTCAATCTCTTGTTTACTGCAGAATGCTCCTAAAGTGATGAGTTCAGGGGCACGTCCTGGGGCAGCGATATCAACTTGGATGACGGGTGAGATGTTGGCCATGTTACCCTCCTCGAAGGCGTCAGGAGCAGGAATAGGGTCCTTGAACCAGTCGACCTTAGTGGGAAGGAAGTCTTTGGATTCAACCGCAAATTGGGTAGCGATGCTAGAGGAAGATGCTTCTGGGATGAAGTAGGAACGATGATGCATATCATCCCAGGGATAATCTGGGGCAGTAAGGGCCTCGAGAATCTCCTCATCAGTACGGAAATTTTGCGTCTTCAGATCGGTTGACAAAGGAGTAGTGGTGGAAGAGATCATATAAATGGTGTTGACCTCCCCGGAGGGGGGGGAGATCGGGACAATGATTTGAGTAATGCCCGTAAACACCGCATATGGCACAGGGGTGATTGGTATGCAGGGATTTGTCTTTAGGCTTGGGAGTGGGATTTAGTTCGACAGTTGGGATGTTGGGGTCATCGTCGAGCATCTGCATGTGCTTCTGTAAGGCTGGTAACTGTGGACACTGATGAGTGGCATGGCCTAACTCATCGCACAGGGAGCATTTGGGAGGAGCGCGAAATCCTGGGGGGTTTTTGACTCTCTTGGGAGGTGGTACAGCAGTGTAAGGTTGTGGACCTCTGCCCTCAGTGGGTTTGGGAGTAGGAGGGGGAGGCGTGGAGGACGAAGGGGTAGAGACACCGGGAGGTGGCTGAGTGGTAGTAGCCATGGGTTGCACCGGTTGGAGGATGACATCTGGTGTCGACGGGAGAATGGGAGGCGAAAGGTACCATACAGGTAATCCCAAAGTTAGCCCAGGGAGGCTAAGGGTAGCCATAACTGGGGCGCTTACTACTCCCGATGGAGGGACTAGGAAGGGGATCGTATGGATAGGTGTAACACCAATGTGGCTAGGTACCAATGGTGGTTTAGGAAACAAGGGTGGTTGATTATTAAGTGGCTGGTTATTGTGGGACAAGGTACATAAGTCAAACACGTCCGTGGGGTCTGATGGAGGCAGAATAGATTGGAAGGTGGAGGTCATCGGCGCGTCTGAGTAAAATCCAGGTCCCGTAGAGGAAACAAATGAGGTGGAGGCATGAGAAACAGGTTGTTCAACCATGGGAAGAACATTTTCGGGTGCCGCGGGAGCATTTGGATCATAGTAAGTAAGTTGGTCGATCTTAACCACGCGTCCATCATGGGGGAACATCATGGTACGAAAGACAGAGGAAGCGATCGCCCGCATAGCATACATGTAGCTGTGACCGAGTAAGAGGTTGTAATCAAGCTGGGCGTTGATGACCTCGATATCGATGAGGATGGTTTTACCACCTAACTGGACAGGGACGTTGGCTAGGAGACCTTGGGGCTGAGCCGAAAAACCGTCGTAGGCGCGTAACGCAGTGGTGGACTGCTGGAGGGTAGGGGATCCCAACTTCTGCCATACGAATGTAGACATAACGCATGTGGAGGCACCCTCATCGATGGATGACAAGATTCCGAACGGAAATAGAAACTTGGAATGCTAAGGTGGAAGGCAGGCGTGGTTCGGACTGGTCCAAATCAAATGCCATTAAATTCGAATCATTTGGGTCAATAGCCCCAATGGCTGAGAGTAAAGTATTGTGCTGGGAAGGGCAGTTCTTCAAGACTTCTAATGCAGACATGGTTGTGGGAGATTGGGCCAGGTCGTCTACTATGTTGTAGTTTGACGCAGCGCGCGCATTAGGGTTATTGTTGATACGGCGAAGTGGGAAACGAGGGGCTTTGGGAGCGCCATCTAGTGGAGGTGGAGGTATACGTAACGCCTGATCGGTGGGATGGGCGTTAGTGGGTTTATCAGTGGGAAGTGTTTCAGTGGTGGAGCCATATTGGTTCCGATGGGTCTGAAGGTTGACGTCAGCAGATGACATCATCAACAGGTGGTGGGTCCCTGAGTCAAACATGGGTTGATCAGGAGCGGCGTACGTGATCTGCTGTTGTTGGGGTTGCGTGTTGGCTTGAGGAGTAGCCAACGGCTGAGTATTCACGACGCCTTGGGTTGGTAAGGGGTTTTGCAGCACCAAAGGTGGCTGCTGAGGTTGTGGGGGGTTGGGCTGCGCTGGAGGAGCTGCATGTCCTTGGCGATGGGCCTCATCAACCCAAAGTTGCCGAGCTCGCTCCAAGTGTGGGCAAGCATGGGTGTAGTGGCCATAGACCCCACAGATAGAACAAGGATGGTTCGTTCGCAAATTAGGGTTTTTAGCCTGCTTGGGCGGGCGATCAGGGTTTTGATTAGCGGGGGCCGCATTGTTGTTGTCTGGGGGATTAGCCGGTTGACCAGCTTGGTCTGCGGGTTGGTTGTTCCCACGATTACGGCCCTTGCCGTGGTTTTGTTGTCCCTGGTTATGTTGGTTGTTCTGGTTTTGCTGCGGATTGTGTTGGGCGTAGACTTGCCCTTGGGTAGCAGGTGGATTCTGAGGTTGCGCAGGTGCGGGAGCAGGCTGCAGGGGATGATATGCAGGTTGAGGCTGAGCAGGTGCAGCAACTTGAGTGGGTTGCTGATATGGCTGCAGAGCAGGTTGTGGGTTTTCTGCAGGGGCTGCCTGTGGTGGATAATAAACGGGTTGGGCTTGTGAAGGCGCAGGAGCTGGGGTAGCCTTCTAATGGTAGTAGGGCTGAGGTGCGACTGGGGGGGCATAAGCGGGAGTCGCATGACCGAAGCACTGAGGAGGACATGAGGGTCCATGGTGATGGTGATGTGTCATGGGAGCATACGAGTTGGTTGCTCCAGACTGTGAGGTAGCCCGTGAAAGGTCGGGGCCAGGAGTAGGACGTGCAATGGAAAATGGTTGGGGATGCGAAGAAACATGACCAATGATACCGTCGGCAGCGTGGGATGCCCCCGATGCATCGTGTTGGGAGGACTCGCCGCGAGGGGCGTCAGGTATAATGGTATAAAGGTAACCCGACTGGGCGTAAATGAGGTCGAACTGTTGGGCCTTAAGGATGGCCTCTTCTTCAGACTGGGGTCTTTCTGATGCCACATCCTTAGCAATAACAGGGAGAAGGGATTTGAGGAACCAATCTAGGAAGATACGGTCATCTAGTTTGATCTTGCATAAGCTACGGCGTCGACGCCACTCATGGATGTGGTCCGTGATATGGGTAGCCGTGTTTTGTCTACAAGATAGGAGGATCTCAACGCCCGCGTCATAGCGGACAGGCAACTGGAAGAACTGCAGGAAGGTCAAGGCAAGGGAAGCAAAGGTGGCATGGGTCCCATGGGGTTGCTCGATATACCACTTGGCTGCAGAGCCAGTGAAGGTGCGCTGTAAGAGACGGAGGCGAACAGAGTCGTCCACTATGGAGTTAGAGGGACACCATAGGTGGAAAGACATGATATGGTTTTGTGGGTCCTCACTGGCCTTGCCCTCGAGCTTAGGGATGCCAGAGGGGAGCTTGGTAGGCATATGAGGCCACGTAGGGTCGTGTCAAATAGGATCGTTGGTCAATCTGGCCAGGTCAGGTAGATTGAGGCTAGCCATGAATGGAAAACTGGAAGAAGGATGTGACACAGTAGTGGGTTGGACTAAGTTGGGGCCAATGCCCCCAAGTAGAGAGGTAGGGTTGGGAATGTTTCCCCCAAGTGGGGGAACTAAAGTGGTATAGGATGGGCCCGCACCACCATGGGTGGTGTGAGTCACTGGTGGAGTGGTGGTATGTATGCCAGCTACGGGAATAGGAATGGTGACCGGGATGGTGGATGTGGCCCCCATCGAGGGCATTCCTAGAGCAGGTGTGGTAACTGGTGTAGTGGTGGATGTGCCACCAATGGTCCCTACAACGAAAGGAGTGGAAGTCGTGCCAGCCATGGGGCTAGTAGGGGCAGTGTAAATAGGGTTCTCAGACTCTTCGTCAGAATCGGAGGTAAAGTAAGGAGCGTCAATATCTGGTGATGGGGTCCTATGTTGCTGACGAGTGGAGTCAAGTGAAAAGGCTCTAGATCTGTGATGAGTGGTATCAACGGATGATGATCTGAATCTATGACGTGTGGTGTCAAGTGAACCATGCTGTGGGGGCTCGCCCCTGAGGCACCGAGAATGTCTCAGGGACTCAATGGTGACAGATGGTGTCAAATCTCTGTGGGTTGAGGTGAGTAGAAAAATAGCTCAAAAATCCTAATGCAACCGAGTGTGCAGAAGGAGAGCTCAAAAACAAGGCACTCAGGCCAACAACCAACTCAAAACACCCACTGCAACAGCTGTGCTACAATAGGTGGAGTAACAACAAAGATGGTCAGAATACCAACAAGCAGTAGGTTTCCTAAAAATGAAAAATGGTGGACTCACTAGACCAAAAGGAGGTAAAGTAGCATGCAAACACCTAACTAAAAGTATTCTGACTCAACTAAACATATCCTCTGCAAGGTGATGAAATCCAAGTCAGACAATATGAGTAGGAAAGCCAAGTGGCTATGATATCCCCCTACCGGGAGGGACACCGGGTAGTCAATCCTAGAAGAATGGCAACTAAGATACCCCGTTCATGACACGTCCAGAAAGGTGAATCTGCCATTTAGTCCGTTTACCGCAATACCCCTATACAGGGATATCTCGTGAACCGCAAAAGGTAGCCCTTCGATTACTGAATGGAGTGCGGTATTCCACTCAGGCCTTCGGAACCAGTCTCCCGACTTCAACCCTCCTAAGGGAGAGGCCCTCTGATAAACTGGTCGTGACCGTGCCAAAAAGTACTAGGGGATTTTGGTTCCCTATTTGGACAACAACTATGTCTCAAGTGTAAGTGACCGAGGGGTGTTATTGGAAGCCTATCCCCCCGACCCTACCTAACTACAAAGATTCTTTTGTGTTCCCCAAGTGGGGTTAGAATAGTGGTTGGGTTAGGTACTTTTTAAGGCTCACTTGAATTATGTGACAGAGTGTGTGCTCGTGAGGTGATGAACCCAAAATAGAAGTGCCACAAGGGGGGCAACTTCTAACTATCAATAATCACTGAAATTGAAACTTTAACTTGCAAAATTTTCTGAATTAAAAATATTGAAATTTTAAAAAGATTCCGTAAAGGGAACAGAAAGTAAGTTGCAGAAAGGCTGTAAGGAAGTGAGGCTACAGGTAGGACAGAGGGCTGTTCAGATGCAGAAAATGTTGCAGTAAAAAGGGGCTGGGCTCAAAACAGGAAAAATGCAGAAATCAGACCGCGGGTCTGTGGCGAATCAGAACAGGCAAACCGCGGGTTTGAGGGAAACAGACGCGGTCAGGTCGCGGTTTTCGGGCCAACAGATGCAGTCGAGACGCAGGAAAAAGGGAAAAAGACACAGTCGGGTCGTGGAAAAAAGGCTAACAGACGCAGTCGGGACGCAGGAAAGGGGCTGAAAGCCGCATTCTGGACGCGGGAAAATGGCCCACAGGCGCAGTCAGATCGCAGCAAACAGGCTGATTAGCCGCGGTCAGATCGTAGGTAACAGACTTGAATCCGCCGGCAGGGCGTCGGAAACAGTCTGAGAGCCGCGGTCGGGTCGCAGGTAAAGGCCTGAAAGACGCGGTCGGGACGCGACTGCAGAGGGAAAAGACGCGATGTACGGCGGCTGAAAGGGACGGCCGAAAGGAAATTTTTTTTAAACGGAAACCAGAAATTCAAAATCTAGGGGAGTCACCAAAACTGTAGCTAGGGTTTTACCCCTAGCTTGTGCAAATGAGCACCTACTAAGGAGAATGGACTCCTTAGTAGCAGTTCAGTAAATGGAAATAATTAAGCTAAAACAGAAATAGAAACTACTCTAAAACATGTACATAAAAAAAAAACAACCATTTGTAAACAAGGGTTTTGTATTAATATTACCTTCAATGTGAAGGTTGATGAAGCTCCTTGCAATGTCCAAGAGGGTTGCTCCAAGCTCCAATGTGCTCCTTCTCTTTCTCCAATGGTGGGGATGGGCCAAAAGAGGCTCTCAAGGTGAAAGTAGTTCAATGGTGAACTAGGGTTTCAAGAGAGATTTTGGCAGAGTAAGGGTATACTTGATTGTGGATATGAAATAAGGGATCTCCATCACCTATTTATAGTTTTTTGGTGGTGGAGTGCTGACCCATGGTTTTAGGAAACACATGGTTTAGGGCAGCTGTATAGGGTTTTTTCCTCCTTTTCCTCATTATTTTATATTTTTCATTCCCTTTTTAGGGGATTTTTGCTATTTTAGAGGAATTTTGGATATTTTTGGAGGAAGAAGGGGTTTTTAAGCCTTTTTGAGGCTATTTTGAGGGTTTTATGGCCTTTTGGAGGCATTTTAGGCCTTTTGGAGGCTTTTTATTGGGATTTTTAGGGTTTTTAAGGGAAATATGGTAGGAAAATGGACAAATGAGCCATGTAATGAGGTAGATGAGGTAGTGAAAACTTTTTGGGTGTTAACAGAGCGGGTCTCTTCAAGCTCCTGGTCACTATCATTTGATATCATTTTGGTCGATTGATGCCCTTATTCATGGTGACTCTACTCATCCTGGGGCCGATACCCACTCATCTCGGACCAATGGTGGGCCACTGGCTTCTATCTCTATCGGACTCATGGCGTGGCACCATTCCTCCAACCACTCATTCGCAGCACCCTCCAAATCTGCGGACGTCACCTTATATACGGTCTGCAACCATTACCGAGCAGGATCATGGCGGGCTTGGATATGTATGGTATGTGACTGAATTGCAAATGCCATAATAGGTTTGAACCACGTGATAGTTTCTTCAGATATTCGCGGGACCTGTGTTGCCACGGCACAAAGCATCTCCCAATACAACCAAAAATGCAAAATGCAATCCTGAAGTCTCTCGGGCTCCCGTACATACCATAGATTTTGATATCGCACCCCTTGTCGTTCTGCTGCAGCCGGACAATCCAAACCCTGGTATGTGCCAGTCTCTTTCCATGCGACAAAAGCAATCAATAAGTACAGCCAACTGTATGTAAAGGCACTCTTTCCTGATTGGACCGCCACTGCGTCCTCCATTAATTGATTCAAGAGGTACAGGGACTAATTCATTTGGGCCCCTTCCACACATTGCTCAACGCATGCAACAATGCCTGAGTTGTATTGGTTAGGTCAACCACCCCTAACCACCTTACAAGACATAATCTTAATGCTTGTGAGCATCGCCTGATCATTGCAGCTACTAGTGCGATACCCACTCCCATCCGTTTCTAGGCCATATTTATGTGCCAACTGCAGTGCTTGCTTCTTGTCATTGGCCTTCCCCTGGATGAACTACGTCGGATCAACTCCATTCTTAGGAAAGCCGATTATGGATGAAATTAAGTCGACGGTGACCGGGACTTCTCTATCCAGCCACAATGACCCACGATGAAAACACGCCAGGAGCTGCTTTATGCAGGCATTCACTTCTGCCAGTCGCTCAAAATGTGGCATATTAATGATCCCTAACAAGCCGACCTGCTTCAATCCTCGTGCCCAGTCGTGTACAGTTGGTGTTGGGGAAAGGTGCATCTCCTTAACATAAGGGGCAGATGCAATGTCAGGGTAGGCCACCATATCATGATCATTGTAGCGCAGGCACGTCAACGCCGTTTCAATATTCACAGAGCACTCCATTCCAACCGAGAGCGCTGGCAGCTTCACACCATACTTCTATTTTGGGTTTATCTTGCATGGGGTGGCATCCAGCCGAACTGGAGGGATATACCCAAGGATATCACCGGTGGAGAGTCCCGCCCATGGGGCAAAATCGTGAATGGGGCGACTGGACTACCCCACCTATTTCGGAGCTTCACCTACCATCACAGCGGAGGACCGAAGCACCCTCTTACTCTGCGGGGACTCCAAATGCTGACCTCCCCAACGCTTCTTAGCAATTACAGATTCTCCCACTGGCATAGTGGCTACCTCGACCTTAAGGTTGACGGCTGGCACAGGTTCTACTTAAACAATAGCCGGGATGAAGGGGGAATCAACTTCACTATTGATCTCAACAGTCTCCAACTCACCTGGCATACCTCACTATACTAAACAACAACACTCTACAATGCCAACAGCTTCTCCCGACACACAGCAACACTCACGAAGCAGTAACAATACTTGGCATCATGCCACAATCTTACAAAACTAGCTGATTTCTTGGTGCCTTCCGACCAACGCTAATCCATTTTTATACTATCCAACCAAATCCGCTATAATCATCACAAAATCAGGCATTAACTTGTTAAATTTTCAGAATTTACTTCAATATGATCTAGGATCTTAACTGAAAGAACAACATGTACAGCAAATATACAGCATATCAATCATGGACACAATAATGCAAGCACACAAGAGACACAGAGTTTACTTGGGGAAAACCATAAAAGTGAAAAACCCCAATAACTTCCTCAAAGATAGATAGAGCAATTATACAACCAGAATACAAGAGATAGTCTTCTCCTAGCAGTAGAGCCTCCTCCTCCACAAGTGCGCCACTCTCCAAAGTGTGAGTGAGAGAATAGAATGTGTAAAATGAGAGAGACACACTCTCTATTTATACACTAACTTGCCTTGACCTTTACTCTACTAGGTCAGCCTCAACTTAACCACTTAACATAATGCTGACTGGGCCGACCCCCACTAGGGTGGTCTAATAACCCTTTGACCCACATGACTTATACAGGGCCGACCCCAACAAGGTGGTCTAATAACCCATCAAGTATAAGTTACGACACTTACAATATAAATGATCACACTTCCGTATAGAGGAATAATAACATCTCTATAGGAATACAATATACATATATGTGAAATACATTCCGAAGTTACATATACATCAACACTCCCTCTTAACTAGGAAGGTATCTCTCGACACGGGTCTTCTAGCACAAGTCTTCTTCTCTGGATCATCGTCACTAGATAATCGTCATCGAGTCACTGCTGCTGCTATCTCAATCAACCTCTGAATCTACTCGTCATAGGAAGTTCTACAGAGCCAGTCCTTTTTCATACTAAATGTAGGCCCACCACCTGCAGATCTTCATCATCTGTGCGAACGGTCTGATAGAGGTGGCGTCTCAGGACTAATTTTATGTGCGGATGCAATACTGAAAAGAGTATCCCAGGAACATTTATGTGCCTAAGCACGACCGGAAAGATCTCCCAAGACTTATTACATGCATATCCTCCACAATACCTTTAAAGAGCATCCCAGGAACATTTATGTGCCGCAGCACGACCAGCAATATCTCTAAAGAGCATCCCAGGACTTATTACGAGCATACAACTCAACCTCTCGGATCTCCAGGAATGATTACATGTGGATAGACAAAACCTTTAAAGAGCATCCCAGGAACATTTATGTTCCGTAGCATGACCGACAAGATCTCTAAAGAGCATCCCAACACTAATTACGAGCACACAGCTCAACCTCTCGGATCTCCAGGACTGATTACATGTCTCCATAGTAATACCTCATCCCAGGACTGATTACAAGCACACAGCTCAACCTATCGGATATCTGAGGGCTGATTACATACTACATAGCAATACCGGAAAGAGTACCCCAGGAACATTTATGTGCCGTAGCATGACTAGCAAGATCTCCAAGGACTGATTACATGCTATTTGCACAACCTGCCACATATCATCTCTGACCTCCAAGTATCAACCTGATACTCATGATCCCATGGATCATCATCGCACAAAGCATCATTCTGATGCTCATGATCAGACTGATCATCATCACTGTACCATCCTGATACATATCATCTGGAGCAACATCTTGAAGCTCATCATCATGATCATCCTGATCATACAATGCATCCACCTGATGCATACCAATTACCTACCTGATACATATCATCATACATGATCCACCTGATACAAATACAGATACATGGTCCAAGCATCCGACATGATGCATATACAAAATACATACAAATGATCCAACTGATCATATCCAGCATCCAACATGATGCATACATAGATATACATATAAATGATCCAACTGATCATATCCAGCATCATCCTGATGCATATACAAAGTAGTAACTGGAGCATCGTCCTGATGCTCATCATCCATGATCCTCCTGATCATCATAGCATCGTCCTCTTCAGATCATCTCATCATCCATAAAGCACAGCCCAGATTCACATCATCCAGTACTTACATCACCGACATGGGAGAACACATCTACCACCATTCAGGGAAGGCTCTAGCCCTTACTTTTTCACCATGGGAGAACACATCTACCACCATGCGAAAAATGGCTCAGTAATTATATCACAACCAAGGGAGAACACATCAACCATGTCAAAAAATATCATGTGCATCTGCATCTTCTGGACTCATCACTTCCCTTTGGAAGGAACCTCGATCTGAAGTGCACCAAGCCTCTCTCTGAAGTACTCAAACTCCACTCTGGCCAACGGCTTGGTCAATACATCTGCAACCTGCTCATCCGTCGCAACATACTCTGCTTTGGCCATACTCAGTGCTACGCAGGACTGCTTCCTGCTAAACCAAGAAATCACACCTGATCCCATACTGAAGCAGCACCCAGAAGTGCTCTTCCTATCTGCAACACTACCTACCCAATCTAAGAATATGCTTTACAGCAACCAGGTGAACATCTCTCGGATCCGTCAGGAAATGGCTCAATGTGTTCACCGCAAAACAAAGATCTGGTCTCGTGTTCGTTAGGTACATAGAGGACCCAATCATCTGACGATACACCGTGACATCAACCGGATCAGATGAAGCATCACAAAGAAGCTTCAGATTCCATGCCATAGGTGTGGCCATGGCCTTGCAATCCATCATCCCAAACCTCTTCAGGATCTATACTGCATACTTCCCTTGTCCAAGGAAGATTCAATCTGCACTCTGCCACACCTCTATGCCAAAAACAAATAGTGCATCATCCCCAATTTCTTCATCTCGAACTAGGTAGCAAGATTCCGCTGCATGTCGGCAATCAATCTATCTTCACCTGTAACAAATAGGTTATCCGCATACAAAAGTAGTATCACTGGATTGCCTTCCTCAACCTTGTAGTAAAGGTTGGAATCTGCTTTACTCTTGGTAAAGCTCAAGCTGGATAGAAAGCTGGCTATCCTACCAAGTTCTGCACACATATATGACTACACCATTCAATAAGGCTGTCTTGAAATCCATCTGGTGTAACTTCTATTTCATCACTTTTATATTTCTCTATGCTACCATCTGCAGCATGCTTGATCTGATAGTTCCATTTGGAAGTCATAATAGACTTCCCTTCAGCTCTTGGCACCGCATCCCAAACATCGTTCTTCATGATTGACGGATCATGGCATTCTTCTCGTATCCTAGGAACTTCAATATCTTCAATAGATAATTTTGTTGCTTCAACAAATGTTGTAGTCCTTCTTTTGTAGGTGAAGGTATACGGTCTTTTCTACAAAACACGTTAAATTGCATGATTAGAAACATCTCATAATTTTCAGACAAATTCTTACACATAAAGAAATATGTCATACAGTCATGCAATTATCTTAGCCAATGCTTCAATACAACATTTATCCATGTTCCACAACTTTCTAGATGCCTTCTAGTCTCTACCAGAACATTGTTAAGAGTTTTCACTACTCCCAACATGTCAGCAAAGAGGTTTCATTCTAGATAAGTAGCACTAGAATGTTGTAGAGTGCCATAGGCCACTTACCCATTACATGCATATTAGTAGTATATTGTTCATCAATGCAATCATTCTAATATGCACAATACATATCCTAAGTCTAGGAACATGAGCATATACATCATTGAACAATTTTATTTAAACAAACAAATATGCAAGAAATGATAATTAAAAATACTTATATTTGTTTGGTTGTTGGGTGGACTCCCTCTGAGTCTTTGCTTCCTTGCAGGAGCTGCTGAAGTAGCTTCTTCTACACCTTTCTATTGTGGAATGTAGGAAGATGGTCAACTCCCTCTGAATATCTGCATCCTTGCAGAAACTACTGAAGTGTGCTCCTTTTCTTTCTTGCAGGAACAACTGGATTGTGCTCCCTCTTGATCTTTGCTTCCTGGATTACCTGTCCTTGAACTTACATCCATCCTTAATCACTATGCATGCTTATTAGTATCATCATTGTGTTATCCTTAAGGTCTCATACATAATCACACATTTATTAGTATAATCTTAATACTATCAAAACACAATAATCGTAAACATGTATAGTCATGATCAGTCACGGATAATAAACATTAGTATTCAAGGTTTCAGGGAAGTCTTCTTTTACTCATGCATATTCTTATTTGATCATAGGACTCTTTTGATTAGTTAAATCATCAATGCATAAACTTGTGATTACTCAAACCTATACTTTCATGATTCTTTTGGTTAGTCATATCATCAATTATGGTAATAAACATAATATGCATACAACCATGACTATTCAAACCTAGACTTCATGAATAATCATTATCAACAACACAACAGTATAAGATCCTAACACAAGGTAGGATTCTAGCGTGATATAGGAAAAACATACCTGGATTAGCATGCTATCTAGTTATGTATAACATACCCGCATAATGTCTTTTGGTTCTCTTCAGTGACTTGTGCTAGTAACTTGCATGTCTCATAGGTTAAACATTGTAGGACCAAGTTATACATACCTCGAAAGTAGATCTTCTATGTGATCCATGACAATGGATGAATCTTTGTCTTCATGTCACCATGATCATATGTTCTTGAAGTAGAACATGATTTGTCTTTCTTGGTGTACCTTTTATGTTAGTGAACAACATAAACTTCATACAACATCACAATGCATTAGTACATTCATAAGTGTCAAAACCTTAATCAATGAATATCTTCTATTAAGGTGATACGACAAGTCTAGTAATTAATCAAGATTGTACTGTAATGATATGAAGACAAACATATGATAAAATTAACCATGAAACATACCTGTAAGCCATATCTGTCAAGATTGCTTGTAATCTTCTTATGGAAGGCCTTAGCCTCATCTCCCTCTGAGACAAGAACTTATTCACTTATGTAGGTGACCAATCCATCTTCTTCTAGGATTAACCTAATCCACTTGATTTGCAAGAACTGGAACTGGAGCTGGATTAGGGTTTGTCAAAAATTCAAACTTTCGAAAGGATAGAAATATGCACCTTGATGAGCTGATCAAGTTGGTATATTAAGAATTTGAAAACTGCAAAGTTTCACCCCTCGAAATTGTCGTTTAGATTTCTGGATTCACTAGGGAGGACCCTGAATTAGGGTTTTAGTTTCCCAGAGCTTCACCCAACCAAAAGATTTGATTCAAAGCACTAAGCTTCGATTTTTCTAAGGAGCTTCCAGCCGTGGTCACAAATTTCCAAAATTCCAAGTTTTGTAGAAGCCCTAATTTTCCATCTTTCCGATCAAAGTCCCGAACTGGGGTTTGATCAAGCCCGGCCTTCTACCCAACCAAAAAATCTAATATTGGTGTCTAAATTTGAATTTTCATGAGTAGCATACAGCCGTGGTCTCCGATTATAGAAACTCCAACTTTCTCCGAAGCCCTAAATTCCGGAAGACATGAATGAAGGTGCTAAAAAATAATTTTGTTTTGACAGAAATATGTACCTGATTTCTTCTGGTGCAACGCCAAACTTTTCGATCCACAGGGTCTGAAAAATTTTCTTGAGATAGCCTGACCTGTTATCTTTCCATCCCAACAGGTCTAACCTCAATTGGATTCTTTGAGAGAGAGTTATGCCAAGTGGCACAACGTGACCTGTTTATGGGATAATACAGGAGAGAGAACTTGTACGACGTGCCACGTGTCCCTGATTCAACTTCTGCCTCTGAAAATGTTTTCTCAGCTAGTATAGTTTGTGTACTACCTGTCACATTTTATGCAATTTCATTTGGAGATTCCTATCCCAAGTTATGACCTTTTTCCCAAGGTCTCCTGATTTTGACTCAGATCTAGAAGAGGCAGAAACCCTATATTGTACAGATCATAAATCACAAAGTGCAATGCATTAGAGGTTTTCCTTTGGACACAAGGTACATGGGGATCTGATCTTTGACCTATAAAGGTTTCAGATCTGAAACCTTCTCCAAAATGGATTTATAGTGAAATTTCTACAATGACTGGTTTTTGCTATATCAAGCCCTAGCATCGTAAGTGCAACAAGTGTCATACATGCCATATCATGCATTCTTTCAGGGTAGCTCTGATACCATGTTAAATTTTCAAAATTTACTTCAATATGATCTAGGATCTTAACTGAGAGAACAACATGTACAACAAATCTACAGCATATCAATCATGGACACAATAATGCAAGCACACAAGAGACACAGAGTTTACTTGGGGAAAACCATAAAGGTGAAAAACCCCAATAACTTCCTCAGAGATAGATAGAGCAATGATACAACCAAAATACAAGAGATAGTCTTCTGCTAGTAGCAGAGCCTCCTCCTCCACAAGTGCGCCACTCTCCAAAGTGTGAGTGAGAGAATAGAATGTGTAAAATGAGAGACACACACTCTCTATTTATACACTAACTTGACTTGACCTTTACTCAACTAGGTTGGCCTCAACTTAACCACTTGACATAATGCTGACTGGGCCGACCCCCATGAGGGTGGTCTAATAAACCTTTGACCCACATGACTTATACAGGGCCGACCCCAACAAGGTGGTCTAATAACCCATCAAGTATAAGTTACGACACTTACAATATAAATGACGACACTTCCGTATAGAGGAATAATAACATCTCTATAGGAATACAATATACATATATGTGAAATACATTCCAAAGTTACATATACATCAACATAACTCAACCAAAATCCTGTATTAATGACACAAATCCATCGTTGATCCAGTCCGTGGATCGGCTGGATCCGCCATTAATGCCCATCATTCGAATAACACCGTTAATTAACTGTCTGAACTTTTGGCATTTATTACTGATTTGACCCGGTCGCTACGCTGCCATGTGTCACCGTCATTCCCAACTTGCGGCAAAATCCTCACTGCTTCCGCATTTCATCCATGGTGGTGCAACATCCTGCCACCGATCATCCTGTAACACATCAAATTTTTAATTTTTTTCCCGATGCTACTTAGGCATCGCGGTGTTCTAAGCTCGTGCGATAGGGCTTCAACCTATGACCATTTACCAGCTTGGGGAGTATTACCCTGTCCAACTGCTACAACTGAACCGCTCCTCCAGAAGTAATACTACTGATGCGATAGGGACCAAGCCAATGCATCTGTAACTTTCCTGGATGTTTCATAAACTTGCTGTCGTACAACAGCACCAAGTCGCCCTGCTGAAACTGTTTATTTTTTATGTGGCGATCATGCCATGCCTTCTGTCGATCCTTCTCTACCCCCTTGTGGAACGCAGCGATGAAATAATCTTCTTCTAGATGCACCAATTGCGCCAGATGGTCAGTCAATGCTACGACATCAACCATGCCCATGACGACCGCAATTCTTAGACTCGGAACAATATACTCCATTGGCATAATCGCTTCTTGTCCATACACCAACTTAAATGGTGTCTGTCTTGTCAACCTTTTACATGTGGTGTGATAGGCCCACAACACTGCTAGGATTTTGAGATCCCAGTCGTCGCGGTTCGCATTGCACACCTTTGTCAGCGCATGCTCCAATACCTTGTTAAAGGCCTCCACCGTGCCATTTGCCTGTGGATGATAGGGTGTACTCTTATTATGTTGTATCTGCAACTCCTCCGTCAATGCGTTGATGGTGAAATTAAGAAAGTGGTTTCCTTGATCACTTAGCAATACCTTGGGGCAACCGAAGCGAGTGATAATGTTATCAAACAAAAATCGTGCCGTCGTAGCCGCGGAGCAATCAACTACAGGTGCCGCCTCAGCCCATCGGGTCAAATACTATGTTACTGTGATGATATACCATGCACCCGTGTGTTTCCCTGGTGGTTGATCGGTCCTGCAAAATCCAAGGCCCATTTGTCAACGGTTGCAATGTTATTTGAGGCATCAGCCACATCTCATCACATCTGGATGGTTTTCCAGTTCGCTGACAGACATCGCAGGACCGCGCATAGTCTGTCTTATCATTATGTAGTGTAGGCCAACACAACCCCACACACAACACCTTCCTAGCCGTCGCCCGACCGCCATAGTGTCCTCCTGCTTCTCCTCCATGTGCTTCCACTAGTACCGGTGCTTGCTCATGTGGCAGAACACATCTGCACAATATCTCGTCAGCGCCCATTTTATACAATTCTCCTACGATTAGCTAGAAGTCTGCATCCTTAACTACCAATTGCTTCTTCTGACTGATGGTGAACTTGTCTGGTGCAGTACCCGTTGTCAGAAACTAGAGGATGTCATCAAAATAGTCATCAACAACATCAACCTTAAATAGTTTTGCATCCAACAACTCATCTTCAATACTGGTTGGTTCCTCCCTTGTATCAATCTGTGATAGATGATTAGGACCGACATTCAATCGGCCTGGCTTCACAATGAATTCAAAATCAAACTCCTGAAAAAGAAGTTGCCAACGGCATATCTTCCCCCCCAACACAAGCTTATTGGCTAGGTATTTCAATGCAGAATGGTCAGTGAACATTTTAAAATGCCCACCCAACAAATAGTGCCTAAAATTCTGCATCGCATAAACAATTGCTAGACCCTCCCGCTCAGTGGTGGTGTAATTGTGTTCAACGGATGACAACTTCCGAGTAGAGAAAGCAATGGGGTGATCAAGATCACCTTCGCGGGGATGAGCCAATACTAATCCCAATGCGATTGATGAGGCATCGACATGTACATGGAACTCCTTAATCCAATCCAGAAATACCAGTATTGGTGTCGAAGCCATCTTCGTCTTCAGTGTGTTGAAACTATCTTGACATTCCGGAGTCCATTGAAATAGCGCATCTTTCTTCAGCAACTTCTCCATAGGGGCGATGATTGCTGCATATCCCTTGATGAACTTGCGATAATACCCTGTATGCCCCAGAGTCGCTCGTAACTCCTTAACAGTGGTCGGTGGTTGCAAACTCAAAATGAGCGCAATATTAGCCGGATCGACCAACCCTTGCTTACACACAATATGACCCAACAATATGCCAAATGGTGCACAAAAAATACATTTCTTCAAGTTCAGCGATATCTGGTGCTGTCCGCAGCGCTCAAGCATTAACCGCAGATTGGCCAGATGATTGCGGATCAACCCATAAACTATCCAATAATCCATGTATACTTGCAAAAACTTTTTAATAAAGTCTTTAAATGCAGCAACAATGAACCGGGAGAATATCGCAAGTGCATTCTTCAAACCAAACGGCATTACGGTGTACTGAAAGTAGCCCCATTCAGTAATGAAAGTTGTCTTATGGCGATCTTCTTTGGCAATGTGAATCTGATGGTAGCTAGAGAACCCATCGGTGAATGAATACATCTCTTGGCCACCAACCCCTTCAAGAACTTCATCAGTAAATGGGGTAGAAAAAGGGTCGTGCAAGCAGGCATTATTTAACTTCCGCAAGTCAACACAAATGCGCACCTCACCGGTTTTCTTGTCCTGCACTACCATAGGACTGATCCATTCGGACTCTTCCACTGGTTCAATAATACCAACATTCGACATGCGATCAAGTTCTGCCTTGACCTTCTCCTTATGTTATGGAGTCAGCCGATAAGGTCGCTGTTGGAATGGCTTAGCATCTAGTTTTAAAGGAATCCTCATCTCCCCTAAATCACCCAAGATCCCCTTCATATCAAAAAAATTCATAGGAAACAAGTCTTGAAATTCATGGAGTAAATCAGTGACCTTACTCATCATCTCGTCATCCCAATAGTCTCGAACATTTTCAAACTTGGGAGTGGCCTCTGTGCCAATATTGAGCTTACGAAGCTTCAATGGTTGACTGAATGAATTACTTGGTGCAGCAGGTGGGACCACATCGCGACTTCCTTCAGATTCGAGAATGTTGACATTTCAAGGATCGTCCTCATCCTTTGGCCCATCAGTTATGTTGAAGCACTCCATAAGAGACTGCATCTAACAATATGTGTGCGGATCGACAGGGTAGGCCGCCGGAACAACCTGAAGTAACACATCGCGGATGAGCTGTAAGGCATGATTGACGACAGGGTTTCCATCCGTGAAAGTGAACGTATGAGTGAAACAGACCGTCAAATCCCCCCATGTTGTAATTTCTCTTTGCAAATCGACTGCAGTATACCATGAGCGCATCATCTCATCTAAGGTATGGATAAAAACATGGACCCACTCATTTCTGGGTTGTGCTACCCATAATCGTTGGCATTCCATCACATGATCACTGGGATTCTTCCGGCCATCATACTTGCCAGTGTGATAAACCTCAATATCGCCGAACCGGACCATCATCAACCTTTGAAACTATGACCAACCATCAATAGATTTATTTTGTGTTGCCCACCAGTGTGTTGGAGCAGCCTTCAGTGCTTCCTCCAATGCCAGCAACCATTGTGGTTCTGAGACCCGTTCTTCAAATTCTGTCAAAAAGTTGGTTAAGCCAGGAAACCCCTCATAGACTGGTAGTGTGACAGTTTATGTTGCAACACGACATAAAGATTGCATAATTAAGCCACATTTTCGGAATGACACTTCGTGCAAGCAGTTCTGCCAATGTTCTAATGAATCATCAAAGTCGGAAGACGCAGAGCTCTCGCTGCACCATCCCAGCTCACCGTTGGAAGTGGGATGAATATAGTCTTCAGAAATATTGAATGCATGGTCCCATCCAGTGGGATCGTCATCTTTTACAGGCTCGATATAGCGGCGTCCTTCAACCGAATCCAACGGGGCTACGACTTTGAGATCGCGATTCTCAAAGGTCATCATGCGCCTCTTGAAGTTGATTACAGCTCCACTATCATTAGCCCATCCAATCCCCAATAGTGCAGGATAAGAGCTTCCTCCCTCAACCACTTCAATGACATCGAAGTCAGTATAAGTATTCATACCCTCAATATTGACCGTTAGCCACGGAACTCGCCCAATCGGTGTTACTTTTGCATGGTTAGCCAACCAGAGCTGCACAGGAGACCAGCTCAATGGGGGACTCCCCATTTTCTGCCACACCTACTTGGTTAAGATGTTAACATCTAAACCAAGATCAAGAATAACTGAATTGAAATCATAGTCACCAATTTGGATGTTCATTCTCATCTCCTTGCCAGTCTTCCGTCATTGTAGAGAGTTTATTACCAACTCCTTCCATCCTTTCGGAAGTTGCTTCAATCATACCTCAATATCAACCAAGGCGGTCGGATCCTAAGCCAATAACAGACAGTTCTCAAGAAACCTTTGCAATGTTCCCAATGGTGTCAACAGACCACCCTCCGATGCAGTGTCAAAAAAAGGTGGCATATCGTAAACAACATCCTTACTGCGGTCTTTCTCCAAGGTGCGATGCACCTGAAGGAATGCCTCCTTTCAACATCGATGTCGAATGGTACCATCTTCTGGCCTGCCAACCGAATCATCGATTGTGAGCTATCTTCCCCAGGCATTTTGACTCCACGAGTTACAACAGCCACCGAAGCATCTTTTGGTCGTGGTTCTACCGAAATTGTCGCAATATGTGCACCCTGCATCTGAGTTTGTTGCAGATTACCCTGTGGTTTCCCATTTGGATTTGCATTCTGATTCAGTCGTGGGGGTTGTTTCTGTATTGGTTGCTATGCTTGGTTCTAGACTGGTTGCTATAGCTGGGTCTGATTCTGTATTTGCGGAGCGTTCCCAGCTTGCCATCGTGCAATCAACTGTGGACAATTCTCAACCGTATGATCATTGACAAAACAGAACATACATTGATTCTGTAGTAGTGGATAGTATCGCTAATAATGCCCCCACACCATACAGTGATAGCATTGAACAGGTCCATGGCCACCTCGTCCTCCTCCATGACCAAATCCTCCACCGCATCCACCCCGGTAGCCTCCTTGGAATCTGCCCTGCTGTTGGTATTGCGGCTGCATAGGATTCTGATGCATGCCTTGCCCCTGTGGTGCATACTGTGGTTGCTAGATGTACTGTGGTTGTTGTGGTGCCATTTGCATTGGAGCATATTGCGGCACAAACTGTTGCGGTTGTTGCTGCGGTACAAATTGCATCTACGGTTGAGGTAGTGGTTGGACTACCTGCGGTTGCAGTTGTCATTGTTGTACGGCACGCTGATCGTCCTTAATGTAGAATGCATCACACATTCTTTCTTGTAGCAACCCATATGCACGACAATCTTTGTTATTGTGACCCACCAACTTGAAAAAATGTGCAATAAATATTTCTTGGGGTTGTGACCATTTTCTGCATATAAGGGCAATTGTCGTGACTGTGCCCATACACCTAGAAAACGCAACACCATGGCATGCTGCCGCCAGTCAATGGGTTTGGCGCACCTGACACCAAATAATTGTGGAAATCTGGGCAATTGTCCTTCATATGCCCTTCTCCTCGGCATCATGTACACCATACTTCATCGTGATGTTCTTTATTCTTCTTCAAATATTGCAATTGTATAGTCAAGTTAGCGAGCTGCGTCTGTATCTGCGACATCCTGGCTACATTATCCCCAATCGGTGACACCTCCAATCGCATTGCAATATCTAGAGCTTCGTTGGGCATCGAAATGTTTTACTGCATTAGTGGCAGTTGAATGTTCAGGAGCAATGCCACAATGAACCACTCTTTATGTTGGATGGTGCTCATATCAAAACTAACCTTTTCCATCAGCGTCTTGAATCACTGGTCAAAATACCAGATCATCTCATTGGGATACTGCTTAATTTCCTTCAATTCTATGATGTATTGAGCTTGAGACTTGGGCCGCCTAAATTCAGCAATCAGCCCATCCTGAATCTCATCTAGTGACTTCTCTGGGGCTCCCGTAGGGACTAGAAAAAACTTCATGAACCAATCTAATGCATGACCTCGCAGAGTCATGGCTAACTATCCTTTATTAGCAGCAGCATTAGTGATATGTTTCACGGTCCAGACTGCTTCACACAAAACCCAATACTGTTATGGGTTGTCTGTCGTACTTCCATGGAACAACGGTAACTTAGCATCATCGCCCGCCATTCTGGGCTTCCTTCCTCCTTTCATTGTGCTGCTACCAATTAAATTATGTTGAATTGATGAACTTGGCGGCGTCGAAGTGGTATTTCTTGTTGGTTGTGAGATAGTGAGCAGAGGTGTGGGTATGTTGGTGTCGGGGTTTGGTCCTGCCTCTATCCTGGGTGTAGCCTAGTCGTCCTTGTCAAAACTGTGAGGTTGCTTCATCCCATGTGGTCTTCCTTCGTGGTTTTGTGGTTCGATCACAGCAGGACCTTCTTCTGTCCTCTGCCTCTTCTCCTTTCGAAACCTCACTCCTCCTCTTGAAAGACCACTTTATTCCTCGACTTCGCTCATAGTCTCCTCATGGTCTGCACCCATCTACCCCTTACCATTCCATGTACCGTTCCCCAACAGTCGCTGTACCCATGGCCTCCTCCCACCAGTCTGTCTATTGATCAAGATGCATCTTCAATATACCCTTCGCATAGATTAGCATCTTAATCGACAGTTGGAGCAACAACAGAAACCTTCCCCTTGGTCCACGGAAGAAATATCTTTTAGCTTCACTATAGGATTTCTGTGTGTCAACTGTAGATTCAGTGATATATCCCTCCAAGATGATATCGAGCCAAACTTTGACATCCCATGATTCCTTGTTATCGACTTCCTGCTGCTCCTGAATCCATTTCAGGGTCCATGACGTTGGCTCACCACCCTAGAAATTCCTCTTCTGGAAGGTCAGCTTTGATAACCACTCATACAGAATGACTGGGAATTCACAGAAAAACCATTCGTGTGGACCATTGTGGATATACCTTCCCACCCAGTGATCTACTGTTAATCGCGTGTTACGGCTTTCTTCTTCAGCAAAATCCTGCAACTTCTTATCAAACCAGTTCTGTATCTCCGGCTTCATCGGGTGCCACAACATGTCCTCCTTTCACTCTTCACATGGTCCCAGCAATGGAATCATTTGTTGACCAACGTGACTCCAGTCGAAAGGGGTTCCACTTCATTGTCGACACATGCCACAGTCTCCCTGGGCACCGGCCCGGGTAGGTTTTCTCCTACCCAGCAACACCTGCAGAGGAGATGAGGTCTCACCCGAGGTGTCTAGGAAGAGCAGACGAAACCATGTTTCCGCCGAGGAAGGAGGAGGTTTGCGGCGATATGAACCAACTCTATTGCAATACTAAACGGGAGTCTCAAACATTTGACATGTATTCATAATTTATTCAATCGCAGCATTCTTTATCATCGCAGTAATAACAGTAAAGCAACATTGCATTAAGGAAACATAGCATTATTCATGAAGTGCGACATTGCATTACCACAAATAAACAGAAAGAACCCAGGAATTGCACCAAAACAGTTTCATCATATATTATCACTGCAAAACCTTAGATACCATATCTCCTCAAAGATCAAGTCTCGGCAATATCTCACAGATGCGTAGAAACAACCCAAAAGCATGCACTTCTCTTTCCCCAGCTTGATCCCTCTCATATCTATCTCTCAATACCTACGACTCTTATCTATATATAGGCTTCCACCATTACAATGCTTGTCCACTTACTAACAATTTCCTAACCGACATTTGGACAAGTGACCCAATATCTAACTTAACTTGATACAAAATCGATCAAAAACCCGCATTCTGCGGTATACTGACTCAACATTACATAATATGTGGTCCAAATGACCCAAAACCTGCATTTCACGGTACAATTGACCCAAAATACATAACTAATCTTCTGCTACTCACCATTCGCGTCATCTTCTCGCCATTCGCGCCATCTTTTGCCTTGTTGCAGCATCGGAGATGCTGCGATAGCACTCTACCAAACCGCTTGCCAACACTAGTCACTATTTCTTTGACAATAGATTTCCTCTTCTTGTTATAAGAGAACCTGTCCCATTGGGACATTGTGCTATGTTGATGTATATGTAAATTCAGAATGTATTTCATAAATGTATATTGTACTCCTATAGAGATTGTATTATTCCTCTATATAGAAGTGTCATCATTTATATTGTAAGTGTTGTAACTTATACTTGATGGGTTAGTAGACCACCTTGTTGGGGTCGGCCCTGTATAAGTCATATGGGTCAAAGGGTTATTAGACCACCATATTGGGGGTCGTCCATGTGGGTCAAAGGGTTATTATACCACCCTATTGGGTTTCGGCCCAGTCAGCTTTGTGTTATGTGGTTAAGTTGAGGCCGACCTTGTAAAGGTTATTACGCAAGTCAAGTCAAGTATAAATAGAGTGCGGGAGGCACTCTATTTCATCATTCTATTCTCTCACACACTTTGGAGAGTGGCGCACTTGTGGAGGAGGAGAAGCTATTGATAGGAGATGTCTATCTCTTATTCTTGGGTTGTATCATTGCTCTATCTATCTCTAAGGAAGTTTTTGGGGTTTTTCACCTTTATGGTTTTCCCCAAGTAAACTCTGTGTCTCTTGTGTGCTTTCATTATTGTGTCCATGATTGATATACTGTACATGTTGTTCTCTTAGTTAATATCCTAGATCATATTGAAGTAAATTCTGAAAAACTAACATGGTATCAGAGCTATCCTGAAAGAAGGCATGGTATGCCATGTATGACACTTGTTGCACTTGCGATGCTAAGGCTTGATATAGCAAAAACAAGACATCGTATCACTTTCGCTATAAATCCATTTTGGAGAAGTTTTCAAATCGAAAACTTTTATAGGTCGAAGATCAGATCCCCATGTACCTTGTGTCCAAAGGAAAACTTCTAACTCGTTTTACTTTGTGTTTTATGATCTATACAATCTAGGGTTTTTGCCTCTTCCAAATCTGAGTCATAAACAGGTGACCTAGGGAAAAAGGTCATAAATTGGGATAGGAAGATCCAAATGAAATTTAGTAAAAAGTGACAGGTATTGCACGGAATATACTTTCTCAGGTAACATTTTCAAAGGATGAAACTTAACCAGTGACACGTGGCACGCCGTACATGTTTGCTCTCCTATTTTATCCCATAAACAGGTCATGTTGCAACAATTGGCATAACTCTCTCTCAGAGAATACAAATGAGGTTATACCTATGGGGTTGGAAAGATCACAGGTCAAGCTACGATTGGTAGAAGTTTCAGACCTTGTGGATCAAAAAGTTCGGAGTTACACCAGAAACAATCAGGTGCATATTTCTGTCAAAACAGAATTATTTTTGAGCACCTTCATTCATGGCTTCAAGAATTTAGGGTTTCGGAGAAAGTTGGAATTTTTGTAATCGGAGAACAAGATCAGATTTTTTGGTTGGGAAGAAAACTGAGCTTGATCAAACCCTAGTTTGGGACTTTGATCGAAAAGATGGAAAATTAGTGCTTCTGCAAAAGTTGGAATTTTGGATGTCTGTGACCACAGCTGGAAGCTCCTCAGAAAAATCAAAGTTTAGAGCTTTGGATTGAACCTTTTGGTTGGGCAGAAGGGTGGGCTTTATCAAACCCTAGTTTGGGATCCTATCTAGAAGATCCGGAAGGTTCAAAGGAAATTTTGAGGGGTGAAACTTTGTAGTTTTCAAATTTTGAGTATACCGACTTGATCAGCTCATCAAGGCGCATCTTTCTATCCTTTCATAACTTTGAAATTCAAAGTTTGAATTTTTAGGGTTTCTCTGACAAACCCTAATCCAACTCTAGATCCAGTCCCTGCAAATAAAGTGGATTGGGTTAATCCTAGAAGAAAATGGATTGGTCACCTGCATAAGTGAAGAAGTTCCTGTTTCATAGGGAGATGAGGCTAAGGCCTTACATAAGAAGATTACAAGCAATCTCGACAGGTATGACTTACAGGTATGTTTCGAATTTTGTTCATGGTTAAGTTTATGATATGTTTGTCTTCATATAATTATGGTTATTACAATCTTGATTAATTACTAGACTTGTTCTATCACCTTAATAAAATTATGAATACATGATAGAAGATATTCATTGATTAAGATTTTGACACTTATGATTGTACTAATGCATTGTGATGTTGTATGAGGTTTATGTTGTTTGCTAACATGAAAGGTACACCAAGAAAGACAAATCATGTTCTACTTCAAGAACATATGATCATGGTGACATGAAGACAAAGATTCATCCATTGTCATGGATCACATAGAAGATCTACTTACGAGGTATGTATAACTTGGTTCTACAATGGTTAACTTATGAGACATGCAGGTTACTAGCACAAGTCATTGAAGAGAACCATAAGACATCATGCAGGTATGTTAGACATAACTAGCTAACAGAGTAATCCAAGTATGTTTTTCCTATATCAAGTTAGAATCTTACCTTGTGTTAGGATCTCTTATATAAGTATACTTGGTATGATTGTTTATGTTTATTCATAAAGTTATAAATGTAAGTAATCAAGGGTTTATGCATATTATGTCTCTTATCTTGATTAATAATTTGACTAACCAGAAGAGTCCTATGATCAAATAAGAATATGCATGAGTAAAATAAGTCTTCCCTGAAACCTTGAATACTAATGTTTATTATCTGTGTTTGAAATGATCATGACTATACATGTTTAAGATTATTGTGTTTTGATAGTATTAATATTATACTAATGAATGTGTGATTATGTATGAGACCTCGAGGATAACACAATGATGATACTAATAAGCATGCATAGTGATTAAGGATGGATATAAGTTCAAGGACAGGTAATCCAGGAAGCAAAGATCAAGAGGGAGCACACTTCAGTAGTTTCTGCAAGGATGCAGATATTCAGAGGGATTTGACCACTTCTCACAATCCACATCAGAATGGAGTTACAGAAAGGAAGCAAAGACTGAGAGGGAGTCAACCCAACAAACAAACAAAGATAAGTATTTGAATTATCATTTCTTGAATATTTGATTGTTTAAATAATACTGTTCAATAATGTATATATTGATGTTCCAAGAATTAGGTTGTGCATAGTTGCATTGGTGAATAGTATACTAATAATATACATGGGTAAGTGGCCTATGGCATTGTACAACATTCCATTGCTACTTATCTAGAATGAAACCTCTTTGCTGACATGTTGGTAGTTGTGCACACTCTTAACAATGTTCTGGTAGAGATTGGAAGGCATCTAGAAAGTTACGGGATATGGATAAATGTTGTATTGAATCATTGGCTAAGATAATTGCATGACTGTATGACATTTATTTATGTGTAAGAATTTGTTCTGAAAACTATGAGATTTTTTCTAATCATGCAATTTAACTTGTTTTGTAGGAAAGATCGTATACCATCACCTACAAAAGAAGGACTACAACATTTTTTCAACAACAAAGTTATCTATTGAAGATATTAAAAATATTGAAGTTCCCAGGATTCGGGAAGAATGCCATGATCGAGGAGTACCAGTCAATCATGAAGAATGATGGTTGGGATGCAGTCCCAAGACCTGAAGGGAAGTCTGCTGTGACTTCCAAATGGATCTATAAGATCAATCATGCTGCAGATGGTAGCATAGAGAAATACAAAGTGAGATTTGTACCTCGTGGCTTCTCCCAGAAAGAGAAATTGATTATGAAGAGAATTTTGCTCCTATAACCAGATACACTTCCATTAGTACTTGATTTGACTGCAGTGATAAAATGGAAGATACACCATATGGATTTCAAGACAGCTTTCTTAAATGGTGTAGTCGAAGAGGAAGTGTATGTGGAGCAGCCACTCAGGTTTGAGTCATATATGTGCAGAACTTGGTATGGTAGGATAGACAACTTTCTATCCAGTTTGGGCTTTACCAAGAGTAAAGAGGATTCCAACCTTTACTACAAGGTTGAGGAAGGAAATCCAGTGATACTACTTTTGTATGCGGATAACCTGTTTGTCACAGGTGAGGATAGATTGATTGCCGACACACAGTGGAAGCTTGCTGTCGAGTTCGAGATGAAGGACTTGGGGATGATGCACTACTTTCTAGGTATGGAGGTGTGGCAAAGTGCAGATGGAATCTTCCCTGGACAAGGGAAGTATGTAGTAGAGATCCTGAAGAGGTTCGGGATGATGGACTACAAGGCCATGGCCACACCTATGGCATCGAACCTGCAGCTTCTGTGTGATGCTTCATCTGATCCGGTTGATGTCACCGTGTATCATCAGATGATTGGGTCCTTGATGTACCTGACGAACACGAGACCAGATATTTGCTTTGCAATGAACACATTGAGCCAGTTCCTAACGAATCCTAGAGGTGTTCACCTGGTTGCTGTAAAGCATATTCTAAGGTACCTGAAGGGTACGGTTGACTATGGGCTCAAGTATGATGTGAATCAAAAGTTTAACCTGCAGGGTTATGTTGATTCAGATTGGGCAGGCAGTGCTGCAGATAGGAAGAGCACTTCTGGGTGCTACTTCAGTATGGGATCAGGTATGATCTCTTGGTTTAGCAGGAAGCAGTTCTGCGTAGCACTAAGTACAGCTGAAGCAGAGTATGTTGTAGCTTGTTCGGCTAGTTGTGAGGCAGTATGGATTAGGAAGCTACTGTCTGAGTTATTTGATCTCCCGCTGGAGGCTACTGGTATCTTTTGTCACAACCAGAGTTGTGTGAAGCTGTCTGAGAACCCGATGTTCCACTATAGGTCGAAACACATAGAGATCAAATATCATTATATCAGGGATATGGTGTAGAGAGGAGCAGTGAAGCTTCTGTATGTTGCGATGGATGAGCAGATTGTAGATGTGCTGACGAAGCCACTAGCTAGAGTGAAGTTCGATTACTTCAAAGAGAGGCTTGGTGTTCTTCAGATCGATGACACTTTGAGGAAGAAGTGATGGAGACATTTTCTGAAGCCATTCCAAGCATGTTGGAAGGAGGATACTTCACATGGCTGTGGATGTAAGCGCTGGATGATGAGCATCAAGACGATGCTCCAGTTACTGCTCTGTATATGTATATGCATCATGTTGGATGCTTGATATGATCAGTTGGATCATTTATGTATGTATGCATCATGTTGGATGATGGATATGATCAGTTGGATCATTTATGTATGTATGCATCATGTTGGATGCTGGATATGATCAGTTGGATCGTTTATGTATGTATGCATCATGTTGGATGCTGGATATGATCAGTTGGATCATTTATGTCTGTATGCATCATGTTGGATGTTGGATATGATCAGTTGGATCATGTGTATGTATTTGTATATGTATCAGGTGGATACATTGTATGATTAGGTAGATCATGTATGTTTATATGTATCGGGTATGTACAGGTGGATCATGTATTTGTATATGTATTAGGTGGATACATTGTATGATCAGGTAGATCATGTATGATGATATGTATCAGGCAGATACTGTGTATGCATCAGGTGGATGCATTGTATGATCAGGATGATCATGGATGATGAGATTCTTGATGTTGCTCCAGATGACATGTGTCAGGACGATGCAGTGATGATGATCATGTGTACATCACGATGATGTATGGTGAGTATCAGGTTGATACTCTGTGGCCGTGGAAAGGTTGTGCAGATAAGCATATAATAGCACCCTGGAAGGTTTGCAGATTCTCTTGCTAGGTTTTTTCGCTGGCATATAATAGCTCCCTAGGAGATCTGGAAAATGCTTTTTGAGGTTTTTCTTTGGGAGGACATATAATAGCACCCTGGGAGGTTTGCAAATTCTCTTGCTAGGTTTTTCTGCTAGCATATAATAGCTCCCTGGGAGATCTAGCAAACGCTCTTCCAAGGTTTTGTCCTATGGCATGTAAGTAGACCTGGGAGATCTGGACAGGATGAAAAAGGCCTCAAATGCTCTTTAGGGTTCTTTCTTGACAAGATACTCTTTTAAGGTTTTGTGGTGGGGGTCACATGTAATAAGTCTTGTTGATCTGGACAGGATGAAAAAGGCCTCAGATGCTCTTTAGGGTTCCTGCTAGTCAAAAGACTCTTTTAAGGTTTTGTGACAATCACATGTAATAGCTCCTTAGGAGAACCAATAGGTTGGGCTGTGTGCCCATAATCAGTCCTAGGATGCTCTTGCGAGGTTTTGTGACGCACGTAATAAGTCCTAAGGATTCCATAGTATGGCTAGTGATGATGAAGACCTGCAGATGGTAGGCCTACATCCAGTATGAAAAAGGACTGGTTCTGTAGAACTTCCTATGACAAGTAGATTCATAGATTGATTGAGATAGCAGTAGTAGTGACGATGACGATGACTCGATGACGATTATCCAGTGGCGATGATCCAGAGAAGAAGACTTGTGCTAGAAGACCTGTGTCGAGAAATACCTTCCTAGTTAAGAGGGAGTGTTAATGTATATGTAACTTCGGAATGTATTTCATATATGTATATTGTACTCCTATAGAGATGGTATTATTCCTCTATACGGAAGTGTCATCATTTATATTGTAAGTGTCGTAACTTATACTTGATGGGTTATTAGACCACCTTGTTGGGGTCAGCCCTGTATAAGTCATATGGGTCAAAGGGTTATTAGACCACCCTATTGGGGGTCTTTCATGTGGGTCAAAGGGTTATTAGACCACCCTATTGAGTGTCGGCCCAGTCAGCTTTGTGTTATGTGGTTAAGTTGAGGCCGACCTAGTAAAGGTTATTAGGCAATTCAAGTCAAGTATAAATAGAGTGCGAGAGGCACTCTATTTCATCATTCTATTCTCTCACACACTTTGGAGAGTGGAACACTTGTCGAGGAGGATAAGCTACTACTAGGAGATGTCTATCTCTTATGCTTGGGTTGTATCATTTCTCTATCTATCTCTGAGGAAGTTATTGGGGTTTTTCACCTTTATGGTTTTCCCCAAGTAAACTCTATGTCTCTTGTGTGCTTGAATTATTGTGTCCATGATTGATATACTGTAGATATGATGTACATGTTGTTCTCTCAGTTAAGATCCTAGATCAGATTGAAGTAAATTCTAAAAAACTAACATGCTACTCTTTGATGGTGTAAAAAGGACAAGCGGGAGGTCTATTATGGGGATGTCCGCATCCATGTCTTGGACGTTTGGGATCTTTGGTTCAGCATCCTCCTTCAGTTTGTTTTCTTCTTCCACTTTCCTTTGAGCTTCTTATTCTGATGCCTTCCTCTGAGCTTCCTCTTCTGCATGTTTGGAAATCCCTTCCAATCTGATCCGTTCTTCCTCTTGAACTCTTCGAGCTTCTTCTTTCGCTGCTTGGATCTTTTGAGCTTCTTCTTTCCGAAGTTCATCCTCTTTTGCTTTGTTTGCTCTTTCAACAGATTTTCTTTGGATTCTCTCGGCTTCTTCCTTGAGCCTTTTCTCTTATTTAGAGAGATTTTCAACGACTTTTGTTGTTTCCTTTTCCTGCTCTTGTTTTACTTCCTTGACAACACCAGAGCTAGAACTGGCCTCAGCTTTGCTTAGTCGGAAAATCTATATTCAATCATGTTACTGACTCCTCTATACACTTCTTTGTCTTCATCATAATAGTGAGCTTATTCAAAGTTAGCATTAATCTCCCTGCAATGTTGTGCATCCTTGCCTCGTCGATCGTTCCTCTTAAAAATCCTTTCCCCGAAGTGAAATTCCCTCAGTTCTGCGACAAAATCTTCTACTGTTGCAATCCCTGAAAACTTGTATGCCCCAATATAGAAAGGTAAAGGCAGGAAAGAGGCCTTCTTTGCCTTGTATAAGGTGCTACCAATCCCATCAAGGAAAAATTATCTGAATGCCTCCTTGTGGACTATGTAGTCAGTAGCATATCTGGGTAAGATATATGGGGGTTTAGAGCCTCCATACATTCTTATGAAGGTGCCTTCCGGTGAAAAATAGAAATCACCATAATTTTCTAAGACTTCCATGGCATTTTCGTACAACCAGTTAGGTTCTTCATTGAACATTAACTCATACAAAGGTATGATAAATTCCTCACAAATGAGTTTATAGTGCCATTTGTAGTTCTGATCCCAAAAGAGTTTGTAAGCAGTGTATACCGAGGTGTCGACCTCTCTCCAGTTACATCCTAGCTTTGGAAAGGGGCGCTTTTCCACAATACAGTCTATCAAGTAGGATGGCATGTAGAATTCTACCTTCGTTGCCTCTAACCCTTCTTGTGCAGCAATTATGGCTGATGATAGGCTATCTGAGAGAATATCTTCCCAATTAAAATTTGTTCCTCTAAACGCTACATAGTGGATGATGGGAACCCATTGGAGCATAAAAATAGTACCACCGAGACTTCCAAAGATTCTACTAAGCATGAGGGCAATCATTCTAAAAGGATTCCTTAGATTGTAAACCTCGTACTCATCACTCTCCTTCTTTCTAATCTGTTTTCCTGAGATCAGCAACTTTTTGGCCATCTCTAAATTATCCATTTTGATTTGTCCTAGCCATTCATCATCAAGCCGCTGATGAGCCTGGGGAAATTTGTAAGCTTCTGCAATATAAGATGGATGGAAGGATGAAAAATCTTCCCCCTTACTGTCTGAAAGAACCCTTGTCTCAGCATTCGCATGCTGTAGGATCCATCCAATTACTTCCAAGCATGGGAAACATTCTGGGCATGTGGCTGCTTTGGATATGCAGGAGGTTCTGATGTTTCGATATAGGTATTCTTCCTCGAGGAGTGCCTCAGGGATGTACTGGTCTCTTATCATACGATATATGTCTCCCCATTTGACTTCTAGAGGAATGCCTGTAGTGCACTTGGTGTCTTCATATAGACTTTCTACTCTCATGTGGGCTAATCCTGGCTCGGTCACTTTTGACTTTCGTTTGCCACCTTTAGGCATTTTGGTTTAAAACCCTATACAACAACATGCATACGTATATAAGATAATTTCACAACGCAAAAACATTTACTAGACTATCATTTTGAATGTAACGAGTGTCTCTAAAGATATAGCAGTGATCATAATATTAATGTGCTCTCATGATAACAAAAATGTAGTAGGGTAGGAGCACCAACATCCTTCTCACAAGGGTAGATGAGACTAACTTCAACTTCACAATGCTAATGGCTTCCACAATGGGAAAAGGCATGTCGTGGATTCTCTTAACGATCACACAATGGGTGATTAAGGTCCTAAAGACTTCTATGTTCATATGAAAATGGGCTTGGGTGTGTTTTAGTTGGGTAGGGGAATGGGATCACCTGGGCCATAGTTAGACTGAAAACCTCCGCAATGGCTAGGATAAAATGAATAGAACCAATGAATATGGCATTCACTTCAACGAGAATTAACCACTACAAGTTCTGAAAGGTACTAACCTGTTAGAAAATGATCGTGTATGGGGATGTCGACACTGCTGCGGAGCCGACGAGCCTAGAGTAGGTGGTCATGGTTTCAAATGGACATGGAGACAAGCCTCTACCAATTTGAATAGTGAAAACCAATGGGGTTTATACCCTATTTATAGGATTTTGACACGCGTGAGCCATTAATAGGGTGGTTGTGAAAATTTAAACGGGGTTAATGGGCGTACGGATGGGGTCAAATCGACACATTCGGTATGTAAGAGTGACCGCCAAAACTAGAAAGACTTGGCTAACTTCTCCGACCGTTGCAGAAAAAGGTTCTAAGTTTGTACCGCCATTGTGGGGAAGATATACAAGCTCTTCCGCAAAAGACAAGCGTGAAGTCGCGGAAAAGTTGTGGGAGTTATTCCATTGTTGCGGGAAAGATATCCAAGTTCTAAGCGAAGGGAACCGCCGCTACAAGAAAAGTTTGTGATTTTATCCGTCGTTGCGGTAAAGTTACTTGAAATCTTCCGCATAGGTCTGACTTGTTCATTACTTTTCATCGTTGTGGAATATTTGCATGAGTTCTTCCTCCATTGCAGAGGAACTTGGCAAGTTCTTCCACTGATGTGTGTCTTACCCTTTTTCCTGCAGTTTCGGCAGAGTTAGATTAAAACTTCCGCCATTTAGGAAAAAACTTGCAAGTTTGTTCCCCCGATAGTTCACTTAGTTGAAAATTTTCGTCGTTGCGGAAGGTTCAAATGAGTTTTCCATCGATATGTGGCTTAGCCCCTTTTCCCACTGTTTCAGCAAAGTTGGCCCAAATCCTCCGCTGTTGCGGAAAATTTATCTTAAAACTTCTGCCATTGCGGCTCAGAATCCTGAGTTTCAATTAGGCAAAACAGTGCAAATAAACTCAAAGGCAACAAACAAAGGACTTTCTCTAGAAATATAAGTGAAAATGTTCTGATGGTCTTTGGACACCCAGGCAAACTTTGTCTTCAAAAGTAAAGGAGGGGCCCCAAATTTGTTTTCAAAATTTGGGGGGGTGATGTTGCAGCAACAACAATTGGCGATACACTGGCGAACACGGATCTCTGAAACAAACTCATCTCATGGTCAGGAAACTTACAAAGTGTTGGTTATATTTGCAACAGAATGTCTTCATAGTTCAGCTCCTGAGAATGCAGTGATCACTCTTATCATGATGATGATGAGGGAAAAGGAAACTTTGACTCAGCCGTCCCTCTGATTCTCTAAGGGCTAAAATGTGAGGTTTATTTTTAGACTTCTGTATTTCAAAAGCTTACCATTACAAGACTCCACAGGATCGTAACAATATCTCACAGACATATTCGTTTGTTCCTCATTCCCATGCTATTTTGCATCCTTTTGGATGTTTCTTTAATTTACGTCTTTTGCCATTGAGCTTTCCAGAAATGGACTTCTTCAACTTTCAATGATTGATATAGGTTCTTCAATCCATAATGTCCTTTTGTGTGAGCGAAAGATTTATTGGGTTTAACGCTTCATGAACGGAGAAGAACCTTCATGGGATGTTTTTTTTTAACAACTTCTCTAATTTGAAAGTTTTACTTGCTTCTCTCGGCCATGCTTTGATTGAGGCGAGAATTTCTGGAAACCATACTCCTTAATATAATCCTTTTGGCTTTTACTTACAGCATGGGATCATTTTAAATAAAATACATCTATGAGACATGCTTCCTCTCCATGGGTCCATAATAGTGAACTTCCTGAGACAGTCATTAGTGTTAGAGTGAATGGGGCCCTAAGATAGTAAGAAGGAAATGCTGAGTCTTAGTTATTTGACATGAGTTACATTGACCAAACAGAAAGAGGATCTTTGCATTTCAGGAGACCACTCAGTGAAAACAAAGTCACACATATAAATTTCCTTTATCATTGAGCTTCTTCATGACCATCCTTTTGAGCTTTGCCCGAAGTCTTATTTCTTAGCTACACCAAAATTGAGCTTAGCTTTATATAAACAAAGGACTCAAAAAAAAAGAAAAAAAAAACAAAGAAAATAGATCAAACTAACTGGCAAGCCACAAAGTGGTAAAAAGCAATTAAAAAATGAAACAAAAGAAAACAAACCAGACAAGAAAAGACTGTGTTTTATTTATGTACAAAAATCCACCTAGGACTTATGCGAAATATTGCTTTAAGGCGAGGCCGTTGAGAGGGAGATTTACTTCCTCTCCGTGCAGGTCTTTTAGTTTATAGGTTTATGGGCCAAGCTTCTCAGAAATTTGGTAAGGGCCAACCCATAAGTGTTGAAATTTTGTGTGCATTCCCTTACCTTCATGCTGGTGATCCCATTTCACAACTAAGTCACCTGCTTAGAAACTTCTCTTACCAAACTTCTTTTTATCAAACCATTGTTTGAATATGTCTTGGTGATGATGGAATTGGTATTTGGCCTTTTGTCACGACTCTTCAAGTTTTAGCAGGGTATCAATTCTAGATTGGAGGGATTGACTATTGGAACCTGGGGAGGCTTGGGCCAACCAATTGCAAGGATGGGAGTAAAAAATTAGGGGAAAGGATTGCTTCTTTTCCATAGACTAGGGTGAATGGAGAGACACCTAAGGCATTCTTGGGGGTAACTCTGTCTGCCCATAAGGCATTTTGGAGGGCTATGTGCCAGCTTCTCTAATTTTCAATTACGGTTTTCTTAAGGATTCGGATTCGATTTTTATTGGTAGACTCAACTAATCCATTTCCTTGAGGATAGTAATTGGATGAATAATGGAGTTTAATTCCTTTCTCATACATGAATTCATTAATTTTCATTGACGAAAAGTAAGGTGCATTATCAAAGACTAGGTAAATTGGAACCCCAAACCTGGTTATGATGTTTTCCTCTGGGAAGTTGATGACTGCATCCTCATTGACCTTATGTAGCGGAACAGCCTCAGCCCATCTGGTAAAATAATTTGTAGTTGTTAGAATATAATGGTGTTGTAGCGAGGAATTTGGGTTTATTTTGCCAATAATATCCATGCCCCATTGCTCGAACGGTTCAGAGATGATAACTGGCTGCAAGGGTCCTGCTGCCTTTGGTAACTTTCTGGCGCTTCTTTGGCATACATCACAATTTCTGGCATAGGCGTGAGCATCCTTGAAAAGAGTGGACCAATAGTACCCAGCCCTGAGAATTTTGTGAGTTGTAGTATCTCCAGAGTAATGTCCCCCAGCAGGGCCATCATGTAATTCTTTGACCACGTTGCTTGCATCTTCTTTCTCCAAACATCTGAGGAAAATACCATCATAATTCTTCCTAAAGAGCACTCCTTCAATAATTTGGTACGTTGTTGATTTCAGACGAAGAGATCTTCTTTGCTTCGAACTCCAGTGCTCTGGGAGATAACATGCCTGTAGATAATGCACTAGGTCCCTGTACTAAGACTCAGGAGCTGTAAAAATTGGACACACATCAACCATGTTCAACTCAGCTTTGTTCCTCCAATCTAGCTCTTTGTCAGCTGGATTTTCAGTAAGTAGCTTGCATAAGCCTTGACCTTTGATAATAGTGGCAGGTTTGAACTCCAAGTCATACTCCTGAAGAGCAGTGACCCAGTTTCCTCTCCTTTCTCCTAATTCTTTCTGAATGAAAAGAGATCTGACAACGGGATGAGGAACTATGACTTTAGTTCTATTTTTTAGAATATATGGCCTAAATTGCTTTACCGCTTTGAAAACTGCATATGCTTGTTTATCTACAATGGGGTAGTTTAGTTCAGTGCCCTGCAAACCAGTGCTCATAAAATAAATTGGGTATTCATCTCCTGATTTCGCTTTTTGAGTGAGCACAGCTACAAGAGAGTTATTAGAAGCAAAGGTGTACATAATAAAATCCTTTTCAAAATCTGGGCTTCTTAGAGAAGGTGCATTAGCTATGGTAGCCTTGATTTCTTTAAATGCAAATTTCTCCAAGTCTGTCCATTTGAATTGTACATCCTGCTTTACCATTTGTTGCAAAGGCTTAACGATTCGAGCAAAATCTAGCACGAACCTTCGAACAAATTAATGGTGCCCATGAATGATTGCATAGATTTTTTGCTATGGGGCATGGGAATCTTGCTGATAGCTTGCACTCTCTCTTTATCTATCGAGATTCCCTTCTTTGAAATGATGTGACCCAAGAGCTTGCCTTCATGCACAACGAAAACACTTTTCTTAGGGTTCAAAGAGATACCATACTTCCTGCAACGATCAAAGATTTGCTTTAGGTGAAAAACTTGGTCTTCCCTTTTCTTTGAGAAAACTTTCACATCATCTAAGTAAAATACTACACATTTACCGCCCAATCCTTTGAAAGCAATGTCCATGGCTCGCTGAAAGGTATCTCTTGCATTTATCAAGCCAAAAGGAATTCTTCTATATGCAAGGGTTCCCCACTTTGTACGAAAAGTAGTTTTGAGCCGGTCTACTTCCGCTACTAGCAATTGGTTATAACCGAAAAAACCATCTAGTAGGGAGAACATTTCTGATCCTGCCACCATCTGCAAAATTTGCTCCATTAGGGGCACAGGATAGTTGTCTTTATTGGAGGCTTTATTCAATTTCCATAAATCTACACACAAACTGATTTCTCCGGATTTCTTCCGCACGGGAACTAAATTAGCTACCCATTCAGAATGTCAGACTTTAAAAATAATCTTGGCATCCAACAATTTTTTTAACTCTTTCTGAATTAAAGGCTCGAGTGTCGGATGCATCCTTCTTAATTGTTGCTGGAAAGGTTTAACACCTTCCTTCATTGGTATTATGTGTTGAATGATGCGAGTATCATATTTTTTCAGATCGTCGTAGGTCCAAGCAAACACATCCTTGTATTGCTGGAACAATTTGATGAATTTACTTCTCTCGCCCGACATACAACACTTACCAAGGTTAATATATTTTGGTTCAGCTTCCGTGCCTAGATTTATTAATTCATGCTGTGTGGATGAGCTGTGAGTTTTAGCATTTACATGTCTTCTGAACTTGCTATGTAAATCAAACAATGCTTCAAGAGTTCTCACCCCTTTGGGCATGAAGTTTCCCTTTGCAGTATTTTTATTTTGCAAATCTGAATCATGTTGTTCTTCATCTATTATGGCCTCTTGGAAGACATCTTCATTTGTCAAGAAACTAATAATCTAAGCATCATCATCAAACACCCTGAGATTTGTAATATTATCCGGAATAGAGGGCCTGGAAATTAATTCAATAGAGCATTTATTATTAGTGGGCACTAATCGGAAAGCAGAGGTTGCTAACAAATCAGTTGTAGCATTCTTCAACCTAGGAACATAATTAATATTGAAAGCATCAAAACATGAAATTAGATCCCAAACCTCAACTTGATAACCTTTTAAGTGTAGTGAAAGGCAATGAATTGTATTCCTTATTTGTCTGACAACTATTTCCGAATCACCAAAGAATTTCAAATTTTTTACATTCAAACCAATGGCCTTTTTTAATCCATGGATCAAAGCTTCATACTAATTAGCAGTATTATTTGTACATTCGAATTCTAATCTACAAGATAAAAAATGTTTATTTCTATTGGGGTCAATCAAAACACAACCAGCTCCATATCCTTCTTGAGTTTTGGAGCCATCGAAGTAGAGAGTTCAAAAAGTATTTTCTTCTTTAACTAAGTTAGTGCCATTACTATCTAAGTTAGTAACTAAATTTACTATGTTACAATCGATATCATCAGTCTGTGAAAAATGAAGGAGATCGAACTATTTGTCTGAATCATGGCTAACATCTTCTGACCTATCATTTCCGGGTTCAATTTCTAGGAAATAATTTCCCAAAACTGAAGATGAAAAGGTCACAGCTTCATTTTTCTCCTCTAGCTAAGTGAAAGTTTGTTTAATATGAGGTTCTCTCAGTATTTTGATTTGGTTTTTCCTATTCTGATAAGGTAACCAAAGGTGAGACCAATCTTTGGTGAAGTAACCATTTAGTTTTGTTGACCAGTCTCTACTCAGGATTAAACCGTAAGCCTCAGGGATATCGACCACCATTATATCAATGAACTGGCATACCCTTGGATCAGCTGACAACCTAATAAGCATGTCTTTCAATTCACCAATGAATTTCACAGTGGTTCTATCTAACTGTATGATTTGAGATGGGGATGGGATAGGTTGTCCATTAATTTTTTTGCAAATGCACTAGTACAAAATGAGAAATTAATGACTAAAAAAATGACCAAAATTTGACTATAAACGACTATTTTTTAATCGGTGACTAATAGTATCCGATTTCCAATATCTAATCTCTAGTCGTATTTCACTAGTCATTAATTGGTTGAATTATTAGTCATTGATTTAGTCATTGATAGTCACTGATTAAGTCATTGATTTAGTCATTGATACTCACTGATTTAGTCATTGATACTCACTGATTTAGTTGTTGATTTAGTCATTGATTGTCACAATTAATGATCAAATATACGACTAAATAAACTACTAGATGAAAACATATTAATGACTAAGCTAAATACGACTAAACGTTAGTCGTGCTATAAGATACTCGAAATTAGCTACTAATAGTCGTATATATGCGAATTTAGTCGTTTTCTTAGTCACTAATTTAAGATAGGGTACGGAGGAATCGAACCACCAATATCCTGCCTATAATTAGGCAAGTGCTCTACCATTGAGCTAGCACCCTTTAAGAATTTGTTATTGCTTGAAAATGATGATATTCAAACAAATTTTGTATGGGAACAAAATGAATGTCAAACATATTCAAGAATAATTCTTCAAGTACTAAAAGAATTCAAATTTTGCATGGGAACAAAATGAATGTCAAACATATTCAAGAATAATGCTTCAAGTACTAAAAGAATTCTAAGATATAGCAGTTCAACTGTGACAATGATGAAAATTCAAAGAAGAATGATCTTACAAACTATGCATGAGTACAATAATCCATGGCTGTACAAATTATCAGGAACAAAAGCAAGTTGTTTCCCTTCACAAACAGAAAAGAATACAAGATCCAACTTGCAATAAATTTGTTTTAATTGTCTATCAATTGTTGATCTCTCGACAGCTAGAGAGGTTTTCCTATCTGAGATCCAAAATACATACAATTATCTTCAACTTCACTTCTTCAAAACCAGTTGCAGTAAAAATTATTCTAGGAATTGTCTTATGAGCAACAACCATTTTTTTGAACAACAGGATTCCCTTGTAACAAGGCGACGCCTAGGATAGAGGCTCATTGGCCCCTTGTGATAAGGCGACCCCTAGGATGGAGGCTCACCCCGGTGGGTCTCGAGACCTGGGAGGATCACCCCAGTGGGTTTCGGGACCTGGCTTATGCGTTGTTGGATATACCCTTGGGAGGTTGCTCTTAATCCCATGGTTAAAAAAAAGTTGGTCTGACACAAAAATATAGCAAATTATCCATGGCTAATTAAAGGTTGTATGATAGGCTAAACTTTTGTAATCTAAACAATAAGAACATGATATGTACTCAAAAACCAAAAACACGCTACACTAGATACTGTAGAATATATATATATAGATAGATAGATATATAGAAACAATGATATTGCTTGACGGTCAATATGAATAGAAAATACAACTCAATAGAAATATTCTCACGCAAATGGAGATATTGCCAAGCTATAAATGCATCTATGTTATCTCCATTTTCCAAGCTATAAATGGATCTATGTTAGGTATAAACCATTATTTTATTACTAAATATATTTTGTACACTATTTTATATACAAATTGTAGTATTAGAATGCAATCCAATAGAGTTTTGTACACAGTATGTCTATGAATGTATCATAACTCAGTATATATATTTATATTATATATAAGCAATCTGAAACCTAAAAACCTAAATGGAGGCCTGTGTGGATTATGCTAAAGAGGTACTGCCCTCAGAGCAACCTTGGTTAGTAGACCCCATGGCCATCTGCCTTCTTTTCTTATACCTTTCTTTGAAACATGCTTGTCTAAGACGTTTGGTTCTTTTTGCAAGCTCAATTCCACACATTTTTTCCATAAGTTTCTTTTTCTCTTCCAGTATTTGCACAACATTTTTCAACCGTGCATTGCTGAGGCCCCCATTATTATTCCCCAATTCCTGAAAGTCAATATTGAGTTCAATATCATGTTAAACATTCAATCAAATTCTTATTCCTAACCTTAAAAAATAAATATAAAATTACCATTAATAATAAAAATTTAATATAAAATTACCAAAACTATTGTTTGCTATTTGAGAAGGTATCAAACTATGTATGGTACCTGGATATTGTGAATGAGGCTTTCCAAACTCTTCATCTTGCGATGAGGCCAGCGTGGAATGCCAAATTCCCTACATCTTTTCTTTAGCACTGTAAGACCAATCTTCAACTCCTTTGCTGCTTGAGTTATTGGCATATTGAAATAGTGAGAGAGTTCGCTTAGGGTAATATCACTTATTCTATTTGTAGATCCTTGCTGATGACTACCCACTCAGATTTGAGTAGATGGAGCAGATATTGTTGTTTTATTGTTAACTCGAGTCCAAGAGGAATTGATATAGCTCGGGTCATCACGGATTCTAGAAGGACTATTAGTGACATACATTGAATTTGAAGTTTCAGGCATGGCAGACAAGTTGTAGAATCGAGGAAAAGTGTATTCCATGCATTCAGCTGCCATATTACTAGGTGGACATAAATTATGATGGGAATTACCTATACTTTCATCGCTACTTAGAGCTGGTGTTATTTCTATGCTAGAACCGAAGTTACAAACCAGATCACTGCAAAGGCCAAGTTGTTTTTTGGCATAGTTCTGTTCACTTGGTGGAGCCTCCATTTGCAGGTCTACAAGTCCATATAATTGATCCGATGTAAGCTCCTCAGTGCAAATGTATATTGACGAACAATATGTGCCATGTTGATCATCAGCAATTTGTAATTTTGGCTTTATATCAGCTTGAGGAAGGATTTAAGCTTGTAGTTGTAATCTATGTAGTTCAAGTCTATATGTACATAACTGATCTTATTCAAGGATTTCAACTAGCAACGTTGTATATGTATGGTCACTATGGCTATAGTAAGCTACAGAGACCATTTATGGTTGCAGACAACTTGAACTAATCACTTTGAACCATTATTTCAGCTAGCACTTTATCTCATGATCATCCATGCATGGTGACTATGGTTGCATGTAATTATGAGAAACATTTTGATTTATGGTTAAATATGGTGGAAAGGAACTATGAGAAACATTTATGCTTAAATATGGTTGAAGGTAATATTCAGATCCACACAAACAACAACAAAAACAATAGGGTAGAGATTACTAGTCACATAGGTATCATTCCATAGGTAAACAAAATCTGTTAAGGTATATTGTTGGGGAAGATGTAATATTATTTCAAGAATTGTTTGATCTAATGCTTATCTGGTAAATTAGCACCTATTTGAGGGACTAGTGATGACAGAAGCAATATTTATGGGTTAAACTTGTAATTACACTCTCTTATGGATTCATTGGTTTAGTTCAAATTAGTTTGAAGGAGCATTGAACACTTAGGGTTCTTGAATGGATGAAGGGATAACAAGAGCCCTATATCTCGTCAAACCTCCTCAAGTAGAGTACAATTTTTCACAAACCCTAAATTCAAGAGCTGGTCTCGACGAGCTTAGCACTCTCCATCTCCATTGTAACCTTCTCAGTGGTTCCATTCCTCTGTCTCTCGGACAATTAGGTTCTCTGCATTTGTTGGATTTTTCTGACAATAGGCTCATGAGGAGCATACTAGATTCTATTGGTATGTTATCAAATCTATCCTTCCTATATCTCCATATAAACAAATGCAGCCGCTAGACCTCCTTGGGAAGGATCACATCTCTAGGGTTTCTTCGTTTCAGGGAAATTAATTAAGTAGAGTTCTACCATCATTTATAGGATAACTGATCAATCTGGAGATCATTTTAATGGAAAATAACATGATCAACAGTCCCATTCCTGTTTTCTGCGCTAAGATACCGATCCTTACAGAGCTCTACCTAAATGACAATAGGCTATCATTTTCTATTCCCAAATATCTATGAATACTTTCTAAGCTTTTGTTTATGTATCTCTCTCACAACAATCTCTCCATGAGACTTTCACAGTAACTATTAGGGATTTCTAATCTACTAACATTGGATATTTCTTTCAATAATTTCAAATTTGAGTTTTCCCATGGTGATATCGAAGCTTCCTGGATTGTATCAACTCTCACTCACTAACATATTTGGAAGAACTCTTGAATCAAACTAAAATTAGGGTAAGAATTTGGGAAAAATCCCATCGATTTCAACATTAAATATAGACATTTTACTATTTTCTTAGTTTTTTCTAACCATTAATATGAAATATAGACCGTATTTGATGGGTAAAATGGCCCATGACCAGCATTTTTCCCCTCAAATTCCATCCCCTGAGTCATTATCTACAATATCATTACCTACGAACCATAAATTTGCTCAAGGTACTTGAAGCAGGAAAGGAGAGAAGGGAGAAGTACATGCGACCTGATTTTGAGCTTTGTGGGAAACCCATGTGAGCACATCATTCCATTTTTTGCACGCCCTTGATGCTTATAATAAATACTATCATCCCGACAGCCTCGTCAGGATGTGAGAGAACACTCGGTCGTTTTTCATTGTAATCTCCATGCCTGATGCCCCTCTTTGTTTTTCTTATTTTCTTGGGTTGGGAAGAAATTTACATAAAATGCAAGTCACCACCACTGACCGCAGGTGTGCCAGATCCTCCCAAAATACTTGTCGTCCCAATAACATTTCTTTATGGCGTGGGATAACTGGCACTCAAATCGCCCCATTTTTTAGGCGATTTGTTCCCTAGATTCGGTTATAAAAACTGGCGGAATCATAGTTCCATCCCATTTACTGCAGAACTATGCCATGGAACTGTACCCCTGGAAGTTTTGGCCCATTTTAAGACAACCTATATTGTCAAAATTCCAAAAAAATAACAAAAAGGAATGGAATTGTGCCTCACCGACAAATTTTTGTTGGTTGGCAAGGGCAATTTTTAGAAGGCTATTTGAGTGCTAGTTATCACACGCCCCATCTTTATTAGTTCTTTTGGTCACTTTTATCTGCTTTTGGGGCCTCTCATCCGAGCGATTCTTGTGTAATGGTTTTTGATTTAGACAGTTCCGACTTGCAATCTCGACCTGGAGCTGGACTATTAAGTTTATACTAATTTGACTAGCAAGATCACTGAAAGAAACACAATCACAAGATAGACAAAGATTTACCCTGGGAAACCCTTATGGGGTAGAAAACCCAGCAAAGCTTTCCTCAATATAGATGATCAACCAAATAGAAGATGTAGAAACCAAACAAGAGCTCCTCCTCCTCCTACGCAGATATATATCTCACTTGTGTGCTACTTCTAAGTGGATGATTGAATGAAATAAGTGAGGAACATCCTCCTCTACTTATACTTGTTTTCTGACTGAATTTTTACCCTATGGGGCCGACCTCTCCTAGGAGAGTCTAATAACCCTCCAATAACTAACTCAGGGCCGACCTCTTCTAGGAGATCTAATAGACCTAGTTACCACAATCTCTCGAAGGAATAAACATCTTTGGATACATAACAAAGTCCCATCCGAGGAATGAAACATCTCCGAAATAATAAAGTACAAATATAATATTCTTTGAAGTTACAATATTTCAACACTCCCCCTTAACAAGAAGGATATTATAACATCATCTGGAGGAGCAAGGAGTCATCAACTATATGATACATGATACACCTATAAATCATCGAAAGCTTTCTTCAGTAACTCAACCAGTTACTGGAACATATTCAAGATCTTCAATACTGGAACATCAACATCTTCACTACTGAGTCTTCATCTTCTGCAACACTCGAACAACTACAGTAGCATCATCATCTGGATCCTCTCGATCAACATCATCGTCATCACATGATCATCAACATCGTCACCACACGATCATCAACATCGTCATCACACGATCATCATCATCGTCATCACACGATCATTAGCATCGTCATCACCCGATCATCAGTATCGTCATCACGTGATCATTAGCATCGTCATCACACAATCATCAACATCGTCATCACATGATCATCAGCATCATCATCACATGATCATCAGCATCGTCATCACATGATCATCAACATCGTCATCACATGATCATCAGCATCGTCATCATACGATCATGATCAACATCTAGATCAGCATCATCATCATCTAGACCATCACGATCAACATGATCGTCATCTAGACCATCACGATCAGCAGTAACATAGTAGCATACCCTGCAATACACATGATCCATTTACGACACCATAACATGTCTAGGGATGATGCAATCCACTCGTCAACTTAGACAAAGTCTAAGGACCATTTTTCGAAGACATATGTCTACGTATCAATTCAGGGACCGAAGTCCAGGGATGATACAATCCCCTCTCATCCACTAGGGACCACAGAGACATAAGTCTGCGGATCAATTCAGGGACCGAAGTCTGGGGACGATACAATCCCCTCTCGTCCACTAGGGAACACGGAGACATAAGTCTGCGGATCAATTCAAGGACCAAAGTCTAGGGATGATACAATCCCCTCTCATCCACTAGGGACCATGGAGACATAAGTCCACGGATCAATTCAGGGACCGAAGTCCGGGGATGATACAATCCCCTCTCATCCACTAGGCACAATGGAGACATAAGTCTGTGGATCAATTCAGGGACCAAAGTTCGGGGATGATACAATCCCCTCTCGTCCACTAGGGACCATGGAGACATAAGTCTACAGATCAATTCAGGGACCAAATTTCGGGGACAATATAGTCCCCATCATGTACATTTTGAACTAGTGGTTTCGAGATGATGCAATCCCCATCACGTACATTTTGGACTAGGCATTCAGGGACGATGCAGTCCTATCATATCAACTAGGTACCATACACTGACCTCATCGTTAGAACAAGTATCCTCATCTTCGATACAAGTATCCATATCAATACAGGTATCCACATCATCGATACAGTATCCTCATCAATACAGTATCCACATCAATAATACAGTATCCTCATCAATACAGTATCCTCATCAACGATACAGTATCCTCATCAATACAGTATCCACAAGTATCCTCATCATTGACCTTACCGTTAATACAGGCAATCTCATCATCGATATAGGTATCCACATCATTACTAGTATCCAAGGATATCTTTATCGACCATATCACTCCCCCTTTCAAGGAGGGTCCTTTTGAACTACACCAAGCTTGTCTCGGAAATTTTCAAACTTTACTCGACACAAAGGTTTGGTCAACACATCAACAACTTGTTCATCAGTGCCTACATATTCGAGCTTGGTAGCTCCTTTCTGCACCATATCCCGTATATAGAAATATTGGATCTCTATGTGCTTTGACTTATCATGGAATACTGGATTCTCTGTCATTTTGATACAACTCTGGTTGTCACACATGATCATAGTGGGTTCCATCTCTAAGTCAAACAATCCTGATAACAGCTTCCAAATTCGTACCGCTTCACAACTAGCAGAGCAGGCAGATATATATTCCGCTTCAACTATGTTGAGAGCCACACTTGACTGCTTCCTGCTAAACCACGAGATCATGGAAGATCCCAAACAATAACATCCACCCGATGTACTCTTCCTGTATGATACACTTCCTGCCCAATCAACATCTGTGTAGCCAAACAATCTGAAGTCATGATCTCCTCGATAATGTAGACCGAAATCTATTGTACCCTTTAGGTACCTCATCACATGCTTTGCATCAATCAGGTGAACTCTTCTAGGTTCCACTAGGTACTGACTCAGGGTGTTCACCGCAAAAAATATGTCTGTCCTAGTATTTGTCAGATACATTAATGACCCAATAATCTGTCTGTACAGAGTCACATCCACTAACTCTGACGAGTCATCAACTAACAGCTTCAAGTTGGAATCCATGGGAGTGGTCATGGCTTTACATTCCAACATATCGAATCTTTTCAATATTCCCACAACATACATTCCTTGGTTGAGAAAGATTCCATCTGGTCCTTGCCACACTTCCAGACCTAGGAATTAGTGCATCAATCTGAGATCTTTCATCTCAAACTTTGATGAGAGCTTCTTCTTGCACTTGATAATATGTTTCTCATTTCTAGTCAAAAATAGATCATCCACATATAGCAACAATATGACAGGTTCATCATACATAACCTTGAGATAAAGATTAGGATCAACTTTACTTTTGGTAAAGCCCAAACTTGTCAAGAAACTGTCAATTCTTCCATACCAAGCTCTGGGAGCTTGCTTCAACTCATACAGAGCCTTATTTAGTTTTCATACATGGGTTCTTCCATCTTCCACCTCAAATCCTTGATGTTGTTCTATGTACACTTCCTCCTCAATCACACCATTCAGGCAAGTTGTCTTCACATACATCTAGTGTAAATCCCACTTCATCATGGATGCAAGTGCCATGATGGTTCTAATGGAAGTGTACCTTGCAACTGGTGCAATTGTCTCTTCATAGTCAATTCCCTCTTTCTGAGAGAATCCTTTGGCCACAAATCTTGCTTTGTATTTTTCAATGCTACCATCCACAACATGCTTTATTTTGTATATCCATTTGGAGGATACCACACTTTTGTCTTTAGGCTTAGGAACTATATCCCAAACATCATTCTTCATTATTGACTGGTATTCCTCTGTCATTGCCTCTATCCACTCTTTCTTATGAACTGCCTCTTCATAACTAGTAGGTTCTTGATCTACAAGATCACACATCAAATCCATATAGTTGGAGAAGGGCTTTGGTTTCTTGCTCACTTTAGTGGAGCCTTTAGGAGCTCCATACTTTTCTGCTCCTAGTATAATATCTCTTGCCCATGCTGGCTTTCTTTTCCTCGAAATGTTTGAAATGGGGGGTTCTTGTGGTTCTATAATATCATGGTCTTCAGGTGTTACATCTTCAGGGATGCGAACAGTCTCTGCAATTCTGGGAGGTGTATCTTCTTCATATACTTCTTCATACTGGCACTTCCTAGATTTATTGAGAGCTGTCTCTTCATCAAATGTCACATCCCTACTAATATCCATATGGTGGAATCCTGGGATGTATATTCTGAATGCCTTGGATGTTTCACAATATCCAACAAATATTCCCTTCTTTTCGGAAGGGTCTAATTTATTTCTCTTTTCTTTTGGAATGTGAATATATACAGGACACCCAAATATCTTGAGGTGGCTTACCTCAAGCTTCTTCCCTATAAACACTTCTTCTGGGGTCTTGAATTCAAGAGCACTATGAGATAGTCTATTCTGCACATAGATTGTTGTCCTGGCTGCTTCATCCCATAGATACATAGGTAGGTCTTGATCATGTATCATTGTCTTCACTGCTTCCATAATGGTTCTATTCTTTCTTTCCGCAACACCATTTTGTTGAGGATTGTAGGGAGTGGTTAACTCCCTCTTGATTCCAGCTTCTTTACAAAAGACTTCAAAATATTTTGAAGTGTATTCTCCACCATATCTGTTCTGAGTATTTTGATCTTCTTTTCTAAAATATTTTCTATCAATGCTTTGAATTCCTTGAACTTTCCAAAGACTTCATTCTTCCCCTTTAGAAAGTAAATCCAAGTCTTTTTGGAGTAGTCATCAATAAATGTAAGGTAGTATTCATATCCACTCAAAGATGTGGAGGGCATTGGTCCACATACATCTGAATGAATCAATTCCAAAATACTCTTAGTCTTTGTTTCACTCTTTGGAAATGGGTTCTTGATATTCTTCCCTTTTGCGCATCCTTTGCATGTTCCATCATGATCAATCTTCAAATCTAGTAGTCCTATGACTACTTTACTCACATGAGGTAGTGCTTTGTAGTTAATATGAGCAAGTCTCCTATGCCATAGCTCACTTGGGCTAGTGGCTTCATGGACAAGGGAATCTTCTGGATGTCCCTTGAGTTTGTATAGACCTCCTTCCTATTCACCAATAACAATTGCATCCTCAATTGATTTTCCTTTGGACCACATGAGTACTTGTCCCTCTACGAATGCAACCCTATAACGTTTCTTGTCTAGAGTTGAGATAGAGAGTAAGTTCTTCTTCAATCCTGGGACATATAATATCTCCTTCATCTTCAAAGGTGCTCCAGAATCAAGCTTGTAGCTTGCTTCACCAATTCCCTGGATTGGATATTGATTGTCATCTCCTAGAGATACCTTTTGTGGAGAGGTCTTCTCTTCAAGTTTTTTAAGAGTTTTCTTTTGACCTCTCATGTGCTTTGAAGAATTACTATCAATGAGCCATGTATTTTCTCCAGGTGTTATTGTCCCAGAGAGTGCAGAGAATAGACATATTCTTATGCATCTTCTTCTTCTATTCTAGCTCTTTTCCTCTGAGGCCTTTCCTCTTCTTCTTCTTCTTCACTTTCATCTTTTGCTAGGTTTGCTTGATGTCTTTTATGGTGGAATCCCTTCTTCTTCTTTTTTGAAGGACAATTCCTAGCAATGTGTCCTATTTTATGACAATTGAAACATTGGAATGTGGAAATATTTCTTCCTTGAGTAGTTCCTCTTCTCTTCTGAAATCTTTGTGGAGGTTGAGACTCCTTGTGACTATCCTTCTTGAAGTAGGGTTTATTCCTTCTTCTCTTGGTGTGAGTGGCCAAGGCTTGGTCACCTTCTTTGAGCAAGGCTTCTCTATTAGCAACCCTAGATTCTTCTTGGATGCATTCTTCCCATACCACATCAAACTTCATGCTCTCTTTTCTGGCACACATGGTTTGAATAAATGACTCCCATGGTCTAGTGAGACCATTTAGAGCAGTCATGACTAGTTCATCTTCATTAAGGGTATCTCCAATGGCATCTAGTTGTTCCTTGAACTGGGAAACCCTTGAGAAATAATCTTGAATGGATTCTCCTTGATTCATCTTGGTGCTCTTCAATTGAGCTCTCAGGTTCATCTTCCTATTGATGTTCTTTCCTTCATACATTCTGGAAAGGGCATCATACATTTCCTTTGGGGTCTTCTTGGATGCCACTTGGGGAATCAAGTGGTCTTTTATAGAATCAACAATGATTCTCTTTGCCCTAATCAAGTCCTTCCTATACTTCTCTTTGGCTTCATCTTCTTCAGGTTCTGCAATTTCATCCTTGATATATTGGGCAAGATCATTCTCTTCAAGAATGATACCAATTCTATATTTCCATGACCAAAAAATCTCTATACCCTCTAGCTTGTCTTCAAGCTTAGTGCTTGGAGCCATCTTATTTAGGGGTCAAAGAGATTGAAGTTTCTCAGGAGATAGAATAACACTTACCAGGAGATGTACTTGATTGATTTGAAGGTTCTAGTGTGTTCTGCTTCTGGAAACTTCAACTTTTCACCTTCTGGATCTGCAACAGAATTTCTGGTTTTCTGGTGTACAGGTTCGCAGCTTTTCTGGTTCACTAATGCATAGGTGCGTAGCTTTTTTGGTTCTCTGGTTTTCTAGTTTTATGTACTTTTGGTCAAACTAGGGTTTGAATTTCTCGGAGTTCTACCCTACCAAAAACCTCGATCTAGGGCTCAAAACTTCGATTTTGAGGAGGGCTATCCAGCCATGCAATCAGAATCCAAAAATTCCAACTTTTGCAGAAACCCTAATTTTCACTGGAGGAGGAGAGAGAGGTATTTTCACCTTGTGAAAGATGTCCTATTCAGGATAGCTCTGATACCATGTTAAGTTTATACTAATTTGACTAGCAAGATCACTGCAAGAAACACAATCACAAGATAGATAAAGATTTACCCTGGGAAACCCTTATGGGGTAGAAAACCCAGCAAAGCTTTCCTCAATATATATGATCAACCAAATACAAGATGTAGAAACCAAACAAGAGCTCCTCCTCCTCCTATGCAGATCTCTCTCTCACTTGTGCGCTACTTCTAAGTGGATGATTGAATGAGATAAGTGAGGAACATCCTCCTCTACTTATACTTATTTTCCGACTGACTTGTTACCCAATGGGGCTGACCTCTCCTAAGAGAGTCTAATAACCCTCCAATAACTAACTCAAGGCCGACCTCTCGTAGGAGATATAATAACCCTAGTTACCACAATCTCTCGGAGGAATAAACATCTCCAGATACATAACAAAGTCCCATCGGAGGAATGAAACATCTTCGGAATAATAAAGTACAAATATAATATTATTTGAAGTTACAATATTTCAACACGGACTAGGGTAGGCTGGCTCTATCGATGCTTCTAGGACTACACTCTAACATGATCTATAATGAAAGGTATAAAACTGATGGCTCCCAAACCATATAGAGAGGATTTGTAGTTTTGTGACTCAACAAAAATTTCAAAGTTGATTCGATGGTAAACTAGAATAGGAGGTGGGTAACAATGGCGGGAAACCAGTGATTTCGAAATGGATTCTCCATTGTTACCATTAACCATTAAATAGATAAATAAAATATCGTACATTTGTGATTATGCTTTGAAATATGAACTTTTAATGTTTTAATATTAGCACAACCACCTAAACTTGTGGCGGGTGAATAAATTGATAGGACATAAGTTAAACAAACTAGATTATTTACCACTAACTATTTGTTATTTTAATAGTTATAATATAATTACATCAATAGTTATAGGAAAAAATAGAATTGTAACAATAATTCAGAATAGTAATAATTTTGCATATTTAATTATTAATAAATTTGTATTGAAAAACTTTTAAATATTTAAAGACTTTTATCTATTATTTTTTAAAATTTATTAAAATACTTAATAAATAATATTTTTAAAAAAATTATTAATTTTAAATTTGTAATAAAATTCATATTAATAAACTACAAAGAAAAAGTGGTCATGTTAATTTTAAATTTATAATAAAACTCATATGGACAAACCACAAAAGAAAAGTGGTAAAGTCTACATATCGAGCGTATTCATATTAAATTTACAATAGAATAATAAATATATGAGGTTTGATCAGGAGCTGCAGATGATGTCAGAATGGAAAGCATGGATGGGGGTGACAGCTTGCTAAGTGGTCAGGTGACAGAAGGAGCTCAAGAGGAGGAAGAGTTAGTGGATTATAGAGCTGACCCAACGGAAGGTGTGCTGATTTTTTCCCATCCACTTAGCATTCAATCAAGTGATTTGGATGAAGGCGGAAAATGGATAGCGGCCATATGGGATCAACTATTGCCTACCCCTTTTCAGGTTGAATCCAATCCCATAGGCTCATAATCGGTGGTTGGGGGTATGGGAGAAGGATGGGCTCCAAGCCATGATGAGGGTTTGAAGGATAATATTTTCTTTAAGTTGCCATCTTTGGGAAAAGATTTAGTAGGATTGTTATAGGGTTTCAATGATGGTATTCCAAGCTTGGAAGGTGCTTGGGCAGTAGAAGTCGAATGCGGTATGCAGGATGGACAACAGGGTGTGTTGGGAGATGTTGATCCTTTAAGAGAAGTGCGACTGAGAGAGGAGACGCTTTTAACCTTTTTAGGAGTGATAGAATATTTATGCGCTGGCTCTTTCACACTGAACACTTTCTTCATTCCTCATGTTGCGATGGTACCAGCACCAGCGTACCTACAGAGGTACCCCTGGGAGAGGGTGTCTTTGTTTTTTACCAGGAGGGGTGTTTAACCAGCTTATTATGAGATAGGGGTATGGACATACTCTCTGCTAATAGGGGAAACTTGAACCTCACAGAGCTATTATAGCAAGACCATGTGAATGTAACTTTAGGACCAATTGGATGCAGCTTAGGAGGATCATGGACTTTAATTAGATCTGAGTGGAAATTGTATGTCTTGAACTCTGGGGCTAATTTATCCTCATGTGTTAAGTAAAATATTTGATTACTACTATCTTTATAGGTAGGATAGAGTTGATATTTTTTCTCTTTTTAAATGTCATTTCCCCCCCATGTAATCTAGTCTGAAAGGAAATCTCTTGGATCGGTAGTGGAACTAGCACATGCTTGGGAAAAGTGTGAGGAGCAATGGACACCTTGTATACTCTTATGTAGTTACTTATTGACCAAAAAGTACCAGTAGTCAGTTTGGAGAGGTTTTATGCTATTGGGTGGGATCATCCTCCTTGGGAGATGATTTGGCATGATTTAGAGAAGGTCATTGCTCTCTTGAGGCCCTTTCTACATGGTTATTACAGATTTTAGGGGGGATTTCACCTATTGGGATCCTTTTCACTTGATCATTGCCTATCGTATGGAGGTCGTCACCTAATTGGAGACATATTCCCTTGGATCGCATCACTTTGTTGACATTTGTTTGGAATTGGGCTAGATATGTGGGAATATAGTTGCATCTTTCGGAGGGGCCAACCCATTTTTATGGTGATCTTGCTTATTCTTTGACTTTTAAGTAGTTTGTTTGGTCTTAAAGGATATCTAGGGGTCAGACCCTAGGATCTAAGGTTTGGTTGGTTATGGTGTGGGTCATCTTCTATTGGAGTGTTAGCCTCTTGGAGAGTTTGAAGGTTACTCCATTGGCTTCACTTCGTTATTATCCCTCATTTCTTGGAGGCCCCTCTTTTTCTTGGGCCTTTTGTGTCTTTGACATTGTACATGTGGCGTTCTCCACCTTATATTTTGAAAAAATTTAGAGTTTGTTAGGGTCAATGGAGTGTTTGGAGTTGTTTACTCCACTGTAGGATAGATCTAAGAAGTTTAGCTCTATGGAAGGCTTCCACATTTTAATGGAGATGAAAAAATTGGTGGATAATTGAATTGGACACAATTTTTTGTTTAACATTTCCTTAATTATAGTTGAGGTGATTGGTCAACTATTGTATGTTGTTGAAGGTGTTAACTGACTTAAAGGAATTTCCAGAAATATTTAACACACATGGGAAGTGATGTGTTAGAGGAATCAAATTATGAATTTTGGAAACTGGTCCAGTCCTTATAACATTTCTATGTAATCAATCCAAGCCTTCCAACTTGAAGCTTGAATTATAAAAATATTTTCTAGTATCCTCCAAACCATGGGAATTTATTCCCATGGATTTTATAAGTGATTTTCCCACTACTAGAGGAAACATGACTAATTTTTTCATTGTCTACAATTTTTTTAAACTAGCAGTTTATTATTCCTTGCAATAAGGCTAGATGCCCCCAAATATAGCTCAACATATTTGGAGTCAATTTGATCTTCCAATTACCAGCATGTTATATAATTATTTCAAATTTAGGGTAACTTTTGTTGGTCCATGTGGAAGCTACTTGGCTGTCAGTTGCGTTTTTTCACCTTCTTTCACCCTCAAAGCAATGAATATATTGTGGTTGTCAACAGTACCTTAGTATATTCTCTCCACATATACCATAAACAGAAAAACTATTGGACTAATTATAGTTATATCTTGTAGCACAATCATAATAGATAATTGCATGTCTCAATAGGGTACTCTAGATTTGAAGTCTATTGTGACTTCTAATTCCTTGCACTCTGTGAGCTTTTGATCACTTTTTCTACTCTAATCGCATGCCATCAGGAGAAGAAAAATATTTTTCTTTTGTTCAAAACTGGTCAAAATTTCATGCTAAAGTACATGATATACTCCAACAAACTTAACCCAAGTACAAAAAAAACCATGACAAATGTCAAATCTCCACAAGTTTTAGGATGGAGAGAGTTTGGCTTCACTTAGACAAATAGAGGTTCAAATGGCTACAACATCATAAGCTCAAAAAAATTAGGTATGGATCATATATCATCAATCAACAAGTGGGATTAAATTCCATTCAGTTGGGGAAAACACTGCAACTTGGTATTCAATATGCAGTGTGAGTCAAATCAAGCTTTATGAGCCTTCACACTTGTAGGAAGAGGTTCTAGTCACATGTCCGAAAACAACCATTCCATATTTTCAACCTCCTTTGATTGATGACACCATGCTTGATGTTTGTACCAAAACCATTAGACAAAAGAGAACAATTACGTGCTTGGTCGGCTGCAAAGGGATGTTCTCCATCCAAGCCAAGTGTTTGTCCCATTAGATTTTGAGTAGAAATTCCCTCACTTACGAAAGAATTGAAGACAAATTCCTCTAAGCAACAAGCAAATGATGAGATTTAGTAGCCTAATGAAAAGGAAATGATAAATGATATTTGTATATTTTACATTTATATTTGTAGCTCCTATTTTACTCCACCTACCTCACTTACCAATCATAAATTCCTCAGGTAGCTTTTCATAAATATTTATCGCCTACCAATTCTTGTACTTCTATATATACCTAATGACACATAGAGTGTACAACGTGTACACTTGTGGTGACTCTTCCCTTGCAATTTCTTATTATCTCAGTTCTCTTTCATTGTTGTCTCTTGTGCACATATCGGATCTGCAATTTTAGAGGCTTCCAAATATCCAAAAAGGATTTGTATTTTTTGCATTGGTTAATCCTTTTTAATCTTGTTTTGGATTGGTGTTCCAATATATTTTCTTTATGAATATACAATACTGTGGTAGGGGTTTCTTTAGTCAATTTTTGAGTTTGACATAAATAAATTAGTTGTTCTAAAATATGGGCCATGATTATGGGGGAAAGAAACCCTCTGTTGAAACCATGGCATCCAAATTTGCATCTATTCATATAATAATTTGAAACCATGGCAATTTGGATTAGACTCACAAATTTTTTAATACACAATTTTTGTATGAATAAACATTGAAGAGTATTGGAACATACTTGGGAAAGTACCTAACAATGCAACCTCCCACAGTTGGTCACATGTCTTGTGTCGTGCTATGTGGAAATAGATCTTCATGAAGGACTTTTGTATGAGCTAACTCTGAAATTCATTTTTTTAGCTAGAAATAGGTTTTAGACTGCAAAAATGTTACACTTGAGTGTTAGCCTTGTCATGAATATGGGCATATAGCCTACTATTTCCCTCTCTAAAACCCAAATACTAAAGGAGAGAAGAGTGGCTTTGTGGATTTCCTTCCAGTTCATTCAAAGTACTAGTGCTTGGACTCCTTCTTTCTTATGCATGAAAACATAGAAAATCAAGGACTTTGGCTGCTAAAACATCCTTCTTAATGTGCAAGGAAATAAGAAGGAAAACAATTTCCATATAGATACAAGCAAAGTGACACTGAAGGTAGTCTAGTTAGAGGAAGATCTACACCACAAGTGGAGAACAAAGTGGGAGAGAAAGAAGGTTGGAAATTAGTATTGATTGTAGTTTCCTAAATGTCATACATAACTTTATGAACATATATTTCTCTCATATTCACAAGAAACACAAAACCATAATCACAAGAAAAAGAAAACAATAGACAAAATTTGCCTACACTGTATAAGATATAGTAACATAGTATACACACTCATTTGTATATGCTTTCCCTTACCAATTTTGGGATATATTGGAAGAAAAGGGATCATTCTTTCCTGACTGGAAACGAAAATTCTTACAATTGATCTTTTTGGATGAAATTCCTAGTGGCATCTCTGTACAATTTTCCTCTGAACCACCTACCCTCCATCAGACATTTGAAGACAACGAGGTTGAACTTTAGCTTGGATCGTAACAAGGGATTGCATACATCTAAATTTTTCAATTTCTCTCTTTCTCATGATATGTCCACAACCAATGCCTATAATTTCACTAAACCCTTGGGAGTAGACAATGCTTCCTTTCCTGTGAATTTAGTTTCCAGTGTTAGACTCGTGCTCTTCGACATATTTATTAATCAAGAAACTGGGTAGAGGCAAAGAAATCATAGATGAATAATTCAGAAACCCTTGAATGACCCATTTATCCGAATTCAAAAGAGGAAAATCAAGGGTTTTGATGTTATTACCTCCCTCGACAGTCTCGGTTTCAAGTCCAGGCAGAATCACTGCTTCAAATTCAAATACCCTTGCCAATAGTGGTCTCGTTGACCCAACCTAATATGACATCCAGACATCGCGACCTTCTCTGACCATATGACAGAAATTGATGCCAATGTCAATCGGTTCAAGAGAATTGTTCTCCTATCTTTTTTAAAGGGTAAAGAGATATCCAATCCTAAATTAGGTAAATTTAAGATTTAATGTTGATGGAATTAGATTTTGCTTTCAATTTGGCTATGGTAGTTCACTTAGATTGTTGTCGTCTAGTTTTCTTTAGAAGTGGTGTAGAAGCAATATATTACATTAGTCTTCTTCCACTGTCTATTACTCAGAGGGACAACTAATTTCTTGGAATGATTGAGTTTCAATGGAGAAGGTAAGATCTCTGCATCTCAGCAACTTTTTGAATTTGATTCCTTTTGTGATTTTATAGATTTATCTAATGAGAATGAGAGATGCAGAATTTTTACCACTACTTTTGAAGGAAGAATTTGGAGTTGGTATGAATTTCCACGAGCTAAATCTATTCATTCATTGAAACAATTCACAGAGCTATTTCTTAGTGCTCATGGGAATTATAGTTACATAAAACTTGGTTTTGAATTAGAAAATCTTCGTAGATACAAAGATGAATCTCTTGATTATTTCTTTTCCAGATTTATGTTAAGATGTTGCAGGTGTCATGAGAGGCACCAACTTTCTGAAAATAACACAATTGATTGGTTTTTCCATCTTAATTCTCTCTGATACACTTGATTTGGAAAAGAATGATAAAACTGAAATTGGATGTGCTAATGATGATTCTATTATTGATATTACATTATCTTCTTCTCATGATCAATCAAGTTCCCTCATTCAAAATTCATTATTAGATCAGATTTTTACTAATTATGTTTCTCTTGAAACAATTAATGAAAGCTATTTTATCACTAGAGAAGCATTTTATTAGATCAGATTTTTATTAATTATGTTTCTCTTGAAACAAAGGACTTTCTCTAGAAAGATAAGTGAAAGGTTCTGATGGTCTTTAGACTCTTAGGAAAACTTTCTCTTCAAAAGTAAAGGAGGGGCCCCAAATGATTTTTCAAAATTTGGGGGGGTGATGTTGCAGCAACAATAGGATCCTACCTGTTTAATTGTCTATGTCTGATGTGATCGAAGTCACATCGGATGGATCAACAATGCCAATTGTAGACAGTAGTTCATTTCTTTGCGCAGGACGACATTGCAATACCTCCTAGGCCGACATGGCACATGGTACTTGGGGTAGTTCCTCAAGAACATTATCATTCTGAGCAGCTCGTGTGTTAGGATTATGCTTTGTTCTATGTAGAACATGTTTCAAGGGGTGTGGTACTAAGTCTATCGTTGGTTTCTCAATGGAAACAGAACCACTTGGATGTAATACCGATTGATCTGATGTACTAGGAGAGACATCATAATAATCAAGTCTTGTTTGAATGTTCACCTCATGATCACACATGAATACCATTGGCATCAGGATCATTGCCCCTTTGCGGGGGTGTTGGATGGTTCCCCCCTGGAAGGGGTACTGGTGTCAAAATAGTGGGTTTTTGTTTCCCACCGCATTGAATCATTGTTGGTGCATCTCTTTTCCCATAGTTAGCATTTTGCTTACTCTTGTATTTCTTCTTCTTTTACCTAAGGTCTTTGGACTCGACTATAAGGATTTAAGAATTTTGGGAAGGATTTTCACTTTGCTTACCCTTGTATTTCTTCTTCTTTCCTCTAAGGTCTATCGATGAGACTGTGAAGATGTCAGAAGTGTTGGAAGGATTAGCAGGTTGCTGCATTTCCTGGACAGTTGTGGGTTGCAAATTACGAATAGAAACTTGTCCCAAATGTGGGGTAATTCGTTCAAGTTTGTTGATGGAATCCATCATACCATTGGCATTAGTTCCATGTGGCGGCCTAACTAGATCAAACATAGGTCTTGCAAGTTGGTTCCAAAAATATTGTTTACTTTCTAGAACCTAACCACTCCATTGCAGAATGGAGTTAATGGTTGGATTTCCCCCTTGCGGGGTTAGGCCGAAAAAAGATTGGTTACTTTCTAGAAACTGACCACTCCATTGATGTGGTCCTTGGGTGTGATAAAAATTCCAAGGTGGGTTTCCCCTTTGCGGAGACTGACCCCAAGAAGATTGGCTACTTCCTGAAACATGACCAATGGGTGGATTTCCTCCTTGCGGAGGTGGGGCCCAATAAGATTGGTTACTTCCTAGATCCCAACCACACCATGGCAGTTGAACTTGGTATTGAAAATCATTCCAAGGTTCATTGCCTCCTTGCGGAGGTGGAATCCAAAAAGATTGTTTACTTCATGAATGTTGTCCATTCCATGGTGGAACAGGATGGATGGATGGATTTCCCCCTAGTGGATGTAGGCCCCAAAAATATTCGTTACTTTCCGGAATCTGACCAAACCATTGATTGTTTCCTTGGTTTAGATAAGCGTTCCAAGGTTGATTTCCTCCTTGTGAAGGTGGGATCAAAGAATATTGGATACTCCCTCAAACCTCCCCACTCCATTGTGAAATACAGTTGATAGGTGGATTTCCCCTGGGCATTGTGCTAGAATAACTAGGAGGATAACCCCCCGGGGCATTTCCACTAATTTGAGGAGCATAACCCCAATTGGCATAAATGTTCCATGGTTCATTGCTTCCGCCAGGAATATTACCATTCCATGGTGAAGGATTTCCCCCAGAAGTAGAATTTTGACAAGTGTTAGGTATACCAAGAGCATTTTGGTTTACTCCTTGTGTGTTTTGACCTTGATTAGCTTAACCATATGGAAAACCAATGTTTGGTAAGGCACACCCTTCAGTAGGGATTCCTGCAGACGAAGTGGATGTACTTTCGGGATTGGAACCCGAAACTATACCAATTGGCACTGAAGTGCTGATTCAACTTGTGCTACTAAAAGGTATACTAACTATTGGGATTGATGTAGAGGCAAAATGGAAGTATTTCTACCTCCAGCGACTATTTGATGTTGTGTCGATGTAGTCCCTTGTGCTCCCAATCAAGCCATAGGGTCACTTGTTTAATTTTTCATGTCATTCAAAATTTCAAAAAGAGGTTTGATAACACCCAGTGACTCATAGATAGTAAGTGTAACTGGTTCTGAAAGACTCATCCAAGGTGGAATTACATGAGCATTTGTGTTATTTTCAATGTTTCAATTTAACCTAGATTAAGATCATCAAATATGTTTGTATTCAGTTCGTGATGTGATGATGAATTTTCAGGGTTTGTTTGATGTTGTTCTTCTCGAGTAATACTAATTGAGTTTAAAATCAATTATGTTTCCAAGCTACTAGGATGTGGTTTTTGTATCTGTCTCTGCAATGTAGCAAGGCCTTCAATTTCTGGTGACTCATCTCGCTACCACCATGACTGGCGGATCGAGAGAGTAGCCACTTCTAAGAACTTCATAAAAGGATGTGTTTAAAATGATATTCTTAATTAAGCAATCCTAAGGCAGTCTAGACTCAACAAAAAGAAAAAGTGTCCACATAGTAAATGTAATACCCCAATTTTGACCCTTATGAAATATTGGATTTTAATGTAAATAGTGTATACATGCGATGTATGTTTCCCTAGCATGGAGATCAAGACCAAGGCCCCACTAGTGTATGTTCAGATTTATTTATAATGGACAAGCATTTGATATTTTGTTACCCATGTGCTACTAAGTGATGGAATATTGTAAATTGATGTAAATATTTGATATTGCAATAAAATACAAAAAATGGCTATGGGAGCAATGAATGAGAAGGGGCTGTGTGTATTCCACTAGGGAGTGATGAGGGGGTTGTGGGGATGAACCATATGCTTCCAAATGTCATTGTGAGAATTAAGTGGTTGAAGAATTAAGTCCATGGCTTCAATGGAGTATGGAAAACCCATGAATTCATATGGCAGAGTATGGGATCTGTTTTCTTGAACCACAAGTCACTCTACCTCATGGAAATGGGTTCTTCCTCATAATTCCCATTCCATTGTTGAAGATCCTGGCATCAATTTTCAACCATTACGAATTCCTAGCAGTCAGAAAAACCAGAAAATCCAACTTTGCAAGAATCCACATTTTGAAGATCCATAAACACCCATAATTGGTATTTGACAGTGAAATCCAATGGGGGATCCATATATATGAACCTTGGGGTGAAATTGAGAGTATTAGATACCCCGAAATCCATTGGAAAACCCAGTTTTTATAGCCCAGAAATTAAGTGATGGGATTGAGTTATTGGATAACAGAATTGTGAGAAATCCAAGTGTGAATGACTGAGCAGAGGTTGGGTTTGCTTGATAAACCCAGTGAAGGCTAGAATCTCAAGGAATTAGTAGCTGAAACTTTCCATGCCCACCCTGAAGAGCACTAGAGGGAAGGGACACCTCAGGGACTGTGCAGTAGAGAAGGGGACCTTCCTTGTGTTGGATGTGGTAGGTATTGTGGGTGCAATCAATGTTGAGTTTAGTTGAGATTCGTGTAGCTCTATGGATGAGCTCACTGGATTAGCATTTCCCTCCTTTGTCTTTGGTATGCTTGATAAACCCAACTGTGTGTTGGCTTAGCATAGCTGTTGAGTGAAACCATGGTTGTGAGTGAGCCTGTTTAGTTCCTCCTTAGTGGATACACAACCCAGCTCGAGGGTGATCTCTCAGTTGAAAGAATATAGACTGGACAAAGATCTATGGTTGGGTGGAATGTTTCTCTCTCATAGCCAATTGTTTGGACAACTTCATCTCAAAGATAAGTATTCTCTGTGGTTTAATTTATATGCATCTTGTGTTCTGTATGTGTTAATTCTAAATGTTAATTATTCATGTTAATGGAATGGATATGAAGTCTGTGCATAACATAAGAAGTGGATTGATTCTCTACACATTGAATCATCATCCACTTGTGATATATATGTGTTGTGGCCACAACAGATCCCATGCTTAGATGAAGCACGGGAGCCCCATATTTGAATAAATGCAAAGGTATTTGGGTGAGTTGTTTGGTAAATATCAGGTTTTGCTTTCTTCCTCTAAGATCCTTTACCCATGATTTTGGTCTACCTATTTGCCAAGCTTTTGAATAAATTTTCCAAGTGTTTTTGTCCGAAGAAAGCTTAAATTTTGAGTATTTTATCGCCTGGTTTCGTCAACCCGAAACCTGACATTTTGGGAACCCGAAGCCCGCAACCCCACAGGTGCGGGTTGTTAAATTTTGAGCATTAATTCACAATACTCTAGGATCTTTACTGAGAGAATAACATATACAGTATATCAATGCATGACAATCACAATAAGCATGAAAAGCATCACAAGAATCAAAAGCATGAGAGACAAGAGACACAGAGTTTCCGTGGGGAAAACCCTAAGGTGAAAAACCCCACAACTTCCTCAGAGATAGAGAGAGCAATGGCTCAACCAAAGTAAAACCAAAATACACTGAGATAGTCTCCTAGTAGCAGATGATCCTCCTCCTCACTAGTGCGCCACTTTCTGAGTGAGAGTGAGTTACTTTTCCGAATGAGTAAAATAGAGATCTTCGATCTCTATTTATACTAACCTTTTTGCCCAGTGACCTTATGGGGCTGACTTGTCTAGCTAGGTACATCCACATTATAATATATATAATTCAGGGCCAACCCCACATGGTGGTCTAATAACCCATCGGCAAGTACACACACTTGCGACACTTGTCAATCCACATGACGACACTTCCTTATAGAGGAATGACACATCTCTTATAAGGGTACAATAAATATATATAAAATACAAAGATGAAATACATTCTGAAGTTACATATACATCAACACTCCCTCTTAACTATGAAGGTATTTCTCGACACAGTTCTGCTAGACAAGTCTTCTTCTCGGGATCATCATCATCATCATCGTCACTGCTGCTACTATCTCAACCAATCTCTGACTCTACTCGTCATAGGAAGTTCTACAGAGCCAGTCCTTTTTCTTACTGGATGTAGGCCCACCACCTGCAGGTCTTCATCATCACTGGCCATACTGTGGAATTCTCAGGACTTATTACGTGTGTCACAAAACCTGGATGCAACATCCCAGGCTATTACGAGCACACAGCTCTACCTGTAGGATCTCCCAGGAGCACATTACATGTGACCCATCACAAAACCTGGCTGAAGCATCCCAGGCTGTTACGAGCACAAGGCTCTACCCGTCGGATCTCCCAGGAGCACATTACATGTGATCTCACCACAAAACCTGGCTGAAGCATCCCAGGATGTTACGAGCACACAACTCTACCTGTCGGATCTCCCAGGAGCACATTACATGTGGTCCACCACAAAACCTGACTGAAGCATCTGAGGCCTTTTTCATCCTGTCCAGATCTCCCAGGAGAAAATTACATGTGGTCATGGAAAAACCTGGCTGAAGCATCTGAGGCCTTTTTCATCTTGTCCAGATCTCCTAGGAGCAAATTACATGCCATAGGACAAAACCTCGAAAGAGCATCTACCAGATATCCCAGGGCACAAATTACATGCCATAGGAAAAACCTCGAAAGACTATCTACAGATCTCCCAGGGCACAAATTATATGTCCTCCCAAGCAAAACCTCGAAAGAGCATTTTCCAGATGTCCCAGGGTACGAATTACATGCCATAGGAAAAACCTCGAAAGACCATCTGCAAATCTCCCAAGGCACAAATTACATGCTTACCTGCACAACCTGTTCCATGGCCACAGAGTATCATCTGATACTCATCATACATCATCCTGATGTACACATGATCACCCTGATCATCATCACTGCAACATCCTGCTGCATGTCATCTGGAGAAGCTCGTCATCCATGATCATCATGATCATACAATGCATCCATCTGATGCACACCAAGTATCTACCTGATACATATCATCATACATAGTGTATCCACCTGATACATAGATACATGATCCACACAATGTATCCATCAACATACATGATCTACTTGATCATACCTGATACATATCAATATACATGATCTACTTGATCATACAATGTATCCACCTGATACATATACAGATACATGGTCCAAGCATCCAACATGATGCATATACATACAAATGATCCAACCGATCATATCCAGCATCCGACATGATGCGTACATACATATACCTATAAATGACCCAACTGATCATATCCAACATCCAACATGATGCGTACATACATATACATATAAATGATCCAACTGATCATGTCCAGCATCCAACATGATGCATACATATAAAAATGATCCAACTGATCATACAAAGCAGAAACCAGAACATCATCCTGATGTTCATCATCCAGTGCTTACATCCACAGCCATGTGAAGGATCCTCCTTCCAACATGCTTGGAATGGCCTCAGCAAATGTGTCCATCACTTTTTCCTCGAAGTGTCATCAATCTGAAGAACGCCAAGCCTCTCCCTGAAGTACTCGAACTTCACCCTGGCTAGTGGCTTCATCAACACATTTTCAATCTGCTCGTCCGTCGCAACATACAGGAGCTTCACAGCTCCTCTCTGCACCATATCCCTGATATAGTGATATTTGATCTCTATGTGTTTCGACCTGTCATGAAACACCGGATTCTCGGACAGCTTCACACAACTCTGGTTATCACAGAAGATACCAGTAGCATCCAATGGGAGATCAAATAACTCAGACAGTAGCTTCTGTAGCCATACTGCCTCACAACTAGCTGAAATGGTTGCAACATACTCTACCTCAGCTGTACTCAGTGCTACGCAGGACTGCTTCCTGCTAAACCAAGAGATCACACCTGATCCCATACTGAAGCAGCACCCAGATGTGCTCTTCCTATCTGCAGCACTGCCAGCCCATTCTGAATCAACATAACCCTGCAGGTTAAACTTTTGATTCGCTTCATACTTGAGCCCAAAATCCACTGTACCCTTCAGGGACCTCAGAACATGCTTTATAGCAACCATGTGAACACTCCTTAGATCCATCAAGAATTGGCTCAATGTGCTCACAACAAAGCAAATATCTGGTCTCGTGTTTGTCAGGTACATCAAGGACCCAATCATCTGACGATACATAGAGACATCAACCGGCTCAGATGAAGCATCGCATAGAAGCTTCAGATTCAATGCCATAGGTGTGGCCATGGCCTTGCAATCCATCATCTCGAATCTCTTTAGGATATCTACTGTGTACTTCCCTTGACCAAGGAAGATCCCACCTGCACTCTGCCACACCTCCATACCTAGTAAATAGTGCATCATTCGCAAATATTTCATATCGAATTCAGCAGCAAGCTTCCTCTTAGTATCTGCAATCAGTCTGTCATCTCCTGTTACAAATAAGTCATCCACATACAGGAGTAGAATCACAGGATTCCCTTCCTCAACCTTGTAGTAAAGGTTGGAATCCGCTTTACTCTTGGTAAAGCCCAAACTAGATAGGAAACTGTCCATCCTACCATACCAGGTTCTGGGAGCTTGCTTCAAGCCATACAAGGCTTTCTTCAATCTACACACATATGACTCCCTGTCATGTATTTCAAAACTGAGTGGCTATTCCACATATACTTCCTCTTCAACTACACCATTCAAGAAAGCAGTCTTGACATCCATTTGGTGTATTTTCCATCTCATTGCTGCAGCCAGGGCAAGTACTGTTCTGATGGAAGTATACCTGGCCACAAGTGCAAAATTTTCTTCATAATCTATTCCCTCTTTCTGAGAGAAGCCATGAGCTACGAATCTTGCCTTGTATTTCTCTACACTGCCATCTGCAGCATGCTTGATTTTGTAGATCCATTTGGAAGTCACAACAGACTTCTCTTTAGGTCTTGGGACAACATCCCAAACATCATTCTTCATTATTGATTGGTATTCCTCAACCATGGCATCCTTCCATTCTTTATTTTCCGCTGCTTCTTCATAACTGGAAGGCTCTTTGTTCATAATGTCAAAGAGTAAAGCAACATAGCTGGTATGTGATCTGGTTCTCTTCTTTGCTCTGTGTTCTTCTTCTGGAATGCCAAATCTTTCTGCATCTTGAATGAGCTCTCTAGCCCATGCAGGTTTCCTCTTGTGAGAGTTATCCTCACGGGGTGGATCTATAGGTTCTTGTGGATCTTCAAACTCACGAACAAATTCTGGAACTACTTCAGTCATGGTAGTGTCTTGAAATCTGGTTTCCTTAGGTTCTTCATAAACTTCAATAGGTGCCTTCCTTGATTTGATGAATGCTGAGTTTTCATCAAATGTTACATCCCTGCTGACATCAATCTTCTTGAACCATGGAAAGTATATTCTATAAGCCTTCGAGATTTCACTGTAACCCACAAAGATACCCTTCTTTCCTGAAGGATCTAGTTTAGTCCTCTTTTCTTTTGGGACATGAGTGTATACTGGACAACCAAATATTCTAAGATGGCTAACTTCAGGTTTCTTACCAGAAAAGACCTCTTCTGGTGTCTTGTTGTCCAATATCTTGTGGGGTGTTTTGTTCTGCACATATACAGTTGTTCTAGCTGCTTCTGCCCATAGATGCATAGGTAGATCCTGGTCATGGAGCATTGCTCTTGTTGCTTCCATGATTGTTCTGTTCTTCCTTTCTGCAACTCCATTCTGTTGTGGATTGTAAGGAGTAGTCAACTCCCTCTTAATCCCTGAATCACTGCAAAGCTTCTTGAAGTCACCTGAGGTGAATTCTCCACCATTGTCGGATCTGAATGTTTTGATCTTATTGTCAGTTTGATTCTCCATCAAGGTTTTGAATTCCTTAAACTTATCAAACACCTCATCTTTGTTCTTCAAGAAGTATACCCAAGTCTTCCTAGAGAAGTCATCAATAAATGAAACATAGTAAACATACCCACTTAGAGAACTGGATGACATAGGACCACATACATCTGAGTGGATGATTTCCAGGATGTCTTTTGCCTTGCTTTCACTGCTTGGGAAAGCCTTCTTAATGTTCTTACCTTTTGCACATCCTTTGCAAACACCTTCATGTTTGGTCTTGATTTCAAGAAGACCCTCTACAGGCTTGCGTGCAATTGGAAGTGCCCTATAGTGCATATGAGCAAGTCTTCTATGCCAAAGTTCACTTGGCTCCATGGATTCATGCACCATGGCAGGTTCAGGTTGTCCCTTCAATTTATACAAACCTCCCTCTTGCTATCCAATCACTACTGCATCATCTATGGTATTTCCCTTTGGCCACATTAGGACTTAGCCATCCACAAATGCAACCCTCATACCTTTTGCATCCAATGCAGAGATTGAGAGTAAGTTCTTCTTGAGCCCAGGTGCATAAAGAACTTCTTTCATCTTCAAATATTTTCTAGAATCTAGGTTGTAGGAGGCTTCACCACTTCCTTTGATTGGGTATTGATAATCATCCCCAAGTTTCACCTTATGGGGTGATTCATGTTTAGATAGATTCACAAAAGATTCCTTAAACCCAGTCATGTGTTTGGAAACCCCACTATCAATCAAACAATCATTACAACCATGGGAGATGGTACCTGTGAGAGCAGAGATTAGAACATACTCTTCTTCACTTGATGAGTTATCATCACTTTCTGCCCTAGCCTTCTTCTTGGGCGGTTCATCATCCTCGGCAGCATGAGCATGAAACCTTCTTTTGCTGCCCTTCTTCTTCTTGTTGGAGTTGTTGTTGCCCTTCTTGTTCTTGGTACAATTTATGGCAATATGTCCTTTCTCATTACAGGTGAAGCATATTCTTCTTTCTTTGAAGTGATGTGAATATTTCTTGGAGTGAGATGGATCTCTCTTGGACTTCCCTTTCTTGGTGTGAGCTGTGAGAGCTTGATCTTCATTCCCCATCTTTTCTTCTCGTGCCACAAGCCTTGCTTCTTCTTGTGAGCATTCTTCCCGTAGTCTACTGAAGGAGATCAACTTCTTCCTTGCACAAATTCCTTGGATAAAGGAATCCCATGACCTGGGTAGGCCATTTAGAGTGGTCATCATCACTTCATCATTCTCCACCATTTCATCCACTGCTTCTAGTTATTCCTTGATCTAGGAGACCCTTGAAAAATAAGATTGAATGGTTTCTCCATTCTGAAACTTTACTCCTTTCAATTCGTTCCACAGGGTCATCTTCCGATTTATGTTCTTCCCTTCAAATAGCTTGGTCAAAGAGTCTAACATCTCCTTGGGTGTCTTTAGAGAGGAAACATGGGGTATGAGATGATCTTTAATGGAATCAACAATGATTCTCTTTGCCTTGACCAAGTTCTTCTTATGCAATACCTTGGCCTCTTCATCCTCTGGGATAGGGATGTCTTCTTTCACATATGAGTCCAACTCATTTTCTTCCAGGATTAACCCAATCCTATACTTCCAAGCTCGGAAGTTATCAGCTCCTTCAAGCTTATCCTCAAGCTTGGTGTGGTGAGACATCTTAAACAGTACTTCAAATGGAAATAGAAAATATTTAGATCTTACCACTTGAAATGCTGAAAACTGGATCTAGTCTCAGATTAGGGTTTGTCGAAAAAACCCTAAAAATTCAAAATGTGAATTTCAAATTTCTGAAAGGATAGAAAGATGCGCCTTGATGAGATAATCATCCTGGTGCATTTAGAATTTGAGATCAACAAAGATTTACCCTTCAGATTTGTCTTTTTGTCCTCCCAGGTTCACTAGGGAGAGCCCTGAATTAGGGTTTGAGTTTCCCAGAGATCTACTCAGCCAAAAATCTCGATCCAAAGTTCTAAACTTTGATTTTTGCAAGGAGCTTCCAGCTATGTCTTCAGATTTTAGAAATTCCTATTTTTGTGAGAACCCTAATTTTTAGAGCCAAATCTGAAAATGCTCGGAATTGAATTCTGACTGGACAGATAGATGCGCCTTGATGAGTTGAGTCAATCTACTATACTGCTTTTCCAAAATCTGTGGAGAGAAACCCAATAAACAAGAAACTCAAGTTTTCATCATTGCAAAATGTCTTCTTCTCAGGTTAGCTCTGATACCATGTTAAATTTTGAGCATTAGTTCACAATACTCTAGGATCTTTACTGAGATAATAACATATACAGTATATCAATGCATGACAATCACAATAAGCATTACAAGCATCACAAGAATCAAAAGCATGAGAGACAAGAGACACAAAGTTTCCGTGGGGAAAACCCTAAGGTGAAAAACCCCACAACTTCCTCAAAGATAGAGAGGGCAATGGCTCAACCAAAGTACAACCAAAATACACTGAGATAGTCTCCTAGTAGCAGATGATCCTCCTCCTCACTAGTGCACCACTTTCTGAGTGAGAGTGAGTTACTTTTCCGAATGAGTAAAATAGAGATCTCCGATCTCTATTTATACTAACCTTTTTGCCCAGTGACCTTATGGGGCCGACTTGTCTAGATAGGTACATCCACATTATAATATATATAATTCAGGGATGACCCCACATGGTGTTCTAATAACCCATCGGCAAGTACACACACTTGCGACACTTGTCAATCCACATGACGACACTTCCTTATAGAGGAATGACACATCTCTTATAAGGGTACAATAAATATATATAAAATACACAGATGAACTACATTCCGAAGTTACATATACAGCAACACGGGTTGCAGGAATTCTTTTTTTAAGTTTTTGGTTTTGCTCCACCCGAAACCCGCAACCCGACAGGTGCAGGTTGCTAGATCGTTGTTTTTAGTTTTCGTTTTTTGCAATCCCGAGACCTGCAACCCGATAGGTGCGGGTTGCGGGTTTTATTTTTCATAAATTTGGGAAATCTTCATCCTGAAACCCGCGTCCCGAAACCTGCAATTGCGGATTTTGGATTGCGTGAATCTGTTTTTAAGAATTGCGTTGTGTGTTCCCGAAACCCGCAACCCGCAATATTGGGTTTGCAAGATGCGGGAAGAGCTTTTTATTTATGTGGTTGTTTTCTTTTCCGAAACCCACAACCCACAAGTTTCGGGTTGCGGCTTTCGGAAACTCTTTTTTACGATTGTTTTGGTAGTTCGTAACCCCAAAACCCGCAACCCGCAAGTTTCGGGTCGCGGCCTTCGGAAACTCGTTTTTTGTTGTTATGTTGGTAGTTTGCAATCCCGAAACCCGCAACCCACAAGTTTCGGGTTGCGGATTTCGGGAATTATGAATAAACGGTGTGAACAATAACTTGTCCCCGTAGCTGTGAGATTCAATCTCAACCGTTGATTTGTCTTGATCCTACGGGTGAGGTTACGTTGCATGATTTGAGTAAATTTTTGGATTTCCATTTTCTCTGGTGTTATTTGGATTGTTTCCATTCTTAATGATCTCTAGTTTGAGCCAGTTTTTATCATTTCAGTTAGTTCCATAATCTTGGTGGTCATCTTAACATGTTGTCTTTCACATTTTCCATCTAGATTTGGTCTTCATTTGCATAAGCTGATTCATTTTATTGGTTTTTGGAGATTTCAAAGATCTTGTCGTTTGATTCTAACAATTGTGTGTAATGACTGCTTATTCTTATTTGAACTTGTTTGAGTCATTTACATGCTTCAGTTTTTCCTAATTAAATTCATATGATGTTTCGATAATCTTGGCAAATTAAATTGAGCTCCATTGAATCAATAAGTTTATAGATCAACTTGACGGATTATAATAATTTGATTAAACACTCATTTTTAATCATTTTAATTTATGACTTGAAAAGGTGTATATAATGGAACCATGCATTTAATTCTCAATTTTGAAAGGGTTGTTGAATATTGAATATTTGATAAAATTTGTCATTATGGGAAGATCTATAATTTTATCACAATTTTTATAATCCAATGAAATCCTAAATAACATACTCTCAAACCATGGAAAGATTCAATAACATTTTCATTAAGCAAGGTATTGTATTTTACAGAGAATAATTAACTTTGCTTATTTGTAAGATCATTATTATTGTTTAAATTATATTCGATATATTTTTTGAAGAACAATATTAATAATCTTATTTATATAAATGACTTTGATATATCATGTTATTTACAATGTTAAATGTATAGTATTTCACTAAACCCTAATTTTTCGTGCAAATAAAATTTGAAAAACGGAATCTGTAAAAGACATGTTTTTGCATGGAGGATTGCGGGCAAACCTTGAGGAATCAGCTCAAACGGTTGAAAACCCACATCCCAAATGGGTTGATTTACCCCTTTTGGTGGACATTTTTGCAAATATTTCAACCATTTGGGAGGAAAACGTTTCCGAACATGGATCAACTTTTAGAAATTTATTCCGACCGTTTTTGCATACAGTGAACGAACCAGGCATCTGGGGGATTTGATGTTATCATTACCCGTTCTCTTCATTGCTATAAATTCGACATCCCAAGACTGTGAGAGGGGGGAGAGAGTTCTCTGAAGAATAGAAGAATTTTCATTCTTCTCATATCTGCATTCTTCTTGCAATAATTTCTTGTTGATAGGGAAAGAAGAAGGAGAAACACTACTTCTAGATGGTTGGTAATTTTGGAGTTGCAAGTCAGCAAGAGACAAGACTGCAGATACTCTGTTTAGCAGAGCCTTTTGTAATTTCTGTACAAGACCTCTTTATTCAGTAAAGTTATCTTTTAATCCATCTCTTGTTATTTTTCAAGTTTATTTGAGAATTACTGATTTTATACTTCAGATTGTCATCTACAGTGCATGATATCTTTTCCGTATGTTTAAGTGTATGGATCTATTGTATTGGTTTCCCTGTATGATTGATTTATACTGGAAAGTGTTCTATTAAGTTTATTCAATTTAAATATTTTCTTTATCAATTTCTGCAAGTGATTCTTAGCACAATAATCATTGTTAATTTTTCAATTAGCAAAGTGGTAACAGATTTATCTTGAATAGGCTTAAGTACTTGAATTATTGTCTTTTAATTTTCATTAATGGATTGTGATTTAAGTTTATAAGTGAAACAACTTAAAGCATTTATGTGAAAAGTTGTAATTTACTTATTCATCATACCTCAGGGTTAATCTGCACAATATCAATATTCTTTTTAGAATATGACTAACTTAGATTAGTTTCCTCTTCCGAAACAGGTTAGGTTAGCTTAGTTTTACCATATTCACACCTTTTGCTTTCCTTGATTGAAAAACTGACCTAATTGGTCAAATCACCAATTCTTAGAGTGCCAGCGCAGGCCGAATATCGATGGAGGATCACCATACCAAACAGGTTGGGGATAGAACTGCCCTTGCGTAGGGTCTTTCGAAGCCTTTCAACTTGGGTTTTCTTCCTCTGTTGAGTGCCTTGGAACATTCCAACACCTTTTCATCTAACCTGCACAACTGAGGCATCATCAAATGGCGCTAGAAGGAGGGCCTCCATCCGAAAATTAACATCATTTGAGCTATTTATTTTAATCAAATTATTTTATAATGACTCCGGCCCCAAAATTTGTATTTAATTGTTTTTCTGATTTTAGTCATTTTTCTAGACAAATTAGTTTTCAATTTCAAATAGATTTGTTGAAGCATTTGATAGAAGTAAAATTCAATGGTGAAGGAGAAATATTAGCACAAGAACATGTTCTTCAATTTACTCATAATTGTCTTGTTAACAAAGTTTTGGATCAAGATGTTTTGTGCAGATTGTTAGCCTTCACATTCGAAGGACAAGTCAAAGAGTGGTTTGTAACCTTACCTTTTGCCTCTGTCCATTCTTATGAACATTTTGTAGATATTTTCATACTTTCTTTTGGACATTATAACTTTGTCAGATTATGTAATGAATGGAAACAACTCGCCAGAAAGGAAGGTGAATCATTAGAAGGTTTTGTAATTAGAACTTTTAATCTCTATTGTAGATTCCCTTTAATACATCATCCTATAATACTTGAATGGTTTCAACACACTAATTCTGTTTCATATGAATCTGAGCAATTAGTAGATGATAAATCTGAATTATACATCAATGATCATCCAACTCTTGGTTTAGATTTGCATGCAGAATCTAAGGATTTATAAATTGTAGAAATGAATTCCTTCTCATTCTTAAATATGGATCATAATCAGTATAATGATTTGGATGATTTAAATGTTTATATGCCCATATCGGTTTCACAAGAAAGTAAAATTTTAATTAATCATGAAGGAGATCATTTTTCTATTAAAGATTCTTCTAAAGTAAAAGAGAATATTTCTCATCATAATATCGAACAACCTTCTTCTAGCATAATTAAAGAGCTTCAAGTTTCTGATATTTATTATCTTGTTAATTCTTTAATAGATCTTGAATCAACTAGTTGTTTGGAAATTTGTGATATGTTTTCCCAACTACCATTTTCTGACCTAAGTGATTTTATAGGAGAGCATATTTCACAAAATGATGATACTACATTACAAGAAGAAGCAGATTCTGATTTGAAACCCTTCATACATATCTCTTTTGAAGAAAAATTCCATCTTAAGGAATCTCGATCTGAAAATATTCTACAAAGAGATGAGTTTCATGCACTTATTTCCTCTTCATATTTTTCTGTGTATCCTGATCTATTTGATAACAATGGCACTCAATCATATATTTCAGATTATAATCCTCCATTGTTAAATTTTAAAGAAGTACTAGTTAATTATGAAATGCATGAAGAAGTTCAATAAGATTCATATCTTTATCATCAACCTATGTCTTCTTGTCATTCTTCTTTGCTGGAAATGAATACTATTCCTGATTTTCAGAATTCTTCCTTTTATGATTCATCACTCAATGAAGAAACACTTTCTTCTTAAAATCAATTACTTGATGGAGAAGGCTCTTATCAAGATGTTGATGATACTAGTCCCACACTTAAAACATCTGATATCTTTAGTTCTTCTCAAGTAAATACTCTTACACAATTTGATCTCCTTGGGAATTTTCAATCAAATCAACCAATTTACGATGATTTTTATGAGAATAAACTAGATCAAATTGGATATGATTTTGCTGATCTTGTTCAAGACAATATTTCTAAGGAGAAAATTGTGCAAGAAAAAGTTTTGGATTCATATAATACTAATGTTGATTTTCTTTCAAATGATCTATTTCATTGCATAAATCTTTCAAACTCTTTATGTCATTTTTCTGATTTTCATTGTACATACCATGATTGGGTTGTTGATTGGCTTGAGAAATCTTTCTCAGCAAGATTTCATCATTATGGTAAGACTCCATTCTCTTCATTTGTACATAAATCTCATTTTATTTGCTTTGATGCATTATTTTTCCATTCTTATTTTCAAGCATTCATATCAGTTTTTCTGATTATTCACTTCTTCCTTTTTGCAGGTTGTTGTATGCTTTCATGGCTGCACTGGAAATTCGATTATACTTAGTTTTTGTTTACTTTTAGAGTAGTGTAGGAGTAGGTATAGAATATATTAGTTTTGATTATTTCTTTTTAATAATTAGATTATTGTTTTTTGGTTTTCTTTAATAAAGTATTTGCAGCGACAAGCCAAGTCCTAGTTGGAAATGACACTTCTTCATATGCATTCAAGGAAGTACTTTTGTCTTCTTCCACTTTCTATTACTCAGAGGGACAACTAATTTCTTGCAATGATTGAGTTTCAATGGAGAAGGTAAGTTCTCTGCATCTCAACAACTTTTTGAATTTGATTACTTTTGCGATTTTATAGATTTATCTAATGAGAATGAGAGATGCAGAATTTTTACCACTACTTTTGAAGGAAGAATTTGGAGTTGGTATGAATTTCCACGAGCTAAATCTATTCATTCATTGAAACAATTCACAGAGTTATTTATTAGTGCTCATGGGAATTATAGTTACATAAAACTTGGCTTTGAATTAGAAAATCTTCGTAGATACAAAGATGAATCTCTTGATGATTTCTTTTCGAGATTTATGTTAATATATTGCAGGTGTCATGAGAGGCACCAACTTTATGAAAATAACACAATTGATTGGTTTTTCCATATTAATTCTCTCTGATACACTTGATTTGGAAAAGAATGATAAAACTGAAATTGGATGTGCTAATGATGATTCTATTATTGATATTACATTATCTTCTTCTCATGATTAATCAAGTTCCCTCATTCAAAATTCATTATTAGATCATATTTTTATTAATTATGTTTCTCTTGAAATAATTAATGAAAGCTATTTTATCACTAGAGAAACATTTTATTAGATCAGATTTTTATTAATTATGTTTCTCTTGAAACAAAGGACTTTCTCTAGAAAGATAAGTGAAAAGGTTCTGATGGTCTTTAGACTCCTAGGAAAACTTTCTCTTCAAAAGTAAAGGAGGGGCCCCAAATGTTTTTTCAAAATTTGGGGGCGGGGTGATGTTGCAGCAACAACAGGATCCTACATGTTTAATTGTCTATGTCTGATGTGATCGAAGTTGCATCGGATGGATCAACAATGCCAATTGTAGACAGTAGTTCCTTTCTTTGCGCAGGATGACATGGCAATACATCCTAGGCCGACATGGCACATGGTACTTGAGGTAGGTCCTCAAGAACATTATCATTCTGAGCAACTCGTGTGTTAGGATTATGCTTTGTTCTACGTATAACATGTTTGGGGGGGTGCGGTACTAAGTCTATCGTTGGTTTCTTAATGGAAAGAGAACCACTTGGCTGTGATACTGATTGATCCGATGTACTATGAGAGACATCATAAGAATCAAGTCTTGTTTGAATGTTCACCTCATGATCACACATGAATACATTAGCATCGGGATCATTGCCCCTTTGTGGGGGTGTTGGATGGTTTCCCCCTGGAAGGGGTACCAGTGTAAAAATAGTGGGTTGTTATTTCCCACCACATTGAATCATTGTTGGTGCATCTCTTTTCCCATAGTTAGCATTTTGCTTACTCTTGTATTTCTTCTTCTTTTCCCTAAGGTCTTTGGACTCGACTATAAGGATTTCAGATCTTTGGGAAGGATTTTCACTTTGCTTACCCTTGTATTTCTTCTTCTTTCCTCTAAGGTCTATCGATGAGACTATGAAGATGTCAGAAGTGTTGAAAGGATTAGTAGGTTGCTACATTTCCTGGCCAGTTGTGGGTTGCAAATTACGAATAGAAACTTGTCCCAAATGTGGGGTAATCTATTCAAGTTTGTTGATGGAATCCATCATACCATTGGCATTAGTTCCATGTGGCGGCCTAGCTGGATCGAACGCAGGTCTTTCATGTTTCTTCCAAAAAGATTGTTTACTTTCTAGAACCTGACCACTCCATTGTGGAATAGAGTTAATGGTTGGATTTCCCCCTTGCGGGGTTAGGCCGAAAAATGATTGGTTACATTCTAGAACCTGACCACTCCATTGATGTGGTCCTTGGTTGTGATAAAAATTCCAAGGTGGGTTTCCCCTTTGCGGAGACTGACCCCAAGAAGATTGGCTACTTCCTGAAATATGACCAATGGGTGGATTGCCTCCTTGCGGAGGTGGGGCCCAATAAGATTGGTTACTTCCTAGATCCCAACCACACCATGGCAGTTGAACTTGGTATTGAAAATCATTCCATGGTTCACTGCCTCCTTGCAGAGGTGGAATCCAAAAAGATTGTTTACTTCCTGAATGTTGTCCATTCCATGGTGGAATAAGATGGATGGATGGATTTCCCCCTTGCGGTTGTAGGCCCCAAAAAGATTGGTTACTTTCTGGAATCTGACAAAACCATTGATTGTTTCCTTGGTTTAGATAAGAATTCCAAGGTTGATTTCCTCCTTGCGAAGGTCAGCCCAAAGAAGATTGGATACCTCCTCAAACCTCCCCACTCCATTGTGGAATGGGGTTGATAGGTGGATTTTCCCTAGGCATTGTGCTAGGATAACTTGGAGGATAACCCCCTGAAGGATTTCCACTAATATGAGGAGCATAACCCCAATTGACATAAATGTTCCATGGTTCATTGCTTCCGCTAGGAATATTACCATTCCATGGTGAAGGATTTCCCCTGGAAGTAGAATTTTGACAAGTGTTAGGTATACCAAGAGGATTTTGGTTTACTCCTTGTGTGTTTTGACCTTGATTAGATAAACCATATGGAAAACCAATGTTTGGTAAGGCACACCCTTCAGTAGGGGTTCCTGCAGACGAAGTGGATGTACTTTCAGGATTGGAACTCGAAACTGTATCAACTGGCACTGAAGTGTTGGTTGAACTTGTGCTACTAAAAGGTATACTAACTATTGGGAATGATGTAGAGGCCAAATGGAAGTATTGCTACCTCCAGCGACTGTTTGATGTTGCGACGATGTAGTCCATTGTGCTTCCGATCAAGCCATAGGGCCACTTGTTTAATTTTGCATGTCATTCAAAATTTCAAAAAGAGGTTTGATATCACCCAGTGACTCATAGATAGTAAGTATAACTGGTTCTGAAAGACTCATCGAAGGTGGAATTATATGAGCATTTGTGTTATTTTTCAATGTTTCAATTTCAACTAGATTAAGATCATCAAATATGTTTGTATTCAGTTTGTGATGTGATGATGAATTTTTAGGGTTTGTTTGATGTTGTTCTTCTCAAGTAATATTAATTGAGTTTAAAATCAATTATGTTTCCAAGTTACTAGGATGTGGTTTTTGTATCTGTCTCTGTAATGTAGCAAGGCGTTCAATTTCTGGTGACTCACCTCGCTGCCACCGTGACTGGCGGATCGGGAGAGTAGACACTTCTAAGAACTTCATAAAAGGATGTGTTTAAAATGATATTCTTAATTAAGCAATCCTAAGGCAGTCTAGACTCAACAAAAAGAAAACGTGTCCACACAGTAAATGTAATACCCCAATTTTGACCCTTATGAAATATTGGCTTTTAATGTAAATATTGTATACATGCGATGTATGTTTCCCTAGCATGGAGAACAAGGCCAAGGCACCGCTAGTGTATGTTCGGATTTATTTATAATGGACAAGCATTTGATATTTTGTTACCCATGTGCTATTAAGCCATGGAATATTGTAAATTGATGTAAATATTTGATATTGCAATAAAATACCAAAATTGGCTCTGGGAGCAACAAATGAGAAGGGGCCATGTGTATTCCACTAGGGAGTGGTGAGGGGGTTGTGGGGATGAACCACATGCTTCCAAATGTCATTGTGATAACCCATTTGACTTTCCTTGCTGACATTTAATTCTATTGTAAGGAAGTGGTTGAAGAATTCAGTCCATGGCTTCAATGGAGCATGGGAAACCCATGAATTCGTATGGAAGAGTATGGGATTTGTTTTCTTGAACCACAAGTCACTCTACCTCATGGAAATAGGTTCTTCCTCATAATTCACATTGCATTTTTTAAGATCTCGTCATCAATTTTCATCCATTACGAATTCCCAGTAGTGAGAAAAACCAGAAAACGCAACTTTGCAAGAACCCACATTTTGAAGAGCCATAACCACCCAGAAATTGTATTTGACAGTGAAATCCAATGGGGGATCCATAGATATAATCCTTGCGGCGAAATTGAGAGTATCAGATACCCCGAAATCCATTGGAAAACCCAGTTTTTACAGCCTAGAAATGAAGTGACGGGATTGAGTTACTGGATAATAGAATTGTGAGAAATCCAAGTGTGAATGACTGAGCAAAGGTTGGGTTTGCTTGATAAACCCAGTGAAGGCTAGAATCTCACAGAATTAGCAGCTAGAACTTTCCATGCCCACCCTGAAGAGCACTGGAGGGAAGGGACTCCTCAGGGACTGTGCAGCAGAGAAGGGGACCTTCCTTGTGTTGGATGTGGTAGGTATTGTGGGTGCCATAACTATTGAGTTTAGTTGAAATACCTATAGCTCTGTGGATGAGCTCACTGGATTATCATTTCCCTCCTTTGTCTTTGGTATGCTTGATAAACCCAACTGTGTGTTGGCTTAGCATAGTTGTTGAGTGAAACCATGGCTGTGAGTGAGCCTGTTTAGTTCCTCCTTAGTGGATACACAACCTAGCTCGGGGGTGATCTCTCAGCTAAAAGAATATAGGTTGGACAGAGATCTATGGTTGGGTGGAATGTTGTTGTCTCATAGCCAGTTGTTTGGACAACTTCATCTCAAAGATAAGTATTCTCTATGGTTTAATTTATATGCATCCTCTGTTCTATATGTGTTAATTCTGAATGTTAATTATTCATGTTAATGGAATGGATATGAATCCTATGCATAACATAAGAAGTGGATTGATTCTCTGCATATTGAATCATCATCCACTTGCGATAGATATGTGTTGTGCCCACTGTCAACAGATCCCATGCTTAAATGAAGCACGGGAGACCCATTTTTGAATAAATGCAAAGGTATTTGGGTGAGTTGTTTGGTAAATATTAGGTTTTGGTTTCTACCTCTAAGATCCTTCACCCATGCTTTTGGTATGCCTGTTTGCCAAGATTTTGAATAAATTTTCCAAGTGTTTTGGTCCGGAGAAAGCTTAAAGTTTGAGTATTTTATCGCCTGGTTTCGTCAACCCGAAACTCGACATTTTGGGAACCTGAAACCCACAACCCGACAGGTGCGGGTTGCAGGAATTATTTTTTCAGTTTTTGGTTTTACTCCACCTGAAATCCGCAACCCGATAGGTGTGGGTTGTGGGATCGTTGTTTTTAGTTTTCGGTTTTTGCAATCCCGAAACCCACAACTCGACAGGTGTGGGTTGTGGGTTTTGTTGTTCATAAATTTGGGAAATCTTCATCCTGAAACCTGCATCCCGAAACCCGCAATTACGGATTTCGGATTGCGGGAATTTGTTTTTAAGAATTGCGTTGTGTGTTCCCGAATCCCGCAACCTCCAATATCAGGTTGCGGGATGCGGGAAGAGCTTTTTATTTTTGAGGTTGTTTTCATTTCCGAAACCCGCAACCCGCAAGTTTCAGGTTGCGGCTTTTAGAAACTCTTTTTTACAAATGTTTTGGTAGTTCGTAACCTCGAAACCCACAAGTTTCGGGTTGCAGCCTTCGGAAACTCATTTTTTGTTGTTATGTTGGCAGTTTGCAATCCTGAAACCCGTAATCCGCAAGTTTTGGGTTGCGACTCTCAGGAATCATGAATAAACGGTGTGAACAATAACTTGTCCCCGTAGCCGCGAGATTCAATCCCAACCGTTGATTTGTCTTGATCCTGCGGGTGAGGTTACGCTGCATGATTTGAGTAAATTTTTAGATTTCCATTTTCTCTGGTATTATTTGGATTGTTTCCATTCTTAATGATCTCTATTTTGAGTCGGTTTTTATCATTTCAGTTGGTTCCATAATCTCGGTGGTCAGCTTAACATGTTGTCTTTCACATTTTCCATCTAGATTTGGTCTTCATTTGCATAAGCTGATTCATTTTAATGGTTTTTGGAGATTTCAAAGATCTTGTCATTTGATTCTGACAATTGTGTGTAATGACTGCTTATTCTTATTTGAACTTGTTTGAGTCATTTACATGCTTCAGTTTTTCCTAATTAAATTCATATGATGTTTCGATAATCTTGGAAAATTCAATTGAGCTCCATTGAATCAATAAGTTTATAGATCAACTTGATGGATTATAATAATTTGATTAAACACTCATTTTTAATCATTTTAATTTATGACTTGAAAATGTGTATATAATGGAACCATGCATTTAATTCTCAATTTTGAAAGGGTTGTTGAATATTGAATATTTGATAAAATTTGTCATTATGGGAAGATCTATAATTTTATCACAATTTTTATAATTCAATGAAATCCTAAATAACATATTCTCAAACCATGGAAAGAGTCAATAACATTTTCATTAAGAAAAGTATTGTATTTTACAGAGAATAATTAACTTGCTTATTTGTAAGATCATTATTATTGTTTAAATTATATTCGATATATTTTTTGAAGAACAATATTAATAATCTTATTTATATAAATGACTTTGATATATCATGTTATTTACAATGTTAAATGTATAGTATTTCACTAAACCCTAATTTGTCATGCAGATAAAATTTGAAAAACGGAATCTGTAAAAGACACGTTTTTGCACGGAGGATTGCGGGCAAACCGTGAGGAATTAGCTCAAACGGTTGAAAACCCACTTCCCAAATGGGCTGATTTACCCCTCAAAAAGAACAATTTTGAAAATATATCAAACATTTGGGAGGAAAACGTTTCCGAACAGGGATCAACTTTCAGAAATTTATTCCGGCCGTTTTTGCATACAGTGAACGAACGAGGCATCCGAGGGATTTGATGTTATCATTACCAGTGCTCTTCACTGCTATAAATTCGACCTCCCAAGACTGTGAGAGGGGGGAGATATTTCTCTGAAGAATGGAAGAATTTTCATTTTTTGCATATCTGCATTCTTCTTGCAATAATTTCTTGTTGACAGGGAAGAAGAAGGAGAAACGCTACTTCTAGATGGTTGGTAATTTTGGAGTTGCAAGTCAGCAGGAGACAAGACTAGAGATACTCTGTTTAACAGAGTGTTTTGTAATTTTTGTACAAGACCTCTTAATTTAGTAAAGTTATCTTTTGATCTATCTCTTGTTATTTTTCAAGTTTATTTGAGAATTACTAATTTTATACTTCAGATTGTCATCTACAGTGCATGATATCTTTTGCGTATGTTTAAGTGTATGGATCTATTATATTGGTTTCCCTGTATGATTGATTTATGCTGGAAAGTGTTTTATTGAGTTTATTCAATTTAAATATTTTCTTTATCAATTTCTGCAAGTGATTCTCAGCACAATAATCATTGTTAATTTTTCAATTAGCAAAGTGGTCACAGATTTATCTTGAACAGGCTTAAGTACTTGAATGATTGTCTTTTAATTTTCATTAATGGATTGTGATTTAAGTTAATAAGTGAAACAACTTAAAGCGTTTCTGTGAAAGGTTGTAATTTACTTATTCATCACACCTCAGGGTTAATCTGTACAATATCAAGCTTTCTTTTTAGAATATGACTAACGTAGATTAGTTTCCTCTTCTGAAACAGGTTAGGTTAGCTTAGTTTTACCATATTCACACCTTTCGTTTTCCTTGATTGAAAAACTGACCTAATTGGTCAAATCACCATCTCTTAGAGTGCTAGCGGAGGCCAAATATCCATGGAGGAATACCATACCAAACAGGTTGGGGATAGAACTGCCCTTGCGTAGGGTCTTTCGAAGCCTTTCAACTTGGGTTTTCTTCCTCTGTTGAGTTCCTTGGAAAATTCCAGCACCTTTGCATCTAACCTGCACAACCGAGGCATCAACAAATGGCACTAGAAGGAGGGCCTCCATCAGACAATTAAGGTCATCTGAGCTATTTATTTTAATCAGATTATTTTATAATGGCTCCGGCCCAAAAATTTGTATTTAATTGTTTTATTGATTTTAGTTGTTTTCTAGACAAATTAGTTTTCAATTTCAAACAGATTTGTTGAAGCATTTGATAGAAGTAAAATTCGATGGTGAAAGAGAAATATTAGCACAAGAACATGTTCTTCAATTTACTCATAACTGTCTTGTTAACAAAGTTTTGGATCAAGATGTTTTGTGCAGATTGTTAGCCTTCACATTCGAAAGACAAGTCAAAGAGTGGTTTGTAACCTTACCTTTTGCCTCTGTCCATTCTTATGAACATTTTGTAGATATTTTCATACTTTCTTTTGGACATTATAACTTTGTTAGATTATACAATGAATGGAAACAACTCGCCAGAAAGGAAGGTGAATCATTAGAAGGTTTTGCAATTAGAACTGTTAATTTCTATTGTAGATTCCCTTTAATAGATCGTCCTATAGTACTTGAATGGTTTCAACACACTAATTATGTTTCACATGAATCTGAGCAATTAGTAGATGATAAATTTGAATTATACATCAATGATCATCCAACTCTTGGTTTAGATTTGCATGAAGAATCTAAGGATTTACAAATTGTAGAAATGAATTCCTTCTCATTCTTAAATATGGATCATAATCAATATAATGATTTGGATGGTTTAAATGTTGATATGCCCATATCGGTTTCACAAGAAAGTCAAATTTTAATTAATCATGAAGGAGATCCTTTTTCTATTAAAGATTCTTCTAAAGTAAAAGAGAATAGTTATGATCATAATATCGAACAACCTTCTTCTAGCATAATTAAAGAGCTTCAAGATTCTGATATTTATTATCCTGTTAATTCTTTAATAGATCTTGAATCAACTAGTTGTTTGGAAATTTGTGATTTGTTTTTCCAACTACCATTTTCTGACCTAAGTGATTTTATAGGAGAGCATATTTCACAAAATGATGATACTACATTACAAGAAGAAGCAGATTCTGATTTGAAACCCTTCATACATATCTCTTTTGAAGAGAAAATCCATCTTAAGGAATCTCGATCTGAAAATATTCTACAAAGAGATGAGTTTCATGCACTTATTTCCTCTTCATATTTTTCTATGTATCCTGATCTATTTGATAACAATGGCACTCAATCATATATTTCAGATTCTAATCCTCCATTGTTAAGTTTTAAAGAGGTACTAGTTAACTATGAAATGCATGAAGAAGTTCAAGAATATTCTTATCTTTATCATCAACCTATGTCTTCTTGTCATTCTTCTTTCCTGGAAATGAATACTATTCCTGATTTTCATAATTGTTCCTTTTATGATTCATCACTCAATGAAGAAACACTTTCTTCTTACAATCAATTACTTGATGGAGAAGGTTCTTATCAGGATGTTGATGATACTAGTCCCACACTTACAACATCTAATATCTTTAGTTCTTCTCAAGTAAATACTCTTACACAATTTGATCTCCTTGGGAATTTTCAATCAAATCAACCAATTTACAATGATTTTTATGAGAATAAACTAGATCAAATTGGATATGATTTTGTTGATCTTGTTCAAGAAAATATTTCTAAGGAGAAAATTGTTCAAGAAGAAGTTTTGGATCCATATAATACTAATGTTGATTTTCTTTCAAATGATCTATTTCATTGCATAAATCTTTCAAATTCTTTATGTCATTTTTCTGATTTTCATTGTACATACCATGATTGGGTTGTTGATTGGCTTGAGAAATCTTTCTCAGCAAGATTTCATCATTATGGTAAGACTCCTTTCTCTTCATTTGTACTTAAATCTCATTTTATTTGCTTTGATGCATTCTTTTTCCATTCTTATTTTCAAGCATTCATATCAGTTTTTCGGATTATTCACTTCTTCCTTTTTGCAGGTTGTTGTATGCTTTCATGGCTGCACTGGAAATTCGATTATACTTAGTTTTTGTTTACTTTTAGAGTAGTGTAGGAGTAGGTATAGAATAGATTAGTTTTGATTATTTCTTTTAATAATTAGATTATTGTTTTTGGTTTTCTTCAATAAAGTATTAGCAGGGACAAGCCAAGTCCTAGTTGGTAATGACACTTCTTCAGATGCATTCAAGGAAGTACTTTTGTCTTCTTCCACTTTCTATTACTCAGAGGGACAACTAATTTCTTGCAATGATTGAGTTTCAATGGAGAAGGTAAGATCTTTGCATCTCAGCAACTTTTTGAATTTGATTACTTTTGTGGTTTTATAGATTTATCTAATGAGAATGGGAGATGCATAATTTTTACCACTACTTTTGAAGGAAGAATTTGGAGTCGGTATGAATTTCCACGAGCTAAATTTATTCATTCATTGAAACAATTCACAGAGTTATTTCTTAGTGCTCATGAGAACTATAGTTACATAAAACCTGGTTTTGAATTAGAAAATTTTCGTAGATACAAAGATGAATCTCTTAACTATTTCTTTTCCAGATTTATGTTAATATGTTGCAGGTGTCATGAGAGGCACGGACTTTTTGAAAATAACACAACTGATTGGTTTTTCCATTTTAATTCTCTCTGATACACTTGATTTGGAAAAGAATGATAAAACTGAAATTGGATGTGCTAATGATGATTCTATTATTTATATTACATTATCTTCTACTCATGATCAATCAAGTTCCCTCATTCAAAATTCATTATTAGATCATATTTTTACTAATTATGTTTCTCTTGAAACAATTAATGAAAGCTATTTTATCACTAGAGAAGCATTTTATTAGATCAGATTTTTATTAATTATGTTTCTCTTGAAACAAAGGACTTTCTCTAGAAAGATAAGTGAAAAGGTTCTGATGGTCTTTAGACTCCAATAAAGGAGGGGCCCCAAATGTTTTTTCAAAATTTGGGGGTTGATGTTGCAGCAACAACAAGATCCTACCTATTTAATTGTTTATGTATGATGTGATCGAAGTCACATCAGATGGCTCAACAACGCCAATTGTAAACAGTAGTTCCTTTCTTAACGTAGTACGACATTGCAATACCTCCTAGGCCGACATGGCACATGGTACTTGAGGTAGGTCCTCAAGAACATTATTATTCTGAGCAGCTAGCGTGTTAGGATTATGCTTTGTTCTACGTTGAACATGTTTGGGGGGGTGCAGTAATAAGTCTATAGTTGGTTTCTCAATGGAAAGAGAACCACTTGGCTATGATACCGATTGATCCGAGGTACTAGGAGAGGCATCATAAGAATCAAGTCTTGTTTGAATGTTCACCTCATGATCACACATGAATACATTAGCATCGAGATCATTGCCCCTTTGCGGGGGTGTTGGATGGTTTCCCCCTGGAAGGCATACCGGTGTCAAAATAGTGCATTGTTGTTTCCCACCACATTGAATCATTGTTGGTGCATCTCTTTTCCCATAGTTAGCATTTTGCTTACTCTTGTATTTATTCTTCTTTTCCCTAAGGTCTTTGGACTCGACTATAAGGATTTCAGAATTTTGGGAAGGATTTTCACTTTGCTTACCCTTGTATTTCTTCTTCTTTCTTCTAAGGTCTATCGATGAGACTGTGAAGATGTCAGAAGTGTTGGAAGGATTAGCAGGTTGCTGCATTTCTTGGCCAGTTGTGGGTTGCAAATTATGAATAGAAACATGTCCCAAATGTGGGGTAATTTGTTCAAGTTTGTTGACGGAATCCATCATACCATTGGCATGAGTTCCATGTGGCGGCCTAGCTGGATCAAATGCAGGTCTTGCAGGTTGGTTCCAAAAAGATTGTTTACTTTTTAGAACCTGACCACTCCATTGCGGAATAGAGTAAATGGTTGGATTTCCCCCTTGCGGGGTTAGGCTGGAAAAAATATTGGTTACTTTCTAGAACCTGACCACTCCATTGATGTGGTCCTTGGGTGTGATAAAAATTCCAAGGTGGGTTTCCCCTTTGTGGAGACTGACCCCAAGAAGATTGGCTACTTCCTGAAACATGACCAATGGGTGGATTTCCTCCTTGTGGAGGTGGGGCCCAATAAGATTGGTTACTTCCTAGATCCAAACCACACCATGGCAGTTGAACTTGGTATTGAAAATCATTCTAAGGTTCACTGCCTCCTTGAGGAGGTGGAATCCAACAAGATTGTTTACTTCCTGAATGTTGTCCATTCCATGGTGGAACGTGATGAATGGATGTATTTCCCCCTTGCAGATGTAGGCCCCAAAAAGATTGGTTACTTTCTGGAATCTGACCAAACCATTGATTGTTTCCTTTGTTTAGATAAGTGTTCCAAGGTTGATTTCCTCCTTGCGAAGGTGGGCCCAAAAAAGATTGGATAGTCCCTCAAACCTCCCCACTCCATTGCGGAATGGGGTTGATAGGTGGATTGCCCCTGGGCATTCTGATAGGATAACTCGGAGGATAACCCCCTAGGGAATTTTCAATAATCTGAGGAGCATAACACCAATTGGCATAAATGTTGCATGGTTCATTGCTGCCGCCAGGAATATTACCATTCCATGGTGAAGGATTTCCCCCGGAAGTAGAATTTTGACAAGTGTTAGGTATACCAAGAGGATTTTGGTTTACTCCTTGTGTGTTTTGACCTTGATTAGCTTAACCATATGGAAAACCAATGTTTGGTAAGGCACACCCTTCAGTAGGGATTCCTGCAGACGAAGTGGATGTGCTTTCAGGATTGGAAACCGAAACTGTACCAACTGGCACTGAAGTGCTAGTTGAACTTGTGCTACTAAAAAGTATACTAACTATTGGGATTGATGTAGAGGCCAAATTAAAGTATTGCAACCTCCAGGGACTGTTTGATGTTGCGACGATGTAGTCCCTTGTGCTCCAGATCAAGCCATAGGGTCACTTGTTTAATTTCGCATGTTATTCAAACTTTCAAAAATAGGTTTGATATCACCCAGTGACTCACAGATAGTAAGTATAATTGGTTCTGAAAGACTCATCCAAGGTGGAATTATATGAGCATTTGTGTTATTTTTCAATGTTTCAATTTCAACTAGATTAAGATCATCAAATATGTTTGTATTCAGTTCGTGATGTGATGAATTTTCAGGGTTTGTTTAATGTTGTTCTTCTCGAATAATATTAATTGAGTTTAAAATCAACTATGTTTCCAAGTTACTAGGATGTGGTTTTTGTATCTGTCTCTGCAATGTAGCAAGGCATTCAATTTCTGGTGACTCACCTCACTGCCACCATGACTGGCGGATCGGGAGAGTAGCCACTTCTAAGAACTTCATAAAAGGATGTTTTTAAAATGATATTCTTAATTAAGCAACCCTAAGGCAGTCTAGACTCAAAAAAAAGAAAAAGTGTCCACATAGTAAATGTAATACCCCAATTTTGACCCTTATGAAATATTGGCTTTTAATGTAAATATTGTATACATGCGATGTATGTTTCCCTAGTGTGGAGCTCAAGGCCAAGGCCCCACTAGTGTATGTTCGGATTTATTTATAATGGAAAATCATTTGATATTTTGTTACCCATGTGCTATTAATCCATTGAATATTGTAAATTGATGTAAATATTTGATATTTCAATAAAATACCAAAACTGGCAATGGGAGCAACGAATGAGAAGGGGCCATGTGTATTCCACTAGGGAGTGGTGAGGGGGTTGTGGGGATGAACCATATGCTTCCAAATGTCATTGTGAGAACCCATTTGACTTTCCTTGCTGACATTTAATTCTAATGTAAGGAAGTGGTTGAAGAATTCAGTCCATGGCTTCAATGGAGCATGGGAAACCCATGAATTCGTATGGTAGTGTATGGGCTCTGTTTTCTTGAACCACAAGTCACTCTACCTCATGGAAATGGGTTATTCCTCATAATTCCCATTCCATTGTTGAATATCCCAGCATCAATTTTCATCCATTACGAATTCCCAGCAGTGAGAAAAACCAGAAAACGCAACTTTGCAAGAACCCACATTTTGAAGAGCCATAAACACCCAGAATTGGTATTTGACAGTGAAATCCAATGGGGGATCCATAGATATGAACCTTGTGGTGAAATTGAAAGTATTAGATACCCCAAAATCCATTGGAAAACCCAGTTTATATAGCCCAGAAATGAAGTGATGGGATTGAGTTATTGGATAACAGAATTGTGAGAAATCCAAGTGTGAATGACTGAGTAGAGGTTGGGTTTGCTTGATAAACCTAGTGAAGGATAGAATCTCAAGGAATTATCAGCTGGAACTTTCTATGCCCTCCCTGAAGAGCACTGGAGGGAAGGGACGCTTCAGGGACTGTGCAGCAGAGAAGGGGACTTTCCTTGTTTTAGATGTGGTAGGTATTGTGGGTGCCATAACTATTGAGTTTAGTTGAGATGCATGTAGCTCTGTGGATGTGCTCACTAGATTAGCATTTCCCTACTTTTTCTTTGGTATGCTTGATAAACCCAACTGTGTGTTGGCTTAGCATAGCTGTTGATTGAAACCATGGCTGTGAGTGAGCCTGTTTAGTTCCTCCTCAGTGGATACACAAGCCAGCTTGGGGGTGATCTCTCAGATGAAAGAATATAGGCTGGATAGAGATCTATGGTTGGGTGGAACGTTGCTCTCTCATAGCCAGTTGTTTGGACAACTTCATCTCAAAGATAAGTATTCTCTGTGGTTTACTTTATATGCATCCTGTGTTATGTATGTGTTAATTCTGAATGTTAATTATTCATGGTAATGGAATGGATATGAAGTCTATGCATAACATAAGAAGTGGATTGATTCTCTGCATATTGAATCATCATGCACTTGTGATAGATATGTTGATGCATTATAATTGTGTGTGTGAAAATATGATTTAATTCCAATGTGTTTATATTGAGTATGAACTTGCACACATAAGTTTTAAATTGTTATGAATTTCAGAGTAATGTATGGGGCTAAGATTACCAAATAAGCCTAGTATGTTTGATCATGTTTCCTTCCTTGCACCAGATTGATGGAAGGGGATTTTTGGCATGGGATAGATCCACAGGAAGTGCGGAAGCCGACAGGCGCGAAAGCCAAATCCCATGAAAGAAGGAATGATCGCGAAGTCCAAGGAAGCGCGAGAATAGCTTAGAATACTTAATTTCTAAGTTGGTCAAATGGACCATTTTGTAATAGGATAGAAGCATATAAATAGAAGTGAATTGTAAGACTAAGGGCATCCAAGTTTTGAATGATAATCCTAACTGGGACCTATTCGGCATTCGTGGTGTTATGTTTTGACTGTTTCTGCAACGGGTTTTTCCGTAGTGTTTAATGAATGCATGGAGATGTTCTGTTATGAGGTCTATCTTCTGTCTTTTACAATGATGAACAATTTTGTATGTTTATGATATTGTGGATTTGATGATGCTTAATATGATTTATGATGAGTTTGTTAATGTGAATGGTTTATGATAAACCCACGAATTGCTTCTGATGCGAATAATAAATAGTTGATCATAGAATTAGTTGTCTCTGGTTCGTGCGATAGTGTGGATTCTAGGTGTAAGAGCATATCCTCCTCACCCCTGCGGAAGCTTGGTTCCTATAGCATCCTTATCCGCCTTGGGTGAGACCTCACCTGCTTCGTAGGTGTTGCTGGGAAGGGTAACTCCTTTCCGGGCCAGTGAATAAGGGGTTGTTGGTGTTGTTGACGATAGTGCGAACCCTTGTCAAAAGACCTTGTGTCAACAAATGGTTCCATTGTCGGGATCCTGAGAAGAGAGAAGAGGATATGCTATTGAATCCGATGAAGCCAGAGATCTAAGAGTGGTTCAGTCGAAAAGTAGAAGAGTTCACGTAGTTGACATTTAGAGGACATACCAACCAGAGTATTAGATCAGATTAGTGGACTCCAAAATTAATTCGACATCTAAAGCAAGTCAACAATATAGTATCAAGGGCTGTTGATTTCTAGATTGATAGTATCCTAGAGGGGTACATCACTGAATTCGTGATAGATACCAACAGTTCCTACAGCGACGCGGAAAGACAATTTTTTATGGGACTGAGGGGAAGGTTCATCCTATCGCTGAACTTGTGGATTAAGATGTTGGGATGTGAAAAGGAAATGTTTAAAATGACCTTCGATGAGTAGATGGATCGGTGTGCAGGGGTTGTAGGTATCGTGTGGTTACGGATCCACTGGTAAAGATGTAGGGTAGATGGACATGAGCGATGACAAATTTTTAAGGGAAGTTGAGGAAAACTGTGGCACCCTAAGAGGTGGAACGATATTCCGGCGTCCTAATAAGAGGAGGAGGAATGAGGAAGTGTCCCTTGAGAGGAATGGAAGGGAATAATACTCAACATGGTCACAGAGGACAGAGCTCCCTTATAACAAAGAGGAAGGTGGTGACCAGGCTACCCGAGAAGAAGGACGGATTGTAATCTACTACATACCTTAGACCCCACACACCACTTATCAATTTAAAGGAAAAACCACAAACAATTCGCAGAGCTATCCCACGTGTAGCGGAAAAATTAGTGCATCAGTAAGTAAGTAACAACAGTAGGAACACCACGATGGCAGACGATACAAAGATGTTGAGTTTTGTAGGAGATGAGACAGATGATCCCGAGCAGTTTTATTTTTTATGTGAAGCAGTGTGGACCGTGAAGCAGGTCCAAGATGAAGACATCAAAAAGGGGAAGTTGGAGACGACCTTTTAGGGCCATGCGATGGACTAGTTCATAACGTTTACCAAGGTTTCACGAAAAAAATTGGCAGGAATTAAAACAGTGATGATTCAGGAATTTAAAAAACCCAAGTCAGAAGCGAAGTACATTACTGAGCTCAAAGAGATTAGGAAATACCCAAACGAGCCAGTATGGAAGTTCGATCAAAGGTATAAGACATTGATAGAGAAAGTAATTTTTCTAATAAACGACCTGCAGCATAAAGAGTGGTTTATCGTTGGGCTGGTACCACATATTCGAGGACCATTCATGCAGCAGAAGGTTGCGGATCAAGCGGAAGCATTAGAAATCGCAATGAAGCTAGAGGCTTCGCTAATCGGAGAGACTGGAGCTGGAATGGATAAGATTCAAGCACAATTGGCTACGTTGACGCTCCAACAGTAGGATATGAAGCAAGGAAAAGATACCCATGCATATGTATGGTGCACCAGATGCAGGATGGAAGGCCACCATAAGGATAATTGTTCAGTGTTTCAGTAGTATTTGAATTCAGGGGCAACGAACCCCCTTTTCTAGGAAGGCCTCCCATGGTGTCCCATTTTCCAGGCTAGGGGGCATCGACCGAAGGAATGCATATACTTACAGAAGATAGTGTCGAAACTGGCAATTCTGTATTGTAAATTCTATCGATCAGTGGGGCACGACAAAAAGGATTGCAGATCCCACGATTTGTTGCAAGAATGAAACATGGATGCATACCTGGTAAAGGGATAAGAGCAACAACTAGGGTTGTAGTAGCCACAGTATGCCCAACCGCAACCACAGTTTATTCATAAACCGCAATTTGACCAAGGACAGTATGGGAAACTACAGTATGGTGCACCACAGTATCCACAACCACAGTACCAGCATCCACTGTATCAACAATACCCACAACCACGATATCAGCAGCCACGGTATCAGCAGGTGCAATACGGAACGCCATGCTGAGGATTTGGTGCAGGATTCCAAGGAGGACGTGTTGGTGGTGCAGGAAGACGAGGAGCCACCGTACGGGGTCGAGGACCTCCTACATGTTATAATTGTGGGAAACAAGGACATTTCATAAGGGATTTCCCCAATCCGTCCCCGCAATGCACGTACTGCAGTGGAGTGGACCATAGCATCGAATATTTCCCTTATCTCATCACTAGATGGCAGACGAAGAACCTACCATCTCCGCCTAACCAAAACCAGAATCAAAACCAGAACCAACTAGATGTACAAAAGATATCAACAGAAGCTAGAAACCACTCTGCGATGGTGGGAATAGTGACACAAGGAAAGGAGGCAACAGGAGCTGACCAGCTACAACATAGCATTCGACCAACAAAAGCGAAACATGTTGTCTTTGATGTGGAGGCTGAAAAGGACGTCTTCTCAAAGGCACCATGGGGAATTTTGAGGCGGCAGAGGAACGCATCTCCTAAAGCAGAGATTTATGATATGCCGTCGACATTCGATCGAACAAAATCACGGCAAAAGGCCACTACCGTAAGAGAATTCATCGGGAGTTGTTTAGAATTAGCAAACTATGAGGAGGCATTGGAGGAGATATCCAAGCTATTACGTCAACAGTAGGTTGGACGTCAGGAACTCAAGGTTAATCGCATACATAAGAAAAGAAAGACAAGTAGAGAAATGAGGATGTCAGCACAAATTGGAGCATTCGATGTCGACTCCATCATTTTAGATTTAGGGTCATATGTGAACATTCTGACAAAACAAACATGGGAAACAATGGGAAAACCACAAATGACCTGGTCACCAGTATAGCTGTGATTGGAAAACCAGAGCAAGGTCACCCCTCTTGGCTGAGTGTGTCAACTTCCCGTTGAAATCGAAGGACTTTGAACATATGTCGATTTTGATGTTATGGACATAGTAGATAACACATTTCCGTATCTAGCACTATTGGGAATCGATTGGGAAATGGAAAATCAGGCGATCATTAATTTCAAGAAGCAGATCATGTCATTTGAAGATCGGGAGAAAAGGGTTGTCATGCCACTAGATCCTACGGAAGGACAACGATATGTGGATCCCACCAAAGATGAATATATGGAAGGATGGGATAGACTGTATAACATTTCTAAATATTATATCAATCCAACTGATGAAGAGGAGTTAGAATGGTGCAACTCTAGTTAAGCATCTTCGGACTCAGATGAGGCGTTGGAAAATTGGCAAAACCGACTTCATCAAGTGTCGTTTCGCAGATGTGCAAGAATTACACAATCGGTGCGTTGGGTGGCTACTAAAGAGTGCACGCTGCCAACGTATGAAGCATTACTAAATTTGAGAACCTTCTTAACAAAATTCGAAGAAAAGGTAGTGGAACCATAGAGACTCTTGGCCTTGGAGGAGGCCTTGAAGGATACCCCTGGGCGTTGTTGGGAAGTGCATAAGTCAAGGATATCAAACTGGCCACTATGTCGATGCCTCCTGGAGGTACGTTTCGGCGACACCACAACATGGAACGGACAAAAGTACGATGGCAAGGTAACCCAAACGAACATGTGAAGGCTTGTTAGCACCAATGGGCAGTGCGACCAGAGCAGGAGTGGGTGCATGCCTTTGTGCATACGTTGGATGAAGTACCACGGAGTTGGTATGTCGCAATGGAGCTGTGACTCAGTACACTTTCTTGGGATCAGTTAACAATTGGATTTATCCAAACATTCTCCTTCTCAAACGAAAATCCCTTCACCCATAATGCACTTCAGGTAATCAAGAAGAATATTTTCAAGGAGGAACCGATAGTGCAGCCATCAGAACTCCGATGGACCATGACACCTGAAATGATGATGGACTGCTACAACGTATTAGGAGAGTTGAATGATGACGATGACCCAAGAGCCACATATGTGCCGGAGTCTAAAGGCAGTCGCAACGTAAAGGCACCTGAGCTACCATCCGACAAGTACAACCAGCCACTGAAGATTACGAAGGTAAACATCGAGTCAGAAGAAAACCTGAAACTCGCAAGCATTGGAGATTATTGGGACGAATCGACTATCGTGAATATGACAGACCTGCTGCACAAGTTTCAGTACTTGTTCCCAATGAAATTGTTAGAAATGAAGGGAATCTCTGGGGATCTTGGCGAAATGAAGATTCCCCTGAAACCTGGTGCAAAGTCGGTTAAACAAAGACCATATCGCTTAAACCCGCGACACAAGGAATGAGTACAAGCTAAGCTTGAGAGGATGCTGGAAGTCGACATCATTGAACCCGTAGAAGAGTCAGAATGGATTAGTCTGATGGTCATCCAAGATAAGAAAACCGGTGAAGTAAGAATTTTTGTCGACTTAAGGAAGTTGAACGATGCCTGCTTACACGACCCGTTGCCGACACCCTTCATAGATGAAGTACTCGAAGGGGTTGGCCGTCAGGAAATTTATTCATTTACAGATGGGTTCTCAGGCTATCACTAAATTAGCATTGCGAAGGAGGATAGGCATAAGATCATGTTTGTCACGGAATGGGGGTGTTATCAATATACAGTAATGCCATTTGGTCTGAAGAATGCCCCTACAATATTCTCACGACTGGTAGTTGCAGTATTCAAAGACTATATCCATAAGTTTATCGCAGTATACATGGACGATTGGACAGTATATGGGCTGGTCAAGAACCACATTGTGAACCTCAAACTGATGTTAGAATGATGTTTCCACCACCAGATATCTCTTAACTTGAAGAAATGCATCTTTTGTGCCCCATTCGGGATACTGTTGGGATACATTGTTTGCAAGGAGGGCCTGTTAGTTGATCCAGCAAAGAATGCCATCATTGTTGACCTTCCACCCCCGACAACAGTTAATCAAATCAGGGAAACGTTGGGCCACACAGGCTATTACCGCAAGTTCATCAGAGGATACACCGCAATCACAACACCCATGGAGAAACTACTAAAGAAGGATGCGAAGTTTGAGTGGAATGGAGAATGCCATAAGAGCTTAGATGCTTTGAAGACAAAGATGGTGAAAGTACCCATCCTTTCCTTCCCAGATTGGAAAAAAGAGTTCCATGTCCATATTGATGCGTCTTCCATCGCACTCTGTGTTATCTTGGCCCAACTAGGTTAAGGTGACATCGACCATCCAATAGCTTTCGCAAGTAGGAAGCTATCGACAGCAGAAAAGAACTATACAACCACTGAACGAGAAGGACTTGCAATGGTCTACGCCTTACAGAAGTTTCGACATTATCTTTTAGGGGGCCACTTAAAAATGTTCACCGACCATTCAGCGCTGAAATATTTGGTGAAAAAGCCCATGATGGGGGGGGGGAATTTGCTGATGGCTACTACTCTTTCAAGAATTTGATTTTGAGATCATTGTGAAGCCAGAACGGTTGAATGCAGGACCAGACCACTTGTCAAGAATTGATTTGGGGGAGGAACCACGAAGCATCGACGAAGGATTACCAGATGCTCAGCTATTCAGAGTTGAAATGATCGATGACTACTATGAACCAATTATTCAGTTCCTAGCAACAGGAAATGCACCGGAGGAGTTCACCACCATTCAGAAAAAATAGTTATTTGTCAAGGCAACGAACTTCCAACTAATTGCAGGGCAGTTGTATAAGATGGGACCTGATGAGATATTGTGTCGCTACGTTCTCCCACATGAGCAGGAAATTATTTTAGCCGAGGAAGATGATGGCATTGTGAGAGGAAATTATGGAGCCCAGGCCACCGTGAAAAAGATCCTGACGGTCGCGTTATGGTGGCCAACCATGCATAGCGATGCCACTGACTATTCCAAGACTTGCGATGTCTGCCAATGCACAGGAAAACTATCAATATGGGACGAGATGCCATTAGTACCCCAGGTTACATTGCAAGCATTCGACAAATGGGCGGTAGATTTTGTATGGCCCATTAACCCTCCAGGAAAATGCATCGGATCGCACTACATCATAACTGCGACAGAGTATTTGACACATTGGGTGGAGGCCACGCTAGTCAAGGATTGTACTGCATGGACGACAACCAGATTCCTCTTCGACAACGTGGTCACCAGATTCAGATGTCCAAAGGTTTTGCTAAGCGACCAAGGAATGCACTTTGTGAACAAGACAATCGCAGCACTAACGGAGGAGTTTTAGGTTCAACATAAGAAAATTACTCCCTACCACCCTCAAGGAAACATGACAGTAGAAGCATTCAACAAAATAATAGAACACGCACTCACGAAGGTATGCAACACGAATCGAGATGATTGGGACCATTAAAGCGATCCTATGGGCCTATCGAACCACATGCAAGCGATTAACTGGCCAAACTCTATTTAAACTTGTCTATGGTAAAGAAGCAGTTATGCCGATGGAATACATTGTTCCAAGCTTGTGTATTGCAGTGGCCACAGACATGAACGATAATGGTGGGTTGGAAGAACGACTAGCACAATTAGTACAGTTAGAGGAAGATCGGTTCGTCACGGGATTCCTTCAGAAGGTTGAAAAGGATTGCCAGAAAGCATGGCACGACCGTCATATTAAGCAGAAACACTTTCAGAAAGGAGACATGGTGTTGTTATACAATAGAAAGTTCACGAAACACCTGAGTAAATTACAAATGCACTGGTTAGGACCCTATATCATCAATTTTGTCACTAATTGTGGTGCAATGTAGCTACAGAACTTAGATGGGGCATTGTTTCCCCGCATGGTGAATGGCAATAGGCTAAAGCTCGATCACTGTCATCCAACACAGCAGTCAATATATATATATATACATATATATACACATAAAAAGATAAATAATAATAATAGATATATAACAGATGGCATATCATCCACAGGCAACTACACACAAGGATGAGTTGTACCGCATCCAGGGATGTGGACTGCAACAGCGGCGTGGGGTTTTTCAGATGCCAAGTTTTTTATCAGTTGGACGGGATCGACGCCGGCGCTAGGCATGCTTGGCATGCATCAACACGTGATGGAAGCATGGCCAGGGGCACCAAGGATGATAGATCGCACATGGATAACATGTAGAACAACTGGGAGCAGTATAGTCACCCATCATGCACGTAGGAAGCTCGGTCACCACACATAGGGGAAATGATGACAGAATCGGCACGTTAGGGGAATAGATTCACGAGGGTTTTTCAAAGAAGATGTCCTGAACGATGGAAGAGCATAAATTGTTATACCTCAATATTACACATTATGTATTAGTGTCGCATCCTTGCATTCCCGACCTAAACGACAGTTTACCTTAAAGATCATCTGAACATTTAGAGTGAAAAACACTAACTGAACACTGAAAGAAAAAAGCTTTTTTCTACCATCTGCCAGCCCAACTTAGCCTTGTTTGTGAGCACTACCGCTCCCTGCACATCTACGGGGCACGGTAGTTAGCACTACCGCACTTTTCTCCTTCTTTGGGGCGTGGTACTACTGCATTATGCTCAGTTACAGGGGCGCGGTAGTCTAAAATTAGCCTTTTTGCCTTGGATTTTGGGATTTCGACCTTCGAGGATATTTTGTTGGGATTACCACCTTTGGTTCGATCCTAACTCCTTCTTTGTTTAGCTGGCCTGATCCATTAAACCCTCCACAGATCCACACTTCTCTCTTGTTGGTTAACCTTCCCATGTGCTATAAGAAAGAATCCTTCCATGAGCCAAAAGGAGGACTTTTGGGGGCATCAAACCTATGATCTTCAGACTTCTGCAGAGATAGCTAGAGGAAGCACTTGGAGCTGGAGGACTGGCTTGGATATCAAGCAACCTTTGTAAGCACTCTTCAAGTTTGTAATAAAAGATAACTTGTCTTGTTTTTCCCATTTCATGTGTATTGTATGGATCTTTGATATGAAATGTATCTAGTTTAGATTTGAACTTAACCTTTTCTTCAAGGTATTTGGAAGATTGCGTGCTTATCCTTTGTTTGATTTTAACAGGTTCTACATTGGAGCTTCGGGATCAAGAGCTAGAAGCAGGACAAACGTCGAATTGGAAGGTGAGTTACGTCTTTCATCTCTTTTGAATGCATTTAATCTTGTTGTGAAGATTAGTTCTGGAACTCAAGGTAGCATTTGTTTCATTTTTGTCTTAGCATAGAGTCAGTGCATCCTGCTTTATCCTAAGAGAGTTTCTACCTATCCGTAGGGAGAAATTTCTACAACAAAAACTGGCGACCATACTGGGGACTTGAATCCATTTTCTTTGCTTGTGAAGTTTGCTTTCAATTTCACTCATTGATTGTAAGAATTGGGTTCTTTCACCCTCATAGACTTCCCTGTTCTCTGCATCACACCTCTGTCATGATCCATTAGTCCTTTGGGTTGGAAGACCCTTGAAAGGTCAAAATCCTTTCTTAAATTTCTTCCGTTTTCTTCTTTTTTCAGCAGTACCACGCCCTCGACACTGCTTACAGTGCGGTAGTTACTACAGTGCCGTGCCCTTATACTCTGCTAGAGTGCGGTAGTATCTCAGTACCGCGCCTAGGTTGCCTGCAGACCCGCGGTAGTTCCTAAAAGTGTTTTTTCTTGGTTTCTTTGGTTATTTTTGGGTATTTTCGAGATTTGGATCCATGTTGGCCCTTTGAGTAAACACTAGTGTTTTGCTTTCATTTTTAAGCGAAATGGGTTCTATTTTTGAAAAACAAATTCCCCCTCATGGTCAGGGGGGGGGCATGAATCGTGCATCCTACAGTCGTTTTGACCCATATTAAGGTTTTGAGATCATTTTTGGTTTGGTGTGTTTGGCATGTTTGGATTGCTTGGCATCTTATTTCCTTTACATCCTATCTAATGATTGTTTGAAAAGATTGACTCCTTTCCCCCGCTTTAGTTCAAAGAGAAGCTTGATTTTGTCATTCTTTTACCATATTCATGAAATTGAAACACATAGGTATTCTTCTTGCTTTAATTTAATCATTTGACATTCTTGGTATTACATTCATGAGAAGAAGAAACGCTTCTTTCATATTTATGTGCATTTGAGTTAGACGATATTATTAGGTTCTTCTCTTTGTCTTGCATTTGATTGGAAGCATTTGTAGAATCTTTCTTTCCGTAGCTTGGATGTGTCTTTTTCAAGTGTGAAAAGATAGGAAATGGATTAGAATCATTACGTTTGGTGTTCATATGAAGAACATTTTCATTACTTTGGGTTAGTCTTGGGTACATATTTTACTTTTATCATTTTGAAAAGAAATAAAATTGCATGTGCATTGGATTGTGCATATTGGGAACGGAAAGAATTCTTCCTTACTTTAGCTAGTGTTCATCGAATAGAAAGGCTCATTTCGATTCATTCTCATTTGCATGGTTTGGTTTGTCACAACACCACCAAGTTTCACGTCCATTTACCTGATTGAGTAAGACAACCTCTAAAATTAATCTCCTTAACTAAACCAACATTAACCTCACTTGAGGAAATCGAAAGAATTTGGTAGTTAGGTAGGACACCGGGGATAGGCATCAAAATAATTCCTCCTTGTCATTTTTCATCTGAGACATAGTCATTGTCTTTAGGGAACTAAAATCCTCTAGTATTTCTTGACACGGTCATACACAAGTTTGTGGAGGGCCCTCCTGACTGTTTTAAACTTTCAGGGGTTAAACCGCCGTGAGATTGAGAACCGGACGGACTCTGTGGAATGACGCACTCCACTTAGCCCTAAGGCAACATCGACCATTGTCTTCCTTCTATTCATAGTAATGCAAGGGTTATAAGGCATAAGCGTCGAAAACCTTTTCCAACGTGTCATGAACGAGGTAGCTTAGTGACTTTTCTTCTAGGGCTCTTTACCCAGGATCCCTTTCGGTAGAGGGATATCCTTCCATTATTGGTCTCCCAATTTGTATTGTTCGACTTGGATTTCACCACCTTGCGAAGGATACAATTTGTTGAGGTCTCCAGCTCTTAGTTAGGAGGTTTTGCTTGATATCTTGTAGAGGGTCTTTTTCTTTGTAGGGATGCTTGTTGGCATTCTGGCCATTTTGTTGTACAGCTCGCTTACTGCGGCAGCGGCTTCAGTATAGTTTTTTGAGCTTGCTCTTTTGGTCTGTGAGCCTTGTCTTTTCCTATCTCTCCTCTCGCACGCTCGGTTGCCTGAGGGTTTTTGAGTTCTTTTTAACAAGACTTCGTCCACATCACTTAGTTTTGTTCCATGGAGAATCTACCTCCATGCACCCATGCTCCTTCTGGGACTACCAATCCGGAGACCCCTTTTCAAGGGGTACCTTTTACTTTTCCTCCAGTTGGAGATATTGGTCCTCCCTTTATTGCCACGTTAAATCTTCTTGGATTAACCATAGGATTACCGGTATGGTTATTCAATCAAGTAATTTCGATTGCGCCCAATGTTTTGAATGTTAACTCTCCACCACAAGAGAGTCAATCCCAAACTAATCCTTCCCCTTCTTCGTCGGATGAATCATCTTCCATTCCTTCTTCCTCACCTGATCAAAGCAATAGTGTTAGTAATCGGGAGGATAAGAAGAAGAAGAAAAGGAAAGTTAAGAAGAAGAAGGATAAAGAAGAGACCAAGCGTAAACTGGTTGCCCCTAATGGCACTCATTCTACGAAAACACCACATAAGCCAAAGTTCCCCTGCAAACTCTGCAAGGGTGATCACCTTCTCAAGGATTGCCCCGGTCTTTCCCGTGTATCAGAAGTGTGGTCTAAAAACCCCAATCCACTTGTATCATCAACCTCTGACCATCATGTCGATGACACTCCCTAAAACAGTGACCCCTTGGTGAAGGGTAGGAAGGGTAAAGTCCTATATCCCTGTTTGATATGAAAGGGTATGCACCATACTTTACTTTGTCCAAGCATGGATGAAGCATCGTGGTGGTTGGAAGATATTACTAGTTCTCAACTAGTGCCTCCAATAGACCATAGTAAATTGTCCCTCGACCCCACGTTGGTTGGCCAAGTGATCAATTAAGTTTCATCTGCAATTGATCCCACTCTCCCTTTCGAGAGTGAAGTGATCGAGTCACTATCATCTCCACTCGATCCCACTCTTTCATTGAAGAAAGTCCAGACTGAAGCACTCATATTGACACAATCTTCATCTCATTCTTATATTCCAAGCGAGAGTGAATTGGAAACCGCTGATGTTTTCCTTATCAATTCAGAATGTCCTCGGCAAGGGGAAACTCTGTCCATTTCTGCAAGACCCCCTCCAAGTATTGAGGTTACTTCCTTTGATTGGAATGGTCTAACAGAATCTCGTCTTCCTTCAAGCGTTCCTTTTCAAATATCTGTAGAAGTTTCCGATAAAGAAATTTTTCGTACGATAGTTGATGAAGGAGCTTATGTTAGTATTATATCCTCAACTACTTGGATAGCCTTAGGTTCTCCTCGGCTTGTGCCCGTCACTAACCGGATACTGGCTTTCAATAGAAGGGCTACTGGACCTTTAGGGTCCCTTCCTCAATTACCTATCACTTTAGGAGGGAAAACTGTCTGTATTGATGTCATGGTTGTCCAAGGTCCCTTAGATTTTAATCTACTCCTTGGACGTGATTACGTCTATGCAATGAAGGATGTAGTGTCCTCACTCTTTCAAGTGATGTATTTTCCCCATCATGGGAATGTTGTGACCATCGATCAAATTTCCTTTGTGATGCCCACTCATCGCATGACTCCTAGTCACTAGACTTCCCTAAATGTTCCACATGTTTTAGTGGTTTCTTCCCCCTAAGGGGGGGACGTTGGAGCAAAGTTCTATTCCGGTGTCAAGCTCATTAAAAAATGAAACCATTTTCTCCATCATAGTTTACTTTTTGTTTTAAGCTTGTGTAAAAATAAAACCAACGATCATTTCAAGCATAATTTACTTTTGGTTTTAAGCTTGTGTAAAAATGAAACCAACCATCATCTCAAGCATAGTTTACTTTTGGTTTTAAGCTTGTGTAAAAATGAAACCAACCATCATTTTGAGTAAATTTCCCTTTATGTGTCAAGCTCATTAAAAAATGAAACATGTCACCATGAGCATGGTTCCCTTTCTATGTCAAGCTCGTTAAAAAATGAAATAGGTTCCTACGAGCATAGTTTATTCTCTGTTTCAAGCTCATTAAAAAATGAAACCGACCCTCAAGCACAGTTTACTTTTGGTTTTAAGCTTGTGTAAAAACAAAACCAATCCCAAGCATAGTTTACGTTCGGTTTCAAGCTTGCATAAAAATGAAACTACCTTCGACCATAATTTCTTTCTGTTTTAAGCTCATTAAAAAATAAAAAGGACCCTTTCAAGCATTGTTATTATCTGTTTCAAGCTTGTGTAAAAATGAAATAGATCTCCCTTCCATTTGTTCAAGTCTCTCACTAGAGTTAGGATTTGAACCTTCATTTCATCTGCCAGGGTCACTTGGTCCTAGTTCTCTCTACCCCCCTTGGTGAACACATTTGGATTAGTAGCCAGGATTTTTGGGTAAGGAAGAAGAGTAGTCAGACGAAACGAAGCTTGGGAGGCATGTTTAGCCGTTAGCAATCATGCTGGGGGAACCTACCAACCTCTGGTCATCATGTTGGGAAGGAACCCTTCAATGGGCCTTAAACATGAGCAGAGCTTACCATTGGCTTCAAGCTCATTAAAAAATGAAACCAGTAGTCTGAGCAGAGTTCTACTCCTGTATCAAGCTCGTTAAAAAATGAAGCATATCATTTCTCTTTGAGTCGAGTCTCCTCGTAGACTTAGTACTTGAACCTTCTTTTCACTCGCCTATACCTTAGGTGAATGAAATGAATCTTGGGGGCATGTCTTCAACCTCTGGAAGTTACGTTCAAGTCAACTCGATCACCTCTCCACACCATGTTGGAGCTAAGTCACTTACTTCTAGCAATCATGTTGGGGGCATGTACCAACCTTTGGATTTCATTGGGAACATTTTTTAGCATACTTTCCTTTTTAGGTTTCAAGCTCATTAAACCATGAAAATTATCCCGAGCATAGTTCATTTTCTGTTACAAGCTTGTTAAAAAAATGAAGCAGACATCATGAGAATTCTTCCAACCTATCTTCGAGCTCGTTAAAAATAGTAAGATGGTGTTTGAGCTTACTTTTCATTTTTTTTGTGCTCTGGTTAAAACATGAAAAGTGGTTTGAGCTTACTTTTCCCTTTTCGTGCTCTGGATCCAAACATGAAAAAGATTTCGAGTGCTTTTGATACCATTATCATGCTCGTTAAACAATTGGATTAAAAAGGTGTGTCTAACGAGTATAGGTTTATCACTTTATCAGGCCTCGCTAGACTATTTATAGAAAAGGAACTGTGCCGAGTTTACTTCTCCTTTGTCATACTCGGTCATCAACCATGACAAAGTTGTACATGGAGTCCTCTTTAAGCTCTTTTCAGACTCCTAAAATAGGAAAAGACGGCCAAGCAAAATTGATTCGTTCACGCTTGTAAAAGGATTTGAATGATCGTCTCCCTAGTGATAGTTTACCCCTTTTTCGGACTAGGGGGCACTACTTACGAAAAAGGAATATTCCAGCCAATCATGACTGGAAGAGTCCTCTCCCGCATTGTTTTACCCTTTTTTGGACGATGAGGCTAACTTTACGAAAAAGGATCGTTGGAGTCTTCTTTAGTTCTTTTCAAACTCTCTAAACATGAAATGATGATCGAGTTTTCCTTCCTTGGACTCGTTAAAATTTAACATCGAAGGGCCCACTTTGGGATGAAACCCTCCTTTCTCAGGTTCGAAAAACATGTGAGATTGGACTCATCTATGAGATGAGCTATATAGAGCATCTGTTATCCTCATCAAGCTCATAAAACAACAAAGAGGTATTCACCCATCATGTCGGGGGAAAATGGGAAAATGAGTCAAGTTTACCTTATTGGTAGCTTGTGAGTCGTCACCTTTTGAACATGGCATGCATCCTCACCTTGTCTGTTTTGGGTAGTCAATATTGTTGATAGTGTCATCATTATGATCATGCGTCCTCATTATTGCTATGAGTTCACACTTCCTGTGGTTCTATCTGTTCAAGTAGTCCCTGCTGCCAAGCTCTGTTTCATGCCATTATATGTTCAAAGGGTTATTACCTTGGGTCCACCTCCACTTCATGTCAAACCTACCCTTTGTGTCAATACATATTCTATTGTTTCATCGGTCCATACTATCTCTCATCCTGATTTCGTGTCGATGATGTGGGAATCATTATGGCCCACCTTCGACGAGTCTATTCATGTCGACATCAAATCACTATCCAGGAATTAGGCTTAGGAGTCAACCACTAGTACATTGGTGCCTGCATGCCTCAATGGCAGGTTTCCTCATGTTCGACAGTAGGTTTTCATCATTGACCTCTGATTGAATGATCTCTCGAATGCTCGACATCAACTCGTTTATTCGCATTTCGTTGAGATGCACTATAGATACCTTGGGGATCATTGTCATGATTGGTGATTTCCCTCGCATTTGTCAGCGGTTCACATCATTGACCGGTAATCAAATGGTTTCTACCTTGTTCGACTTCAACACCTTGTAATCACATGGCTAGATTCGTATCATTTGCGATCAGGTAGAAGACCCTGGACACCCTTTTGTATTTTGATTACGTCCAGGTTGCAATGGATATTTCCTCAGTATTGTCACACAGATCCACTTATGTATTGGTCGTGGATGTGCCATTATTGTCTCATGGATCTACGCTTGTTCATAGTAGCCATGATTTGTCTACAGTCTATATCATCTCAGTACTCATGGATCTGCAATGTATTGGTCGGCAGCCATGCTTTGAGTCATTTGTTTCCAAGCATGGGAATGCCCACCTCGGTGGTATATCTGACATTTTGTTTCTGTTTTAGCTCCTTGTTGCTCCCCTTGATGCTATCTTCGAACCATATTTGTAAATTCTTTCAGCCATTAGTCTCTTCTGACCTCACACTTTAGGGGGCATCTGTTATGCCTCAATATTACACATTACGTATTAGTGTCGCATCCTTGCATTCCCGACGTAAATGACAGTTTCCCTTAAAGATCATCTAAACATTCAGAGTGAAAAACACTGACTGAACGCTGAAAGCAAAACCTTTTTTCTGCCATCTGCCAGCCCAACTTAGCCCTGTTTGTGAGCACTACCGCTCCCTACACATCTATGGGGGCGCGATAGTCATCACTACCATGCTTTGCTCCTTCTCTGGGGCGCGGTACTACTGCGTTATGCTTAGTTATAGGGGCGTGGTAGTCTGAAATTAGCCTTTTTGCCTTGGATTTTGGGATTTTGACCTTTGAGGAGATTTTGTTGGGATTACCACCTTTGGTTCGATCCTAACTCCTTCTTTGTTTAGCTGGCCTAATCCACTAAACCCTCCACAGATCCACACTTCTCTCTTGTTGGTTAACCTTCCCATGTGCTATAAGAGAGAAGCCTTGCATGAGCCAAAAGGACAACTTTTGGGGGCATCAAACCTATGATATTCAGACTTCTGCAGAGATAGCTAGAGGAAGCACTTGGAGCTGGAGGACTAGCTTGGATATCAAGCAACCTTTGTAAGCACTCTTCAAGTTTGTAATAAAAAATAACTTGTCTTGTTTTTCCCTTTTCATGTGTATTGTATGGATCTTTGATATGAAATGTATCTAGTTTAGATTTGAACTTAACCTTTGCTTCAAGGTATTTGGAATATTGTGTGCTTGTCCTTTGTTTGATTTCAACAGGTTCTACATTGGAGCTTCGGGATCAAGAGCTAGAAGCAGGACAAACGTCGAATTGGAAGGTGAGTTACGTCTTTCATCTCTTTTGAATGCATTTAATCTTGTTGTGAAGATTAGTTCAGGAACTCAAGGTAGCATTTGTTTCATTTTTGTCTTAGCATAGAGTCAGTGCATCTTGCTTTATCCTAAGAGAGTTTCTACCTATCCGTAGGGAGAAATTTCTACAACATAAATACGGGCATTATAGGTTAAGCGAAGCACCGAGATAGTTACCAGAAACAAGAAATACATGTTGAGAATGGGTCAAGTCATTGCATAAGTTAGAAATTCCAATGAGGCTGTGGAAACGATCCATTTCATTTCCTGCAGTAGAACACCAGGGGCACTACGGGCCCGGACGACGAGTGTTCATGAGCACCTTGAGTAGAAAGAAATCGGGGCACTCAGGGGTCACAATGATGAGGTTTCACCCGATATGTCTAAGTATATGGTAGCAATTCGAAGCTTCATGGTACCAGTGAATACCAGAAGAATAGGGGGGCAGCTGCCTGGACCTGGTAGGAAGAAATCCAAGGTACGAAACAAATGTGCTAGAGTAGTCGGCCTGTTTTCCACCTTGGCGATGCTAATAACCAACGTCTTAAGCAGAAACGAATGTGGACCAAACCAACAAAATCCAGAGATATAGATGATCAAGGTTTCAAGAGACTGGAGGATGAGTGCAAGAAGTACATGACATCGAACCTGTGATGGACGGACAGAGGTAAGAAAAATACAACAGTGAGTTCCAGACAGCAAGAACAGTTTCAGAAACTGAGCATAGCACAAGGCAGGCGCAAAATAGTAGTGTCCAACTAAGGTGGCTCAGGATGAGCCACAAGTTTGTGTTGGGGAACTATTGGCATGGGATATATCCAAAGGAAGTGCGGAAGTCGACAGGTGGGAAATCCAAATCCCCCAAAAGAAAGAATCATCATGAATTCTAAGGAAGAGTAAGAATAGTTTAGAATACTTAATTGTTAAGTCGGTCAAATGGACCATTTTGTAATAGGATAGAAGCATATAAATAGAAGTGAATTGTAATCCTAATGGCATCGAAGTTTTGATTGATAATCCTAACTAGGACCTATTCGACATTCGCGTTGTTATGTTTTGACTGTTTATGCGACAAGTTTTTTCGCAGTGTTTAATGAATGCATGGATATGTTCGGTTATGAGGTCTATCTTATGTCTTTTACAATGATGAACAATTGTGTATGTTTATGATATTTCAGATTTGATGATGCTTAATATGATTAAGTAGGATGAGTTTGTTAATGTGAAAGGTTTATGATAAACCTACAAATTGCTTCTGATGCGAATAATGAATAGTTGATCATAGAATTAGTTATCTCTGGTTCGTGCGATAGTGTGGATTGTAGGTGTAAGAGCATATCCTCCTCACCACTACGGAAGCTTGGTTCCTGCAGCACCCTTATCCTCCTCGGGTGAGACCTCACCTACTTCATAGGTGTTTTTGGGAAGGGTAACTCCTTTCCGGGCCGGTGAATAAGGGGTTGTTGGTGTTGTTGACAAAAGTGCGAACCCCTGTCGAAATACCCTGTGTCAACAAGGATGTTACAGTAAAAAGTCCTATAGATCCAAGGAAGCACACTACTTTTCAAAAGAGACGAAGCTCATTGAAAATATGGATTGGAGGGACATCTGAAACTAGTAGTTGTTGAAAGATATGAGGCCTCAAACAATTACTAACAGCGAAGCTATGAGAAACAATTACAATAAACTTTAATCGTCAGTGGTACAAGTGATGGTTCCTGACCAATCACCCTCCCAAGGAGTAAAAGTTTCAAAGTCTGTCTTCGGAACTGCAAGTGTCCCCCACTCACAATAGCCTATGTGATATCCTAGGAATAGCAACTAAGGTTACCACTTCACAATCGACAGTCGGGCGGAACAGTTGTAAGTCGAAGACAACTCTCATAACCAGGTATTCTAGAAAAGTGATGTCACCCCGACGACTTGTCACTTCACATAGAATTCTGCGATGAGCTCATGTACCACTAAAAAATCAAGAGGGGGGGGGATTTCTAGTACTTATCCAAGTTGACCTCGTGGTTAACACACATGTTAGAAGCGCTCTCTCGACAAGCATTTTTTGATACTAATGGATTTAAACTCTCAATAATCAATGCTAGTTTCAAAAGTTTTGCAACCCTGGAGTGTTAACTCTCCAAACCTAATCCAAGGAACTAACCTCACCTTCTTGATGATAAGAAAAAACAAATATTGGTTAGTTTTAGATTAAGCACCAATTTTAAGGGTATTTTTCTTAGTTTTAGGAGTGGATGTGAAACTGGTGGTGTGTTGACTCGAAAAATATGAACCAAACAATGCAATATGATCACTAATCTATTTTTCAATTCGATGAATGTTCTAAACTAATGAAAAGTTATAGGTTCATGTGTGCCTTTCAAACATGCAAATTTTTTTGGTAGATTTCTGATTTTTATGCACAGCTCGTCTGAAATATGGATAATAATTGATTCCAAATATCAATGTAAACCAAACAAATATCTCAGTGGAAAATGAATCTAATTCTATTACACGAGGGATCTCAATAAATTTACTGAACTCAACATTTCATATTCTCAGTAAAATAGACATTTTCCGTTAGACAGAGATTTTCTAGAAATGCTTAGTTTGGGAGATAGCCATTTTTGGCCCAAAAATTGAAATTTTGGAAAAATGGGAAAAGTGGAAAGTAGTCAAACCCAGAATTTTATAAAAGATGAATGGTGCATCAGAACATAGATCCATGAATTGCTGAGTGTTCCTTGTTATATGGACTAACTTCACCCGGTAGAAACATTTTCATGATTCTTCATAGATTTTCTTCCATGGGTGGTTGAAGTTGGCATTCCAAACTAAAATGCAATTGTGTAAAAGTGCAGATATTTGGTAAAAGTTGTCATTTTTTAATTAATGTAGTTTCCACACCCAAAGTCGGAATGGAGCACGAGGAAAGGCATTGGAAATCTTGTCCAGCAGGGAATAATGGTGTATGACCAGAACTGGAATGGGGTTATCATACACCATAGATAATTAGAGCAGAAAAGTGCCAGTGACTGTTTTGACAAATTGTTGACAATATGGGCAATTTCCATAATTGCATAAATGGGAAAAAGGAAAATCAGAGGTGAACCCAACATGGAAACGAAAGCCAAGAGGGAGGTTTGACCAAAAGATGAGTGGCTTCAAGACACCATTCAAAAGTCAGCCTAGAACCTTTCCACAGGGGCAGCAAACAAGGAGTGTATTCAAGCCAGCAGTAGTAGAAGAAAAGACATCTAAGGGACCGCTTCAGTGTTGGGGATGTGGAGAAAATCACATGCTTAAAGATTGTCTGCATCGGAAGGGGAATACCTGGAGCTTGCACAACTTAAAGGGAGAAGCAATAGTGGAGGACATGGCGAGGGAAATGCCTCAAATTTATGCAGCGTTGGATAATCATTTGGCAGACCATCAATCATCAGTGGTGGAAGTTGAAGGTAAGATTGCTAAGCAATCTATTTCTGTTTTGATTGATCCCGGATCTACTCATAGTCATGTTTCTCCAAAAGTGGTAGAAGGTTGTTCTCTTAGAAAAGTGAAGCATAATAAATCTTGGTTAGTTCAATTAGCCATAGGGACCAAGAGAAAAGTTAGTGAAGTAGTGGTGGAGTGCCTCATAGAATTGAATGGACTCCAAACACATGCAGATTTGAATGTATTACCATTAGGATCTTATGATTCCTTGATTGGCATGGATTGGTTGGAAAAGCAAAGAGCCAAGTTGGACTATTATGAGAAAGCACTTGAATGTATTGATGAAGAGGGAAGGCCAAGATTGGTAAGAGGAATTCCCAAACAAGGTTCAATAAGACAAATTTCAGCCTTACAGTTGAAAAAGTTCTATAAGAAAGGTTGTCAATTATATGGAGTCCATATATCAGATTTATCAGAGGAGAAAGTTCCAATAATAGAAGACCTCCCATTGTTGCAAGAATTCCAAGATGCATTTCTGGATGAGGTGTCGGGACTACCACCAAAGAGAGATATTGATTTTACCATTGATCTTGTTCCAGGGGAAGCGCCGAATTCCAAAGCTCCTTATAGAATGAGCACACCAGAATTGGTAGAGTTGAAGATGCAGCTACAAGATCTAATGGACAAGAGTTTATCATCCCTAGTGTGTCTCCTTGGGGAACACCGGTGTTATTTGTCAAGAAGAAAGATGGGACTTTAAGGCTGTGTATTGATTACAGGTAGCTCAATAAAGTGACAGTCAAGAACAAGTATCCATTGCCAAGGATTGATGACTTGTTTGATCAAATGAAGGAAGCTAAGGTGTTTTCAAAGATTGACTTGTGGTCTGGATACCATCAAGTGAGAATTAAAGAAGAAGACATTCACAAGATGGATTTCAGAACTAGATATGGTCAATATGACTTCACTGTGGTGCCATTTGGTCTTACCAATGCACCTACTACATTCATGTGTCTCATGAATAGTGTCTTCAACAAATATTTGGATAAGTTTGTGATTGCGTTTTTGGATGACATTCTTGTCTATTCAAATAATGAAGAAGAACATGAGAAACATCTAAGGATGGTGTTGCAAGTCCTTAGATAACATCAGTTGTATGCCAAGTTAAGCAAGTGTGAATTTTACCAAAAAAGGGTGCAGTACTAGGGTCATGTTAGTTCTGAAGAAGGGATTGTAGTTGATCTGGAGAAGATTAATGCCATCATGGATTGGTCTACTCTAAAGAATGTTTCAGATGTTATATCTTTCATGGGCCTTGCTGGTTACTAGAGAAGGTTCATTGAAGGATTCTCGAAGATAGCTCATCCAATCACTTCATTGCAGAAGAAGAATATCAAGTCTGTATGATCTGAAAAATGTGAGAAAAGTTTTCAGAAGTTAAGGGAGTTACTTACCAAGGCTCATATATTGAAGATAGTAGATCCAAAGAAATATTTTGTAGTGTGCAAAGATGCTTGCATTGAAGGGATAGGTGGAGTGCTCATGCAAGAAGGATTTGTGATTTGCTATGAGTCATGGAAATTAAAAGAGCATGAAAATAATTATGCCACACATGATTTAGAATTAGCAACCATAGTACATGCTCTCAAGATGTGGAGACATTATTTGATGGGAAGGAGATTCGAGCTCAGAACAAACCACATGAACTTGAAGTACTTGTTTGACCAGCCAAACTTGAATGCTAGGCAAGCTAGATGGATGGAATTTCTTTGTGAATTTGATTTTGAAATTAAGCATGTCAAAGGGAAAGAGAATAAGGTTGCATATGCACTTAGCAGAAAATTTCATGTTGCAGCATTACGTATGTGCAAATCAGATTTGAAGACACGAGTTCTTGAAGCCCAAAACGGTGATGAAACTTGACTTCAAATTAAAGAGAAGTTGCAGCAAGGTAATGTGGATGAAAATTATGCAGGATATCATCTTGGTGAAAATGATATCCTTATCTACAAAGATAGATTGTACATTCCAAATAGTGCAGATTTGAAGAAGCTAGTGATGGATAAAATACATCAAATGCCATACTCTGGACACCCAGGATATCAAAAGACTATAACAGCAGCAAGAAATAAATACTTTTGGCATGGTATGAAGAAGGACATAGCTGAGTACATTGCTAGGTGTCAGAAGTGCCAACAAGTCAAGGAAGATCACCAACATCCACCGGGATTGTTGCAGCCCTTACCTATTTCGGAGTGGAAGTGGGAAGTGATCTCTATGGATTTTATAACAGATCTGCCCATGACAGTGAAGAAGCATGACTCAATCATGGTTGTGGTGGACAAACTATCAAAGGTGGCTCACTTTATTCCAGTCAAGTCCACTCACAAGGTGAATGACATTGCAAATATATTCATGAGAGAGATATTCAGATTGCATGGATTACCCAAGGCAATAATTTATGATCATGATACAAAGTTCACTTCCAATTTCTAGAAGGGATTATTTCAGGAATTGGGAACTAGATTGAATTTCAATACAACATACCATCCTCAAATAGATGGCCAAACTGAGAGGGTGAATCAGGTTCTTGAAGACATGCTGAGAATGTATGTGATGGATAAACCATCCAAGTGGAAAGATTACCTACACTTGGTAGAATTTGCATACAATAATGGACATCATGCATCATTGAAAATGAGTCCATTTGAGGCATTTTATGGCAAAGGATGCAGGACTCCAGTGAATTGGGATAGCCCAGTGAACAGGGTAGTACTTGGACCCAAGATGATCAATGAAATGCAACAGGAAGTTGCTAAGATCAGGAATAATTTAAAGGCAGCTCAGGACAGGAAAAAGAGTTATGCAAATTTGAAAAGAGTTCATAAGGAATTTCAGATTGGGGGTCATGTTTATTTGAGAGTGAAACCAAGGAAGAGTTCTCTCAAGTTGGGGAGTTGTGCCAAGTTGTAACCAAGATATTGTGGGCCATTTGAAGTCCTAGATAGGATAGGGCCTAGTTGCATATATAATTGAATTTCCTGCTAACATAAGAGCTCATAATGTTTTCCATGTATCTTTGCTTAATAAGTATGTACATGATCCTAATCATATGATTGATTGGAATGTGATACAAGTGGAACCCGAGGGAGAGTTCCAAGTAGAGCCTATGTGCATCCTCGAAAAGAAGGTCACTTTGCTCTGGAACAGAGCCATCGGGCAGGTAAAGGTCCAATGGGACCACCTTAGTCCTGATAAATCTACATGGGAGTTGGAGGATGCCATGAGAGAGGCATCCCCATTTTTGTTCAGTTTTGAGAACACTGAGGACGGTGTTGTTCTAAGGAGGGGGGGAATGTAATAACCCAATTTTGACCCTTCTGAAATATTGGATTTTAATGTTAATATTGTATACATGCGATGTATGTTTCCTTAGCGTGGAGCTCTAGGCCAAGCCCCGCTAGTGTATGTTCGGATTTATTTAGAATGGTTAAGCATTTGCTATTTTGTTACCTATGTGCTATTAAGCCATGGAATATTGTAAATTGATGTAAATATTTGATATTGCAATAAAATACCAAAATTGGCTATGGGTGCAACGAATGAGAAGGGGCCATGTGCATTCCACTAAGGAGTGGTAAGGGGGTTGTGGGGATGAACCATATGCTGCCAAATGTCATTGTGAGAACCCATTTGACTTTCCTTGCTGACATTTAATTCTATTGTAAGGAAGTGGTTGAAGAATTCAGTCCATGGCTTCATTGGAGCATGGGAAACCCATAAATTAATATGGCAAAGTATGGGCTCTGTTTTCTTGAACCACAAGTCACTCTACCTCATGTGAATGGGTTCTTCCTCATTTCCATTCCATTGTTGAAGATCCCGGCATCAATTTTCATCAATTACGAATTCCCAACAGTGAGAAAAACCAGAAAATGCAACTTTGCAAGAACCTACATTTTGAAGAGCCATAAACACCCAAAATTGATATTTCACAGTAAAATCCAATGGGGGATCCATAGATATGAACCTTGGGGAGAAATTGAAAGTATTAGATACCCCAAAATCCATTGGAAAACTCAGTTTTTCCATCCTAGAGATGAAGTGACGGGATTTAGTTATTGGATAACAAAATTGTGAGAAATCCAAGTGTGCATGACTGAGCAGAGGTTGGGTTTGCTTAATAAACCCAATGAAGGCTAGAATCTCAAGGAATTAGCAGCTAGACTTTTCTATGCCCAACCTGAAGAGCACTAGAGGGAAGGGACGCCCGAGGGACTGTGCAACAGAGAAGGGGACCTTCCTTGTGTTAGGTGTGGTAGGTATTTTGGGTGCCATAACTGTTGAGTTCAGTTGAGATGCCAGTAGCTCTGTGGATAAGCTCACTCACTTAGCATTTCCCTCCTTTGTCTTTGGTATGCTTGATAAACCCAACTCTGTGTTGGCTTAGCATAGTTGTTGAGTGAAACCATGGCTGTGAGTGAGCCTGTTTAGTTCCTCCTTAGTCGATACACAACCCAGCTCGGGGGTGATCTCTCAGCTGAAAGAATATAGGCTGGACAGAGATCTATGGTTAGGTGGAACGTTGCTCTCTCATAGCTAGTTGTTTGGACAGCTTCAAACATAAGTATTCTCTATGGTTTAATTTATATGCATCTTGTGTTTTGTAGGTGTTAATTCTTAATGTTAATTATTCATGTTAATGGAATGGATATGAAGTCCGTGCATAACATAAGAAGGGGATTTATTCTCTGCATATTGAGTCATCATCCACTTGTGATAGATATGTTGATGCATTATAATTGTGTGTGTGAAAATATGATTTAATTCCGCTGTGTTTATATTGAGTATGAACTTGCACACATAAGTTTTAAATTGTTATGAATTTATGAGTAATGTATGGGGCTAAGATTACCATATAAGCCCGGTATGTTTGGTCATGTTTCCTTCCTTGCACTGGATTGATTGAAGGGGATGTTACAGTAAAAAGTCCTATAGATATAAGGAAGCACACTACTTTTCCAAAGAGACGAAGCTAAGTGAAAAGCTGGATTGGAGGGACATCTGAAACTAGTACTTGTTGAGGGATATGAGGCCTCAAACAATTACTAACAGCGAAGGTATGAGAAACAGTTATAATAAACTTTAATCGCTAGGGGTACAAGTGCTGGTTCGTAACCAATCACCCTCCCAAGGAGTAAAAGTTGCAAAGTATTTCTCAGGTACTGCAAGTGTCCCCCACTCACAATAGCCTATGTTATATCCTAGGAATAGCAACTAAGGTTACCACTTCACAATCGACAGTCGAACGGAACAGTTGTAAGTCGAGGATAACTCTCATAACCAGGTATTCTAGAAAAGTGATGTCACCCAGAGGACTTGTCACTTCACATAGAATTCCGCCATGATCTCATGTCCCACTAAACAAGTAAGAGGGGGGCGGGACCACCAATACTTATCCATATTGACCTCGTGGTTAATACATGTGTTAGAAGCGCTTTCCCAAAAAGCATTTTTTTCTACTAATGGATTTAAACTCTTAGTAATCAATGCTAGTTTCAAAAGTTTTGCATCCCAAGAGTGTTAACTCTCCAAACCTAATCCAGGGAACTAACCTCACCTTGTTGGTGATAAGAAAAATCAAATCTTGGTTAGTTTTAGATTAAGCGCCAATTTAAGGGTAGTTTTATTAGTTTCAGGAATGGAAGTGAAACTGGTGGTGTGTTGACTCGAAAAATATGAACCAAACAATGCAATATGATCACTACTCTACCTTTCAATTCGATGAATGTTCTAAACTAATGAAAAGTTATAGGTTCATGTGTGCCTTTCAAACATGCAAAATTCTTTGGTAGATTTCTGATTTTTATGCACAACTCGTCTGAAATATGGATAATAATTGATTTCAAAGACCAGTGTAAACCAAACAAATATCTCAGTGGAAAATGAATCTAATTCAATTACACGGGGGATCTAAAGAAATTTACTGAACTCAACATTTCATCAGTAAAACAGACATTTTCTTTTAGACAAAGATTTTCTAGAAATGCTCAGTTTGGGAGATAGCCATTTTTGGCCCAAAAATTGAAATTTTGGAAAAATGGAAAAAGTGGAAATTAGTCAAACCCAAAATTTAATAAAAGATGATTGGTTCATCGGAACAGAGATCTATGAATTGATGAGTGTTCCTTGGTATATGGAATAACTTCACTCGGTAGAAAGGTTTTCGTGATTCTTCGTAGATTTTCTTCCACAGGTGGCTGAAGTTGGCATTCCAGACCAAAATACAACTGTGTAAAAGTGCAGAATTTTTGTAAAAGTTGTCATTTTGAAGTAATGTAGTTTCCAAACCCGAAGTCAGAATGGAGGATGAGGATAGGCATTGGAAAGCTTGTCCAACAGGGAATAATGGTGTATGACCAGAATTTGAATCGGGTTATCATACACCATAGATAATTAGAGCAAAAAAGTGCCAGTGATTGTTTTGACAAATTGTTGACAATATGGGCAATTTCCAGAATTGCATAAATGGGCAAAAGAAAAATCAGAGGTAAACCCAACATGGAAAGGAAATCCAAGAGGGAGGTTTGACCAAAATAAGAGTGGCTTCAAGCCACCATTCAAAAGTCAACCTAAAACCTTTCCACAAGGGCAGCAAGCAAGGAGTGGATTCAAGCTAGCAGTAGCAGCAGAAAATACATCTAAGGGACCGCTTCAGTGTTGGGGATGTGGAGAAAATCACATGCTTAAATATTGTCCACATCGGAAGGGGAATCCTCGGAGCTTGTACAACTTAAAGGGAGAAGCAATAGTGGAGGACATGGCAAGGGAAACGTGTTAAATTTTTAGAATTTACTTCAATCTGATCTAGGATCTTAACTGAGAGAACAACATGTACAACATATCTACAGCATATCAATCATGGAGACAATAATGCAAGCACACAAGAGACACAAAGATTTACTTGGGGAAAACCATAAAGGTGAAAAAACCCCAATAACTTCCTCAAGGATAGATAGAGCAATGATACAACCAACCATAAGAGATAGACACAACCTAGCAGCAAATCCTCCTCCTCCATAAGTGCGCCACTCCTCCTTGAGTGCATGTGTGAGAAGTGAGTGAGTAAATAGAGTGCCTCCTGCACTCTATTTATACTTGACTTGACTTGCCTTTTTACCTAACTCATGTAGGCTCGAACTTAACCACATAACATAATGCTGACTGGGCCGACCCCCAATAGGGTGGTCTAATAACCCTTTGACCCACATGGCCGACCCCCAATAGGGTGGTCTAATAACCCTTTGACCCACATGACTTATACAGGGCCGACCCCAAACAAGGTGGTCTAATAACCCATCAAGTATAAGTTACGACACTTACATTATAAATGACGACACTTCCGTATAGAGGAATAATAACATCTCTATAGGAATACAATATACATATATGTGAAATACATTCCGAAGTTACATATACATCAACAAAATGCCTCGAATTTATGCAGCATTGGATAATCATCAGGCAGACCATCAATCATCAGTGGTGGAAGTTGAAGGTAAGATTGCTAAGTAATCTATTTTTGTTTTGATTGATCCCGGATCTACTCATAGTTATGTTTCTCCAAAAGTGGTAGAAGGTTGTTCTCTTGGAAAAGTGAAGCATAATAAATCTTATCTAGTTCAATTAGCCACAAGGACCAAGAGAAAAGTTAGTGAAGTAGTGGTGGAGTGCCCCATAGAATTGAATGGACTCCACACACATGCAGATTTGAATGTATTACCATTAGGATCTTATGATGCCTTAATTGGCATGGATTGGTTGGAAACGCATAGAGCCAAGTTGGACTTTTATGAGAAAGCACTTTAATGTATTGATGAAGATAGAATTCCAAGATTGGTAAGAGGAATTCCTAAGCAAGTTTCAGTAAGACAAATTTCAGCCTTACAATTGAAAAAGTTCTGTAAGAAAGGTTGCCAATTATATGTAGTACATATATTAGATTCGTCAGAGGAGAAAGGTCCAATGATAGAAGACTTCCCATTGTTGCAAGAATTCCAAGATGTACTTCTGGATGAGGTCTCGAGACTACCACCAAAGAGAGATATTGATTTTACCATTGATCTTGTTCCAGGGGCAGTGCTGAATTCCAAAGCTCCTTATAGAATGAGCACACCGGAATTGGTAGAGTTGAAGATGCAGCTACAAGAATTAATGGAAAATAGGTATATCAGTCCTAGTGTGTCTCCTTGGGGAGCACCGGTGTTATTTTCCAAGAAGAAAGATGGGACTTTAAGGCTGTGTATTAATTACAGGCAGCTCAATAAAGTGGCAGTCAAGAACAAGTATCCATTGCCAAGGATTGACGACTTGTTTAATCAAATGAAGGAAGCTAAGGTATTTTCAAAGATTGACTTGAGGTCTAGGTACCATAAAGTGAGAATTAAAGAAGAAGACATTCACAAGATGGCTTTCAGAACTAGATATGGTCATTATGAGTTCATTGTGGTGCCATTTGGTCTTACCAAAGCACCTGCTACATTCATGTGTCTCATGAATAGTGTCTTCAAAAAATATTTGGATAAGTTTGTGATTGTGTTCTTGGATGACATTCTTGTTTATTCAAGGAATGAAGAAGAACATGAGGAACATCTAAGGATGGTGTTGCAAGTCCTTAGAGAAAATCAGTTGTATGCCAAGTTAAGCAAGTGTGAATTTTACCAAAAGAGGGTGCAGTACTTGGGTCATGTTATTTTTGAAGAAGGGATTGTATTTGATTCGGAGAAGATTAATGCCATCATGGATTGGTCTACTCCAAAGAGTGTTTCAGATGTTAGGTCTTTCATGGACCTTGCTGGTTACTCTAGAAGGTTCATTGAAGGCTTATCGAAGATAGCTCATCCAATCACTTCATTGCAGAAGAAGAATATTAAGTTTGTATGGTCTAACAAATGTGAGAAAAGTTTTCAAAAGTTAAAGGAGTTACTTACAAGCACTCCTGTTTTGAAGATAGCAGATCCAAAGAAAGATTTTGTAGTGTGCACAGATGCTTGCATTGAAGTGCTAGGTGGAGTTCTCATGCAAGAAGGATTTGTGATTTTCTATGAGTCAAGGAAATTAAAAGAGCATGAAAAGAATTATGCCACACATAAGTTATAATTAGCAGCCATAGTACATGCTCTTAAGATGTGGAGACATTATTTGATGGGAAGGAGATTCGAGCTCAGAACAGACCACATGAGCTTGAAGTACTTGTTTGACCAACCAAACTTGAATGCTAGGTAAGCTAGATGGATGGAATTTCTTTGTGAATTTGATTTTGAAATTAAGCATGTGAAAGAGAAATAGAATAAGGTTGTAGATGCTCTTAGCAGAAAATTTAATGTTGCAGCATTAAGTATGTGCAAATCAGATTTGAAGACAAGAGTTCTTGAAGCCCAAAACAGTGTTGAAACTTGCCTTCAAATTAAACAGAACTTGCAGTAAGGTAATGTGGATGAAAAGTATGCAGGATATCAGCTTGGTGAAGACGATATCCTCATCTACAAAGATAGATTGTACATTCCAAATAGTGCAGATTTGAAGAAGCTAGTGATGGATGAAATACATCAAATGCCATACTCTGGACATCCAGTATATCAGAAGACTATAACAGCAGCAAGAAAGCAATACTTTTGGTGTAGTATGAAGAAGGGCATAGCTGAGTACATTGCTAGGTGTCAGAAGTGCTGACAAGTCAAGGTAGAGCACCAACATCCAGCAGGATTGTTGTAGCCCTTAACCATTCCGGAGTGGAAGTGGGAAGTGATCTCTATGGATTTTATAACAGGTCTACCCATGACAGTGAAAAAGCATGACTCAATCATGGTTGTGGTGGACAAACTATCAAAGGTATCTCACTTTATTCCAGTCAAGTCCACTCACAAGGTGAATGACATTGCAAATATATTCATGAGAGAGATATTTAGATTGAATGATTATCCAAGGAAATAATTTATGATCGTGATACAAAGTTCACTTCCAAATTCTGGAAGGGATTATTTAAGGAATTGGGAACTAGATTGAATTTCAGTACAGCATAGCATCGTCAAACAGATGGCCAAACTGAGAGGGTGAATCAAGTTCTTGAAGACATGCTGAGAATGTATGCAATGGATAAACCATCCATGTGGGAAGATTACCTACACTTGGTAGAATTTGCATACAATAATGGAAACCGTGTATCCTTGGGAATGAGTCCATTCGAGGCATTGTATGGAAAAGGATGCAAGACTCAAGTGAATTGGGATAGCCCGGTGAACAGAGTAGTTCTTGGACCCGATATGATCAAGGAAATGGAATAGGAAGTTACTAAGATCAGGCAGAACTTAAAGGTAGCTCAAGACAGGCAAAAGAGTTATGCAAATTTGAAAAGAGTGCATAAGGAATTTCAGATTGGGGATCATGTTTATTTGAAAGTGAAACCAAGGAAGAGTTCTCTCAAGTTGGGGAGTTGTGCCAAGTTGTCACCAAGACATTGTGGGCCATTTGAAGTCCTAAATAGGATAGGGCCAGTTGCATATAGAATTGCATTGCCTGCTAACATAAGAGCTCATAATGTTTTCCATGTATCTTTGCTTAAGAAGTATGTACATGATCCTAATCATATGATTGATTGGAATGTGATACAGGTGGAACTCGAGGGAGAGTTCCAAGTAGAGACTATGTGCATCCTCGACAAGAAGGTCACTTTGCTCCGGAACAGAGACATCGGGCAGGTAAAGGTCCAATGGGACCACCTTAGTCTTGATGAGGCTACATGCGAGCTGGAGGATGCCATGAGAGAGGCATTCCCATTTTTGTTCAGTTTTGAGAACACCAAGGACGGTGTTGTTCTAAGGGGGAGGGAAATGTAATACCCCAATTTTGACCCTTATGAAATATTGGCTTTTAATGTAAATATTGTATACATGCGATGTATGTTTCCCTAGTGTGGAGCTCAAGGCCAAGGCCCCTCTAGTGTATGTTCGAATTTATTTAGAATGCACAATCATTTGATATTTTGTTACCCATGTGCTATTAAGCCATGAAATATTGTAAATTGATGTAAATATTTGATATTGCAATAAAATACCAAAACTGGCTATGCGAGCAACGAATGAGAAGGGGCCATGTGTATTCCACTAGGGAGTGGTGAGGGGATTGTGGGGATGAACCATATGCTTCCAAATGTCATTGTGAGAACCCATTTGACTTACCTTGCTGACATTTAATTCTGTTGTAAGGAAGTGGTTGAAGAATTCAGTCCATGTCTTCAATGGAGCATGGGAAACCAAAAAATTCGTATGGCAGAGTATGGGCTCTATTTTATTGAACCACAAGTCACTCTACCTCATGGGAATGGGTTCTTACTCATTCCCATTCCATTGTTGAAGATCTCGGCATCAAGTTTCATCCATTACGAATTCCCAACAGTGAGAAAAACCAGAAAACGCAACTTTGCAAGAACCCACATTTTGAAGAGCCATAAACACCCAAAATTGGTATTTGATAGTGAAATTGAATGGGGGATCCATAGATATGAACCTTGGGGTGAAATTGAGAGCATTAGATACCCTGAAATCCATTGGAAAACCCATTTTTTACAACCCAAAAATGAAGTGACGGGATCGAGTTATTGGATAACAGAATTGTGAGAAATCCAAGCGTGAATGACTGAGAAGAGGTTTGGTTTGATTGATAAACCCTGTGAAGGCTAGAATCTCAAGGAATCAGTAGCTGGACTTTTCTATGCTCACCCTGAAGAGCACTGGAGGGAAGGGAATCTTGAGGTATTGTGCAACAGAGAAGGGGACCTTTCTTGTGTTGGGTGTGGTAGGTATTGTGGGTGCCATAACTGTTGAGTTTAGTTGAGATGCTTGTAGCTTTGTGGATGAGCTCATTGGCTTAGCATTTTGTAGTGTACCCACCTGCTGACCCAATACAAGGAAGGGAACATGGCACTAAAATCTAGGCATTTCATAAGCTCATCCCACTAATTAGAATCATAAGAATTTAAACATTGGTGTGCAGATACAAATTAGGAAATATGCACAGCAGAATTTAAAACTAATCCACACACACAATTAATGCCCATCCAACATATCAAAACAGTCATCAAATTGATGCATTGCAGAAGTAAATACATGGATAGAAAACACTTATCTTCATTGGGCAATTGTCCCAAGCAACTAGCTATGTCGCTGCAACGTTCCACCCAGCCATAGGCTCTTCGCCAGCTTATACCGAGTCCGTCCGAAGGCCACCCCCGAGCTGGGCATGATTCTCACAAAGAAAGGGGACATTTTCTCTCTCAAAACCAATTAATCATTCCATCTGAGCCAAGCTAGTCCATAGCTGGGTTTATCAGGCTACAATTGAACCATGGATGCTTATTCGCAAGCTCAAGCCAAAGCAATGAATACCCATACCCAAACCTGAACATATTCGTTTCTCACACAGCAAGCACAAACATTGGGCATAGATACACATTTCCAGCAATGGAATTCACAAACAAAATGGCCATAGATTTTCCCCAAATCGTGACTCACCCAAAACGAGCCGTGGGAAGGAAAATGCTTCCACAGGGAGGAAAAACGTTTTCTCCCCAACTCTCTCAGCATTTAACAACAAAAACGGTCTCTATGGAACCCCCATTCCATTCCCCTTCTTCCCCACTGGTATACAACACAAAAATGCCCTTCTCTACAGGGAGAATGAAGGAATAACACAGCAAACATGCCTGGAAAACGCCCAGGTAGCTCTAAACTCGTGAGGGAGAAGGAATGATCCTGGATAATGGCTTGGGGGAGAAATTCATGGTTCTTTTCTTGCCCAAGAAGCAAAACGTGAATTCCCATGCAGGGTGGTTTTCCCATACCCGAATTTGGATAGCCATACCTCCCATTCCCCAAGGCATTAACTACCTCAACCAACTCTTGGGAGAAATCAATGATTGGGTACAAAAATCAACATGGGTAGTTAAGGGTTTGATGGGTTCTCTCATTGACACTTGGCTTGACTTGAGTGGCTCAAGGGTTTGAATATTTTTCCTCCCAATTCCTTGTGAAATCATGCCCCCATCTCTTTGTTGCATTGCATAGCTAGTTGTGGGTATTTTTATTAAAATGCATATTACATGATGTTGAAGTTCCAATGTGTCTGGCTAGCATGCAAACCATATGCATCAATAAATCAATGGCGGGGCCTTGGCCTTGAGCTCCTCACCATGATTTCATAACAATATTACATCATTTAAAATGTTAATGGCATGGGGTCAAACTGGGGACATTACACATTTCCTTATTTTTTCTTTGGTATGCTTGATAAACCCAACTGTGTGTTGACTTAGCATAGCTGTGAGTGAAACCATGGCTGTGAGTGAGGCTGTTTAGTTCCTCCTTAGTGGATACACAACCCAGCTCGGGGGTGATCTCTCAGCTGAAAGAATATAGGCTGGATAGAGATCTATAGTTGGGTGGAATGTTGCTCTCTCATAGCCAGTTGTTTGGACAGCTTCATCTCAAAGATAAGTATTCTATGTGGTTTAATTTATATGCATCCTGTGTTCTGTATGTGTTAATTCTGAATGTTAATTATTTATATTAATGGAATGGATATGAAGTCTGTGCATAACATAAGAAGGTGATTGATCTGTGGTTTAATTTATATGCATCTTGTGTTCTGTATGTGTTAATTCTGGATGTTAATTATTTATGTTAATGGAATGGATATGAAGTCTATGCATAACATAAGAAGGATATTGATTCTCTGCATATTGAATCATCATCCACTTGTGATAGATATATTGATGCATTATAATTGTGTGTGCAAATATGATTTAATTATGTTGTGTTTATATTGAGTATGAACTTGCACACATAAGTTTTAAATTGTTATGAATTTCTAAGTAATGTATGGGGCTGAGATTACCAAATAAGCCTAGTATGTTTGGTCATGTTTCCCTCCTTCCACGGTATTGATGGAAGGGGATTTTACAGTAAAAATTCCTATAGATCCAAGGAAGCACACTACTTTTCCAAAGAGACGAACCTACAATTTTCTCTAGTTGTGCATGAAAATGATGAAATACCATAGATCCAAAACAAAATTTGACTAATTAAAGTTTTGTTTTCAGTTTTGGAGGGAAATTGTTTTCAACATATCTCAAAGTGTAATGTTTATTTTTTTGTTATTCAATGAAAATGTGTTAAAGTGATATTTTCCAATGTCATAATTTAGATTTGGTTCCAAGTTTCATATAAGCAAGTGTATGAGAGTAAAAAATTAAAGGGCCTTAAAGTTCTTTAAACAAATATTTATGTTTTTTTTTCAATTTTCACTATTTGTAAACTATGAAATGTATCAAAATTCTTTGAATATCAGTCCTAATCCTATCCGATCAGGGATCTATAAGCAAAATATGACCTTAAGCAGATGGATCTACCACCAATTGTAAGAAAATTTTGAAAGAAATGTCAATTTAAGCCATTTTTAAAGGTTTTTGGAGGGAAATCCCAAATATAAAGATCTCAAACAAAACCCTCCCAAATTTTTCTTAATTAGTAGTAAAATGATCTTAACATCTCTTAAATCAATATTCAGGTCTGCAAATACAAAAATGAAACTTAAAATCTGCCCTAAAACAATGAAAATTCAAAACTAGGTGTCTTTTCAAAGTTCTTCTTCATGTTTTTGTTTTTTTAATTTTTGTTATTTGCAAATTATGAAAGGAATCAAAATTATGTCAAATATTAGTTCCAATACTATCCAATAAGCGATCTAACATAAAAATATGGCTTTAAGAAAGTGGATCTAAAACCAATTTAAAGAAAATTTGGAAAGAAATGACAATTTGGGCTATTTTTAGTGTTTTTGGGAGAAAAATTGCCAATCTAAAGATCTTAACCCAAACTCTTCAAAAGAATTTAAAAATTTTCAAAGTTAGTGATAAAATGATACTAAAATATTTAGAATCCTTAAGAAGGTCTGCAAATGCAAAAATATAGGCACCAAACAGCCCCAAAACAAAGAGATCTCAAAACTAGTTCATAATTCATGCAAATTTGAAACGAGGCTTTGAAGCTTACAAAATTTTGAAAATATCCCAAATATTTGGCTAAGGAGGATCAAAATGAAGTGTTCACTATGATATCAAGGATTCCTAAGCTCATACAAGAATAAAAGATCAGCAAAACAGAGGAAAGAGGGAAGGAATAATTGGGCACAAATCTCAAGAATAACCTTCAATGCACTCTCTAGCAAAGGAAGGTGAGATCTAGCTTCATCTTTGAAATTTTTGAGAGTGTAGGACTGGGTATAGGCCGGTTTTGAGCCTATAAACCTGTAGAATAGGTTATTGAAGGGATCATAAGGCATTCTTAGATTAAATCTGAAATTTTAGAACACCAAAAATGAAGAGATTTTCAAGAAAAACCCTTCAATGCACTCTCTATCAAAGGAGGCTAAAATCTAACTTCATCTTTGAAGTTTTTGGGAGTGTAGGAGTGGATCTAGGCCGGTTTTGAGCCTATAAACATGTAGAGTAGGTTATTGAAGGGATCTTAAGGAAAATCTGGAGTAGATCTAAAAGGTTAGAACACCAAAAAGGAAGAAATTTACAAGAAAAATCAACTAGTAAGGTCGCCAATCTGATAATAGCTTTTAAGGTAGTGTTAGATCTACTTTAAACATGCTATATTACTATGAAATGGTGAGTTCCAATGTTAAATATGAAACAATTAACTAAAATACCTTAACATCTTAGCCATTTTAGAATTCAAACTAAACTTGATAAGAAAAATTCAAACTCTTAAATGGAAGGAAAATTGAATCATTTCATTAATAGCAATGAAGAAGATACATACTTACAATGCTTGAGATGCATCCATCCTCCTTTGCCTTGAGATTTCCTTTCTCCACCCTTTCCTTTGATGAAGAAACCAAGCTTTCCAATCCTCCAAATCTCTCCGACATTCCTTTTCTCTTCCTTTTTCCTCCTTTTACCATGCCCCAAATGCCTTTGTTTTATAGCATTGGGAAATGGGCTCTCAAGTTTCTCTTTTCAATGTGGGATTATCTATTTTAATGTTTTTTTATTATTTTTGTTCAAAAACCCACTTTGCATATTTTTTAATGTTTTTTTCACAACTTGAGCATATTTATATACAATTAATGCACTTGTATGCATTTCTTCTCACTATTTCACTAGTGGAGCTTAGATTTGAACCTTTAATGAGTTGTTCAATCACTGAACCTTATCTCCTTAGGATGCCTCTTTATTCACTCAATCCTTCCAGTTATGGAATTAGTGATTAGATCAGAGAGGATTGTTCTCATCTGTATTTGTCTTATTTCTTCATGTTGTGGGTGCATAGTAAAAATATGCTTTTGCCTTCACTTTGTTAAGGGTGTTAATTTGATTGTTAATAGGACGGTATGTGTATACTTACTCCTTACTATAACGTCATATTTATGTCATTAAATTAGATGGTAGCTATTTTTTTATGTGGTGGATGTTGATGCACTCTTATGTGGTGTGTGTGCAGATGTGGGGTCGAGACCGCTAGCAGGTTATCGTCAGTGTTAAGGGAGAGTTGTTGGGGTTGACCCACCGGTGGAGTGCCGACAACACCCCAGAGATTCCAATGATACACTGGACTTGATATGGACTTGGATAAACCGTCTCTTAGAGGGATTTGTCAATGAGGGATGGAAGGAGCTACCTGATGATCTTATCACCATATACTATCAGGCTCCACGCAAGTGGCGATATACTATGCGGCGCATAGCCGTAGCGGCTAACTATGTATGAGATGCAGCCTGAGGGGATGTGCCACTAGATGAGGAAAACTATGATGAGGAGATAGATGATGAGGACTATAAATAGCCACTTAACATCTTATGGAGCTTCCCCCTAGTGTGATGAGCATAGGGACTTTTGTATTGGCCTACTATATATGGTATTTTTACGAGGAAGCTGTTGAGGCTCCTCTTGTATGGACATGCCTATATGATTATGCAGACATTATGATATTTTGATATATATATATGCACATGGATGTACTTTTTATGTATTTTTTATGTTAGACGAGCCTCTTATGTGACAATGATGCCTATATTCTACGCATGTGTATGTGAATGCAAAAATTGATATGATGATGCATGTTTATGATTTATTTCCTATATGCAGTGATTAATATACCATTCTAGAATGTTGTTATCCATTTGGTCCGTGATGCTATTCTAATCTCTTGGGACATGTGTGAATGTAATGAATTCAAAATGCCTAACCAGTTTTTTAGTGCACATGAACTTTCTAAAAAGGAAAGGATCACGTACTTGGTACCAATTGTTGAGCTGTGCGACAAGGAGTTGGGAGTCTAAAAACACACGAAGGTGACTAACGCCCAATTGGAGGGAGACAATTAAGAGACCAGACACGACATCGTACTCAGCTTGATTGTTGGTGGCAGCACCGATACACACACCATCAAGGTGTATCAACTCATGTGAGGTGGAATACAAGACCTAAGCTACCGAGGCAAGGTTAGGAGACCATCAGCTTGCATCATCAGCGGAACCGATGTAGATTGAGGGAGTAGGATCCATCTGGTATCAATCAAGGAAATGAACCATGAGGATTGGAAGAAAAAAGGGTGAAAACAAAAAGAAATAAAACTGTACATCTTAAACTTGTGGATTTGGAGGTGTTAGGGGTAGAATCGCTTCAGGTACAACCCATTGCGAGGGTTGGTCAATGGGTGTCCTTCAGAGTCGGTGAGGAGGTATGCCCCCTTTCCTAGGCATGTTTTGATGATGTATGGACCTTGCCACATGGACTTGAACTTCCATTTACCATGTGGATCATGAGCTTGGTCATAAACAAGCACAAGGTCGCCTTCTTTGAAGGTGCGGGGATGGACACGGGTATCATAATGGGTTTTGGATCTATGTTTGGCAGCCTCAATCATTTGTAATGATTCCCGATGATCCTAATCTGCCTGTTCCAATGAGAGTAATCATTGTTTGAGTGGTGAAGTATCCAATAGGAGTTCAACATCAATGAGCAAGGTTGAGATTTGGAATTTGATGGGAAGATCAAACTCCACGCCATGGACTAGGTGGAATGAGGTAAAGTCGGTCGCAGTCTTAGTGGAGGTGTGGTAGGCCCAAAGCATTGGAAAGAGAATGTGGTTCCCATTGGATTTTGGTTTATCCACTGTACTTTGAAGCATGGTATTTAGGATCTTATTACAGCCTCAACATGTCCATTCCCTTGGGGGTAGCAGGAGGAGGCATACTGGTGTTCAAATTTTAAAAAGGTGGACAACTCTCTCTAGACGATGTCTTTGAAATTCCTTCCATGGTCCAACATGATTTTCTTGGGGACCCTGAAACGTGTAATGACGTGATTAAAGAAAAAACGTGCTGCAGTATCGGATTTGTAGTTAAATGTGGGCTTGTCCTTGACCCATTTGGTAAAATAATTGACGGCCACATTGATGTATTTATGACCGTTGGCCAAGGTTGGATTGCACTCCATGAAATCAATATCCCATTTGCAGAATGGATCGACGGTGATGACGGGATGGAGTGGTGTAGGAGGTGTCCATACTTTGGGGGAAAAGAGTTGGCTATTATGACACTATTTTACTGCCATTATGCAATCGGTAAAAAGGGTTGGCCAAAAATATCCAACGTGGATAACCTTCCGAGTAGTGGCCATTTCAAGAAAATGGCCACCATAGGCTCCACTATGACAATCATTCAACACATGTTCATTGTCGTCGTGTGTAAGGAATTGATGTAAAATGGTGTTGACACCTCGTCGATAAAGGACATTGCTGATAAGGAGGTATCGGGAATCTTGATGGCATATGCAGTGTCTATCATCACGACCAAGTTGTGATTAGAAATTTTTCATGCGTAGGTACATGAGAATGTCTCCGTAACATGGGTCATCTGACGAAATAGTGAAAAAATGTTTGTTTGGCAAGTTGATCGTGATTAGGGGTGATGTCGATAGGGAGGGTAGGTTGGTCATGAATTGTGCCAAGGCGAGGTCTTTGGTTCTCTTGGGTGTGAAAAATTCGAGATCATATTCTTGAATAATTATGATCCATTTCGCCACTCGGCCTTGAATGAGGTGGCGACTCAAGAGATAGACCATAGGGTTAGAATATGCCACTATTGTGGTCCCGCTCATAAGGATGTAATGGCATAATTTTTTAATTGAGAAGACAAAGTCGAGGGCCATTTTCTCCTCATTGGGGTAGCGCAGCGGTGGGCCAGACAATGTTTGAATTACGTAGTATATAACTTCTTCTTGACGGGAACTATCCTCCTAAACTAAGACTCCCAAAATGGCGTGCTTGGATGCCAAGACGTAGAGTATAAAATCCTTCAAGAATTCTAGGGGTGATATCAAGGGAGAGGAAGTCAAAGCTCATTCAATGCATCAAACGTGGCTTATTCCTAATCATCCCACACAAAAGGGACAATGGACCAAAGAAATCGCAAGAAACCATGAAATTTTGTAGTGTAGTCTAGGATGAATCGCCGGAGAAAATTATCCTTGCCTTGGAGGCTTTGTAATTGGCATATGGTGTGAGGGGATGGAAGATAAAGGATGGCTTGTACCTTCAATGTATCAATAGTGATTCCTTTCTGGGAAATGATGAATCCCAATGATCGATCGACCATAATGGAAATCACTCCCTTAAGAGGATTCAAACGGATATTGTATTTGCAACATCGGAGGAAGACTTGTCGTAGGTCTTCCAAGTGGTCTGAACGTTTTTTGGATCAAGCGGTGAGATCATCCAAATAGACAAGGATAATATGTGCCAAGTCATGGAAGAAAAAGGTCATGGCCCACTGGAAAGTGGCTCCCTCATTTTTAAGACCAAAGGGCATGATGCGATAAGTGAAGGTGCCCCATGGGGTGGTGGATGTCGTCTTGTATTGGTCTCCCTTACAAATATGAATCTAGTTATAACCGGATAAACCATCCATGAAGGATAGGACCTCATGACCTACACCTACATCGATGAGATGATAAATGAAGGGGATAGGGAAGTTATCTTTGGGACATGCTAGATTAATATCTTGAAAAGCAGTGAAGCTGCGAATGGTGCCTTATTTTTTATTTACTGGCATGGTATTGGATACCCATGTGGTATAGGCAATAGGATAAATGAAACTGGCTTGGAATAGTTTCTCAATTTCGGCCTTTACCGTGGGCATTTTGGATGGATGTATTGGGCATTGCTTCTGGAGGACGGGTGTAATGTTGGGCCAAGTGTCGATGTGATGCTTGACAATAGCGGGGTCGAGGCCTTGCATCTCAGTATATGACCAAGCCAAGATGTCACAGAACTCTTGAAAGAGTTTTTTGTAGGTGTTTACTTCAACGGGGGTACAAGATGTGCCTAAGGTGATGTTATCAACCACATCGGGTTTGACGGATATATCGACTTGGATGGTGGGTGATATATTGGCCATGTTACCTTCTTCGAAGGTGTTCGGAGCAAGGATGGGGTTTTTAAACCAATGCACATTGTTGTGAATAAAATATTTCGTTTCAACCTCAAATTGGTTGGCCTAAACTATGGTAGGATCCTTAGGAATGAAGTAGGATTGATGATGCATATCATCCCATGGGAAGTCTGGTTCGGTTAGTGCCTCGAGCATTTCCTCGTCGTTCTGAAAGAAATGAGTGTAGAGGTTAGAGGGTTCACTGGTTGACACCATGTAAATGGTGTTTATCTTCATCGATGAGGATTCTAGGGGGTGGATCTCCTCAATAATACTGATCGATGACTCTAAGGATGGTTGTCAAAGCTCAAGGAGCACCAGCTGATACTCTGGTAATTTAGGGCAGTGATGGGAATAATGGCCATAGATGCCACAAACTATGCAGGATTGATTGGTGCGCAATGATTTGTTTCCTACCTAAGGGGGTGTAATGTCCCCATTCAAATAAGTGCATAGTAAGACAATCCCATCAATCCTACTAGTTTCCTAGGTTGGATGGGAACATGTGGGATGGTAATAAGGAAGCTAATAAATGATATTTATACATTAGAAGGGTTCAAGCATTTAATAAATATGATGAATAAATAAATTCAAGAGAAATTCTAGGTGGCAAGTGGTTTTGGAGACATATGGAGGTGGTGGGACCCACACTAGCTTGATTTTTCAATGACACATGGCAGCTCTCTCTTGCCAATTCGAATTCATGGGAAGGTGAACACTCTTGGGTGAGTTGGTAAGTCATAACACATGGCATTGATCATATTAGGTCGAAATGGGATGGAATAGTAACCTCCATGGGAAAGGAAGAGTCAAATTGGAGACTAGTGGACACTTGGGCTAGATTCCCTAGTTTTATGACAACAATAATGAAGCATCTATGATATTTATGACAAAATTCAGACCTGACTTCTTACACCTGACCATTATGACATGTCAGCCCCAAAAATAGGCTCAAGGAAGGCGCTCATGGAGTTGGAGGAATCTAAAGAGACTCAAATTCGAATTTGGGAGAAGATGGAAGGTTGAAACTAGGAGACAAGTGGCAAATGAGGAATATTTTCTAAATGGAAAATTATTGAATCTATTGAGAGGATTTAGACCCCTTGAAGGCTAATGTTGGTTATAAAATGTAGAAATCAAGTATGATAATGGCTTTTGATGATTTGAGAAAAATTGCATTTGTGAAGAGAGAACTAGTGGATGACTAGTTTCTTGCCTTAGCCAATTTCGAGGGTGAAAGATTCCCATCCAAGTTGGTGTTTGGAGAGGCCACTCAGGTCTTTCATGGTGCTTTAATGGAGTTTTATTTGCAGTTAGCAGCTACAGGAAGTTTCATGGTTTGGTTTAGTGCAGCACTTTCTCTCCACCATTTCCAATTTTGAAGGCATATTCGGGCTCCTTGAGGGATTGCGCTTTGGGTGAGATATTGCACTCATTGGGAGAGATTCATATGATATTTTTCTGATTGTAATAGCTTAATATCCTCTGTTCTTCATATTCAGAAACTATCAGGTCGAAATACCCATTGAATGTATGCAAAATTATTGATTAATGAGCAAACAATGTCTGTTTCCCCAATGCTTTGATGTATGACACTATAAGGTTGATTATTTCGAATGGATGGATGATTCTATGATATATTTGTGATTAATATACTTCCATGGATATATTATACAAGTTTCATGTACTGTACTTGAGCATTTGAATCATTTTTACTCAGTTTGTTTGTATTGAGAGGTGAAATAATGCCATTTCCCCAAGGGTCGAATTGGGGGTTTTTGCTGTTGAATGTGATAGAGTTAGAACAGTAGTAAAAATCAATTAATGGTGAATATGAGACCTTAACCACATAATTAACACATTACATAACTCTGTTCATAAATTCATGGGATTTTGGAGGCATTTGGAAGGCCATTTGTAGTGTTACCCCGGGGGGATTTGATGCACAAATTACTAGTCAAAATTACCTATATTGATCAGAATACAAATCAAGTTTGCAGTAGTATTTGGAGGGCCATAGAACATCCCTGAACATAATATTCAAGTCTAAATACCATTCATACACTCCTACAGAATGTTTGGGAGCGTTTGGGTTCATTTGGAGGTCAAAACAGTAAAACTAGTCAAAGGTCGAAATTGGGGAAAAAGTGGAAAAATTGGCATTTTAATAAAATTTTGAAAAAGGGTCAATACAAGTGGTATCAGAGCATGTTATTGGCACCTGATGGTATTAACAAGAAGTCAAAATAATAATCCACCACCCTTTGAACCAGTAGTTGAAGAGGTTTTTGTTGAAGAAGAGGTAGTAGAAGAAGAGGAGTCTTTCACTGAAACCATGGGTAGAGAGGAGGATGACAAATTAAAACATAAGGAGGAACTTATTGCAACCTTAGATCCATGTGTCTCTAAACTTTCAGCAAACATGGATAGGATAGGTGATAAATTGTTGCAAGGATTCGAATTGTTGATTAGCCAGCTTCAAAGCATAGGGATAATAGGAGATAATGGTGGTTCACACTCAGGGGAAAAGATGAAAGGGAATGAGCATATTTTCTCAAGTACAGGACCTCATAATAGACATGATGAATTTCAAATCACACAAAGGCCTACGGCACCTAAATTTCTCACACCCAAAGAAGAGCCCAATCTTGAATTGGATTACAAGAAACTAGTAAATGATTGGAATGATTTGAATGAAGAGTGTAAAAGAGGTGTACCACTCAGTGATTACCTTGATGCTATGAAAAAGATTAATAGGAAGGGAGACAATAGGAGTCCATTCCAAAACAAAGAATTAAATAGTGCTATTGAAAAAATGTCACTTCCTACTTTTGATGGTTCTTCTCAAAATTCTACTAACACTTGGGTGCAAAAATTGGATGTATATTTTCAGCTGAATCCTATGTTGGAAGAGGATGCATTAAAAATGGCCATTTTGCATTTGGAAGGAGATGCCAATGAATGGTGGTTTCATGGGCTGAAAACCTTGGGTCATAATCAGGTTAAAACATATGGAGAATTTGTTGACAGGGTACTAGAAATATTTGAACAAAAAGATCCAGAATTGCCTTTCAAAGAACTAGCTCAATTGAAGCAAATTGGGTCCCCTACTGAATATATGATGGACTTTCAAAAATTATCAGTCAAGTTGGCTGATGTATCTATGGGAAGATTAGTATTTATGTTCATTGAAGGTTTGGCTGAACCCTTAAGAGGTTTGGTCAAAGCCCACAAGCCAACTACATTAAAAGATGCAATGAGCTTGACTAGGGATCTCCAAAATGTGCTTCCTAGAACGAGATTTCCTCCTAAGCCTAGCTATAAATTTGAAAAGAAACCTTGGAAAAGGGATGGATATGATAAGAAAACTTGGCAAAGAGAGTCATTTGAGAGGAATAAAAAAGAGGGACTAAACAAGGATGAACTTAGAAAAAAGAAACTATGCTTCACATGCTTCCAACCATGGACACAGGGGCACAAATGTACCAAAGGAAAGACTCAATACATAGAAGTATTTTCTGATAATGACGGGTATGATGGGGGAATGGATGAAGATGGACATATTTCAGATCAAGAAGAGGCATATGAGACAATAGTAGAAGAGGAAAGACAAGAATAAAATCATCATTCACCGGACAAAGCAAGAATGGCAGTGCTTTCAGCGGTACCTCGCTATCATACTATCCGATGCAAAGGTGTGGTACAAGGACAAAGAACTTCAGTTTTGGTAGATGGAGGAGCCACTCATAACTTCATTGATGTAGATATGGTAGAGAAAAGAAAGATACCTATTGAACCATTTGATGGCTTCACAGTTGTCATTCCCGGTCACAACACAATACAATGCAAAACATGGGTTCCAAAGCTGCAAGTCACCGTAGGTAACTATACTTTTGTTGATAGTTTTTATGTGGTTGATGTTGCTGATACTAATGTGGTTTTGGGAGTGCAATGGTTGTATTCAATAGGAGATCATATAGTAAATTATCAAATTCCCGAAATGAAATTCCAAGATTCAAAAGGAGTACAAAGAGTTGTGAGAGGGCAACAAACTTATCCAAATCAAGTAGTGACTTGCAATAGCATGAGATCTATATTGAGGCATGGGGATATAGAATGGAATGCTGAATTTCATATTACATCTCCAAAGCCAACTATAAATATTGTCAAACACCCAAAGGAGATAGAGAGACTTTTGCAAAAATATGAAAAGGTTTTTAGAGACCTTCCACATGGTAGGCCGCTGGATAGGGGGGTTGAGCACAGTATTGTTTTGGAGGAGGGTACTTCACCCATTCAGATACCACCTTATAGAAATCCTAAAAGGTTTCGAGATGAGATTGAAAAATCTATCCAAGAACTCCTAGAGTTGGGACTCATTAGACCAAGCTCTAGCCCTTATGCTTCTTCAGTAGTGCTAGTGAAGAAAAAAGATGGAACATTGAGAATGTGCATATATTATAGAGCCTTGAACAAAAAGACTATAAAGAATAGGTATCCTATTCCTAGGATTGATGAGCTCATGGATGAGCTGCATGGGGCCAAATACTTCTCAAAAATTGACCTTAGATCAAGGTATCACCAAATTCGAATGAAAGATGAAGATGTGCAAAAGACCGCTTTTCGATGTGATTTTGGCCACTTTGAATTTCTTGTCATGCCTTTTGGGTTAACCAATGCTCCAGCCACCTTTCAAGCATGTATGAATAGGATATTTTGCAAGCAACTAAGAAGGTTTGTTTTGGTTTTCTTTGATGATATTCTCATTTACAGTAAAACATGGGAAGAGCATTTGCAGCAGTTAGAGATTGTGTTGAAAATCTTGCAAGAAGAGTCCTTATTTGCTAAATTATCAAAATGTGAATTTGGAATGAAAGAAATACTGTATCTTGGGCACATTATTGGGCAAGAAGGAGTGAAGGTACACACTGAAAAAATCAGGGCTATCTTGGAATGGCCATCACCAAAAAATATTACCGAATTGAGAGGCTTTATTGGCATATGCACCTACTACAGAAAATTTGTGAAAGGCTTCTCCAAGTTGACTTCTCCACTCACTGATTTGACTAAGAAGGATGCTTTCAAGTGGGATGAAGAGACTGAAAAGGCCTTCCAAAAAATGAAAGATGTAATGAGTAGTTGTCCCATACTTGCACTTCCTGATTTTACTAAACCTTTTGTTGTGGAATGTGATGCTTCAGGTGGAGGAATAGGGGCTGTCCTAAAGCAAGGCCAACACCCCATAGCCTTTGAGAGAAGAAAGTTGCAGCCTCATGAAAAACTTTACTCCATATATGATAAAGAAATGTTGTCCATTATGCATGCATTGGCCAAATTCAGACAATATTTGGTGGGCAGTAAGTTTGTGGTGAAAACTGACTACAATAGTCTAAGACACTTTCTCACCCAAAAAGATCTAAATGAAAGGCAACAAAAGTGGGTAAGCAAGATTCAAGCTTATGATTTTGATATTGAATATGTAAAAGGAAAGAATAATATAGTAGCAGATGCTTTGTCAATAAGGCCTTCTTTTTCTCTCATGGATATTGCCAAGGATTGGAAAAACATGCTACTAGTTGAATATGCCAAAGACAAATTTGCTTGTGATGTGTTGGATGGAATCAAAGGGGATGATAATTATAATATTTTGAATGGGATGATATATTATAAGGGAGGAATTTATTTAGTTCATAACTCCAAGCTCAAGTACTGAATTTTGCAATAAGCACATGATTCCCCACTAGCGGGCCATCCGGGGATCTTCAAAACTTATAGACAGTTGAGGCAAAGATTTTTTTGGAAGGGGATGAAGGAAGATGTTCAGAAGTATGTGAATGAATGTAAAGCATGTCAGCAAAACAAATCAGAAATTACATGTCCAGCCAGCCTATTACAACCATTTCCCATTCCGGAGCAAAAATGGGACAGTATTTCCATGGATTTCATCACCGGATTGCCTAAATTCTTGGGTAAGGATTGTATCTATGTGGTAGTTGATAGGTTGACAAAATTTGATCATTTTTTTGCTGTTACATCATCTTTTAGTGCTGCACAAGTGGCTGATATTTTTTTCAAAGAAATCTTCAGATTGCATGGGCTTCCCAAGAGCATTGTCAGTGATAGAGATAGTAGATTCATGGGTGCTTTTTGGAAATAAATTTTTAGATTGGTAGGCACTCAATTGACTCCAAGTACCAGCTATCATCCACAAACTGATGGACAAACAGAGAGGGTAAACCAATGGTTGGAAGGATACCTAAGAAACTATGTGGGAGGGCAGCAAAAAGCATGGGCAAAATGGCTACACTTGGGTGAGTTTTGCTACAACACCACTTATCATATGTCAATAGGAATGTCTCCTTTCAAAGCACTATATGGTTATGATGCACTTACATTTTCTGACATTATATTTGGTGATAGTAGAGCCCCAAAGGCTAAAGATTGGGTGGAAGAGAGCCAAGAAATTGTAAAGCTCTTGAAAGACAATTTGCAGGTTGCTCAAAATAAGCAAAAACAATATGCTGATAGACATAGAGAAGAGAGAACCTTTCAAGTCAATGATTTAGTATATTTAAGGTTGCAGCCCTATAAACAAACATCTCTAAAAAAGAATGGAGCAGAAAAATTAAAACCAAGGTACTATGGGCCATACAAGGTAAGCGGAAGGTTGGAGAAGTAGGATATGAACTAGAACTTCCGGAAGGGAGTAAAATCAACAATGTATTTCATGTTTCTTGTCTTAAGAAAGCTCTTGGTCAGCAAATCATCACTTCAGAAATACTTCCTCCTTTGGATGATGAAGATCAGCTCACACTTGTTCCGGAAAAGATTTTGAAGACACGAGAAAGAAGGTTGAGGAGTAGAATCATCAAAGAATATTTAGTGCAATGGAAGGACTTACCAAATGAAGATGCCACATGGGAAGAGGAGAATATTTTGCAGCATCCAAATTTGAAATTGCTTGAGGACAAGCAATCTTGGGTGGGGAGGACTGTAATGTCCCCATTCAAATAAGTGCATAGTAAGACAATCCCATCAATCCTACTAGTTTCCTAGGTTGGATGGGCACATGTGGGATGGTAATAAGGAAGCTAATAAATGATATTTATACATTAGAAGGGTTCAAGCATTTAATAAATATGATGAATAAATAAATTCAAGAGAAATTATAGGTGTCAAGTGGTTTTGGAGACATATGGAGGTGGTGGGACCCACACTATCTTGATTTTTCAATGACACATGGCAGCTCTCTCTTGCCAATTCGAATTCATGGGAAGGTGAACACTCTTGGGTGAGTTGGTAAGTCATAACACATGGAATTGAGCATATTAGGTCGAAATGGGATGGAATAGTAACCTCCATGGGAGAGGAAGAGTCAAATTGGAGACTAGTGGACACTTGGGCTAGATTCCCTAGTTTTATGACAACAATAATGAAACATCTATGACATTTATGACAAAATTAAGACCTGAATTCTTACACCTGACCATTATGACATGTCAGCCCCAAAAATAGGCTCAAGGAAGGCACTCATGGAGTTGGAGGAATCTAAAGAGACTCAAATTTGAATTTGGGAGAAGATGGAAGGTTCGAACTAGGAGACAAGTGGCAAATGAGGAATATTTTCTAAATGAAAAATTATTGAATCTATTGAGAGGATTTTGACCCCTTGAAGGCTAATATTGGTTATAAAATGTAGAAATCAAGTATGAGAATGAATTTTGATGATTTGAGAAAAATTGCATTTGTGAAGAGAGAACTAGTGGATGACTAGTTTCTTGCCTTAGCCAATTTCGAGGGTGAAAGATTCCCATCCAAGTTGGTGTTTGGAGAGGCCACTCAGGTCTTTCATGGTGCTTTAATGGATTTTTATTTGTAGGTAGTAGCTACAGGAAGTTTCATGGTTTGGTTTAGTGCAGCACTTTCTCTCCACCATTTCTAATTTTGAAGGCATATTCGGGCTCCTTGAGGGATTGCGCTTTGGGTGAGATCTTGCACTCGTTGGGAGAGCTTCATATGATATTTTTCTGATTGTAATAGCTTAATATCCTCTTTTCTTCATATTCAAAAACTATCAGGTCGAAATACCCATTGAATGTATGCAAAATTATTGATTAATGAGCAAACAATGTCCGTTTCCCCAATGCTTTGATGTATGACACTATAAGGTTGATTATTTCGAATGGATGGATGATTATCTAATATATTTGTGATTAATATACTGCCATGGATATATTATACAAGTTTAATGTACTGTACTTGAGCATTTGAAGCATTTTTACTCAGTTTGTTTGTATTGAGAGGTGAAATAGTGCCATTTCCCAAGGGTCGAATTGGGGGTTTTTGCTGTTGAATGTGAGAGAGTTAGAACAGTAGTAAAAATCAATTAATGGTGCATATGAGACTTTAACCACATAATTAACACATTACATACCTCTGTTCATAAATTCATGGGATTTTGGAGGCATTTGGAAGGCCATTTGCAGTGTTACCCCGGGGGGATTTGATGCACAAATTACTAGTCAAAATTACCTATATTGATCAGAATACAAATCAAGTTTGAAGCAGTATTTGGAGGGACATAAAACATCCCTGAACATAATATTCAAGTCTAAATACCATTCATACACTCCTACAGAAGATTTGGGAGCGTTTGGGTTGATTTGGAGGTCAAAACAGTAAAACTAGTCAAAGGTCGAAATTGGGGAAAAAGTGGAAAAATTGGCATTTTAATAAAATTTTGAAAAAGGGTCATTACAGGGGGGTTGACAATTGAACGAAAAGAATGTTTTTGTTATCATACAATGAATCCATATGGGCATGAAGGTAAGGCAAGTGTAGACAGTTATGCATAGCATGAACCAAGGTATCGCATAAAGCACATTTCGTGGTTGCACAGGCATTAGGAGGGGGGTTCACATCTTTGTTCACAGTTGATGGGGTGTCAGTTTTCGTGGATTTTACCCCAGATATTTTGGGAGGCTAGAGAGCGGGGTTGTGGGATTTTTTTTCCAACATGCTAGAAGGAGGGTGATTGGCAGTGTTAATTGGTTGAACCAGTTGAAGAACGACCTATGGGGTTGGTACTAAATTTGATGCAGGTAGGTACCAGATAGGGAGTCCTAAGTCAATCCCGGGAGTTTCAATGTTGCCAGGATCGAAACGCTTCTGAATCCTAATGGGGGAAATAAGAAAGGGATTGTGTGGATTGGATTTTCTCCCACATGACTGGGTATTGATGACAGTTGAGGTTCAGGTGGATGTTGGTGTTGCGGAGGAGGTACCGATTGGGCTACATGATACCTTGCAGGAGTTATTTGGCCTGATGAAAGAGTGCACAAATCTAATAGCTCGACGGCTGGTGGGGGTGGTGGTAAGGCAACACAGGTGGAAGTCATCAGGGCCTTGGAGTAGAAACCCGATCCTATTATGGAAATCAAATAAGTAGGCACGCCCAAGATAGGTTTGTCGACCATGGAAAGGATATTGTTAGGCGTCGTGGGAGTGTTTGTGTCTTAGTAAATGAGTTGGTCAAGTTTGATGACCCATCCCTCATGGGGTAACATCATGATACCGAACACAGATGAGTTGACAATCTTCATCACGTACATGTAGATGTGTCCGAGAAGGAGGTTATAGTCGAGCTGGGCGTTTACGACTTCGATTTCAATCAAGACGGTTTTTCCAGCTAGTTGGACAGGGATGTTGGCAAGTAGGCCTTGAGGTTGGGTTGAACAACCCTCGTAAGCTCTAAGGGATGTCGTTGATGCTTGCAAAGGAGGGGATCCTAGTTTTTTCCATACAAATGTGGACATGACGCATGTGGAGGCGCCCTTATCAATGATGCATCGGTGTATAGCTAGGTTTCAAACCATCACTGAGATCTGAAATGAAAGAGACAAAGGCATGTGGGTTTCTGACTGATCTAAGTTGAATGCCATCAGTCTTGAGTCCGAAGGGTCAATCGCACCTACCACAGATACCGATGTTTTTCATTATCCAGGTAAGTTCTTTAGAACTTCTAAGGATGACATGGAAGCGGGGAACTGGGCCAATTCATCCATAATGTTATAATTGGGGGTGGCGCAAGCATTGGGGTTATTAGTAATGTGACATAGAGGGAATTTGGTGGATTTGGGAGCTGCTTCGTTCGGCGGTGGTGGTAGATGTAATGACTGGTCAACGGTGGTTGACATGGTTTCCTTATCTGTTGGTATGGGTTCTGTAGCCGAACCATATTGGTTACGTTGAGTCTAGAGATTTACATTATCTGATGACATCATTAGAAGGTGGTGGAATCCTGAATCAGAGACCTGACTTATGGATGCACCATAGGTGGAGGGTGGTTGTGTGGTGAGGACCCCTTGCGTAGGTAGGGGTTTTTGCAATGTCATAGGTTGCACCATAGTGACTCCTTGTGTGGGTAATGGGTTTTGTAACACCATAGGAGGTTGTGTCATTTGAGGTGATTGAGTTTGTTCCTAAGGAGATGTGGTAGTGTTGCGGTGGTTAGCCTTGTCCCAAAGCTGGTGGGATACCACTAAGTGGGGGCAATGGTGAGTGTAGTGTCCATAAAAATTACAGAAGAAACAAGGATGATTGGTTCCAAACTATGGGTTCTTACCTTATCGGGGAAGTTGATTGGGGTCTTGATTCATGAGATTGGGCCAATTATTAACCGAAGGGTTAGGGAGAGGTCCACCCCTCCCTTGGCATTGATTGTTTACGTGATTACGTCTGCATCTTCTGTCTTGTTGGCCTTGCTGGTTGTTGGGGGTGGGTTGGTTTGGTTGTTGGTTCTACTGAGCATAAACCTATCATTGAGGCATAGGGGGAGTCTAATGTTGGGAAAGTGTGGGGGGAACCTGCAGTGGATAATAGGTAGGGGGAGCTTGAGGTTGAGGGGGAGAGGGAGCGGGTGGCGGATGGTATTAATCTAGTGGGGCCGCAGGAGGGGGGTACTCTTGTTGGTTATGACCATAGCTAGGTTCCACGTATGTGGGCCCATATGTTTGGGAATTTTGGGCCGGTGGCGCATATGATGGTGTTTCTCCAGAATGGATTGTTGTGCGTGAAAAGTCGAGACCGCAGCTCATATCGGATTGCGTGGATGCTGGAGGAAAATGTACGGAAGGTCAGTCGGTGGATGAAATGTGGCCAATAATTCCATCTGCGGCATAGGATTCCCCGTGTCTCCTTCTGAGAAGTATCGACACACAGGGTGTAGGGTAATATGGTGTATAGGTACCCTGATTCAGCGTAGAAGATGTCGAATTGTTGGCATTTAAGGATAGCCTCTTATTCAATTTGTGGTTGTTCAGATGCCACATCCTTAGAGATGGCTGGTTTAAAATGTTTCAGAAGCCAATCTAAAAAGATGCGATCGTCTAATTTAATCTTACACAAACTACGGTTCTTATGCCATTCATGGATGTGGTCCATGATATGGGTGGTCGTGTTTTGTCTGCAAGATAGAAGGATCTCAACACAACCATCGCAATGAACTGGTAACTAGAAGAACTGCAGTAAAGTCAAAGTGAGGGACGTAAATGTAAAATGGGTCCCATGTGGTTGGTCAATGTACCACTTGGCTACAATGCTAGTGAAAGTTTCTTGTAGTAGATGTACGAGTAAAGTCGTCCACTATGGATTTAGAGGAACACCATAGGTGGAATGACATCATATGGTTCTGGGGGTCTTCACCACCCTTCCCTTCGAACTTGGGTATGTCTGAAGGGATCTTGGTGGGCATGGGAGGCTAGTAGGATCATGTCAAATGGGGTCATTGGTCAATCTAGCCAGGTCAGGGAGGTTGAGACTGGCCATGAATGGAAAACTTATAGGAGGATGTGACATGGAAGGGTTGACCTGTGTGCTAGCCATGGCGGGGAGCGTGAGGCTACCACCGCTGAATGCGGGTATATGGGGGTTAGTCGCAATGGGAATTGAGGAGCTACCTATGTGGGGAGGAGGGATATGAAAGGAAGAGGTAGTGACCCCAAGGGTAGTACCATTGACCGGAGGGGATATGGTTCTCGAGACGGGATTGCTACCTATGGGTATGGATGTCGTGGTTGGGTGCATAATGGAGCTAGGGGTAGGTCCTATGGAAGTAGGGATAGAGGGTCCCATGGATCCTATAGATGGGATAGATATTGTAGTGGAGGAAGGACCGCTAGCTTGTCCACCTCCAATGACTCCTCTGTAGAACTGGTTGGGGTTCATCCCGGCCATGGGGATAGATGGATGTGTGTGTACGGGTGACTGTGCCTCGTAGTCAGATGTGAAATAAGCTACGTCGGGATGAAGATCCGGTGACAACAATGTACATATCAAGGGAGCATGATGATTAAGGTTTAATGGAACATGTTGATGGGACTTCCCCCATAGTCTATGAGATTATCTCATGGGATCAATGATGAATGATGTCATGCGTGTAGGAGAGGTTAAGTAAAATGCTCAAAAATACAACTACCGCTGTGTGTGTAGAAGGAGAGATCTCAACAAAGTGGCACTCAAGCCAATCAACAAAGTCTATTGCGATCATGTGTCACATTAGGCGAGTAGTAGGGAGTGTCCAGAATGCCAACAAGCAGTACTACCTAAAAGTAAAATGACGCACTAACCTAAAGGGTATCGAAGCATGCAAAAAACTAACTAAAATATATGGAAGCTCATGCAAATCATATCCCCTACAGGGTGATGAAATCCATAGTCATAGAATATGAAATGGAGAACTGAATAGATAAGGGGTATCCCTCTACCGAGAGGGATCACAGGTAAAAAGATACCTAGGAGAATGGCAACTAGGCTACCTTGTTCATGACACGTACAGAAAGGAAATTCATCATTTCATCCCTTTGGTCGCTACACCCATGGTATGGAGGCCTGGTAATGTAGTGAATACTATGAGAAGGTTTCCTTTAGAACTAACTGGAGAGCAGTAGTACACGTAGTCTTCTGGAACCAGTCTCACGAATTTCCCTCCTAAGGAAGAGGCCTTTCCAAAAAAAAGGATTTTAATCGTGCCAAAAATTAATAGGGGATTTTGGTTCCCTAAGAGACAACTGCTAAGTTTCAGGTGTAAATTAGCAAAGTGGGGTTACTTGGATGACTACCCCCAGTTCCCTACCTAGCTAGAAGATTGTTTTTGGTCCCCAAGCAAGGTTAGATGTGTGTTTAGTTAAAAAAATATAGTCTCACTTGATGTTTAGGGTGTGAGTGGGTGCACGAGTGGTGTGTATGATGTTGGTCCACTTTATGATGACCTGGGTTCAGTGAAGTTATTGTAGACACAACAAAACCCCTTTCACTGGCCCTCTCAGCATCAACCTGTGAATAGGATGAAGTCTCACCCGAAGTGAAGTATGGGGGGTTACAGAATCACGTTTCTGCAACCATGGTAATGTGCATATGTGGTTAACGACCTTGCAACATGTCCCTTCCTTAACATATACTTAACAAGACAATATAAACATATGACTTCGTACTTCGTAATTACCAACATCCTACAAAACTACGCTGACTTGTTGTTGTCTTTATCCTTATAATTACGCATTCATCATGCTTAGTGTTACTTCCAAATATTCATACACATGTGTTCCGTTCACTTAACATATGATTTCCATTTACATACACATGAAATAAAATACATAAACGCATGATAACATGAACTCAAAACATGCCATAAACTCATACATAACACATAGATTTACGCGGTTCACCCCCAGGTGGGAGATACATCCATAGGAACTTTTCTTATATTAATTGGAAGGGTAACAGTTCCAGTCTACGCACTCAGCTGCAAAATATCCTCTACAATCAGTTCTCTATGCACTTAGTTGTAGAGTTTGTTCCCTCTCAGTCTAGCTCTAACAATCCTCTAATGTCAGAATTTGTCTAACGTCTGAACCCTTCCTTATACAAAAATACCCATATATATATATATGTGTGTGTGTGCCTAAAGGCCACATATTACAATAACTATGGGCCAACCCCCATAGTACCCAAAACCCAAAAACCATGTGGTTCACCTATAGACCACGCTTAGCTTTAGCTTCATTGTCCCTTCGACGCCACTTCTTATGACTCTGACACTTCTCTGATAGGCACAGTTTCGAATTTGTAGTGGCGTCTCCTTTACACCACTCCACTTATTTACTTTATGCTCATGTAGTAGTCAGTTCATTGCTCGGTCTTTAACTGCTTCAACCACCTCTGGTTGTCCTTAGTACTTTGTCTTTACTAAGGAAACATGTTCTTTCCTGTTAACTGTACTTCGCTCCATATCCTCTCCCATGTATTTGCAGAGTCGCTTGTCTCCAAAACTAGTCAATGTCAGGCCTTTCCTAACTTTACTTTGCGTCCAAAACTTCATTTACTTGGGATGCACCCAACAGGACCATAACACTTACGTGTGGCTCATCCCCGAGCTACTTACATTGGGATTCCTTGCCTTCGTAGCACTTGGTGTGTCCATCTTCGTTGCAAACTCTTTATATGTTGTGGTCATCTTCCTAACAATCTCCTTAGTCTCTTGCTCGTATTCTTTCACTGTGTCGAGCAACATCATGGATATTGGTTCTTCCATTTGCTCCTTTACCTTGCTCTATGTTGTGCGAAGCTCTTGCAGCTTCATCTCGATCTCTTCAGAGAGTGCCAATGCCTCTTCTTGCATAGGTTGCAACTCTGCTGAAGTTTCAGCTTCCTTCGTTGTTAATGCCTTTAACTCTTTCTGAAGCTCCTTTGTCTCAGCTAAATTCTATATTATTTTCCTTAGCGACAAATCCTTCATAGCCATGTTCATTGTGTCAAGGTCCTTCTGCTTCATTTGGACTTCATCCTAAATTTTCTGTAAGTTCGGGTCTTCTTGCAGTGTGGCCCATGACTCAGTCACTTCTTCTAGCAAATATTGACACCTCGTAACTTCTGCAGAGATGTTCTTTGTTGAATTCTTCAGTTCTTCAGCCCTTGCTTCCTTTACTTCTGGTGGCATGCCAAGTTTTTTCTTAGACTCTAAGTCAGCAATCTTTTCTTTGTAACCAATCTCCATATCTTCGACTTTTGCTTTGAGATCGTCTACTGCAGCACCAATTTTAACAATGGTCGCTTCTACCTCAGGTTCTTCTTCGAAATCTAGGATCTTCGTACAGACTTTTGTGATGGCCTTCTTCAACTTCTTCTGCTTCTCATGAGCATTTTATAGCTCATTCATCTTCTCTCTGCATTCATTCCCCAGCTCTTTTTCTTCTAACTTAAAATGTTGGTTGTAAGAGATCATATATCTATCTTTAATTTCTTCTACAACTTGCAGATGTAGATCATGTAGGCCTTCAATGGGAAACATTCCCACATTAATATTGTTGAATATTGTAACTTCTAAGAATATTATATTTGTATATTATTTATTCCGGAGATGTTCCATACCTTCGATGTGATTATACTATGAATCCGGAGATGTTTATTCCTCCGAATTGGTTGTGGTAACTAGGGTTATTAGACCCACCATGTGGGGGTTGGTCCAGTCAGTTATAATAGGTTATTTAACCTAATGGTTAAAAACGAGCCTACATGTACTTGTGTAAAATACATGTCAGTGTAGTGTATAAATAGAGGAGGTATGTTCCTCATTTGATACACTCACTCACTTAAGAGAGGCGCACTTGTGGAGGAGAGGTCTGCTATGGTGGAGGAGGAGATCATGTCTTTGGTTTGCATCTTTGTATATTGTTGGTCATCTATATTGAGGAAGCTTTACTGTGTTTTCTACCCCGTGAGGGTTTCCCAGGATAAATCTGTGTCTCTTGTGTTTATGCTATGCTTGTTGTTTCTTCAGTGATCCTGTATATGCCATTATTGTGAAATGGAATGTAATGCTACTATTTTATGTCTTAGCATATTGAATTTTAACATGGTATCAGAGCTAACCTGAAGGAAGGCAATGTATGGCACTTACGACACTTGCTTCTCTTGCGACAATTTGAAGGTTAGGGTTTTATATAGCAAAAACCAGTCATCGTGGAACATTCTCTATAAATCCATTTATGCAAAGTTTCAGGATCTGAAAAGTTTACAGGTCATAGATAACATCCCCAGGTACCTTGTGTCCAAAGGGAACCCTCAGATTCGTTGTACTTTATGAGTTATGATCAGTACAAGTTAGGGATTCTGCCTCTTCCAGATCTCAGTCAAAATCAGGTGACCTTGGAAAAAAGGTCATAACTTGGGCTAGGAAGCTCCAAATGAAATTTTGTAAAAAGTGACAGGTAGTAAATAGACTTTAATATCTCAGGAAACGTTTTCAGAGGCCGAAGGTGAACCAATGACACGTGGCACGCCGTACAAGTTCGCTCTCCGGTTTTATCCCATAAACAGGTCACGTTGCGACACTTGGAATAACTCTCTCTCAGAGAGTCCAATTGAGGTAATACTTGTCAGTATGGAAAGATAACAGGGCGGGATATCTCAAAAAACGTTTTCAAATGTCGAAGTTCAAACAGTGACATGTGGCACGCCGTACAAGTTCGCTCTCCTGTTTTATCCCATAAACAGGTCACGTTGCGACACTTGGAATAAATCTCTCTCAGAAAATCCAATTGAGGTCAGACCTGTCAGGATGGAAAGATGACACATCAGGCTACTATAGAAAACGTTTTCAGACCCTGTGGATCAGAAATTTCAGAGTTATAGCAGAAACAATCAGGTGCATATTTCTGTCAAAACAAAATTATTTTTGGAGCACCTTTATTCATGGCTTCCGGAATTTAGGGTTTCGGAGAAAGTTAGAATTTTTGGAATCGGAGTCCACGGATGGAAGCTCCTCAGAAAAATAAGAGTTTAGAGCCTTGGATTGAAACTTTTGATTGGACAGAAGGGTGGTCTTCATTAAACCCTAGTTTGGGTTCCTATCGAGAAGATCTAGAAGTTTCGAAGGCAATTTTGAGGGGTCAAATTTTGGAGATTTCAAAATTGAAGAAAGCTAGGTTGATCAGCTCAGCAAGACACATTATTCCATCCATTCAGAAGTGTGAAAGTCAAAGATTGAATTTTTAGGGTTTCTCTAGCAAACCCTAATCAAGCTCCAGATCAAGTTTCAAGGGGAGTTGAGGCTAAGGCTTTACATAAGAAGACTACAAAAAATCTCGACAGGTATGACTTAAGGAGGTTCAGGTATGCCTTGAAATCTGATTCTTGATTAAAGTTCATAATGTGTTTGTATTCATGTTATTTATTAGTACAATCTTGATTAATGTTATTAATTGTCTTATCACCCTAGTAACAATATGAATGCATGTGAATTATCGAAGACATTCATTGATTAGGGCTATATGATTGTACTTATGCATTATGGTGTTGTGTGAGGTTGATGTTTTCTGCTAACAAGACACAGGTACATCACAAAAGACAAATCAAGTTCCATGACCATGACAACATGAAGACAAAGACTCACGAGGTATGTATGACTTTGTTATATCATGTTTAACCTACGATACATGCAGGTTCTAGCTCAGGATCTCTAAATCGTTGAAGAGATTGTTTAAGTATGTTGTACATAACTAGCAGGTATACTAATCCTGGTATGTTTTCCTATGTCATGTTAGAATCTTACCTTGTGTAAGTATACTTGATATGATTGGTTAGTAATCAAGGGTTTATGCATATTATGTCTCTTATCTTGGTTGATGATTTAACTAACTAGATCAAACAAGAATATGCATGAGTAAAAGAAGACTTCCTTGAAACCTTGAATACTAATGATCATGACTCTACATATTCAAGTTTATTTAGAATTAGAATGTTTTGATAATATTGAGAATATACTAATGAATATATGTTTGTGTATGAGATCATGAGGATGACACTAGTGTACACATGAGCATGCACAATGGTACATAATGAATAGAAGTTTAGAAGACATACAGAAGATCAAGCGGGAGGCAACCACACAAACATAAAAGATAAGTATTTGGGTTGTTATTAGAAAGAGTAAATGATATTGCTTGTATGCATATTTGTATTCCTAGAATATATCATGCTGAGTGTAAAAATTCATAAAGCATTGAACAGTATACTACTAATATGCATATGATTGGTAAATTGGACAAACATTCCATTGTTTCTTGTCTAGAATGAAACCTCTTTGCTGACATGCTGAGAGTTGTGAACACTCTCGATAGTATGTTTTGGTAGAGATGGAAGGCATCTAGATAGCCACTGTATGCATACAAAATATGGGAAACTGTTGTGCCAAAGTATTGGTCAAAATAGTTGTATAACTATGTAAATGATATCTGTATGCATAATAGGTTATCATATCAATATGATTTGATGATTATGAAGTATTACTAATCATGTACTTAATTTTTATTTGTAGGAAAGATCATGATGAATGATGAACTCTGAACAAGCGATGGATGTCCAACAAAATATTTACAAATCAAACACACTATAGAAAGCTTGTGGTTAAGAGATTCTCTTAGAAAGAGGAAGAGAATCATGATGAGATGTTTTGCTCCAAGGGACTAGATAAGACCATTCTCTTAATAATGTAATCAGGTTTTGTATGGGTTCCCAGGATCGGTAGTCAATTGATGAGCTTAATGATCATCATGGGTGATGTGGATCTCAACCTTTTCTACAAGGTTGAATATGGGTTCTAAACACATATGACATGGATGCAAGAAGGAACTCACCACAGAGTTCGAATGATTTTGAGGCTCATATTAGTAGACCCATCTGACGAGAAATGGCACAGATAGATATGCAGAAGATCACTCAATGCTGAGTGTGAATAATGGACAATTGACAGCTTCATGACAAAGCTTGGGCTTTACCAGAAGTAAAGTTGTTCCTAACCTTTACCTTAAGGTTATGGATGATGAACCTAGCATACCATTATTGTATGACGATGATCTCTTTCTAACAAGGAATGAGAAACAGGTCATGAAAATGGCTGCAGAAATGAAAATGAAAGATCTTGGATTAATGCACTACTTCTTAGGTCTAGAAGTATGGCAATATCCAAAAGGAATCTTTTAAATCAAGGTAAGTATGCTGTGAAGTTTCTAAAAAGATTTGATATGTTGGAGTATAAAGCCATGGCCACTCCCATGGACTCCAACTTGAAGTTGTTAAGTTAATGACTCATCGTATTTAGTGGACCTAACCCTATATAGACAAATCATTGGGTCATTGATGTATTTAACAAATACTAGGCAAGATATATGCTTTGCTGTAAATACCCTAAGTCAGTATCTAGTAGAACCTAGAAAGGTGCACTTAATAGCTACAAAGCATGTAGTGAGGTACCTAAAAGGTACATTAGATTTTTGGTCTATATTATCTTGGAGGTCATGAAATCCGTTTACATGGTTACTCAGATTCTGATTGGGCAGGAAGTTTATCAAACATAAAGAGTACATCAAGTGGATGTTATAGTCTTGAATCTGCCATGATCTCATGGTTCAGCAAGAAACAATCTAGTGTGGCTCTCAGTATTGCTGAAGCAGAATTTATGGCTGTCTGCTCTGCCAGCTGTGAAGCAGTATGGCTTCAGAAGCTTTTATAAGGAGTGTTTGACTTAGAAATGGATCCCACTGTGATTATGTATGACAATCAAAGCTGCATTAAGATGACTGAAAATCCTGTGTTCCATGATAAGTCAAAACACATAGAGATCTGATACTTCTATATACGAGATATGGTGCAAAGAGGAGTTATCAAGCTCGAATATATAAGCACTAAGGATCAGATTGCTGATATCTTGACTAAACCTCTGTCTCGAGTGAAGTTTGAATACTTTCGAGACAAGCTTGGTATAGTTCAAAAGAACTCTCCTCGAAAGGGGGAGTAGCATAGTATCTGATAACAAGTTTGTCTCATCAATGATGAGGTTACCTATTTACTGCACTTAGTTACTTAGAATTATTTTTAGGACCCTTATATTTTTACTTTTGATGATAGATGTATACATACTTTTGATGATAGATGTATTAGTGAGTATACATGCTTTTGATGATAGATGTATACATACTTTTGATGATAGATGTATTAGTGAGTATACATGCTTTTGATGATAGATGTATTAGTGAGAATACATGCTTTTGATGATAGATGTATACATGCCTTTAATGATATATGTATTTGATGCTATTGATGAGGATACATGTTTTGATATACATGTTTTGATGATGAGGATACATGATGCCTTGATGTACTTGTATGGATGAAGATACTTGTACCCATGATTGACATACAAGGGGATTGGATCATCCCTGGACTTCAGTCCTAAAGAGAGCAGTAGACGTATGTCTTCGAGAATGAAGTCCTTGGTGGACTTGAGGGGATTGGATCATCCCTAGACTTCAGTCCTAAAGAGAGCCGTAGACGTATGTCTTCGAGAATGAAGTCCTTGGTGGACTTGAGGGGATTGGATCATCCCTGGACTTCAGTCCTAAAGAGAGCCGTAGACGTATGTCTTCGAGAATGAAGTCCTTGGTGGACTTGAGGGGATTGGATCATCCCTGGACTTCAGTCCTAAAGAGAGCCGTAGACGTATGTCTTCGAGAATGAAGCCCTTGGTGGACTTGAGGGCATTGGATCATCCCTGGACTTCAGTCCTAAAGAGAGCCGTAGACGTATGTCTTCGAGAATGAAGTCCTTGGTGGACTTGAGGGGATTGGATAATCCCTGGACTTCAGTCCTAAAGAGAACCGTAGATGTATGTCTTCGAGAATGAAGTCCTTGGTGGACTTGAAGGGATTGGATCATCCCTGGACTTCAGTCCTAAAGAGATCCGTAGACGTATGTCTTCGAGAATGAAGTCCTTGGTGGACTTGAGGGGATTGGATCATCCCTGGACTTCAGTCCTAAAGAGAGTCGTAGACATATGTCTCCGAGAACAAAATCCTGAATGAACAGGTAAGGGGATTGGATCGTCCTCAGACTTTAGTCCTTTGAATTGAGCCGTAGACATGATGTCTCCGAGAACTAAATCCTTAATGAATAGGTAAGGGGATTGGATCGTCCTCAAATTATGGTCCTTTGAATTGAGCCGTAGACATGAGGTCTCCGAGAATTGAATGATAGGACTGGATCATCCCTGGACTTCGGTTCAAAAGGTACATGATAGGACTGGATCGTCCCTAGACTTCGGTTCAAAAGGTACATGATAGGACTAGATCATCCCTGGACTTCGGTTCAAAAGGTACATGATAGGACTGGATCGTCCCTGGACCTCGGTTCAAAATGTACGTGACAAATCCTAGAATTGTTCTAGGCTACATCCAGCATGAGACAGGGCTGGCTCTGTAGATATGTTACATCCAGCATGAAACAGGGCTGGCTCTGTAGATGTGATACATCTAGCATGAAACAGGGCTGGCTCTGTAGATGTGATACATCCAGCATGAAACGGGGTTGGCTCTGTAGATGTGATACATCCAGCATGAAACAGGGCTAGCTCTGTAGATGTGATACATCCAGCATGAAACAGGGCTGGCTCTGTAGATGTGATACATCCAGCATGAAACAGGGTTGGCTCTGTAGATGTGATACATCCAGCATGAAACAGGGCTAGCTCTGTAGATGTGATACATCCAACATGAAACAGGGTTGGCTCTATAGATGTGATACATCCAGCATGAAACAGGGCTGGCTCTGTAGATGTGATACATCCAGCATGAAACAGGGCTGTCTCTGTAGACATGACACATCTAGTATGAAAGAGGACTGGCTCTGTGGCGGTAAATCCTAGATCTGATCTAGGTCACATCCAGTATGAAAAAGGACTGGCACTGTGGTTGGGATTAGATCGTCCCTAGACATGAGACTTGTCTTAAGGAGATAAGGATTGATCATCCTGGAACTTGATATGGATTGTATCATCCCTAGACCTATGTCCTAAAGAGAGCAGGATTGATCATCCTTTAATATGATCATGTGATGATGCTGATGATCGATGCTGATGATCGTGTGATGACGATGCTGATCGTGTGATGTCGATGCTGATGATCGTGTGATGACGATGTTGATCATGTGATGGCGATGCTGATGATCGTGTGATGACGATGCTGATGATCGTGTGATGACGATGCTGATGATCGTGTGATGATGATGCTGATGACGATGCTGTTGATCGTATGATGATGATGCTGATATTCGTGTGATGACGATGATGATGATCGTGTGATGACGATGTTGATGATCGTGTGATGACGATACTGACAATCGTGAGGATTCAGATATTGATGTTGCTGTAGCTGTTTGAGTACTGCAGAAGATAAAGACTCAGTACTGAAGATGTTGATGTTCCAGTATTGAAGATGTTCCAGTAACTAGTTGAGTTACTGATGATGTTGAGAAAGCTTCCAATGATTTATAGATGTATCATGTATGATGTATGACTCGTTGCTCCTGCGGATGTTGTTATAATATCCTTCTCGTTAAGGGGGAGTGTTGAATATTGTAACTTCTAAGAATATTATATTTGTATATTATTTATTCTGGAGATGTTCCATACCTCCGATGTGATTATACTATGAATCCGGAGATGTTTATTCCTCCGAAATGGTTGTGGTAACTAGGGTTATTAGACCCACCATGTGGGGGTCGAGCCAGTCAGTTATAATAGGGTATTTAACCTAATGGTTAAATACGAGCCTACATGTACTTGTGTAAAATACATGTCAGTGTAGTGTATAAATAGAGGAGGTATGTTCCTCATTTGATACACTCAATCACTTAAGAGAGGCACACTTGTGGAGGAGAGGTCTGCTATGGTGGAGGAGGAGATCATGTCTTTGGTTTGCATCTTTGTATATTGCTGGTCATCTATATTGAGGAAGCTTTACTGGGTTTTCTACCCCATGAGGGTTTCCCAGGATAAATCCGTGTCTCTTGTGTTTATGCTATGCTTGTTGTTTCTTTAGTGATCCTGTATATGCCATTATTGTGAAATGGAATGTAATGCTGTTATTTTCTGTCTTAGCATATTGAATTTTAACAAATATCCAAGTGTGTGAGCTTCTGCGCACCTTCAATGGTTTCATCAGATGGAAATACCACGTTCGTCAGCTCTATGCTGACTAACCAAGGTCGCATTGTTAGTGCACGCATTTTTTCTTTTTCTTCCTATTGACTCCTCTGATCTATCTTTAGAGTATGATTCTATCATTAGATCTCTCTGGACTTGCTCTACTCTTGCCATCTTAATTTTTAGTTTCGTGATGCTCTCTACCATGCTTGCTTGGAGTTTCTCTTTCTTACTATATTTTATTGCGAGCATCTCTTCAATATGCTCGTGGACTCTAGCTGCGATGCAGTCATAGTCATCACATGCAACTTCACATCAAGCAGAGTCTTACTTGATTTATGCTTCTTTCTTTTCGATCCCTTCGGCACAATTGTGTCAGGATTCTTCCTCTTTTCTCTTGATAAAAAATTATTAGCTTGTTGTAGTTCTTGTTCTTGACCTTGCTCTTCTTCTTTTTATTGGGTGTCGCTTTCATTGGCGCTTTCCTCAGATGTCATGATCAATGAATCTGGTGCATCAATTTTCCATTCAGGTGGCCAATATTCAATGATGAGGTCAATATTCTATGGATCCAACTGATATTGACCCTCATACCATTCTGGGTTTGCTGGTCCTCTAGGCTGTATGAATATAAAGTGGAGGCCCACTTTGAATCGCATCTTTCAGATATATGTTGTTGTTATTTAATTAGGAATATGTGAAGTGCACTTGATTACTTCGCATAGCTGCTCATAAAATGTGTACAGCTGCACATTGTTCACTCTTTGTCTTTTTGGCCTTGAATTGATCCACATGTTCTCATATCTGGGTCCACGGAAGTCTCCAATGAACACCGATACACTTTGTTGGTACTTTGGCTCTTTCCATCCCACGAATGTGATTAGGACTATCAACCATCTATAATGAAATTGATAGTTGTTTTCTTGCGCATCCGCCATATCGTCCATGAATTCATTCAAAAGGTAACTTGGCCAATTGTATTGTAGTCCATCCTTAGCATTAGCAGCTAAGGATTCGCAATGGTCGGCAATTCTATCAGTATGCATTTCCTTAATATGTTTCCTACAAGCAGTTGTACCATGAACCGCATGGAAACATCCTTAATTTGATTTGCTTGATAGCCATGAGTTCCTTTTACCAAGCCGAATTCGCTCTTCTACCTTCTTGTGAGTGATTTGTCTTTATTCTTGCCTGCGAATTGTGTTGCAGGGCCAGTGCCTCATTTTCTTAAGTACGCAATTATGTATATAAGGTCAATTTTGATATCAATCTTACGGTTTAGACACAAGTATCCCTGGTGCGTGCATGAAAACAATGTATGCACAACTGCTGTAAGCTCTGGACTTCAGGAAAAATGTGAAATTCTGTTAAAAATCAAATTAACACCCTTAACCAAGTGAAGGCAGAACCATATTTTTACTATGCACACACAACATGAAGAAAAAATACAAGTACATAAGAGAATAGTCCTCTCTGATCTAATCACTACTTCCATAACTGGAGAGATTGTGTGAAGAAATAAGAAGCCTAAAGAGACAAGGTTCAGTGATTGAACTGCTCAATTGAAGGCTCAAATCTAGTCTGCATCAGTCAACAGTGAGAAGAAATGCACAAGATTGCATTAATTGTACTTGAATATGCTAAAGTTGTGACAAAAGCCTAAAAAACTATGGAAAGGGGGTTTTTGAGAGAAAATAATCAAAAATCTTGAAAAGGGATAATCCCACATTGAAAAGAGAAACTTGAGAGCCCATTTCCCAATGCTATAAAACAGAGGCATTTGGGGCATAGTAGAGGAGGACAAAGGAAGAGCAAAGGCATGCTGGAGAGATTTGGAGGATTGGAAATATCAACTTATTCATCAAAAGAAAGGGTGGAGAAAGGATAGCTCACGGCAAAGGGAGAAGGATGCATCTCAAGCTTCATGGTAGATATATACTTTCTTCTCTAGCTTAATATGAAATGATTCAAGTTTCCTTCCATTTTGTTTGCATTCATGATGGCTTTAGATATTGAGAAATGCTTGATAGTTGATTAAAGATCTTAGGAAATTTGTATTAATTGTTTCATATCTGACATTGGAACTCACCATTTCATAGTAAGATAGCTTGTTTAATGTAGATCTAACACTACCTTTAAAGCTATTATCAGATTGGCGACCATACTAGTTGAAGTTTCTTGAAAATTTCTTCATATTTTTGGTGTTCTAACCTTTCAGATCTACTCCATTTCATCCTTAAGATCCATTCAAGAACATATGTTGCAGGTCTTTAGGCTCCAAACTGGCCTAGATCCACTCTTGAACTCCAAAAATCCTTCAAAACTGAGCTTAGATCTCAGATTTTCTTGATTTAGAAGGATGTGCACTCCCTCTGTGTACACAGAGCACCCAAGGTCCCCTAGGTCACCCTGTACACTACTAAACTACGCCATTGGCTCAATTTCCTAGTGTACAACCTGCACCTAACCCCTGTTGGCGCTTTGCTCTATTCTGGATGATATGTCGGCCGAGTTTTTGAGTTTTTGGAGCCTAGTTCTTCATATTTGACTTGGTTTTTGTGATTTTTTCTTTATGTATGGGCTTAGGAACCCCCTATATTAGAGTTTAAACCTCATTTGGATCCTCCTTTGCTCAATATTTGGAATATTTTTAAAGATTTTTAAAGCTTTCTTGTTTCAAATTTGCAAAAATTGCTAGAACTAACTTTGCGATTTCATTGTTTTAGGGCCACATTTAGGCTTCAATTTTGTACTTGTAGACCTAAATATTGATTCAATACATGTTAAGATCATTTTACTACTAATTAAGAAATATTTGGGAGGGTTTGGTTTGAGATTTTCAGATTTGGGATTTCCTTCCAAAAACCTTTAAAAATGGCTTAAATTGACATTTCTTCCAAATTTTTCTTACAATTGGTGGTAGATCCATTTGTTTAAGGTCGTATTTTGCTTATAGATCTCTGATTGGATAGGATTAGGACTGATATTTAAAGAATTTTGATTCATTTCATAGTTTACAAATAATGAAAATTGAAAAAAACATGAATATTTGTTTAAAGAACCTTAAGGCCCTTTAATTTTTGACTCGCATGCACTTGCTTATATGAAACATGGAACCAAATCTCATTTATGCCATTTTAAAAGATCACTTTAACACATTTGCATTGAAAAAAAAAAAAAAATTGAACATCACACTTTGAGATATTTTGAAAAACAATCTCTTTCCAAAAGCAAAAACAAGATTTAATTAGTTAAATTTTGTATTGGATCTATAATATTTTCATTATACTCTTGCACAATTAGAGGAAGTTGTAGCTTTAGATCTCAATTTTCTTGTGATAAGTTGTGTCTGAGCCACCGTATCCTCTTCACTTAGGCCTTTGTGCGATCTTGTGAATGAGAAAGTGGATCTCAAGTGTAACAGTCTAAGATTTGATTTTTCAAGCATTTCATTTTCGAGACACCGTATCCTCTTCACTTTGGCCTTCGTGAGTTGTGAATGAGAAAGTGGATTTCACGTGTAATAGAGTAGATTTCATTTTTGCATAAAATTTTTCAAGCCACTGTATCCTCTTCACTTGGGCCTTCGTGCGATCTTGTGAATGAGAAAGTGGATCTCAAGTGTAACATCTAGAATTTAATTCATACGCATTCCAAAGGGCTCAGCATATTCTCTTCACTTGGGCCTTCGTGTGATCTTGTGAATGAGAAACAGAGATCCTCCTTGTAATAGAATTCGATTCATTTTTCACTAATATATATGTTTGGTTTACGTTGATCTTTGAAATCAATTATTATCCATATTTTAGAATAACAATGCATAAAAATACATAAATCTACCAAATAATTTTGCATGTTTGAAAGACACACATGAACCTCTAACCTTTCGTTAGTTTAGAACATTCATCAAATTGAAAGGTAGTATAGTGAGCATATTGCATTGTGTGGTTCATATTTTTCAAGTCAAAACACCACCAGTTTCACTTCCAGTCCTGAAACTACGCAAACTACCCTTAAAATTGGCGCTTAATCTAAAATTGACTAACATTTGATTTTCATATCACCAATAAGTTTAGGTTAGTGCCCTGGATTAGGTTTGGAGAGTTAACACTCCTGGGCTCCAAAAATGTTGAAACTAGCATTGATTACTAAGAGTTTAAATCCATTAGTAGCAAAAAGCACTTGTCAGGAAAGCGCTTCTAAAACATGTGTTAAGCATGAGGTCAATATGGACAAGTAAGATCGGTTCCCCCCTCTTGCTTCTTTAGTGGGACATGAGCTCATCAAGGAATTCTATGTGAAGTGACAAGTCCTTGGGGTGACATCTCTTTTCTAGAGTACCTGGTTATGAGATTTTTCCTCGACTTACAACTTTTCAGGCCGACCGTTGATTGTGAAGTGGTAACCTTAGTTGCTATTCCTAGGATATCACATAGGCTATTGCGAGTGAGGGATACTCGTAGTACCTAAGACGGACTTTGGAACTTTTACTCCTTGGGAGGGTGATTGGCCAGGAACCAACACTTGCACCCCTGGTGATTAAAGTTTATTGTAACTATTTCTCATACCTTCGCTGCTAGAAATTGTTTGAGGCTTGATATCCCTCAGCAGCTACTAGTTTCGGAAGACCCTCCAATCCAGCTTTTCACTGAGCTTCATCTCTTTGGAAAAGTAGTTTTCTTACTTGGATCTATAGGACTTTTTACTATGTGGACACTTTATTTTTGTTGATTCTAGACTTCCTTAGGATTGTTTGAGTAAGAAAATCATTTTAAACACATTCTTTTATCAACTTCTTAGAAGTGTCTACTCTCCCGATCCGCCAGTCACAGTGGGAGGGAGGTGAGTCACCAGAAATTGAAGTCCCTGCTACATTGTAGAGACAGATACAAAAACCACATCCTAGTGACTTGGAAACAAAACTGATTTTAAACTCAATTAATATTACGCGAGAAGAACAACATCAAACAAACCCTGAACATTCATTATCACATCACGAGCTGAATACAGACATAGTTGATGATCTTACTCTAGTTGAAACATTGAAAAATCACACAAATGATCATGTAATTCCTCCTTTGACAAGTCTTTCAGAACCAGTTATACTTACTATCCATGAGTCACTAGGTGATATCAAACCTCTTTTTGAAAGTTTGAATGACATGCAAAATTCAACAAGTGACCCTGTGGCTTCATCAGGAACACAAGGGACTACATCGTCACAACATCAAACAACTGTTGGAGGTAGAAATACTTCCAATTTTGCCTCTACATCAATCCCAACAGTTAGTATACATGTTAGTAGCTATAATGTCCCCATTCAAATAATTGCATAACAAGACAATTCCATCAATCCTACTAGCTCCCTAGGTTGGATGGATACATTTGGAATTGTAATAAGGGAGCTAATAAATGATGTTTATACATTAGAATAGTTCAAGTATTTAATAAAGAGGTGGAATAAATAAATTCAAGAGAAATTCTAAGTGGAAATTGGTTTTGAAGACATATGGAGGATGTGGGACCCACACTAGCTTGATTTTTCAATGCCACATGGCATCTCTCTCTTTCCATTTCAAATTCATGAGAAGGAAAAAATTCTTGGATGAGTTGGTAGGCTCATACAGATGGCATTTAACATCATAGGTCGAATTTGGATGGAATGGTAACCTCCATGGAAGGGAAAGAGTCAAACTAGAAGTTTGTGGACACTTGGGCTAGATTCCCTAGCTCCTATGCCAACAATGATGAAGCATCTATGACATCTATGACATATTTCAGATCTGATTGCTGACATCTGACCAATATGACATTTTAGGTCCAAAAATAGACTCCAATGTGTTGAAATATTGTAACTTCTAAGAATATTATATTTGTATTATTCCAGAGATGTTTCATTCCTCCGTCGGGACTTTATCATGTATCCAAAGATTTTTATTCCTCCAAGAGAATATGGTAACTAGGGTTATTAGACCTCCCTTGTGGGGTCAGGCCTGAGTTAGCTGTTTAGGGATTATTAGACTCTCTTAGGAGAGGTCGGCCTAGTTAGGGTGAAAATTCAGTTAGAAGATGAGTATAAATAGACGAGGTGTGTTCCTCATTATACTCACTCATTCACTCACTTGTGATTGGACCATAGGAGAGAGAGAGATCTACATATAAGGAGAAGGAGCTCTTGTTTGGGATTACATATTTGTAATTGTTGATCATCTATATTGAGGAAAGCTTTGCTGGGTTTTCTACCCCATGAGGGTTTCCTAGGGTAAATCTTTGTCTATCTTGTGATTGTGCTTCTTTCAATGATATTGCTTGTGAATTTAGGCTAAAATTAACATGGTATCAGAGCTAGCCTGAATAGGACATCTTTCACAAGGTGAAAATACCTCTCTCTCCTCCTCCGGTGAAAATTAGGGTTTCTGCAAAAGTTGGAATTTTTGGATTCCGAGAGCATGGCTAGATGCTTCTCCTCAAAATCAAAATTCTGAGCCTTAGATCGAACTTTTTGAGTGGGTAGAACCCCGAGCTTTGTCAAACCCTAGTTTGAATTTTGAACTAGAAAACCAGAAAAACTACACACCTGTGCACCAGCAAACCAGAAAAGATGCAAACCTATGCACCGGTAAACTAGAAATAGTGTGAACCAGAAAACCAGAAAACCTGTTGTAGATCTGAAAGTTGCTGGTCAGATTTGAAGGGTGAAAAGTTGATGTTTCTAGAAGCAGAGTACACCAGTCATCTCAATTCAATCAAGCACATCTCCTGGTAAGATCTATTCTACTTTTTGAGAAACTTCAAGTTTTGTGACCTCTTGGATAAGATGGCTCCAAGCACTAAGCTTGAAGACAAGCTAGAGGGTCTAGAGAATTTTCGAGCATGGAAATATAGGATTGGTCTCATTCTTGAAGAGAATGATTTTGCCCGATATATCAAAGATGCGGTTGCAGAACCTGTGGAAGATGAAGCTAAAGAGAAGTACAAGAAGGACTTGATTATGGAAAAGAGAATCATTTTTTATTCTATCAGGGACCACTTGATTCCCCAAGTGGAATCCAAGAATAACCCAAAGGAAATGTATGATTCCTTAGGAAGAATGTATGAAGGGAGGAACACCAACAGTGTTGTGCAGGAAAATACCTTATAGTGGGGAAACGACACTACCAACTTGTGTGGGGTGACAGGTAAATACATTCATTGTGTTGCATTAGCTACGACAAATGGAAAGAGGTTAAGATCTTGATAGCAGTACCTTTTTAACGATGGCTGGTCCTAGCTTTCGCTTGATCCTCCACAATGATGAACCTGCAAAACAAAGTTAACCTTCCTCAGCGTATCTTGATTGTAATAAATATAATTAAATTGAAAGCAATTAACATCAATTACAATCAGATATTTAACCAAATAAACATTCAATCAAGTATACATTCAATTTGGGACGGGAAGGGTATTTCCACCTTTTATTGTGAAAGAAATGTAGATAAGTACATATATACCTGATCTGTCCAGACACTTCTGCAACCGAGTCCCGGGCTCCTACTCTTCACAATGACTTGGGAATTCCTCCAGCATAACAACAACTTATCATTTCTTCTTGGTCCCTCTCTCATGGCCCCACCTTGTATTTATGGGACAAGGTAGGCAGTTGAATTCGAGAGGTGGTTGAATTGGGAGGTTGGGGAAGTTGCAGAACCAACTTCAACTAATCCCAATTCGTAATCTTAATATATTTTTTCATTTCATCTTAAGATGTGCGCAGGTTTCATACAACCAGACTAGTGTACAGTATGCAACTTTTTCACTTGACAACCAGCGTTTGCAACATTTTAGAGGGTGTGCGTAGGTTGTCTTCAATAAGACCAACGTTCAGAATGCAGGATCACTGTGGAAATAGTAGCGCACATGTCATGAAATTGCAGAAAAAATATGTTTTTCAGCTGAAGAATTTACTCTCAGCAATAACTCATCCAGGGTCAATCTAGCTCTTCCATCCATAGTGTCATTTTGTGTGATCGATAGAGAAACGTGATCATGGATGAAGAAGTGCAGATTTGAACTATAACATATGCCCCCTAATGTGTGAGGTCAGAGGGAAACAATGGTCAAAATACATTATAATTCCAAGTCAGAGGAGGAGCAAGAGACCGCAAAACTAAGTCACAAAAGTACCTGAAAACAACGATCAAGGTCAGTGAGCAATTACAATCTTGACATCATATAGATGTTCGGTGTGATATAGCATGATCTAAAATACATAACTGGGAGATGTATATATAGCATGGTCATTGAAATACAAGTGTCGATCCATGACAACAATGAGAGAACATAGCCATAACAACAAGCTAGATCTATGTCTCACGAAGAGCCAAAAATGAGTAAGGCTCAGTCTTGCGCAGCTTGGGTGATAACATAAATAGGGTGATGCTATCAGAATCCCAAGGTCTTCATCCAAACAACCCATGGTACAAACCCTAACCATGTGAATAAATGAGTTGGAGTCGAACATGGGGAGCATCATTTGATTACCGGTCATTGATGTATACCGTTAACAAATGCGAGGACTTACATCGATAATGATAATGGACTCCAAGGTACCTAGTAAGTTCCAACAAGTGTGAATAAATGGACTTGAAGTCGAACACCTGAGGAACCTTTCGAATAAGAGACATTGATGTACTCCCATTATTCAATAGGGAGGGAAACTACCACTGATGACTGGAATCCCCAAGGTACTAACCGAGACTCTAAACTTCCTTCCCAGAGCATAATGAGTTGAAGTTGATGGGAAGAAGTCCACTGGAAGGGAGGCCTTAAGGCATCCTCCATCATCCAACACGAGGAACACACAAAGGTATGAGCAGATTTGGAGTAGGACAAGTAACAAGATGAAACAACTAACACCAGGATGGCCGACATATGAAGTCAAGGTAAACTGTAGAATGGACGACACAGGCTGTATGCTTGAATAGTGAGCACAACACAAAGTGACTCAGGAAGATTTTAACATGAGAGGGAAGTGATAAACCTGCAATGTAGGAGACATTAGCAGATCCTCCATATGATTGGAAGAATAACAAATCGGGGGAGTGAAAAATGGGAGATCAGGTTCACCCTAAGGTCAAAAACTTAAAACCCAACTGAATGATGGACTCAAATAGGTGTTGTGTTCAAGGACATGACTGACTTAACTGCCTTTGAAACTGAAAAAGATGTAGATATAGCCTTCTCTTCCCTTATTATTTTTGGTAAAAGAATGTCCTTGTTGTTTTGATGAGTCCAATAAAGAAAACTCAATAAGCCCAACCATGTAGAAGTTTAACGAGCCTATGGGAGGAAGACTCAAGACCTTCTTCATTGTTTACAGAGTTCGGAGAAGAGATAGAATAATACTCTATAATACTAATCTCTGGATTTTAATATCGAGCCGAGATCTGTTCTTGCTCGCCAGTGTTTTCAATTTCAAGGAGTCTAAAAAACTTAAACAATAATTCCATACACCTACCCGTGGATTTTAGTATCGAAACCAGGTTGGTATATGCTCCTCGGTGTTTTCCTATTTATAGAGTCTGAAAAACTTAAACAATCCTCTATACACCCTCTCGTAGATTTCACATTGAACCCGAGTAGGTGAATGCTCGCTTGGTATTTTCATGTTTCGAGAGCCTGAAAACCTTAAAGAAGGCTCCAAAAGTTTTTTTTCATAAAGTTAGTCTCCTCCCCTGAAAAAGTGTAAAACGATGGGAGAAGAACTCTTCTAGCCACGGATGACTAGAGTATTCCTTTTTCGTAAGTAATTCGCAAAAGTCCGGAAAAGAGTTAAAATTATACTTAAGCGGATGTTCTTTCACTTTCTTTAACAAGTCCGAAGAGAACAAGAAAACTCGACAATCTTGTTTTTTTTTGAAAAGTCAAAACAAGGGATTAAAATGACTTAAACAACTCCAGGGATCGTAATTTCATGACCTGCTAGAGAATATAATCTCGACAACCAATGTTAGTAACCAGGACAAATTTTCTCAAATGACAAAATATTGAAACAATATGGTACCTATACTGATCCTGTCAATGAAGAAAACAAGTCTTAATAGTTCGATGTTTTAAATTATAGTGATAATTCAAAATATATGGTAGTCTAATTCATCAAAATTTTGAAAAATATTAATGAATTAAATAACAAAACTAAAACTATACCCTTTTTGGAAAAAGTGGGTAAAAATTAAAAAGTAATTTCGATAAATAGTTTCAATTTTGAAAATCAAATATCACAATTTGGAAATTAGGGAAAAAGTGGAGAAAAACCTCAAGCTACCTGTGCTCGTTGCGGTCGAACCGGGTCACCAATTCAAATTCTGCTTCCACCAAGTAAGTAGTCTCATCCTTAGCTTGCATTTACATACAATTGTTTTCAAACTCTGTGGTCAAAATCATTTTTTATCCAACTTTTAAATACATTTCTGCGCGAGCACTGGTTTGCTTGCAAGAAACTAGTGCACTTTTCAAAAGTGCGCTACTATGTCTGTAAGATAGTCATGTTTGGGACGCTACTGTCCATGATAGATAGTAGCATTCACCGCAAACAATATGGAAAAAACAAAAATGACCAACATTTAATGGTTTTAATGGGAGGATGGTATGTATGGCGTGAAAGGGAGCATGAAGAGATGGATCAAGTAGCCTTACAAGATCCATTAACCTTGCATGCATTGCGAAGATGTGGTTTGTTGAAATTTTATAGAACAGTCAATATGCGAGCACAAATTTGCTTGCTTGAAAGGATTGTACAATACTGGGATGCCAATGCATTAGTATTCAATATCCAAGGGGAAATATTGGAATTGATAGTTGACGACATCTATTTCATCACAGGGCTCTCCCAAAGGGGAGACATAATGAATCTCAAAGGGCCCTCTTGCAATGTGGGTGCCCTATCCGTGCAGGATTACATCAATACCTATTGTGTACCGGGTACGGAGAAACCCGGCAGCCAGGTCCTTATTTCTACTGTTGCAAGCTTCCCACTCAAGGTGATCTTGAGCATTCTCAATCAGATGGCCAAAAGTGCTACGCAACATCTAGCTTCAAGGAACTTTATGCACATGGGTATTGAATGCATATGTGGAATAATATTCGACTAGTGTTCAAGTCTACTAGCGAACATGAATCTTCAACTTTCTGGGTGTAAGACTGTGAGGATGAATAATTTTGGGTACGGAAGCATACTGTGCACCTTTTTCTTTGAAAGGGTGCCTTCCATGAGTCTGGGGATGGATTTTCCCCCACTTAACCTCCGTGAGCTACTGATGGGTCGATGGGGAGAGATATTCCTCTGCCAGGGTGGTGGCGAGAGCAACTTTTGATATAGTGAGGATGATTTATGGGGATGGTGGGAAAGGCAGGTACCAACTCTTGAGTAGTTTCCATATGCGGGCATAGACTTCCGCAATGATATTGAGCTAGCTCTCCCTACAGGAGCAACCTAGGGAGAGATTGGTAAATTTGTTTTTTGAAAAAATATTACATTTTTTCAATTTTATATATATTATTTTTATGATTAGTTTGAAGTACTGAAACAAAATGTTATATGCAGATGTTGGACCAGTACGTCCTGAGGGACACCCCCGTATCTTCGTGAGACCAGTGATAGTAGGATCAGTTGATTCCATGCTGGCGAACATAGAGGGGAAGATGAGTCAGTTAACTCATGACATTCCAACATACAGGATCGAGCGGATGCCGCTCGACATGCAGGAGAATGTGGTGGGTGTGCCCCCAGCATGGATTCAGCTACTAAGGAAAGTAGCTAGGCTGGTCATTTTCTATCCAGAGGTAGTAGAGGTAGATGAGGCCCCTCCTTCTCCATAGGACAATGATATATCTATGTATATTTTTGAGGCTGTCGAGTCCAATTTTGTATATTATGATATGACTCTGTGACAGACTTATGACCCAAACTCATATATATATATTTTTTTGATACGGATTATATATATATAGTATCGGTGTTATTTACATGTGTTTTATTGTCTTTTACACATGAATTATTATGTATGTGAATGATGCAAATGCCAATCTAAAACGTAGTTTGCAAATGAATCAGCTAATGCATTCAAATTTCTTGGAATATGTTGATACGTGATGTAATCAAACTGTCTCTCAAGTAATTTAATGCACAAAAAATGACGTAGCAAAGTAGGATCTCTAACCTGATAAACACCCATTAACTAAAACACAACTAGTTGTGAGTCGAGTCGTACCTCCAAATGTGAAATGCCATGGAACAAAGCATCTCAGAGTATATTTATGACTGCACTGTATTCAGCCACATTGTTCATTGTGGGACCTAAATAAGCCCCTCCCGAAGAAACTAGTTGACTAGTTGGTGAGTAAATAACCCAAGCAGCTGTGGCCAACTAATGGGTGTGGCGTCTAGTGCCATAAACAAACCCTATAAAGTGTTCAGTCAACATCTGAAACACAAAGCAATAGATCCATAGGACGTAACAACAACCATAAACAAAGCTAACTCTACAAAATGTACAGCTATAATACATGAAAAAGCATAGATGCTTAGGCATAGTACTTCTTCAGGTAGAGCCCATTTATAGGCTCGGGCAACTTATTACCTTCATAGTCTGTTAACTCATATTCGCCCTTCTTCAACACCTTAGAAACTATGTAGGGACCAAGCCACATGGACTTAAACTTGCCAGCTCCTAAAGGTTCCTTGTCCTGATCCCAGAGCAGAACAAGGTCTCCTTTGAGAAAAACCCTAGGTATGACAGACTTATCGTACAGTCCCTTGACTCAGTTCTTATGCGCTTCATTTTCTGTGAGTGCATCGTGGCGCTGCTTATCTAGATGTTCTAAATGCAACAAATGTTCTTCCAAGGCCGAAGTGTCAGGTAGTAGTTGGACAACCAACTTCAATAAAGGAATCTCGCACTCAACCAGAATGACTGCTTCTATCCCATGCAAAAGTTGGAAGGGAGAGAACCTGGTAGCAGTCTTCACATTGGTTCGGTAGGCCCAAAGAGCAGGATACAACATAATGTGCTAGTTATTTCTACTGGCATTAACGGTCCTTTGTAAGATGGTCTTCAAAGTTTTGTTGACCACTTCGACCCGACCATTCGCCTGCGGGTAAAACGAAGACGAATGTTCCTGCCGAAAACCTAACGTAGTGTATAGATCGGTCATCATGCTATTCTGAAAATGACGATCGTGATCAGTCACGATCTCTTTGGGTATACCAAATCTTGCAATGATCTGGTTGAAAATGAAATAAGCGGCTGCTTCCCCATCTGCCTTAACAGTAGGCATTGCCTCGGCCCACTTGGCGAAGTAGTCGATGGCAACAATGATATGGTGATGACCTTTAGCCGAAAATGGATTACAATTCATAAAATCAATCCCCCACTTAGTGAAGGGGCCTGCTGTGATTACAGGATGGAGAGGAGCTGGGTGTGCTCTCATCTTCCTGGTGAAAAACTGACATTTCTGGCAGTGTTTCATAGCTTCCACACAATCTTTGAAGATTGTGGGCCAAAAATAACCGCACGCAGTATTTTCTGGGTTGTTTCCAACCCATAAAAATGACCCCCACAGACTCCACTGTGAGCATCATTCAATACTGATTCTGCTTCCTCCAAGGTCAAACAACGGTGTAAGATGGAATCTACCCCACGTCTATACAAAGTGTCAGAAATGATGAGGTAGTTCTTCGCATGACTCTTAAGTTTGCGTCGTTCATCCCTAGAGAAAGTGATGGGATAACTCAAAGTCTAAATATATACTAGGATATCCCCATACCATGGGTCAAAGGATGCAATGAGAAAGATATGTTCATCTAAGAATGATGAATCTTCCTCAACGTGTACTATGTCACTAGGGAATTCAAAAATCAGTTCGGCGAACACCAGTGATTTCTTTGACTTAGCGGACTGAAAAACCAAGTCAAATTCTCCTAGGATTACAATCCATTTGTTAAATTTCCCACCGATTATGCATCGAGTGAGAACATATTCAAATGGGTTGACTTCTGCAACCACTGTGGTAGTTTGCAATAATATATAGTGGCGTAGCCTCTAGACCGCATAGACAACAGTTAATGCCAACTTCTCTACATGAGAATACTTGATCTCAGGAGCTATCAAGGACCGTGATAGATAATAAATGACATGCTCTTGGAGCATGCCATCCTCCTGAACCAGTACTATGTTTATTGTGTATACTGATGCAACCTGATACAAGAGAAAATCCTTCATGTAGTCTGGAGGGCTTAACAAGAGGGCTAAAAGCAATGCCTTTTTCAAGGCCTCAAATGATGCTTGAGCAGCCTCATCCCACAAAAAGTAGGTGTCTTGTTTAAGCAGTCTCATGAAACCTTTTGTAATTTTGGCATAGTTCATCATAAAGTGTCTCAAGAAGTTGGACATGCCCTGCAGACTTTGAAGTTGTCTCAGGGTTCGAGGAGGAGGCATATTTACAATTGCCTCAACTTTCAATGGATCCACCATTATGCTATGACTGGATACTATGAAATCCAGTAATCGTCCAAATTCAACGCAGAATACACATTTTTTGGGGTTCAAACGAATCTTGTAGCATCTGCACCATTCAAACACAAGTCTTAAATGATTAGGATGCTCCCGTCTCTTGCGAGATTACGCTGGGAGATCATCAAGGTAGGGTTCGAATACATGCTTGATGTCATGAAAAGAAAAATTCATTGCTCACTGGAAGGTAGCTCTAGCATTTTTCAGGCCAAATGGCATATTCCGATAGGCAAAGGTCCCCCAAGGAAAAATAAAAGCTTTCTTGTGCTGATCTTCAGGTTTGATCTGTATCTGATTATATCCTGAAAATCCATCCATGAAAGAGAACATTTCATGGCTCGCACACGCATCAATAATATGATCTATAAATGGTGTGGGGTAATTTTCTTTCGGATAAACTTTATTTAGGTCCCGGAAGTCAGTACAGACTCTAATGGTACCTTGCTTTTTGTCTACCGGAACAGGATTTGACACCCATTCCTTCATAGCTATCGAATAGATAAATCTAGCTTTGAGCAATTTCTCTACTTCTACCTTGATGGCAACAGTTTTTCGAGGGTTAACTGGACTGATCTTCTCTCTCATAGGTTTAGCATTGGGATACATTGTGATGACATGCTCAACAATGGAGGGGTCAATGCCTGGAATCTCCTCGTAAGACTAGGAAAATATGTCGTAGAATTCTTTAAAGAGATTGGTATACAAAATGATCTCCTCAGGAGAATAGTCTGCTCCAATAAAAATATTTTCCACGACTCCAGGTTTGATGGAAATGTTGATCGGAATGGTTGTCGATATATTTTCCATATTCCCTTTGGCATAAACAGCTTTTGAAGTAGAAGGGATAGCGTACAAATAAACATTCCCACCGGGTCTCATAGAGAACTCACCTCTCTCAATCCTGTCTAGGTCAGGAAGAAAATAAGACTTGTGGTGCATGTGTAAAGGATGGTCCAGGCCAATCATTGCTTCCAAGATTGCCTCATCAGAGGGAAAAACGGTGTCTAGACAGTCAAAAGAGTGGATAGAGTCCATTGACCATGTAGGGGCATAGTCCATATCTGACTCAGCATAGACCAATGGAGTCACGATATGTTCTATTGCATCATGTTGTGAATCTAAGTAAGCCACCTCTGCAACAGATAAAGGAACAACTGGTTATGATTCAGTTGGGAGAATCCATGGATTTGTCGTTATACTGACCGTGAAAATCTTAGACGAAGAACATTCTTCATAACCAATCAAATGAATAGGAGAAGGTAGGTCAAAAGTGCCTATTAATGACCCATAGAGCCCTGCTCCTAAACTCTCAGTAACTGGGTGGGACTGATCAACCATTGGAATTGTTGAATCCGACGAAGTCTGGTTATTCTTCCGAGAAAACAAAAGTTGATCGATTGTGATGATCTTTCCTTCGTGAGGGAACATTATAACCCGAAAAATGGACAATGACATTGCTTGTTGAGATATTGTAACTTCAAAGAATATTATATTTGTACTTTATTATTCCAGAGATGTCTCATTCCTCCGTGAAGATCTTATTGTAAATCCGGAGATGTTTATTCCTCCGTTAGATTGTGGTAACTTGGGTTATTAGACCTCCCTAGTGGGGGTTGGCCCTGTATGTGTTATGTGGGTCAAAGGGTTATTAGATCACCCTAGAGGGGTCGCCCCAGTCAGTTGTAGTGGGGTATTTAACCCATTGGTTAAATACGAGCCTACATGATTTGTGTAAAAGACAAGTCGGAGTAGTGTATAAATAGAGGAGGTGTATTCCTCATTTCACACACACTCACTCACTTGAGAGTGGCGCACTTGTAGAGGAGAGGTCTGCTATTGAGAATGAGCAGCTTATGCTCAGGGTTACATCTTTTTATATTGTTGGTCATCTATATTGAGGAAGCTTTACTAGGTTTTCTACCCCATGAGGGTTTCCCAGGATAAATTTGTCTCTTGTGTTTATGTTGTGCTTGTTGTTTCTTCAGTGATCCTGTATATGCTATTATTGTGAAATGGAATGCAATGCTGCTATTTTCTGTCTTAGCATATTAAATCTTAACATGGTATCAGAGCTAACCTGAAGGAAGGCAATGTATGGCACTTACGACACTTGCTTTACTTACGACAATTTGAAGGTTAGGGTTTTATATATAAAAAACCAGTCATCGTGGAACTTTTGCCATAAATCCATTTTGGCGAAGGTTCTGGATCTGAAACCTTTACAGGTCGTAGATAACATCTCCAGGTATCTTGTTTTCAAAGGGAACCCTCAGATTCGTTGTACTTTGTAAGTTATGATCAGTACAAGTTAGGGTTTCTGCCTCTTCCATATCTCAGTCAAAATCAGGTGACCTAGGAAAAAAGGTCATAACTTGGGCTAGGAAGATCCAAATGAAATTTCGTAAAGAGTTGCAGGTAGTACACAGACTGTACTATCTCAAAAAACTTGTTCAAAGGCCGAAGATGAACCAGTGACACGTGGAACTCTGTACAAGTTCGCTCTCCTGTTTTATCCCATAAACATGTCACGTTGCGACACTTGGCATAACTTGGGCTAGGAAAATCCAAATGAAATTTAGTGAAATGTGACAGGTAGTACACAGACTGTAATATCGCAGGAAACGTTTTCAGAGGCCAAAGTTGAACCAGTGACACGTGGCACTCCGTACAAGTTCTCTCTCCTGTTGTATCCCATAAACAGGTCACGTTGCGACACCTGGTATAACTCTCTCTCAGAAAATCCAATTGAGGTCATACCTATCGAGATGGAAAGACGAAAGGTCAGGCTACCACAAAAAAAGTTTTCAGACCCTGTGAAGCAAAAATTTCGGAGTTATAGCAGAAACAATCAGGTTCATATTTCTGTCAAAACAGAATTATTTTTTGGAGCACCTTCATTCATGGCTTCGAGAATTTAGGGTTTCAGAGAAAGTGAGAATTTTTGGAATTGGAGTCCACGGCTGAATGATACTCAGGAAAATCAAAATTTAGAGACCGAGATCGAATTTTTTTTGGTTGGGTAGAAGACCGGGCTTGATCAAACCCCAGTTCGGGATTTTGATCGAAAAGATGGAAAATTAGGGCTTCAACAAAAGTTGGAATTTTTGAAGTCTATAACCACAGCTGGAAGCTCCTCAGAAAAATAAGAGTTTAGAGCCTTGGATCGAACCTTTTGATTGGTAAGAAGGGCGGGCTTCATCAAACCCTAGTTCGGGTTCCTATCCAGAAGATCCAAAAGTTTCGAAGGAAAATTTTGAGGGGTCAAATTTTGAGATTTCAAAATTGAAGTTGCTAGTTTAATCGGCTCAGCAAGACACATCCTTCCATCCATTCAGAAGTGTGAAAGTCAAAGATTGAATTTTTAGGGTTTCTCTAACAAGCCCTAATCAAGCTCCAGATCAAGTTTCAGGGGGAGTTGAGGCTAAGGCCTTACATAAGAAGACTACAAGAAGTATCGACAGATATGTCTTAAGGATATACAGGTATGTCTTGAAATCTGATTCCTGATTAAGTTCATGATATGTCTGTCTTCATATTATTTATTAGTACAATCTTGATTAATGTTAGAATTGTCACCCTAGTAACAGTATGAATGCATGTGAATGACAGAAGACATTCATTGATTAGGGCTATAATGCACTGTGGTGTTGTATGAGGTTGATGTTGTCTACTAACAAGATACAGGTACATCATGAAAGACAAATCAAGTTCCATGACCATGATAACATGAAGACAAAGACTCATCCATAATCTTTGTCCTACTTACAAGATATGTATGACTTTGTTCTATTATGCTTAACCTATGAGATATGCAGGTTCCAGCATAGGATATCTAAATCATTGAAGAGAACAAAGAAGATATTGATTAGGTATGTTAGACATAACTAAGTAGGTATACTAATCCAGGTATGTTTTCCTATGTCATGTTAGAATCTTACCTTGTGTTAGGATCCCTTATAAGTATACCTGGTATGATTGGTTATGCTTATTCATAAAGTTAGTAATCAAGGGTTTATGCATATTATGTCTCTTATCTTGGTTGATGATTTAACTAACCAGATCAAACAAGAATATGTATGAATAAAAGAAGACTTCCTTGAAACCTTGAATATTATCTATAATCATGACTATACATATTCAAGATTATTTAGAACTATAATGTTTTGATAATATTGAGAATATACTAATGAATGTATGTTTTTGCATGAGATCATGAGGATAACACTAGTGCACACTTGAGCATGCACAGTGGTACAGAATGAATCGAAGTTCAAAATACATTTAGAAGATCAAGCGGGAGGCAACCACACAAACATAAAAGATAAGTATTTGAGTTGTTATTTCAAATAGTAAATGATATTGCTTGTATGCATATTTGTATTCCTAGAATATATCATACCAAGTGTAAACATTCATAGAGCATTGAACATTACTGATATGCATATGATTGGTAAGTTGGACAAACATTCCATTGTTGCTTGTCTAGAATGAAACCTCTTTGCTGACATACTGAGAGCTGTGCACACTCTCAATAGTATGTTCTGGTAGAGATGGAAGGCATCTAGATAGCCACTGTATGCATACAAGATTTGGGAAAGTGTTGTGAAAAATAGTTGCATAACTATGTAAATGATATATGTATGGATAATAGGTTATCATGTCAATATGATTTGATGATTATGAAGTATTACTAATCATGTACTTAATTTTGATTTGTAGGAAAGAACATGATGAATGATGAACACCGAACAAGTGATGGATGTTCAACAAGAAGATTTACAAATCAAACAAAATATAGAAGGCTCATGGCTAGAATATTCTCTTAGAAAGGGGAAGAGAATCATGACAAGATGTTTGCTCCAAGTGGATAGATAAGACCATTCTGTTAATGGTGTAATTAAAGAAGAAGTGTGAATCAGGTTTTGTATGGGTACCTAGGATCGATAATAAATTGATGAGCTTAATGATCACCATGGGTGATGTGGATCTCAACCTTTGCTACAAGGTTGAATATGTTTCTATATACAGATGTTGATAGAGCAGAAAGTGTATCAGACAGGTAGAGCACATCGAGAGGATGTTATTGTCTGGGATTAGCCATGATCTTGTGGTTTAGCAGGAAACAGTCCAGTATGGCTCTTAGCACAAGTGGAATATATGGCTGCTTGCTCTGCTAGTTGTGAAGCAGAATGGCTACAGGATTGTTTGACTTAGAGATAGACCCAACTGTGATACTATGTGACAAACAGAGTTGTATCAAGATGGTAGAGAATCCAGTGTTCCATGATAAGTCAAAGCACATAGAGATCTGGCATTTCTATATACAAGATATGGTGCAGAAATGAACTATAAAGTTCTAATTTGTAACAAGTTACCAATGTACTAACCAAACCTCTACCGATCTGATGTACTAACCAAACCTCTACCTCAAGTAAAGTTTTCTGAGACAAACTTAATATAGTTCAGAAGGACCCTCCTCGAAAGGGGGAGTGATGTGATCACTCATGATGAGATTGTCTGCATCGATAGTGAGGTCGATGATGAGGATACCTATATTAGTGATGCAAATAGAGAGGTTGGTGGATGGTTCTTAGAGAGGGTCTAAGTTGAAAAGGGGAGTGCATCATCCTTGAACATATGTTCTAAAAGGATCTATAGACAGATGTCTCTGAGAAATGAGAGGGATTGCATCATCCTTGAACATATGTTCTAAAAGGATCCATAGACATATGTCTCCGAGAATGAAGTCCTTAGTGGACAAGTGGGGATTGGATCATCCCTGGACTTCGGTCCTAAAGTGAGCCGTAGATGTATGTCTTCGAGAATGAAGTCCTTGGTGGACATGAGGGGATTGTATCATCCCTAGACTTTGGTCCTAAAGTGAGCTGTAGACGTATGTCTTCGAGAATGAAGTCCTTGGTGGACATGAGGGGATTTGATTATCCCTGGACTGCAGTCCTAAAGAGAGCCGTAGATGTATGTCTTCAAGAATGAAGTCCTTGGTGGACATGAGGGGATTGGATCATCCCTGGACTTCAGTCCTAAAGAGAGTTGTGGACGTATGTCTTCAAGAATGAAGTCCTTGGTGGACATGAGGGGATTGGATCATCCATGGACTTCAGTCCTAAAGAGAGCCGTAGACGTATGTCTTCGAGAGTGAAGTCCTTGGTGGACATGAGGGGATTGGATCATCCATGGACTTCAGTCCTAAAGAGAGCCATAGACGTATGTCTTCGAGAATGAAGTCCTTGGTTGACATGAGAGGATTGGATCATCCCTGGACTTTAGTCCTAAAGAGAGCCGTAGACATGATGTCTCCGAGAATTGAAGATAGGACTGCATTGTCCCTGAACTAGGTTCAAAATGTACGTGATGGGATTTCATCGTCCCTAGACATGAGACTTTCCTTAAAGTGATAAGGACTGATCATCCTGGAACTTGATCGGGATTGCATCATCCCTAGACATGAGACTTGTCTTAAAGGTAAGTGTGAGGACTGCATCGTCCATGAACTAGGTTCAAAATGTACGTGATGGGATTGCATTGTCCCTAGACATGAGACTTGTCTTAAAGTGATAAGGACTGATCATCCTGGAACTTGATTGGGATTACATCATCCCTAGACATGAGACTTATCTGAAAGGTACGTGTGAGGACTGCATCGTCCATGAACTGGGTTCAAAATGTACGTGATGGGATTGCATCATCTCTAGACATGAGACTTGTCTTAAAGTGATAAGGACTGATCATCCTGGAACTTGATCGGGATTGCATCATCCCTAGACATGAGACTTGTCTTAAAGGTATGTGTGAGGACTGCATCGTCCATGAACTGGGTTCAAAATGTACGTGATGGGATTGCATCGTCCCTAGACATTAGACTTGTCTTAAAGTGATAAGGATTGATCATCCTGGAACTTGATCTGGATTGTATCATCCATGGACCTATGTCCTAAAGAGAGCGGGATTGATCATCCTGTAATATGATCGTGTGTGTTGCAGGGTATGCTGCTATGTATTGATGATAGATGTATTAGTGAGAATACATGCTTTTGATGATAGATGTATTAGTGAGAATACATGCTTTTGATGATAGATGTATTAGTGAGAATACATGCTTTTGATGATATATGTATTAGTGAGAATACATGTTTTTGATGATATATGTATTAGTAAGAATACATGTTTTGATGATAGATGTATTGGTGTGGATACTAATACATATGATCCAAATGTTGTAGATCGAGATGATCCAGATGCTGTAGATCGAGATGATCCAGATGTTGTAGATCGTGATGATCCAGATGCTCTAGATCGAGATGATCCAGATGCTATCGATTGAGATGATCCAGATGCTGTAGATCGAGATGATCCAGATGCTGTAGATCGAGATGATCCAGATGCTGTAGATTGAGATGATCCAGATGCTGTAGACCGAGATGATCCAGATGTTGTAGATCGAGATGATCCCGATGTTGTAGATCGTGATGATCCAGATGCTGTAGATCGAGATGATCCAGATGCTATAGACCGAGATGATCCAGATGTTGTAGATCGATATGGTCCCGATGCTGATGATCGTATGATGATGATGCTGATGATCATGAGGATCTAGATGTTGATGTTGTTGTAGTTGTTCGAGTGCTGCAGAAGATAAAGACTCAGTACTGAAGATGTTGATGTTCCAGTATTGAAGATGTTCCAGTAACTGCTTGAGTTACTGATGATGTTGAGAAAGCTTCCAATGATTTATAGATGTATCATGTATCATGTTGATGGCTCCTTGATCCTGCATATGTTGTTATAATATCCTTCTCGTTAAGGGGGAGTGTTGAGATATTGTAACTTCAAAGAATATTATATTTGTACTTTATTATTCCGGAGATGTCTCATTCCTCCGTGAAGATCTTATTGCAAATCCGGAGATGTTTATTCCTCCATCAGATTGTGGTAACTTGGGTTATTAGACCTCCCTAGTGGGGTTCGGCCCTGTATGTGTTATGTGGGTCAAAGGGTTATTAGATCACCCTAGAGGGGTCGCCCCAGTCAGTTGTAGTGGGGTATTTAACCCATTGGTTAAATACGAGCCTACATGATTTGTGTAAAATACAAGTCAGAGTAGAGTATAAATAGAGGAGGTGTATTCCTCATTTCACACACACTCACTCACTTGAGAATGGTGCACTTGTGGAGGAGAGGTCTGCTATGGAGAATGAGGAGCTTATGATCAGGGTTACATCTTTGTATATTGCTGGTCATCTATATTGAGGAAGATTTACTGGGTTTTCTACCCCATGAGGGTTTCCCAGGATAAATTTGTGTCTCTTGTGTTTATGATGCGCTTGTTGTTTCTTCAGTGATCCTGTATATGCTATTATTGTGAAATGGAATGCAATGCTGCTATTTTCTGTCTTAGCATATTAAATCTTAACACTGCTTTCATTGCATAAGTCCAGCTCCTACCTAACAACAAGTTATAGTCAAGTGGAGCATCCAGAACTTCCACCTCTACATATACTAACTTACCTACAAGTTCAACATCAAATGATGGTAAGACTCCGTGTGGATGGAAAGATCTTCAATCAAAGGAAGTAAGCACTATATTCGAGGGTGCTAACTTAGGTTCACCCAAATCCTTCTAGTAAGAAATCGACATTACGCACGTAGATGCGCCCTCATCTACAACAGCTCATCCAATGGTCTTGGGACCATGGATTAACTCTATTTGGAGAGTGACGTGGTACGGAAACCGGAACTTGATATTGTTCATATCAAAACGAGATAGAATATTGGATGAGTCTACACTCCCGATCGCTGTGAGAAGTGCACTGTATTGTAATGGACAACTTTGTAGTACATCGAAAGTGGACATGGCACAGGGTTTTTGGGCTAAATCCTCCACAACATTGTAGTTGGGGGCAGACTGCGCATTGGGATTGTGCACATCCCATTTGAAGACACCTTTCGGGATCTTTGGCAACGAATCCACCAGTCTCTCGATGTGGAGAGGGGTAGATGAATCGGGAACATCCTTCTGCTGCGGATCCGGGGTATAATTTCTAGCTCGAGTTTTCAAAAGAGCGTCTAAATTAACCATATTAATGAACGATTGATCAGCAGCTAAGGCATGATGAGTTCCCCAGCACTAGAGTTTCCAGAAGCTGAACCTTACCCATGAGGGAATGGGTCTTTTAAGACAATAGGTTTCTTTTCATGGAGCAGCTTTTGGGCTTCTTCCATCAGAGGGCATTGATGGATAAGGTGATCTTCCTTGCATAGCTTGCAAGGAAACTTTACCTTCTTTTTCTCTTTTTTTCCCTCTTCGGCATTTTTAGTGTTTCTGGGATTTTGGTGGTTTCCCTCCCCTTTCTTGCCCTTCTTTTTGTTGTTGGGCTGCCAAGGGCCCTTTTTATTCGCCTGCACTTGTTGTACAGATTCTGTTTTCAAAGGGGAGGATGCAACTGAAGTTGCTTCTGCAACAGACTGTTTGACCGATAAGGCGTGAACCTGCTTCATTAAAGCATCAAATGCTGCAGAATATACTGAACCCACGATGCCATCGGCATGTGGTGCAAGATTAGGTTTACCTAGATCTATGTTAGATCTTGGTGCGTCAAGAATGATTTCATATAAGAGCCCAGACTGAGCGTATACTAAATCAAGCTGCTGGGTTCTAAGGATGGCTTCTTCTTTGGAGGACACCCTAGAAGTTGCTACTTCCTTTGAAATGTAAGGAAGGAGTGATTTGAGATACCACTCTAAAAAGAAATCAGGAGGGATGTCAGCTTTAATGAGCCTCTTCCTCCTTCGCCACTCCTGAATATGGTCAAATAAGTTAGTGGCTTTGTTCTGCCGAAAGGTTGACATAAGGTCTGTACCGACATCATACCAGACAGGAAGTTGGAAGTGGTTCAGAAAAATAGTATCTAGATCCCAAAAGGGGCCATAAGGAACCGTTGGCAGTTCAATGTACCATTTAGCTGCAGCACTAGTCAAGGTTCTCTGAAAGAGCCTCAATCTGATGGAATCGTCGTTGAATGAATTCAAAGAGCACCAAAGATGAAAAGTGGTCACATGATCACCATGATCCTCACCAGTCTTGCCTTCAAACTTTGGGATGTCATAAAGAAGTTTGGTCGGGACAGGTGTCCATGTGGGGTGGTGCCACACTGTATCATTCGTAAGTTTTGAAAGATCTGGAAAATTCAGAGTTTCTAGAAAAGGTAAACGAGGTCTTTCCAATGGCACTTGGTTAGCAGGTTTTTCGTAGGTAGAACCACCTAAATCCTGACTTGTGTACTCCTGGTTGGGGTTGCCCCCAACCACCGGTTGTGAAGCAAATGCATTGCTAAAATTGCTCCAACCAAAAGAGAGAGGGTTAGTCCCTTGAGTGTGTGTCCATTATGGTTAGGTGTTAGCCCCTTTGTAATGTGGGTTAAAAGCATTACCACCTCCTCCACTGAACAGTGAAAAAGGGATACTCCATACAGGTATATGATACATATGCACATTGGAATGATGTACATGTTGACTTGTGTAGGAGTTAAACCTAGGTGTATATGTAATGGATGGCACAGGCGTCGAGCCTCCTATAGTTGTGGATAGGATGGGCATTGAGCCTACAAATAGCATGGAGGGAGTTATGTGACCTCCAAACCAAGGGAAACCTTGTCTAAAAGGAGAAGTTTGTGGAATACCCTATGAATGTTGCATAAAGGGAGATGTAGTAGACGGTATCGACGATATCGAAGTGACAGGAATCTGAAAAGGTCCAGCAGTAGAACCAATAGGGGGAGTGGTTGTCAAAGGTTGAGAACCAGACATCCCTATGGTATTAGTACTGAAACTAAAAGCAGGAGGTGATGTAGATATAGCCTGCAACGAGGTAGATACCGACGTGCTTGCGAAATAATGAGAGAGAGCTATCATGACCATGGCAGTAGAAGGAGTTTGGGGAACTCCAGTTTCATCTCCAGAAGTAGCCATATGGTAACCAGGGGAAAACCAGTATGCACTGTACTCAAGTTGTCCTAGAAATCCTACAGGTACTAGTAGCGGATCGTTGGGTCCAGTCATGGGAGGGTTGAAAGGAGTACTGAACTCTCTAGAAGTTATGTCCTCAACCTCAACAGTATCAAAGACCTATTGATCATGAACTCTGGGTTGTGGTTCTCCAAGTACTTATGTTTCTCCCGTAAGTTCGAACGAACAACGGGAATCCGTCCTCCGAAGTCGCGGTGGTGGTGGAGGCTTCTTAGTGAGTGGGGGAAGGTTTCACAACCTTCGAGACCTACGAAGAGTTTGGTCCTCCACGTCTATATAAAAAGAAAACTAAGTACAAAAACTAGTGGCCACTACGACTAAGGAGAAAACAACATACCACTAAAAATTTCCTAAGTGATCAAACCAGGCAAACAAGTAAAATACTCTCAGATGCAAGTCTAGGATGATGAGGGCCCAAAACAAACTAATAGAGTATCGACGGTTAGTTGCGCAACACCCAATGGAGGTCCTCTGGGTGCAAGCGTTTGAATCACCAAACCTCCCTCTCGGTATTACTTCCAAAGGGTTACCTTCCATGTCTGTCCGAGGTGAAGTGGGAATATCCTTCCACTCTACCTATGTAGAGCCCTAGGGTTATTATACTAAGGATACCACCAATACGAAAAAACTTGGGGGAATAGTCGTCATCCTAGCTAAAATGCATGGGCAATGTAGCAAAGCCCGAAATCCAAAAGCACTTAAAAGTACTAGTGGACCCCCGTATGCAACTCAGCTCTGGTTTATGGTTGAGAGGAAAGTGAGGGGGTATCCTCAATAGTTCCAATCACCCATGGCCTCGTGCTTAACTCTGGTTTGAGTAGAGCATTCCCAAGATATTTTGATAGAGATGGATTTTCCTAAGAGATAATCTTACTACGATTGTTGAGTAACAAAGCCGATTTTGGGTTGTTAAGGTGATTTAAACCCAAAACCCTAGCCTAAGCTAGTTGATGATGTGTATACCTAAAAAGAAAAAGTTGCTAGTAAATTTTATTAAGATTTCTTTTTAAGGGCTACTTTTTACTCAATAAGGGTAGTGAAGTGTGTGGAATGGTTTCAACAGAAAGCAAAGTGAGTATAGAAATAAGGCATGAAACTTCTCAAAAGACTCTTTTCTTTTTTGCTTATATTCTTCAAAACTGAAACTAGGCAATCCTAAATAAATAAAAAATTGTAATTTTCTTTTAGTTTTTTAAAGCAAAAGATCTATGCTACTTCGAAAAATATGATAAATCTTACTACTAAGCTACCAATTTCAATTTTTGTCTTTTCTAATATTTGTAATATAAAATGAACTTGAAAAAGGAAACAAGTAAGACCTAACACAAAGTGTGAGTAAGTAAAAACAACCTAATGGCTCAAAACAATCAAATCAAAAGACTTGAGAAAGACTCCACCTACCGAGTTGTTTCGATGAACCAACTCAAGGTTTGGAAGAAAGTGTAAAAAGAAAAAGGGAAAAGAGATGCTTTCAACGGAAAGACAGACCTACAAGGCTACTCCTAAGCACCAAAACCTAAGAAAACCCTCGCCAAACAAAGGAGTAGGTAAGCAAACCACAAGTAACGCTGCCAACACATATACTCAAAGGAAAAGCTAACTAGAAAGCTTTAACTCACTCAAACTAATCTGAACAGTTGTTTAGAAGGTATCTGGACCAAACAACTCTTCAAATCCACCCTAAAAACTCAAACTGGGATCAAAACCTAACAAAAGGACAAGACTCAGTAAAAGTGTGCTACTATTTCTACAGGCAATAGGCGTTGAGAATGCAGGTCTGTATAACTGCAACAAGCATCTAGGGAAAAAAGTGCGTAGCTATGTCTAGCAAAGAGTAGCACACAACCTTAAAAATGTTTTAAAAAGCAGAAAAGACACCTTATACAAGTGCTAAAGTAAGCAAAAGCAATCTACAGGACTTCAGAGAGGCAAACAAGACTCAAAAAAGACATACAAGTCTCAGTAGTCAGTCAAAGAAGCAAAGCAAAGGGCTAGAAGTATACCCCAGAACTTGGAAGCAAGCCCTAGTAAAAGTCTTGAACCTACAGGAAAGGTGCGCTACTGTGTGGTATAAAAAACAACACCTGCCAGAGGAAGTGTGCTACTGTGTTTCAGGGAAACCAGCATACATGTCTGAAAATGCGCTACTGTAAGTACAACAATCTAGCGCACAGGGACTTAAAGCAAACAAAAAGGATTTGCTGAAACAAACTGAGATGAGTCAAGATAAAAATAATAGGCAAACAACCTATTAGGACCTCTCAGAAAACAAAAGACTGAAATAAACTGGAAGAAAACCTAGCAAGGTCCCATAGAGCAAAAAAACAACTGATTACTCCCCAGCGGAGTCGTCAGTCTGTTGTGCAAGAAAATACCTTATAGTGGGGAGCTGACACTACCAACTTGTGTGGGGTGACAGGTAAATACATTCATTGTCTTGCATTAGTTATGACAAATGGAAAGAGATTAAGATCTTTAAATTAGTACCTTTTTAACGATGGTTGGTCCTAGCTTTCACTTGATCCTCCACAATGATGAACCTGCAAAAAAAAGTTAACCTTCCTCAGCATATCTTGATTGTAATAAATATAATGAAATTGAAATCAATTAACATCAATTACAATCAGATATTTAACCAAATAAACATTCAATCAAGTAGACATTCAATTTGGGATGGGAAGGGTATTTCCACTTTTTATTGTCAAAGAAATGTAGATAAGTACAGATATACCTGATCTGTCCAGACACTTTTGCAATCGAGTCCTGGGCTCCTGCTATTCACAATGACTTGGGAATTCCTCCAGCGTAACAACAACTTATCATTCCTTCTAGGTCCCTCTCTCATGGCTCCACCTTGTATTTATGGGACAAGGTAGGAAGTTGAATTCGAGAGGTGGTTGAATTGGGAGGTTGGGGAAGTGCAGAACCAACTTCAACTAATCCCAATTAGTAATCTTAATATACTTTTTCATTTCATCTTAATATGTGCGCAAGTTTCATACAACCAGACTAGCGCACAATATCTAACTTTTGCACTTGACAACCAGCGTTTGCAACATTTTAGAGGGTGTGCTCATGTTTTCTTCAATAAGACCAACGTTCAGAACGCAAGATCATTGTGGCAATAGTAGCGCACACGTCATGAAAACTGTAGAAAAAATATGTTTTTCAGCTGAAGAATGTACTCTCAGCAATAACTCATCCAAGGTCAATCTAGCTCTTCCATCCATAGTGTCCTTTTGTGTGATCGACACAGCAATGTGATCACGGACGGAGAAGTGCAGATTTGACCTATCAAAAATAGGAAGATGAATTTGAGAACTCAATTGAAGAGTACAAAAATGAATAAAGGAGAATCTATTCAAGATTACTTCACAAGGGTCTCCTAGTCAAGGAACAAGTAGAAGCCATTGGAGACACCCTTGATGAAGATGAAATATTCATGACTACTCTCAATGGTCTCACTAGACCTTGGGATTCATTCATCCAAACCATGTGTGCAAGAAAAGAAAGTATGAATTTTTATGTGGTATGGGAGGATTGCATTCAAGAAGAGGCTAGAGTATCCAATAGAGAAGCCTTGCTCAAAGAAGATGACCAAGCTTTGGCCAATCACACCAAAAGAACAAGGATTCATTTCAAATCCAAGAAGAATGGGCATAAGGAGTCTCAACCTCCACATAGATTTTAAAATAAAGGAGGAGTAAGTTCAGAAAGAGACCTCTCCTCAGTTCAATGTTACAGTTGTCACATACTAGGACACTTTGCTAGAAATTGTCCTTCAAATAAGAAGAAGAATCTTCACAAAATACATCAAGCACATTTAGCAGAAGATGATAGTGAAGAAGAAGAAGAGGAAAGGCCTCAAAAGAAAAGAACTAAAATAGAAGAAGAAGATGCAGAAGAATATGTTCTATTCTCTGCACTCTCTGGGTCTCTAACACCAGGAGAAGATACATCGCTCATTGATAGTGGTGCTTCAAAGCACATGACAAGGAAAAAGAAAACTCTTTTAAGACTTGAATAGAATACCTCTCCTTAGAAAGTATCTTTAGGATATGACTATCAATATCCCATCAAGGGAATTGGTGAAGCAAGCTACAAGCTTGATTCTGGAACCCCCATGAAGATTGAGGAAGTCTTATATGTACCAGGTTTGAGGAAGAACTTACTTTCTATCTCAACATTAGATAATAAAGGTTATAGGGTTGCATTCATAGATGGACATGTACTCATGTGGTCCAAAGGAAAAACAATTAAGGATGCAATTGTTATTGGCGAAGAGGAAGGAGGTCTATACAAACTCAAGGGACATCCAGAAGCTTCCCTTGTTCATGAAGCCACTAGCCCAAGTGAGCTATGGCATAGAAGGCTTGCTCACATCAACTGCAAAGCATTACCCTATGTGAGCAAAGTAGTAACAGGATTAGCATATTTGAATATTGAACATAAAGGCACTTGCAAAGGATGTGCAAAAGGTAAGAATATCAAGAACCCATTTCCAAAGAGTGAGACAAAGACTAAAAGAACTTTGGAATTGATACATTCATATGTATGTGGACCAATTCCCTCCACATCCTTAAGTGCGTATGAATACTACCTTACATTTATTGATGACTATTCAAGAAAGACTTGGATATACTTACTAAAGGGAAAAGATGAAGTATTTGGGAAATTCAAGGAATTCAAAGTCTTGATAGAAAATCATTCAAAAAAGAAGATCAAGACACTCATGACAGATAATGGTGGAGAATATACTTCAAAGGATTTTGAAGTCTTTTGTAAATAGGATGGAATCAAGAGGTAACTAGCCACTCCCTACAATCCTCAATAGAATGGTGTTGCGGAAAGAAAGAATAGAACCATTATGGAAGCAGTAAAGAAAATGATACATGATCAAGACCTACCTATGTATCTATCGGCTGAAGCAGCCAGGACAACAGTCTATGTTCATAATAGACTATCTCATAGTGCTCTTGAATTCAAGACCTCGAAAGAAGTGTTCACAGGGAAGAAGCTTGAGGTAAGCCATCTCAAGATGTTTGGATGCTCAATCTATATTCACATACCAAAAGAAAAGAGAACTAAGCTGGATCCTTCTGGATAGAAGGGAATATATGTTGGATATTGTGAATCATCCAAAAAATTCAGAATATACATCCCAGGATTCCATCACATGGAAATTAGTAGGGATGTGACATTTGATGAGGAGGTAGATCTCAAGAGATCTAGGAAGTGCCAGTATGAAGAAGTATATGAGGAAGATGCACCTCCTAGAATTGCAGAAGCTGCACCCACTCCTGAAGATGTAACACCTGAAGACCATGACTTGATAGAACCACAAGAACCCCCTACCATAAAGATATCAAGAAAGAGAAAGCTAGCATGGGAAAGAGACATTATACAAGGAACATAAAATATGGATCTCCAGGAGGCTCCACTAGAGTGAGCAAGAAACCAAAGTCATTCTCCAGCTATATGGCTTTGATGTGTCATCTTGTAGATCAAGAACCCACTAGTTATGAAGAGGCATCTCATAAGAAAGAGTGGGTAGAGGAAATGACAGAGGAGTACCAGTCAATAATGAAGACTGATGTTTGGGATATAGTTCCCAAACCAAAGGACAAGAGTGCAGTATCCTCCAAATGGATATACAAGATAAAGCATGCTACGGATAGTAGTATTGAAAAGTATAAGGCAAGGTTTGTAGCCAAAGGGTTCTCTCAGAAAGAGGGAATTGATGTTGACTGGGAAGGAAGTGTATCAAACAGGAAGATCACATTGGGTGGATGTTATTGTCTGGGATCTACCATGATCTCGTGGTTTAGCAGGAAGCAGTCTAGTGTGGCTCTCAGCACAGCTGAAGCGGAATATATAGTTGCTTGCTCCGCTAGTTGTGAAGCGATATGTCTTCGGAAGTTTTTATCAGGATTGTTTGACTTAGAGATGGACCCCACTGTGATCCTATGTGACAATTAGAGTTGTATCAAGATGATAGAGAATCTAGTGTTCCATGATAAGTCAAAGCACATAGAGATCCGATATTTCTATATATGGGATATGGTGTAGAAAGGAGCTATAAAGCTCGAGTATGTAAGCACTGACAAACAAGTTGCTGATGTATTGACCAAACCTCTGTCTCGAGTAAAGTTTGAGTATTTTCGAGACAATCTTGGTGTAGTTCAGAAGGACACTCGAAAGGGGGAGTGATATGGTCGTTGATGATGAGATTTCCTGCATTGACGGTAAGGTCAATGATGAGGATACTTGTATCAATGATGAGGATACTTGATAATTGACGATGACGTCAATAATATTGACGATCGGGTCAATGATACTGACGATGAGGTCGATGATACTGAGGATGAGGTCACTATGTGGTCCTTAGGATTTTGTCTAAGTAGACGTGATAGGATTGCATCGTCCCTGAACGGTTGGTTCAAAATGTATGTGATAGCACTACATCATCCATGAATGGTTGGTTCAAAATGTACGTGATAGGACTGCATCATCCTTGAACAGTTGGTTCAAAATGTACGTGATAGGACTGCATCGTACCTAAACAGTTGGTTCAAAATGTACGTGATAGGATTGCATTGTCCATAGACATGAGAGGTGTCTTAAATTGATAAGGATTGATCATCCTGTAAGTAGATCTGTATTGCATCGTCCATATACATTAGAGGTGTCTTAAATTGATAAGGATTGATCATCCTGTAAGTAGATCCGGATTGCATCGTCCATAGACATGAGAGGTGTCTTAAATTGATAAGGATTGATCATCCTATAAGTAGATCTGGATTTCATCATCCATAGACATGAGAGGTGTCTTAAAGTGAGAAGGATTGATCATCCTGTAAATAGATCTAGATTGCATCATCCATAGACATGAGAGGTGTCTTAAATTGATAAGGATTGATCATCCTGTAAGTAGATCTGGATTGCATCATCCATAGACATGTGAGGTGTCTTAAATTGAGAGGGATTGATCATCCCGTAAGTGGATCAGGATTGTATCATCCTTGGAACTATTTCCTAAAGTGAGGGGGATTGATCATCCCGTAACTGGATCATGTGTATTTCAAATTATGCTACTATGATGATGTTGTTGATCAAGAGATACAGATGATGATGCTGTTGATCGAGAGATCCAGATGATGATGTTGTTGATCGAGAGATCCAGATGATGATCGGGAGAATCAGATGATGATCAGGAGATCTAGATGATGATGTTGTTGATCGAGAGATCCAGATGATGATCGGGAGATCCAGATGATGATGTCATTGATCAAGAGATCCAAATGATGATGTTGCTGTAGTTCTTCGGATGCTGCAAAAGATGAAGACTCAATACTGAATATGTTGATATTCTAGTATTGACGATTTGAAGATGTTCCAGTAACTGGTTGAGTTACTGATGATGTTAAAGAAATATTCCAATGATTTATAGATGTATCATGTATCATGTAGTTGCTGACTCCTTGCTCCTACAGATGTTGTTATAATATCCTTCTCGTTAAGGGGGACTGTTGAAAGATTGTAACTTCTAAGAATATTATATTTCTATTATTCCAGAGATGTTTCATTCCTCCGTCGGGACTTTATCATGTATCTGGAGATGTCTATTCCTCCGAGAGAATGTGGTAACTAGGGTTATTATACCTCCCTTGTGGGGTCGGCCTTGAGTTAGCTATTTAGGGGTTATTAGACTCTCTTAGGAGAGGTCGGCCCAGTTAGGGTGAAAAGTCAGTTAGAAGATGAGTATAAATAGAGGAGGCATTTTCCTCATTATACTCACTCATTCACTCACTTATGATTGGTGCATAAGAGAGAGAGAGATCTACATAGAAGGAGAAGGAGCTCTTGTTTGGGATTACATCTTTGTAATTGTTGATCATCTATTATGAGGAAAGATTTGCTGGGTTTTCTACCCCATGAGGGTTTCCTAGGGTAAGTATTTGTCTATCTTGTGATTGTGTTTCTTTCAATGATATTTCTTGTGAATTTAGGCTAAACTTAACACAAGGTGGTGCTCATGGGAGTTGGAGAAGCCAAAGAGACTCCTACTCGAATTGGGAGAAGGTGGACGGTTGGAACTTGGGAGACAAGTGGCATAATGTGGAATCTTTCCTAAATCGAAATCCCTAGAAGCTAATGAGAGGAATTAAAACCATAGGATGCTAATGTTGATTATAAAATATTTGAATCAAGCATCAGAAGGGCTTTTGATCATTTGAGAAAATTTCTTTTGTGAAGAGAGAGAGAGCTAGTGGAAAACTAGTCTTCTTGCCTTAGCCAATTTTGAGGGTGAAAGATAACCATCGATGTTGGTGCGTGGAGAGGCCATTCAGGTATTTCATGGAGATTTAGTGGAGTCATAAGTGACAGGTGCATGTACAGGTTAGCTCATGGTTTCTTCTAGTGCAGCTCACTCACTCAACCATTTCTAGTTTTCATTGCATATGTTTTCTCCTTGAGGGAAGGTGCTTTTGGTGAGCTATTGTAGTCTTTGGGGGAGCTTTTGATGCCCCATTTATCTTTTAATAAGATTCATATACTCTTTTATTCATATTCAGAAATGTATCAGGTCGAAAATTCAGTTGGAATGATGTAAATCTAATGTTTAATGAACAAACAGTGCCATTTCCCCACTACCTTGTTGTGAACCAATGTAATGTTGATGGATTCGAATGAATAAGTAAAATATTGATGGATTATTTATGTATGGAATGTTAATTATGTATTAGAATAGTTTCATGTTCAGTATATAAGAATTTGAAGTCATTTTGTGAAGTTTCATTGCAGTTGGGGAAGATTTGATGCCATTTGCCCCAAGGTAGGAATTAGTGATTTTTCTCTTGTTTGGGAGAAGAATAGAACATAATTAATAACTGATTAATGGTGCAAATGATACCTTAATAATTTACCTTAGAAATCCCCTACCTCTTTTCATAAGTTTGAGTGGGTTTAGAGGCATTTGGAGAGCCATTTTCAGTACCTACCCTGGGGCGATTTGAACCTCAATACACTAGTTAAATTCCATATTTTTTCCAGAATCTTAAAGGGTTTTGAAGAAGTATTTTGGTGGTCCTATATCATCCCTGAAAATCATAATAAATTCCTAATATCATTCATATACATTCTCAGAATATTTGGGAGCATTTGGATCAAATTGGAGACCTAGACATCAAAACTAGTCAAAGGTCGAATTAGGGAAAAAACAGTGAAATTTTTTGTCATTTTAATAAAATTCTTAAAAAGGGACATTAAAAGTGGTATAATAGCATGGTATTGTCACTTGATGGTCTTGACAAGGAGCCAAATAAAAAAGCCACCACCCTTAGAACCTATAGTTGAAGAGGTTTTTGTTGAAGAGGAAATAGTAGGAGAAGAAGAGTACATTATTGAAACCATGCCTAAGGAAGGAAAGGAAACCTCAGAAAATGAGGAGGAATTTGTTGCAGTCATAAAACCATTCTTTGATGAGCTTTAAATGGGTATGAGATACATCATCAAATAGATGATGAAAGGCTTCGAATTAATGGCTAGCCAGCTAGGAAGCAAAGGGATAATAGGAGGTAGTAGTAGTTCACAATCAAAAGAAAAGAAGCCAATGGGTGAGCATCTTTTTTCAAGCACAGGACCCCATAATAGACCCAGTGAATTTCAAAGCACACCAAGTTCTACAGCACCAAAATTTATTATACCCAAAGAAGAGCCTAACATTCAATTTGAACTTGATACAATGGCAAAAGAATGGGAGAAATTGAGTGAAGATTGTAAGAGAAGTCTACCATTTGATCAGTACTTTACTGTTGCAAACAAACTCAAAAAGAAAGAAGATAATACGGCTCTATTCCAAAACAATGAATTAAATAGTGCTATTGTTAAAATGCCAGTTCCTACTTTTGATGGTTCCTCTCAAAGTTCTGCTAACACTTGGGTGCAAAAACTAGATGTGTATTTTCAGCTAAATCCAATGGTGGAAGAAGATGCATTAAAAATGGCCATTTTGCATTTGGAAAGAGATGCCAATGAATGGTGGTTCCATGGTATGAAAAATTTGGGTCATGATCAGGTTAAAACATATGGAGAATTTGTTGACAGGGTACTAGAGAGATTTGAGCAAAAAAATCCAGAAATGCCTTTCAAAGAACTAGCTCAATGGAAGCAAGTGGGAACCCCTACTGACTATATGATGGACTTTCAAAAATTATTAGTCAAGGTGGATGATATATCTATGGGAAGGTTAGTATTGTTGTTCACTGAAGGTTTGGTTGAACCCTTAATGTCACATACCCACCCATTTAACCAATGCAAGGCAGGGTGCATGATGCCAGATTCAGGGCTTTCCCATGATCTCAGCCCATTAGTTAGATTCATATAAATAATTTATGAATGTGCAGATGTAAAACAAATCAATTATGATGCACAACGGAATTAAAATATCCACACACATTACTCATGCATACAGCATATCAACAGTTATGGAATTAATATAGTGTAGAAGTAAATATGGAGGCATAAAACACTTATCTTCATTTTGCAACTGCCCCAAGCAACTAGCTATGTCACTGCAACGTTCCACCCAAACATAGGCTCTTCGACAGCTTATATTGAGTCCATCCAAAGGCCACCCCCGAGCTGGGCATGATTCTCACAAGGAAAAGGGAACATTCCAGCTCACACACAGCCCATTAACCATTTCATCCGAGCCAAGCCAGTCCATAACTGGGTTTATCAGGCTACAATGGAACAACATATGCTTATTCTCAAGCTCAAGCCAGAACAATGGATTACCCATTACCCATACCCCAACATACTCTTTCTTCTCACAGCAAAACGATCATTGACAGGGTTACACATTTACAACAGAGGTGTTCACAAAACAGGGTCAACATTGGCTCTCCCAACTCGTGGTTCACCCAAGCGAACTATGGAATTTCGATTTCAACCCCAGGGAGCAAAACCGACTTCTCCCCTCTGGTTAGGATCCTTTCCAATGGCCTAAATGACTTCCAGGAAGACCCAAAAACATTCTATTTTCTTCCCCACTGGTAATCAATACAAAAACGCCCCTTCCCGGGTAAAAGATGAAGGGAAACCCAGAAAACCATGGAGGAAAACGCCCAAGCAGCTAGAGCTGCATGAGGGAGCAAGAATGATGGTTGCATAATGGCTTAGAGAGCAATTTCGTGGCTCTTTTCTTGCCCAAGGAGAAAAAAAAATGATTTTCCATGAAGGGTGGCTTGCCCATACCCGAATTTGGACAGCCATACCTCTCCATTTCCAAGCCATTAACTACCCCAACCAACTCTTTGGAGAAATCAATGGTTGGGTACAAAAGTCAACATGGGTAGTTGAGGGTTTGATGGGATCTCTCATTGACACTTGGCTTGAACTGATTGGCTCAAGGGTTTGAATGTTTTCCCTCCCAATTCCTTGTGAAATCATTCCCCTATCTCTTTGTTGCATTGCATAGCTAGTTGTGGGTATTTTTATTATAATGCATATTACATGATATTTGAATTTTTAATGTGCATTGCTAGCACACAAATCATATGCATCACTAAATCGATGACGGGGCCTTGGCCTTGAGCTCCTCACCATGATTTCATAACAATATTACATCATTTATAATGTTAATTCCATGGGGTCAAACTGGGGACATTACACTTAAAAGTTTTGGTCAAAGCCCACAAGCCCACTACATTAAAAATTGTAATGAGCTTGACTAGAGATATCCAAAATGTGCTTCCTAGAACAAGATTTCCTCCCAAGCCTAACTTCATATTTGAAAAGATAAATTGGAAAAGAGATGCATCTGATAAGAAGCCTTGGAAAAGAGATTCATTTGAAAATAATAAGAAAGAGGGACTAAACAGGGAATAGCTTAGAAGGAAAAATTTGTGCCACACATGCTTCTAACCATGGGCACCGAGGCATAAATGTTCAAAGGGAAAAGCTCAATACATAGAAGTATTTTCTAATAATGATGAGTATGAAGGGGTCATGGATGAAGAAGGACATATTTCAGATCAAGAGGAGGCATATGAGATAGCAGTTGAAGAAGAAAGACAGGAATAAAATCATCCTTCACCGAACAAAGCAAGAATGGTAGTACTTTCAGTAGTGCCTCGTTATCCTCACTATTCGATGCAAAAGTGTGGTACTAGGAAAAAGAGATTCAGTTTTGGTAGATGGAGGAGCCAAACATAACTTCATTGATGCAGAAATGGTGGAGAGAAGAAATATACCTATTGAACCATTTGATGGCTTCACAATTGTCATTCCCGGTCACAACACAATGCAATATAAAACATGGGTTCCAAAGCTGCAAATCACTGTAGGTAACTATACTTCTGTTGATAGTTTTTATGTGGTTGATGTTGCTGATACTAATGTGGTTTTGGGAGTGCAATTGCTGTACTCTATAGGGGAACATACACTAAACTATCAAATTCCTGAGATGAAATTTCAAGATTTGAAAGGTGTACTAAGGGTTGTGAGAGGGCATCACACTTACCCAAATCAAGTAGTGACTTGCAATAGTATGAGATCTATATTGAGGCATGGGGACATAAAATGCTCTGTTGAATGTCATATATTATCTCCCAATCCAAACATAAATGTTTTTGAACACCCAAAGGAGATATAGAAACTATTGCAAAAGTATGAAAATAAATTTAGAGATCTTCCACATGGTAGACCACTTGATAGGGGGTTGAGCACAACATTGTTTTGGAGGAGGGTACTTCACCCATTCAAATACCACCCTATAGACATCTCAAGAAATTCAAAGATGAGATTGAGAAGACCATCTAAGAACTCTTAGATTTGGGACTCATTAGACCAAGCTCTAGCCCTTATGCTTCTTCAGTAGTGTTGGTAAAGAAAAAAGATCGAACCTTGAGGATGTGTATAGATTTTAGAGCCTTGAAAAAGAAGACCATCAAGAATAGGTGTTGGCTTGGTTTTGCAACCAAGCTTAGTGCTATGGGCACCTTCTAACTAGTAGCAGCAGTTTCAATATTAAGCAAAAACAATAAACTAAATCTAAATCTAAACTAAACTAGCATGTGCATATCATAATAAACTTTTTGAATTAAATCAAGAACAAGAAGTAGAAAAAATAATTTTGTATTGAAAATGGGGGCAAGCAAGTGCTTGCAATAATAATACCTCCAAGTGATGAAGATAGTTGAGAAGCTCCAAGGGTGAGCAGATCCAAACTCCAAAGGGTCCTTTCTCCAAGGTTGCTACAATGACCAAAAGCTCAAGGGAGATTTTGGCAGCATGAGGATAGGAAGATGGATGGATGTGAAATGAGGAGCCCCTACCACCTTTTTATAGGTTTTGGTGGTGGGGAATACCATTATGGTTTTGTGGAAACCAATGGTATTGACCAACATGGTTTAGGTACTTTTCCCTCCTTTTTCCTTTTTTGAATAAAATTAATATTTTTATTCCCTTTTTAATATTTTTGGGAATTTTGGACCCTTTTTGAGGGTTTTTTTATGCTTTTTTAGGAAAAATAATCTTTTTGAGTGGTAAAAGGGGTGTATTAAGGTCTTTTGGTGACGTTTTGTTGGCTTTAGAGGCTCAGATGGTGGAAAAAGTGGACAAATGGGTCATGTGAATAAGGAAATGAGCTAGTGAGCACTTTTTAGGTGTTAACAGATTACCCGCTAATGTGTGAGGGCAGGAGCTCATCGTATGGCCGATAGACATGATAGTTCTTTTGTCGTTTTTCTGGGGTTTGGGGAGGAGAAGAGACTGTTTGGAGAATGGATCCACGGCCCTTGGAAGCTACAAAAAATAAACAATATTACATGGCCTCAATATGAATGAGGAATAGTCTCTGATAATGGACGAGGCGGGCATACCCATGCTCGTATCAAGACATGTATATAACAATTAGTCCCAAGAAGGGGGACCTGAAAACTAAATAAAAAATGTACTGGTACATCATAGTGTTCCAGAGGTGACATCATCGTGGGATGTACTCATGATCATGACGTGACTGATCTCAATAACTGATACACTGGAATAACTGATGAACTGCTGAAACTGAAGGTGTCCAACATCTGTAGGGTCTCAATGATTGTGAGCCATCTCTGGAGTATAAAAACTGGGGTACATCTGAATACTGTCGCCATGCGCAACCCGGATATCCATAGAAAAAATGTAACTGGTTGTTTCCATAAGTAGACTCTCAAATGTGGAAGAGTCAGGTGGTATCCGGGGTTTTCGACTGATAACTGAAAGGACCAATACCCTATGTGAGTCTCAATGATGCGATCAAGGTGTTGAAGTCGAGCATGTGAGAAACAACCATTTGGAGAAGCACTGAGGACTCTTCTCGAAATGATTCGTAGGCACTCATCGTAAATGGCGATGAGTCCAAGACACAGGGACCTCTAGGTCTATCCTCTGGAATAAATTTGGTTGTCGTCGATAGAGGGAGACCAGCAACTAACAAGGCAATGATGTTTCCTTGATAGGAGCACGAGGTGTAGAACTGAAGTGTGGTAGTACTGATGGTAGGACTGACATACTTGTGGGGATGGGAAGTATCTGGGGTCATTTAGTGGGTAGACTCAAACTTCCTTTGTTCAGAGCATGATGATATGGTTGACCTAGCAGCATAGGGAACTGACTTGTAGGTGTGGGGTTATAGCTTTTAAGGACTGAAGGGTATGTCTTGACTATGGGGGGGTCAAGCTGATGGGTGCTGTCAAGGGGTTCTCAGGGTGACATACTGCATAATACTCTGAACAAAGGCGACCAAAATGGGGAAGCTGCTATATGAGTAGACGTGATCTGTCGTGGCACTGAGAAGCACCATTGGGTCCTTCTTCGTAGTTTTAATGAGCTCCAAGAAGGGATAAAAGTGTGCTCTGAAATGGTACTGTCCTGCGGATTTTGTGAGCCCAGGACTGTTCGTGCTCATTGGTGCTTTCATTTCTAAGGAGTCTGAAAACGATAAGAAGACTCTGCAATGGTTATGATTACTATCCTGTTGGTTTTACAAGCCTAGGATGGTGATTGCTCATGGTCGCTTTCATGTTTAGAGAGTCTAAAAGCGGTAAGTGGACTCCATTGGTGTTCTTATTCGTAAGTTAGTCTCCAAAGCCTGAAAAAGCATAAAATGATGCAAAATGGAGAACTCTTCTAGCCGATGTGACTAGAGTATACATTTTTCGTAATTAGTCTACAAGGTCCGGAAAAGGGGTAAACTTATACCAGGTAGACGCCCTTTCAGATACGTTTAACGAGCATGAAAGGAAGCAAGGTTTCTCGGCGATCTTTTCATTGTTTTAGGAGTCAGAAAAGAGCTTAACAGAAACTCCCTAAGTGCCTTTTTCGTAAAAGGGATTGCTCGGCCCGAAAAAGGGGTAAAATTATACCGAACAAAAAGGGATTGATGATAGCGAGAAAAGGTCTCAAGCATCATCATGAGTGCGGAAAAATGGATCCGGTGACATAAAGATTGTCAAAAAGGGGCAACGGCCAATGTGGCACGCGAACCGAGGTGATGGGTGGCATTTTTTAAAAAATGCCTGAAAAATATGGAGGTGAGAGCGATAAATGATCTCTAGCATCATCACGAGCGTGGAAAACTGCTTCCGGCGATATAAGGTTCGTCAAAAACGGACGACGGTCGATGTGGCACACAAACCTAGGTGACGAGGGGGGCATGGAAAAATGCCCAAAAAATCTGGAGGTGTGAGTGAGAAATGATCTCAAGCATCATCACGAGCGCGGAAAACTGAATCCGGCGATATAAGGCATGTCAAAAATGGACGACGGCCGATGTGGCACGCAAACCGAGGCGACGAGGGGGCATGGAAAAATGCCCTAAACATCTGGGTGTGAGAGCGAGAAATGATCTCAAGCATCATCACGAGTGCAGAAAACTGAATCCGGCGATATAAGACTCGCCAAAGACGGACAACGACCGATGTGGCACACAAACCGAGGCGACGAGGGGGCATGGAAAAATGCCCTAAAAATCTGGGCATGAGAGCGAGAAATGATCTCAAGCATCATCACGAGCGCGGAAAAATGAATCCGACAATATAAGGCTTGCCAAAAATGGATGACGGCCGATGTGGCACACAAACCGAGGCGACGAGGGTGTCCAAAAAATGGTCAAAAAATGGACCTGATGAAAACAGGAACAGGAAAGAACTATCATGAAGTTCTCGCTGTGCTAATTCCAACGGTACCAACGGTTTGAGAAACAGACGTCGTATGACACCAGAATGGTTGTTTGAAAAATGGTGGAATTTCTATAAATAGGGCGTGGGGCCCATGGTCGAGGGGCTGGCCCTCGAACTGATGATGTCGCTGGTGTCCGAGAGACACTAGGTATGATTGTAGCAAGGTTCCCAGAGGATGGGTGGAGGGAGCTGGATCGGGACATTGTCGAGCGATGTTTCGAGGCGCCTCGTGAGTGGCGCTCGATGTTGTTGAGAGCGGCAGTGATGGCGGCCGAGTTGAGGGATAGGCTTCGACGGGAGCAGGCAAGGTCGGCGGAGGGCAGGATTCATTTACGGGATGATCCAGCGGGGCCAGCGGAGAGGCGAGTCCGGGCTTGGCATGATCCGGTGGGACCAGCGGAGGAGGCGCGAGAGGAGCCCAGGGACCTTGATGACTAGATGATATGTACTTGCCCCCAAATGCTGATGAGCATATGGGGAAGCACCTTTTTGTACGACTGATGTAGTTTTTGTATATTGGGTGCTGAGGGAACCTCTGACATGTATTGAATTATACGGTGATGTATATATATATATATTTGATGTTGGTATATAGTCGTGTATGCACATGGATGCACTTGTTGTCTTTTCGTTCGCCCGTGGAGGCATGTTTGATTTTCTGTATGCCCGTGGAGGCACATGGTATGCACGTGGATGCACATTTTGTTTTTGGTATATGCCCATGGAGGCACATGGTATGCACGTGGATGCACATTTTGTTTTTTGGTATATGCCCGTGGAGGCACATGTTGCACGTGGATGCATTTTTTGTTTATGGTATGATGTGATTAGTGTGCCAGTCTAGAATGTTGTTGGCCATATGGTCCGCTACACTATTGAGGTTCCTTGGGACGTGTGTAAATGAAATTGATTCAAACTATCTGACCATTTGTTTAGTGCGCAGGAATTTTCTGAAAAGACAGGGATTGCGTACGTGGTAATCATTATTGAGCTGGGATACAAGGAGTTGTGAGTCCAGGAAAACGTTAAGGTGACGTATGCTCAATTGGAGAGCTACGGCCAAGAGACCGGTCACGGCGTCGTATTCAGCTTGGTTGTTGGTGGCAGCACCTAAACACACTCCGTTGATGTGGATCAACTCATGTGAAGGGGAATATATTACCCAAGCTGCGGAGGCCAGATTGGGGGACCAACGGCTTGCACCATCAGCGAAACCGACGTAGCAGAGTGGAACATGTGTGTGAACGGGATCAATAGAAGGGGTCGACCGGACAGAAGGGTATCCAGTGGAGATCGTATAAATGGCAGGGTCAAGGCCAGGCATTTCGGTATCTGACCAAGTAAAGACATCAGTGAATTCTTGGAACAGTTTTTTGTATTCTCCAATTTCATGCTCACTGTGGGAGGCTCCTAATGTAATGGTATGAAGGGCACCAGGTGGGTCAGAGATGTCGATGTGGATGACGGGAGAAATATTGGCCATGTTAATTTCCTGAGAGGTATCAGGAGCAGTAGGAGCCTCGAGAATCTCTTCATCATTGCGGAAGCTATGAGTGGTCAAGTCAGTTGACGAGGTTTGGGTAGTCGAAGAGATCATATAAATGGTGTTAATCTCTTTGGATGAGGATGATACGGGAGGGAAGATCTCCTCAATTGTGGGGGGTGCCATCTCAAGGTACAAATTATTCATCTCGTAGAGAGCTGATCTGTAATCTGGGATGTCAGGACAATGATGTGAGTAATGGTCGTAAATACCGCATATCGCACAAGGGTGGTTGGTACACAGTGATTTATCATGAGGCTTGGGGTTTGAGTCGATATTAAAAACCGAGATGTTGGGGTCATCGTCAAGCATTTGCATGTGTTCCTGTAATGCAGGTAACTGTGGACACTGATGGTTTGGATGGCCTAACTCATCACACAACGAGCATTTTGGAGGAGCACGGAATACAGGGGGAGGTTTAACTGCCTTGGGTGGGGGTACCACAATGTATGGTTGTGGGCCTCTGCCCCCAGTGGGCCTGATGAGAAGAGGGGGATTCGTCGATGACGAATGGGTAGTGATACCGGTAGGTGGTTGAGTAGAAGTAATAATGGGTTGTACCGGTTCCAGGATGACATTTGGTCTCGGCGGGGGCGCGGGAGGTGAAATATACCACACGGGTAATCCCAGAATTAACCCAGGGAGACTAAGGGTAGCCATAATCGGGGTGCTTACTACGCCTGAGGGAGGAAATAGAAAGGGAATTGTGTGGATGGGTGTAACACCGATGTGACTAAGGACCAATGGTGGTTTAGGTAACAAGGATGGATGATTGTTGGATGTTTGTGTATTGTGGGAGAGAGTACAGAGGTCAGCGACGTGTGTCTCCGGTGACGATGGTGGAATGGATTGGAATGTAGAAGTCAT